>CM046663.1:118369922-119089922 GCA_025594165.1 Tamias sibiricus | reverse complement strand
CAGGGGTTGTCTACAGTGGTAATCAGCTCATAACACACCCTTCAGTTTGCTTTCCTTCCTCCCCTGTTGTACTTTTCCTAGTCCTTCCACATGAGTCCCTGCCTTTTAGAAAGCCCAAAGTAGACCACAGTTATTTGTGAAAGAATGGAGGTCATTTGTATTATAGAATTTCCCATATTCTGGATTTTACTGACTGTATCCTTATGGTGTTGTTGAATATTTCCTCTAACCTTTGTATTTGACCCATGTAGAAAATACATATAAAGCACCTGAAAAGGAAGCTACCAAAGTGATAACTCTCTGGATGTTGACATTATAAGAAAGTATTTTATTATTCTTTGTATGTTTCTTTATTTTCTAATAGACTTAACATACATTAATTCTGCAAGTGTTGCCAGGCACAGTGGCACACGACTATAATTCCAGTGGCTTGGGAGGCTGAGGTAGGAGGATCATGAGTGAAAGCCAGCCTCAGCAAAAGTGAGGCCCTTAAGCAACTCAGTGAGACCCTGTTTCTAAACAAAATACAAAATAGGGCCAAGGATGTGGCTCAGTGGTTGAGTGCTCCTGAGTTCAATCCCCCCCCCAAAAGTATATATATAAATTTTTTTAATAAAATAAATAATTCTATAAGTGTTGGTTGACCGATCATCTGCTATGGGTTCAGGGATGCAGTAATTAATTCCTACTATCATAGAGTAACCAGTCTTTTTAAATAAACATTAAACTTTAGGTTTAGATTCCTTTAAATTTGTTTCAGGGCTTTGTTTTATAAGATGTGGAAGAGAGTAAAGTATAGAAAAGAAGATTGGAAGATATTTCCTGGTTTTTATGATAGTAAAATATTTTATTTCTGTAAAAGTAAACTGTTCAGGTAAAATCTCATTTGTATCAGTGACTTTTAAAGATGAGTATATTTTGTTTCTGTTGACAATGAAAATGAAACAAGACTTTTTAGTCAGGCCACTAAAGTTAATTTATCGTTTAAGGAATACTGTTTTTATCTCTTTAGAAATCATTGTGTATTTTGATAGCTTTCATATATTCTGACATTTAGGGGTTTTGTTTGTTTGTTTTTGTGGTGTTAGGAATTAAACCCAGGACCTGTGCATGCTTGGCAAGTACTCTACACTAAACGGCATCCCCCACCCCATTTTGTAATTGTTGAAGGATCTATTATTACATGAACAAAATAGTTGCTAAATATCTAAGATGCCAAGTACATTTTTCTTTTTCTTAAAAAAATCAAAATAATAAATACTTTTCTTCTACGATTATAATCATGAGGGGAAATTCTGATACATTAAAATGAAATTCAGTGAAAAATTAACTTCCTTTTCATTTGCTTATGAATTGGAATTCCCACAAATGTTGATGCAGCAGAAGTAAAGTATATTATTCTTATGAGTTGAAATAAAGAATAGTGAGTCTGTAGGGTTTTTTTTAATAGTTTGAATTTCTATCAGATGGCTGGACTGTAGCCAGCAGCTCATATTTCAACTTTGTTTTGTCATGACTTCACACATACTGTATCCTAGGATACCCATGAAATCTAAATTTGTAAGTTTTAGTTTTAGAACTGTTCAAAATAATCATGAAGCATAGACTACATGAAGCCCTAAAATTAAGCTGTTTTGAAATGAGTATAGAGCTGATGAATTTCAGAGTGAAATGTTGAATAAAAATAATCCTGTACTGAATATTAAAAAAAAAATTGAGTAGCCATAGTTAAGTAGGAAGCACATTAAAAGGGAAAATTTTTTTCTCTGTGACTTAAACACATCTCATTTCCCTTTCTTTAAAGTCTGTATGTCTTCACCATCCCTTAGTGTAGTGAATTGGGCAGTTGCTTGAGGGTGCTAGGCTTTGAGTGGCTCTAGCTGTTGTTGTTGTAACCAGTTCTGCATAGCCAGGCAATGATTTCGGTAACCTGTGGTGGCATGGGGAGAGACTTAAATGTTCCATATAGAAAACTTGAGCTTTGGTCAGAGCAGAGCATACCCTATTATAAAGAGGATCCTTGTTTTCTCTTCCCTCATCTCCGACTGGCTGACCCTATGCATCATCTACACGAGAGATGAAAAAGAATAACATAGATCTTACTGTGATTTAGTTATCCTGGACCCTATAGTCTCCCGAGGATGACCCTTAATGCCTTTAATGATATTCTTACCCAGAGCACTTTTAGTTAGTGACACATTATTTTTTACTTGGTTACATAGTGCAATAAATATATTTTAAAAACATTTTTGCAATAATATTTTCTCCACTTATCTACTGTGTGTTGTACTTTTGTTTTTATTCCCCTGTAGTATTTACTTGCCGTGCAGTAGAAGTTGGCTAACTATAACCAACTGCTGTTTCTATATGACCCATGAGCAGAGAATGGTTGGTACATTTTTAAATGTATCACAAGAATATTTTGTGACACCTGAAAATTATATGAAACTTAAATTTCAGTGTTTGCAAGAAATTTTACAAACATAGCCATATTCATTTATTTATAGCTTTTGAGCTATAATAACTGAGTTCAGTAATTGCAGCAGAGACCAAATGTGGCCCATAAACCTGAAGTGTTTACACTCCATCCGTTTGCCTTCTGTCCTTTTGCAGAAGAAATTTGCTGACTTCTGGTGTAGAGAATTATATGAATTAACAATGAGCTGTATTTACATGGAATATAAGTCATGGTATTCCCAAAAATTTATGTGTCATGTCATCTTGAGCAGTGCTAACTTTTCAGGCACTGTGGCTTATACCTGTAATCCCAGCTACTCAGAAAGCTGAGGCAGGAGGATCTTGAATTCCAGGCCAGCCTGGGCAATTTAGTGAAACCCTGTTTCAAATTTTTGAAAAAGCAGGGGGAAGGTAGTTCAGTGGTAGAGCATCCCTGGGTTTAATCCCCAGTACTGCAAAAATAAAACAAACAAAAATAGTGTTGATTTTTTTAGGCACCAGACACCACCTGATATGCCCTTAGAGAACAGCAAACTTTTTCTCAAAAGACCAAACAGTAAATATTTAAGGCTTGGTGCCAAGAGACAAAATGGTGAACACATCTTAGCTATTGGACTATAAAGAAGAAGAAAAAGGAAAAAAGAAAATATAGATTGCCTGGATTTGACCTAAGGACTATAGTTTGTCAACTCCTGTTCTGTATACTTATAAGGAGGATTGAATGAAATGATAATGTATGTCAAGAACAGTATCTAAAACAAAACAAGTGCTCAGTAAATGTTATCCACCTTCTATTACTGGTTGTATTTGCATTACACTTCAGGGGCACTCAACCACTGGGCATCCCCAGTCCTTTTTTGTATTTTATTAGAGAAACAGAGTCTCACTGAGTTGCTAAGTGCCTCTCCATTGCTGAAGCTGGCTTTGAACTCACAATCCTCCAGCCTCAGCCTCCCAAGTGCTGGGATTACAGGCATGCGCCACTGCGCCCAGCTTGCATTACACTTCTTTTTTTTTTTAATGTATTTTTTAAAATTTATTTTTTATTCTAAGTTGTTATAAATGACAGCAGAATGCATTACATTTCATATTACACATACAGAGCACATTTTTACATATCTCTGGTTGTATGCAAAGTATATTTACACCATTCGTGACTTCATACATGTACTTAGGGTAATGATATCCATCTAAGTCTACCATCTTTTTTCTTCACCCTTTTGCCCTCTCCCTTCCCCTCCCTCCCCATTGGCCATTCTAGGGTTCCTCTAATCCTCCTATGCTCCCCATCCCAACCCGACTGTGAATTGGCCTCCTTATATCAGAGAAAACATTTGACATTTGGCTTTTTGGGATTGGCTAACTTCACTTAGCATTATATTCTCTAACTCCATCCATTTACCTGCAAATGCCATGATTTTATTCTCTCTTATTTCTGAATAATACTCCATTGTGTGTATATACCACTTTTCTTTATCCATTCATCTACTGAAGGGCATCTAGGTTGGTTCCACAGTTTAGCTATTGTGAATTGTGCTGCTATAAATATTGATGTGGCTGTGTCCCTGTAGTATGCTGTTTTCAAGTCTTTTGGGTAAAGACCAAGGAGTGGGATAGCTGGGTCATAAGGTGGTTCTGTTCCAAGTTTTCCAAGATATCTCCATACTGCTTTCCATATTGGCTGCACCATTTTGCAGTCCCACCAACAATGTATGAGTGTGCCTTTTTCTCCACATCCTCTCCAACATTTATTGTTGTTTGTGTTCTTAATAGTTGCCATTCTGACAGGTGTGAGATGAAATCTTAGAGTGGTTTTGATTTGCATTTCTCTAATTGCCAGAGAGGTTGATGGATGTGATTTTAGGGGGTAGATCATGTAAGTTGAAGTCAAACAGGAAGTTTACAATAAATTACTTCTTGGTTCTAATATACTATAGAAGTAACTGAGCAGTCATCAAAGTTTTATCCAAAGAAAAGTATTAGACTTAGATATCTGGTAGCCATTGTAGTCTGGATTCATTAACCATCATAATTTTCATGACCTTTGAAAATTATTATGATTATTAAACTTCACTCAAAAGTTAAATATATATAAGATGTTGCTGCAATCTGAAACTGAGCCATTTTTGATTACATGAAGATTAACTCTTCTAAAGACTAAAAAAGAATGTTTATATACTGTAAAATTTATAGATAATAAGTTAAAATTTTTATATAAGGACAAACATTTTAACAATTAAGACTAAGATGATACCCTTATTCTTCTGGATATTTTATTACAATTTGATACATTATAATTTAGTTGTGTAGAACATGTTCCATAACAAAGATATTTTACATGAGCCACAGAAAGGGGGCCTTATCTAATTATGAAATGCCTTGAAGTTTTTCAGTCATTGATCATACATTCTGAATTCATTGAACAGCTATTTACGACAGCTGAAGTTAACAGTTTTCTATAACATTTTGAATGAAGTTGAAATGGTTAAATTTGCTGAGTGTGTCTGGAAAGCCCTCTTTCTTCCATGAGTTGCCTCAGTGTAGACCAGATTCACAGTTAGGTAGAAGTGGCATGTTCACTGATTTAAGTTGCTCTGTTGTCTTCTCATTGAAATGGTTTATATTAATTACTAGAATGGTTTGAATTCAAATGGTTTTAATTGTCTATGCAGATCACAGAAGGTAGAGATTTAAAATGAGGAAGGCATGATATTTTGAAAGAGGGAATAGGGGAAGACCAGCATGTTGCTCATGTCCTTTTTTAAAAATTGTCATAAGCACATAAAATTTATCATTTTAACCATTTTTAAGTGTACGAGTAAATAATATTAACTAAAAATATATACTTTTTGTACAGTCCCTCCCTTTTTTCTTCCTCTCTTCCTTTGCTGTGTAACAAACAACCACAAAATGTCAATGGCATAAAAGCATTTATTTGGCTCATGAATCTGCATGTCATAAAGTGTGCTCTTTCGATCTCAGCTGGCTTTGCTCTGTAGAAAGCTAGAGGTTCACAGATCTAGGCTGGGGAAACTTTGCTTCATGGTTTTATTAGCAGATATGTCACGTTTGCTCTGTATGTTTTATCATTTTTTTTAGACCACAAGTCTGACCAGGATCTGTCCTCATAGTGGTGACAGAGGTGCAAGAAGGCAAGCCAACTTGAGAAAGACCATTTTAGGGGTGTTTGTATCCCAACTGCTAGCATCCCATTGGCCAAAGCAAGTCACATAAGCAATTCCTGAAGTCAGGGATTTTTTCCCGTGGAGGTTACTGGAAAGGAAGTGAATATTCGAAGATAATAGTCAAATCTACTATGCCTATTTTTCCTATGGTAAACCATATAGTAGTGAACCTTCTATTTGTTTCTTCTTGTATACTTGAAAAGTTATTTTCAAAATATACCCAGAAATGGACTTGCTGGCCCATAGAGAACTTTCCTTTTCACATTTGCCAGATATTGCCAATTTTTTTTTCTAGAGTACATACAATAAAGTGCATTCTTGTCAGCATTTGATACTGTCAGACTTAAATGTTTAGCAGACTGAAGGGAATAAATTATTGTATTTTTGTGGTTTTATTTCACATTTTACTAGCAACAAGTGGGGCTTATCATTTCTACATGTTATTGACTAGTCACATTATCATTTCCGTGAATTGCCTGTTTGTATTCTCTGCACATTTTTCTATTTGATTAGTAAAAATACTTTATACATTCTTTATTGGAATCTGTTATATGCATTACAGATGTATTTTATTCTGGGACTTTTTTTTTTTTTTTTTTTTTTTGGTACTGGGGATTGAACTCAGGGGCACTCGACCACTGGGCCACATCCCCAGCCCTTTTTTGTATTTTATTAGAGACAGGGTCTCACTGAGTTGCTAAGTGCCTCGCCATTGCTGAGGCTGGCTTTGAACTCGCGATTCTCCTGCCTCAGCCTCCCAAAGTGCTATTCTGGGACTTTTTAATTTTGTTTATGATAATTTTTAATTACAGAAGTTGTCAGTATTAGTACTTTCGAGTATATCCATCTTCTTGATGTTTATACTCTTTTTAACTGCTTTAGTTATGATTAACATAAATAAGCATCGCATATTTACAAAGTATTTGATGAATTTTTATATATTAGTCACATATACATACTAGTGAAACTATCACCACAATCAATATGATGAACATCTTCCCTATTTGTGAATGGGAAAAGGTACTATATGATAATAAACCTCTTCTTCATTCCCATTTGTAATTTTTTTTCTTTTTTTTTCTTCCCTACTCTCCAATTCTCAGGCAATCACTGATCTGCTTTCTCTCTTGTATAGCTTTACTGAGTGTCAGTTTACTTTCTCTATGAATTGTTGAGAGAAGACTGTTAATTTCTGACTTAAATTGTGAATTTGTCTACTTATCCTTTCAATTCCATCAGTTTTTTGGTTTGTGTATTTTGAAACTTTCTTATTAGGTGCATCATGTTTAGAATTACTACATTGTTTGGTAAATCTCAGTGCTAGACAAGAACTCTACCACTGAGCTATACTGCCAGCCCTTTTAAAATTTTATTTTGAGCCAGTGTCTCCCCAGTTTGCCCAGGCTGGCCTCTAACATGCAATCCTCCTACTTTAGCCTCCCAAGAAGATGAGGTTACAGGTATGTGCTATCATGCCCATATCTTTTAACATCTTTTTTAAAATAGCTGTTAGAAAAACTTAAATTACACTTGACTTACATTTGTTATTAATGTTATGTTTCTGTTGGATAGTGCTGTTCCAGTTAAATTTTATTGAGTTATGATTAACATAAAATAAACACTTAGTAAGCATTATCACCCTTTATGATGAACCACGTTTTACTCATGAGACATTTGATTCTGGCCTAATACTTATTTCTTTTTAAAGTATGAAAGAAGTTTCTTTTCCTGGAAACCTGTTAAGAGTTTCTCTTTTTTTTGGCGGGGGCTAGAGGGATGGGAGTGGGATGGGATGGGTGGTACTGAGGATTTAGCCCAGAGATGCTCTTCCACTGAGCTACATCCCCAGCCCTTTTTATTTTTTATTTTAAGATAAGTCTCACTGAGTTGCGTAGGGCCTTGCTAAGTTGCTGAGACTGGCCTCAAACTTGCGATCCTCCTGCCTTAGCCTTCTGAACCACTGATATTACAGGTGTGCGCCATCATGCCTGGCTCACACAGTTATCCTTACTGTTCTAAAATTTCACAAGTGTACACTGAATGTAGGTAGGTTTTGTTCATCCTGTTAGAACCCTTGGTAAGGTATTAGTTTGTGTCTCTCCAGTTTTGAGAGAGTTTCTGCTAATATTTTTTTGATATTTCTTCCATTTGTAAAGTGGGAAAAGGTCCCATAGGATATAATTTTGTCATATATTTTATGCTTTCTATCCTGCTGTCTTTTTGTCAGTAGTCTGGGAAGTTACCTTATCCTCTTTTGACAGCATAATGAAAAAATAGGGGGAGATAGGCAGAATTTTAATTCTCTATAACTCTTTCTTGTCTGTTTTATAATAGAAGCTTATTCTGTCTTTTTGACTAATATCTTGAATATCTGTGAAGTTTTGAATTAGAATTGTTTTAAAATTTCCTTATGTTTCCTAAATTATCTATTTCTTTTATAATCAGTGATTCATTTTGTTCAGGGTAGGCTTCCAGAAGATGAAGCATATTTCCTATAAGGAGAATGTGTAACCAATTTGTGGAAGTAGAAATGCAAAAAACTTCTGGGAGCAGTGGTAATTGGTTGTAATGCTGTGGACAGTATATTCATGTCTAAACTAGCATGAATATGGTGATATATGAAAGAAAAGAACTGAGTAATTATACAAGAAAATATAGTTGGGAACTGATTACTTTCAGAACTCCTACAAAGTACCCTTTTATTGAACTAATTGTATGCTCCCTTATAATGTTAATTATCATATACACATGTCTTTCTAACAATTGGAACTCTTTGAGGAAGAGACTATGCTATTCATTCTTTTTGCAAACAATAATCAATAAATACTAATACTAATATTAATACTTAGTATTTATTGATCAAGCATTGTTCCAAGTGTGGGGAATAAAGCATTGCAAAGACAAAAACATCCCTGTCCATCAAACACAATGTATTTACTTAGATCTTTCACAGTGCTTAGAATTCAAGGTATATCTTATTCCCCCTAATTTCCTATATGGTTTATTTGTGTCTGTTGAGCTTTGTTGCAAAAGTTCTTTTGATATTGAACTCTGTTCTTTAAATTGATACAAAAATAATATTATGCATTCTGATTAAACAATGTCCTTCACCTTAATTATAGGTGATGTAATAGAAAGAGCACCCCCCTAGGAGGAGTCAGCAATCCTAATTTGATTCTATTGTTAAAAGTTTGCACATGCAGCTTTTACCCTGTCAATCTCTCTTTTCTGATATGTAAAATAAAAGGTTAATATATTTTAGCACTTAAACTTTTGAATCTGAAAATGGAACAGAATGTTCATTCTCATGGCCTTTGAATAAATATTGTAGCTAAACATTTAATTGAGTACTTGGAAACAAAACTAATATTTGTCCTTATATGTTTCAGTTGAGTTACAATTCATGGCTCATTTTTTTTTTTTTTCTTCTCTTTTTCAGACTTGGGCCTGGATCAGTACATAATAAAACGCTTTGATGGAAAGGTGAGCAAATTGTGACACTTTGATGTATATCCTGTGTTTATTAAGAAGATTTTCAAGTTCCTCTAGGATCATGTATGAGAGATCCCTGAATACCTGGTTATTTTATCAGAAAGTATGTTTAAGTTAGCAGGTCTATGCCTTCAAATGCTTCTACAGAAAGAATCAAGCAGAAGATTCTTTGAAATTTTTCCATGTGAGGTAACACTTCATAGGTTGTCTGCTCTATATCTTAAGGGCTAATTCAGTGTTTGTTGACTTTTGAATGTTAACTCAATAGTCATCATAAGCATTAATAAGCAACTCCACACAATGATATTCACACAGTGATGAAATCACTTAATGATGCATTTCTCAGACCATAGCTTCATCATTAATTTATGTACAACTGTATGTCTGTGGAAATGGAAAAAACAATCTGGATTACATAATAGCAGCTGCCTCTGAACAAGGGGAGGAAGCCAATACACTGGAGATGGGGATGCCAGCATAGGAGACCAACCTTCTGTAAGATCAGATCAGAAGGCTGCTTCTGAGAGTTCCAGTGCTTCAGCAGTTTTCCATAGCCATCCAGTTTCTCTGGTTCCCTCTCCTCACCTCTCAGCCCATCCCTACCCACCACTGCAAAAGTTTTCTTCCAGGAGGCCCTCATCCTAATCCCTCATTGCTCCATAGACATCTATCCAGCCTGGCATTCGCCCTGAGTAGCAACCAAAATATACTAGACAGAATGTCTCTCTGAGGTGTAGAGCTAGGACAGAGGCCAGCCATCTTCTGATTGGAGTGCTATACCCCTGGGAGTGCAGGAAGACTTTTTAGGAACTAGTGAGCAAAGACAGTTTCAGAAGGAATTCATTTCCAGACCCTCAACTTGGGTGGGTTAGATTTGGAGTGGAGTAACGAGGAAGTCAGAGGTCATACGTGTGACTTCAGGTATGTTCGTTCTGCTGGGGTGAAACAGTCTCTGGGACTTGGGGGCAGGAAGGATGGGCATGAAAAAAATGCCATTATTTGCCAGGCACTTGATGCATGCTTATAATCTAAGCTATTCTGGAAGCTGGAGGTAGGGCAGAGGCTTGCAAGTTCAATGCTAGCCTTGGCAATTTAGCAAGACCCTGTCTTGAAATAAAAAGTAAATAAATAAATATGGTTGGGGTATAGCTTAGTGATAGAGTCACCTGGTTTCAGTCCCCAATAGATAGATAAATATTTAGCCCTCCAATGTTACATTTGTATTACTTACAAAACACCTAATTTGATCTTCCTTAAACTTTCTGATAGTATATAACAATTATCCTAACTATAAAATTGTGAAGGTCCTTATAGTGCTTTTGTAGTAATTATGAAAAATATTCCAAATTTGCATGTTTGCTTATATTTACTTTCAATTTTTTTATTTTATACCCGAATAAATTATGTTTGACATCATTCTTAGTTATAGAAAATGAAAGGTTCAATTTTATTATTTCATGAAGTAGTTAGTTAAACATGTTTTTTTTTCCTTTCAGGATAAATTTTCCAAAGAGGAAAAGGAAACACTGCCCAGGTTCATTAAAAAAAGCAAACTGTCGGTTTTAAAGAGGTGGAAGGAAGCACTTCAGAAAACAGGAAGAGCCAGTCGTGGCTTTACAAATCATAAAAGGAAAGAATTGAGAAGGAAAATCATGGAGTGGATGGAAAAGGCAGGATCACAAAAGAGGGTCTAGATGGGTGGAGTCAGGGTTAGTAAAAACTAATTTTGCAGGGATGTGCCAGTTATTTTATCTTTAATGTAAAACTCTGTACCCTGGTAAGGGAAGCATAGATGTTTAGCTCTTTTTCATAAGTGCAAAGAATAAGTGGCTATTAAGATTTGAGAAATCTTAGCTAAGGCTACCTAACTAAAAAGTGTCTTTCCCATTGAGTTGGCACAGTGCCTAAATACCTCCATCTGTGGTATCTTCTTTTTAGCCTGTTTTGTTCCATTGTCCCAAGTATGGGACATCTATAAAAACATAAATATAGTATGTAGTATATAATTATGACATAGTTATATTATAATTTAGTAATTATACTATTCATTAAAATATACACACACAAACACACACAAGCTCTGGATTATGATATCCAACCTATTTTAATGTACCTTTTTGTCAGTTTCATTGTAATATTCACAGAATCGAAAACTTGGAACTTAATGAGTTAAAGTTGCATATTCTTAAAGAATGATCAAAAAGAAAGGGCACTGAACTAGATATTAGTAGACCTCGGTTGAATTATCTTTTCTTTGATTCTTGGTGCTTTTGCTTTATGTACAGTAAAGTACCATATTCATGTGAGAGGTTACTGCAGACACTGATGTCAAGGTCTGATTTCAGAGTCTCCAGCAGGTCAGATCCCTGTTTTTCCCTGTCTTGGTGTCCCTCAGAGTTTAGCATAGACCTGGCACATAGGAGGCTACTAATAGATGGTGGATAACTTGTAAAAAATCAACAGGTCTATCATGTTTCTTGGAGGCATGACTCATTAGGTCAATCATATAACAAAGTCTATTTAACAATTAACTTTTTTTTATCCACTGAAGAAATCCACATTAGCATGAGAATTTTTTATTCTTTGCTTATACATGTATAAATCTGAATACACATAAAGAAGTTGAATGTGTACAAGTTAAACAGCAGATTGAAAGGCTATAAGGGCAATTTTCATTCCTGGAGATTTCCCAAATATAAAATCCTTAATGATAACTCATGTTTCATATGTGTTCTTTAATTTTTTCCTGTTGTGGCCCAGTAACCATTTAGTTCACTTTATGTTAAAAATTTGCAGCTTTTGGCATGACTGATGAGCTTCATGTTTTTTCAACTGTGTGAAATGATAAACTCTACTTTTCTTACCATTAACATTTTATAATCTCCACTTACTTTTTATAAAATTGCAAAAACAAAATGTAAGAAAGCATTAAGAGTATTTGAATACTACTTTACTGTGGAAACAAAAATGGTTGTCTTCTGGGTTTGGAAGGCAGAATTTACAGGTTCAAGTTAAAAATGTTTATTTGTTCACTGAAGCAAAAAATTTAGGCAAGATTTAGGAATATCAGTTTGAAAATATGACTTGTATAAAAGTCAGGCATATGAAAGTTTTCCTTGTAGTACCAGAATAACAGGTTCTGAATGAGAAAGGAGAAATGGGAGACTCACATTTGGAGGTATAGAATTGAGCCAGTGACCCTGATCCAGCTCACTCATTGCCTAGCAGTCAGAGAACAATCCAGAGTTCCATTCAACCACCTTATGATATGCATGTTGAATCTCTTGCAAGGTTATTCATTAAATTCCTTTATTAATTTCCACCAAACACATCATTGAGGCAATGTTTTAGAGTAAAGGATAGGCTTCTTGAATGGATTTTTTACTGAATGTACCTCTGATTTATGTCTTTACAAATTATTTTTTATTTCATATGAAATTTAAGAAAGTAGTTTCTATCCTATTTTAAAATATACAATGGCAAGTACAAAATTCATTTAGCATTTGATCAGTTTAAAAGTTTTTCCAGGGCTTTTTGTTAGGTATGAAGTCCTTTACTGAATGGTTATGATAAAGGTCAACACTTGAATTCAGCTATTGATTATGACTTTTTTATTTCTCTCAATTAGAAAATATTAATTGTGTGTGTGTGTGTGTGTGTGTGTGTGTGTGTGTGTGTGTGTTGCTGGGGATCGAACCCAGGGCCTTGTGCACACAGGGCAGACACTCTACCAACTGAGCTATGTCCTCAACCCCAGAAAATATTAATTCTTAAATAGCACTTTCTGGAGTACATACATCCTACAACAAGTTCCTCCTGAAAATGTCAGGTTTGTGTGGTAATTATAGTAAATTTTGTGCATTATGGCCAGAAACATAGTTAGAAAGCTAAAATGCCCTGGAGGAATTTCCTTTTAGACTTATTTTGATTTTGAAATGAGCAAATGTCTTTCCCTTCTTCTCCTTCTATGAAACTTAGATGAGAATCTTCCAGAGCTCATTACTCTTATGTTAATGAACACTAATTCTTTACTCTAAGGACACTAGCAGTTTCCTTTGTAAAAAAGGAAAGACCTATATTGTCACTGGCCCTTTAATCATCTATTGCATTTTAGAACTTTCTAACATAGGCCTTGTCTAAACAATGATAACAGCTACAGGTACCAATGTTTTTAAGGATATGTTTTGACATCTAATGGTACTGTTTTTTAAAAAAGAATATTTAGACTAGGTTTAAACATTTTTAAAACTTCAAAGCTTGAGAGAGTTCAGATTTTTTTCATAGGAGATACTTGCAAATCATTATAATATTTTTTTTTCCAGCACTGGGGATTGAACCCAGGACCTCCCACATACTAGACAAGTGCTCTACCACTGAGCTACACCTCTAGTCCTGAAAATCATTATAAATAGCTTATTAATGCTGTAAGATTGTAGTGCAAAATAAGTCTGACTTTTGTTTTAATGTAATATATCATGAATTTTTTAAAATGCACCCCATAATATCCACATTTTCCACATGCAATTTGTTAATGAAGTTATTTCATATACTTTATATTAGTTTTTTAATGAAAACTATATTTTTTTCTTCATTTAATTTTTTAATATCTAATAATTAACCTGGAAAACAAAGCAATTATTTCTAAGTGGAGCAAAAATTTTATATTATTTTCAAATATTTATTTCATTTAATCATTTAATTGCTGTCTTTTATTGATATGGCTTATTTCAAGTGGTTTATATCCTTTATTTTCCCATTTTCTCTTACTACTTTTTCATTCACCAAAACAAATATAGAAATTATGTTTTGTATTTTCTGTTTCTATTACACATAATAGCAACTTAATCCAAATCAAACACCACCATATTTTCTTTAAAAATCACAGTAGAAAACTGTGTTTCAGATAAAATTGTTTCTTAAACAAAGACTATATCAGAGCTTTGTCTTCTTATGTCATCTTATGTCTTCTAAAAACTATGAAGTTCACATTTTATTTTAAGTGTATTTACAATAATTTGCCCATTGAAACTAATTGTCCATTATTATTATTCCACCATATATTTATTTCTTCCTGGTTTGGTGCTGAGGATTGAACCAAGGTCCTCAGGCATGCTAAACATCTCTATCACAAATTTCACTCTCAACTCTAATTAAAGTTCTTTATAAAATATTGATAAATGAACTTAGAAATATTCTTTTGGGGATAAACTTTTAGTTTCTTTAAGGAAAATATGAGCATATTTTTTCCTGTAATATTATGCTGTTAGTGCTTTGTTTGAGCTGTGATTATTTACTTTATATCACAGATAAACTAAAACTCTGGAATAAGGTCATGTATAGTATTTCTCCTTGAAATGTAAGTTATTAAAGGATTTCTTTTCTTCTAAGAGTGAAGTGTATCAAAGATCCAGGAAATGTAAGTGAGCAGATGTGGGAACTGAAAGTCCTATGGGGCAGAGTTTGATGAATCTCCACATTTAGTTGAACTGCTTAAATTCTGGTCAGATTTAAGTAGTTTAAAATGTAAATAAGATAGGTAATTCTGCATTGTTAAATAGCCATTTTTCACCCCTGCCCCCAGTCTTTCTCTCCTGCCTTTGAGAGACTTAAAACCAGACAACTACAAATTCTTGTTGAATTAATATGCTTATTCAGGTTTTTCTGTTGCTAAATATGATTATGTAAGTAGGATTTTATTGTTTTTGCTTGTGATCCATGTTTTTATTTGCCCTGTCAATTCCATCTTTAAAGCAGGTTTATATCACTTATGTTCTCTCCTTTTTTTTTCTAACAAAAGAGAAATTCTTGCTTTAAAAAAATATATATAGCAGATTCTAAGAGATTACACAAATATTCAGTTCCTTGAAGCCAGAAGTTACTCACAAATATTTCATATTCACATGTTATTTGGGAGGTGATGATTTAGCACTTTTTTAAAAAACCCAATGGTACAGTTGGCACATGCCTGTACTCCCCTTAACTAGGGAGCCTGAGACAGAAGGATCATGAGTTTGAGGCCAGCCAGCCTTGTATTGTAGCTCAGTGGTAGAGTGCCCCTGGGTTCAATACCCAATTTTTTTTTAATATTTATTTATTTACTTTAGTTGTACACAATGCAATGCATTTATGCTTACGTGGTGCTGAGGATCGAACCCGGGCCGCGCACGTGCAAGGCGAGCGCTCTGCCGCTGAGCCACAACCCCAGCCCCCAATACCCAATATTAACCAATCAATTAATCAGTCCCCCAATAATCTATTAATGCATTGATTGTCAATGATTTATTTTTCCAGCTTCAAGTGAAGTCTCTAAATGGAAAATACTTGACTGTAATTACCACAGGAGGGAATTAATGCCAATAATAATAATATGAAAAAGGTAATAGGAGAAGTCTGGCTCCAGAGTCACCCTCCTAAATAACTATGTTAATACCACTTTTTATATATCTAAGTTATTTTTCTTTATGACCTATTTGTAAATCTAAAGATTTTCTTGTTTTAAGTAGTTATTGTATTTTATTGCCTTACATGATGCTGTTCCCTAAAAAACAAAACAAAAACAAGAAACCTTTGATAATTTCACTTTGTTTTCATAAAAAAAAATTTTGAGATGGAGTTTTGCTGTGTGACCTAGACTGGTCTGTACCTTGTGTGCTCAAGTGATTGTTCTGCCTCAGCCGCCTGTGTAGCTGGGACTATAGGTGTGTACCACCACACCCAGCTCCCAGTCTTTTTCTGTTTTGATAAAGCACAGATGGAAACCCATAATAAATGAAAAGCATAACATAATTTTTAAAGAAGAGATATACAAATTTTAATACCTGAATTTAGGAATAAGAATGTCAAATTCTGTTATTTGTTCCATTATTTTTTCACATACGATGAGCCTCAATTGGCTATTTTTTTAAATATTTATTTATTTTAGTTGTACACAATGCCTTTTTTAAAAAACATTTATTTATTTGCTTTAGTTGTACACAATGTGTTTATTTTTAATGTGTTTATTTTTACGTGGCACTGAGGATCGAACCCAGGCTGCACACGTGCTAGGTGAGCGCTCTACCACTGAGCCACGACCCCAGCCCTTAACTGCTATTTTGAAAAGTGCTGGGCCTATTTTAATTGAAGCCATTGCTCTTTTTATTTATTGATTGATTTGGTAGTGCTGGGGATTCAAGCATGTTAGGCAAGCACTCTACCACTGAACTACATCCCCAACCCAAAGCATCACTCTTTTTTTTTTTTTTTTTTTTTTTTTAAAGAAAGATTTATTTTGGCTCACAATTTTGGAGGTTTCAGTCTGTTGGCTCATTGCTTTCAGGCCTGTGTCTATGGTGGGGAGCTCATGGTTGAACAAGCTCCAAAGCTATCACTCTTACAGTGAGCTGTGCCATCTCTATTTGAAAAATTGGATCTCTGCTGATTGTAATAAGTCAAATAGAAAAAGTAGTGTTGCTGTTGTAAACAAGACCACATATTTACTCTTTCAAATACATTAAACATGGGGCTGTTTATTATAGTCAGTCTTCATGGGAGCAAAAGTTTAGAATGTAATGATATTACCATAGTGAACTCAAGTCTAACTCAACATTTCAGGAAGTTCTTTGAGCTGGGAGTATAACTTAGTGATAGAGCTCATGCTTAGCACTGAGGTCCTGGGTTCAGTACCCAACAGAAAAAAGTTAATCCTTCAATACCTGCTGGAATTTATATTTTGCTTTTAGTCACAGATCTTCCCATTTTCTTTCTCACCCAGTTCTTTAAATTGCTTTCAAGACATTTTCTTTCTCTCTTCTGAAAAATTAGCAACTTTAATTCTTTTTTCCCCACACAATAGCCCTAAAATCTAGCTTTGGTGTCTGCATTATTTTCCAAGGCATTTCATTTTGAGCCAGTATTTGTCAGTATTTGACAGCCATGTGCGAATGATTAGTAGATATTATAAAGCATGCTGAATTGGGTGTGAAAAATACAATCTTGTACATTGCTATACTTCTTATTGTGTAATAGAGCAGTATGTAAAGAGTGTGGACTTGAGATAATCATGTATTCATTCAAATATGGACTTTACTGCATAGTTGATGGGTAATCTTGGGCAAGAGACCAGTTAACCTCTGAGTGTCAGTTATACTCTGTAAAATTGGAACAGTAGGTAAAGCTCTGGCTCTACAGATTGTAGCTGTTTTGCATGGCTTTGAGCCCTTTACTCAATGTATGAAAGGAATTATCTGCTAAGATGTGAGTTATCTTCTTTCTTGGTTTATATGAAATGCTATAGAACATCAAACTCTATGCACAGTTGTTCTCTTTGTGTTTTTTCCTCCCATTTTCAATCAGCTATAAAAATCTCTTTGTGCTATGTCAGTAATGAGTGATTTACCTGGGTTAAATAGCTAGTCCATTAACCAAAGAGAGACCTCTGGTTTGATTTCTTGTATCTGAGCTGTCCTGTGTTCACAGTAATTTATCTCACTCCCATGTTGTAAAATCCTTTGGGCCTCTGTCACATCAATACCAGCTGTTGACTTGTAAATTGCTAAAAGCATCTATTTTTTTTTTTTTTTTTTTTGTCAAGAACTTTTATAATGGTACTAAACTTGATTTGTAAATGATGGTAAGTTCAGGTCAAATTTTATTTCACAACCAGTGAAGTTTTTTATTGGAAAAATTCTTTAAAACCATGTGGTATTTGATGATATATTGGAGTGGTACTCAACTAAATTAGCTAACCTAAACTATTCTCTCAAATGCCAACCATGATGACTGGTCTTTTTTACCTGTGTGGCTAGTACTTTATTTAGAGCATCATAATTTTGGAGGATACCTGTTTCTAAGTAGTCATTCTGAACTCATTCGAATTTGGTTTATATGGGTGGCAAAGCAATCAGTTTATCACGAGGTGAAAAAAAAATATTTACATCCATGAAATGTGAGACATCTTATAAGAAACTTAGAGTTCCTTTTATGGAAATGGGAAGCTTTTCTACCACAATAAGTTTCTTGTTGGGAAGGTTAGGAATTGCCTTGTTATGGTAGTTTGTTTTATTATGCCTAAGGAGTAATATCTGAAACATTTTTGTTTTCCTCATTTTTTATTTCCAGGTGTCAAGTGGTATTTGTACAAGTTTTAATTGCTCCTTTATGTGTAATGATTTGTGATATATACACATATATGTAGATTTGATTTGGAGTATTATTCACATAATCAAACAATGCTAATTTTTTTTTTTTTTTCATCTTCTGATCAGGATTTCTGGCAGGTACTGACTCAGCAGCATGTGCTTTAAATTAATTAATGCTCCAGAATCCATAGTAATGCTTCAGAGACAAAGGTTTAGTGCATGCCCATGTCCTTCCCTGCTCCTTTCAGAACAATTCAGTTCCTGTCACTTTAAATTAACATACTTTAATGTAATAATTCAAATGCTATACAAGTCCTTGAGAATATAGTAACCAGCATGATTTAAGGGAAGACTTTACACAAGGTAAAGTTGTTATACAAAAGGTCAAGAAACATTACTTTTAGCAACTATATTCATTAATTGGGGGTATTTACGTAGTCTTATTGGGATGTTTTATTCCTATTTGAAATGTAATAGCAATGAAAGACAATAGTAACAAGTTAAAAATTGATAGTTGTTTTTTTCCTTTTGAAATTTTTTACATAGTAAATGCAGATAAGCGGTTGCTTGGTTGCACTTTGCTAAGTGACTTAATAGGAAACACCTGGAATATTTAGAAAGTTTAACTTGGAAAAGCCATAAACATATGGAGAAAACCATAAAAAATATATATTTGTAGGCTGGCAAAGAAGATCGTCAAAGATACTACAAACAAGTTCTTTTTAAATCGATCTTCAGAGGCTTGGGCTCTTTAATTGTAGTTTGTAAATTATTAAAGTTTATTCATTAAGGACATTACCCTTACATTTTTGTTGATTGGCAGTCTTTTTAAAAAAATATTTTTAAATTTTATTTTATTTTTTATTTTTTGGTACCAGGGATTTAACCCAAGGGTACTTAAACTACTGAGCCACATCCCTGGCCTGTGTTTTATTTTTTTATTTTGAGGCTGGGTCTCGATAATTTGCTTAGGGTATCGCCAAGTTGCTGAGGCTGGCTTTGAACTTGTGATCCTCCTGTCTCAGCCTCTGGAGCCACTAAGAATACAGGCATGTGCCACTGTGCCTGCTAGTTGGCAGTTTTAATAAAAACATAAATTAGATTGAATTATAAACCTCTTTTGGGCTTAAATAATAATATATCTAATTAAGATCATAGGGTGCTCTTTTTATAGTAAACTTTTTCAGTGCTCTATTTTTAGTACTTCCCATGCCAAGTACCCAAACTAGTCACCCTGTTACTGGTGCAATAGGTTATCTTCCTAAATACCTTTGTCTTTAACTGTATTCTGAAACAAACTAGCAAATACTTTAAAAATTATATCAAAATGAT
This sequence comes from Tamias sibiricus, assembly GCA_025594165.1. Classification (NCBI taxonomy): domain Eukaryota; kingdom Metazoa; phylum Chordata; class Mammalia; order Rodentia; family Sciuridae; genus Tamias; species Tamias sibiricus. The sequence goes on along the minus strand of CM046663.1, from coordinate 119,070,337 downwards.
TTATTGATTTCATTATCAATGTTTCTAATCCTGTGAAGTCCATTTTAGAATACTGTATTATAAACATTATACTGAGTGCTAAGGAGAGTTAAATCAGATGAGATGCCAACACCTGTCATTGAGGATAGCCACTTCTAAGTCTCTAATTATGGTAGGACAGTTTGTAGAAGTCAGCTTTTAAAAACTCACTTCTCTTTAGTAATTGTGTGGATTAAGACTGGAAGATTTAAAATGATTTGCCTCAGAGTGGATTCATACTAGAGAGGAATAGAGAAGAGGGGTAGTAATTATTAAGTGATTGAAAGTCTGGAATCTGCATTGAGTAATCAACCACCATAGATGACAAAGCACCAGTCTTTTTTAAGCTTTCACTATCAAAGGTAATATTCTTGAAGTTAATGAATGATTGAAAATCAGATTTGATGGTGCTTGCTTCAGTAGCACATATATTAAAATTGGAACCATACAGAGAAGATTAGCATCATCCCTATGCAAGGAAGACACACATTCATGAAGCATTCATATTTTTGTGTCATCAATTCTTTCCTACACCTGTTACGGTTTTTATAAGTCATTTAATAAAAAGTAACTGAAGGGGCTGGACATATAGCTCAGTGGTTGGGCATTTGCCTAGCATGTGTAAGGACCTGAGTTTGATCCTCGGCACCTGTAGTCCCACCTACTTGGGAGGCTGAAAACAGAAGGATCACTTACACTTAAGCCTACAAGTTCTGGACTGGTCTTTGCAATATAATGAGACTCTGCCTCAAAAAAAAAAAAATAAAATAAAATAAAATAAAAATAAAAATAAAAAGAAAGAAAGAAAGAGAAAAGAAAAAGCAATACATAGAATGCTGGGTGTGGTGGCACATACATGTAATCCCAGCTACTCAGGAGGCTAAGGCAGGAGAATTTCAAGTGTGAGGCCAGCCTCAGCAACTTAGCAAGAACCTGTCTCAAAATAAAAAGGGCTGGGATGTAGCTCAGTCATAGAGTACCCCAGGGTTCAATCTCCAGTACCACCAAAAAAAAAAAAAAAAAAAAAAAGAAGAGAAGAAGAAGAAAATGAAAAAGAAAAGAAAGCTTTGATAAAGTTTGAGATTTTTTTTTTTAATCAAATTCTACTGTATTCTTAAGGGTATCTTGTGAATGAATTTTTTCTTAAAATAGTGAGGGAATTGTTTATCTGTATGGGGTTCTATAAATATCATTCATTCTGATGACACTAGTATGAATTGTTTAACCTCCTGAAGGCCAATTAACCTTATAGAAGAGGCCTTTCTTGCTTGCTTCCTTGCAGAGATTTGTTCTTTGCATGCCAAGTTTCTATTGCCCGTGGAGAGGCCAGAATCAAAGGCCTGATAGCATAGAGTGCTGTTCTTCAGATGCAGCTTATTAATGGTTTCAGATACTTACTGTATTGCTGTGAGGAGCATCCATGTCTCTTTCCAGTCTCTCAAATTCCACCATGTATTTGATTATTCCAATTGACAAAAGAAATAATAATGTAGTGAGTACTTCAAAAGAGGATGTCATTTCTTGGTTGTTAGACTCCTATTAAGATGTTTAAGTACATTTTTATTTTAGATTATGTTATGTTTGAGTTTGAGATCAACGGAACCCATTTGGTTTATCATTGTTGATTTGCAAATATAACATGACTAACCATTACATTTCAAACACCTTTGTGTTTAGCTTTTTCATCATAAAATAAGATTTGAAAGTCACTTAGACAAAATAGAACTTTATTCCAGACCAACTTGCTTTTTCATATTACTTTAACACAAACACTGTTAAAACATACTAGTAGTATGTTTTAAGATTACACAGATAAATTTCTCTAAAAACTACTCTGAACAAGTAGCTGCTTTTTTTGGTAAAACAGGTTTTCAACTTAGTGTAAACATTTGTTGTCTTTAGTTTTTGAGAATCTGTGAGGAGAGTTCTTGCTTTGTATATTTGTCTTTGGCGTGATGCATTTTCAGAAATATAAAGCTTGAATAAAAAGTTTTTCCATTTACGGATTACTATATATTGAGTATAAATGACCATTATATTCTTGAAGTGATTGTACACTTCAAAAATGATTAAAATATGCATTTGAATAAGTGAAGGCATAAAAAAAATTATATGCTTAACAATCATTGGCCCCAAGGTTAATGTTTTACAAGTTAACTAAGTTTTACTTCAAAATAGTCAGATGTAGCTCAGTTGGTAGAATGCTTGACTCACATGCACAAGGCCCTGGGTTCAATTCCCAGCACTACTTTAAAAAAAAAAAAAAAAAAAAAAAAAAAAAACCCTCATTGATATTTTCAGAAGTTGAAAACAATACAGATACCCTGTGTTGTCCTGTGGGGTTGATACAAGGTAACATACAGTGGTTCACGGCGTGGGCTACAGAGTCAAACCATGTACTATCTTGCTACTTTATAACTTTGTCAATTGAGCTACTTATTTAACTTTTCTAAATGTGATGTGCAGATAATAGGATCATTTACCTCACAAAGTTAAAATGAGGACTTAAGAGAATTCAAGTGTAAAAGTTCTTAGCATAGTACCTGGCACAGAATCTGAAAAGTATAATTCTTAAATTCTTGATGTATCTTTAATGGTCAGAGGTATTCAAGGGATACCTATAAATGTTTGATTTCAAAATTAATATAAAAATGTTTTTGATCTGAAGAGTTTCCTCGGAAATGATAGTTGCTAGAACAATATAAATCAAGTGTGTAAACAGTGATCCTCAGTGAATCTTTTTTATTTTTTTCTTGTAATATTTTTTCCAAATGAAGAAAATGAAATTACTATATTGATTTATTTTCAAAACTTGTGCTTGAGATTGTTTTTATTTTAAGTGAGGGAGCCTTTTATAACCTTGTGACTAAAGGATTATAAATATGTGCTGCTAAGCTCATTAGTGTTCTTTTTAGCACTGATTTATTTGAGTGACCAAAAGTTCAGAGTTAATTTCTTAGATTTAGATAGCAGATAATCAAGTGATGAAACATGGATTCTCACACTTAGAACTGATTGGAAGCAAGTACACATGCATAATGTGGTAGAACATAATACAGCTGATTTTTTCCCCAGAGTTTAGATAATACTTCATCAGATACTGAATATTAAAATAAATCATTTCAAGCCAAGCGCGGTGGCACACGCCTGTAATCCCAGCAACTCAGGAAGCCGAGGCAGGAGGACTGTGAATTCAAAGCCAGCCTGAGCAACTTAGTGAGGCCCTTGTCTCAAAAAAATAAAAAGGGATGGGGATGTAGCTCAGTGGATAAGCACCCCGGGTTCAATCCCCAGCACCAAAGAAAATAAATAGCAAATAAATAATTTCAATAAAGTTGTGTCATTTCCTCCAAGTTAATGTCATTACCGTGGAGTTTTTTTAATTTTTATTTTTATTATTGTTTTAATCAAATCATCTGCCAGTGTTAATTTTTAAAGCATCTTCATTTTTATCATTTTCTCTGAAGCCACCTAGTTAATGAAATAAAACATTTGTATTCTAGTGGTTAGAATTGGGACTGAAAAGAGAACTGCTTTCTGGCAGAGTGAAGTTTACACTATCTTAAGCATTCATTTCCTCAGTTTATTGCATAGTAATTTATGTTTGCCTCAAATACAGTATACCTTTGAAAGGCTTAGAAGAAAGCCTTAAGTCAGAAGGGGAAACCACAAATTACTCAGTTAAAAAAATCTTGATTTCATTTTTATCTGACATTTACCCCAATTCTACCTTCTTACAAGTTCATTATGGGGTAGGGAACAAGAAAAACATATTTTAGCTATGCAAAATTTTGTTTGGGAGTAATATGATTGCTTAAGATTGATATCTTATCAAGGCTTTGGCATCTGTATGCACCAATAAGATAATGAAGTATGAGCATTAATTGCATGGGAAAATTGCTGAATTTTCTCTAACACCCTCCCCCTTCCTGCGCTAACCCCAGCTATTGGTAGAAATAATACTTTGTAATTTGGAAATGGTGTGCCAAAATTGCATTTTCCAAAAACAGCATATTATTATCATTGATTTGTTTTAGAAGTACAACCTCAGATATTACTTGAGGGATTTGAAATGTATTTCAGCAATATAGAGAAATGTTAATATTAAAATAATTAGTAATAAATGTTAATGTTAAGCAAATCTGAAGATTTCAGCTTCATAAAGGGTGGCATCTTAATTCAAATAGTAAAGCTGTGTTCTTTACCAGATTTTCTGCATACTAGAGATACTTTGAGTCCAGGTGACATATAAACACTTATTTGGCAAACATAGTCCATCAACTTCTATTAGATTGAAAAAGTGTATTTCTAACTATAGAACTTGAAAAGTGGGTCTTAACTAGAAAAAACGGTATTAAATTTTAGATATAATTTTTCTCTTTGGCTTCATCTAGTTGAGTTCAAAAAGACAAAATCATTGTCCCTATTTTGATCAACCCTGTAACTAGCTAGATTCATTGTTTGAGCACATAGATTACTTATAATAAGTTGGAGTCTTGTCAGGAAATCCCAGTTTTAACCTCCATTTAGAAGTGTATAAATGGTGTTTACCTATGGAGAAAACTGATCTAAAATTTAGCCCAACAATAAAGATTTAAGTCGGGACATTTTACTGAATTTTCAGTGTGCAAAATTTAACATTGATAAGACTTGACTTTTGTAAGAAAAACTAAGCAAAACTTCTGTGTACTCGGTTCTTTTAGTCTTGATTTGCTCCCTTATGCCACCTGCAACTTTAGCCATAGATTTATAAGTTATGTAGTTGATCAGAAACCAACATGTGGGTGCTTCAGTACAGTCATCCAGTAAATAATTCATGTTTTAGACTCACTGAACTGCAGCATTTACATGGACATGGAGGAGGATTTACTATATAGTAAATTTACTCCTAAGTCTGTTTATCTAAAAAAAGATTTGGGTTATGGTATAATTGAGCTCAGTACCAAACCTCTTATGAGGGTATTTATTTATTTGCCTTTACTTGAGATTGATAATTTCAATGTCTGTAGCTATGTTTTAAATTTTGAAATGAATAAGACTAGGTTGTAAGCAAAAGAGAAAATAGTTATATTTGTTCATGTAAGTCAATGAGCTCATTGTTTTGAAATATTTTACATAATTTTGTTTTCCAGAATAAAATAACATTTGTCACTAAATTGAACAGGAGAGCTATTCTGATAATTGACCTGTGTTCTGCTTTCACATCCTTGATTTCAGAAATTCAGGTTATTGGAATAGAATTTTATGTGTAATTTCTATGCTACATAAAGTAATATAATGCTTTGTAACTTATCTGTACATAGAATCTCTTTTTAAAATACCCAGTTTGTTTAAGTAATTTTCAGCATATATTTTGAAGTATTACAAAAATCTTTTTAAAATTTTTTATTTGTTTTTAATTATACATGACAGTAGAATGTATTTTGACATATTGAACATCCATGGAGTATAACTTCCCATTCTTGTGGTTGAACATGATGTGGAGTTACACTGGTTGTGTATACATACATGAACACAGGAAAATTATGTCCAATTCATTCTAGTGTCTTTCCCATTCCCATCTCCCCTCTCTCCCCCAACCCTCACTTCCCCTACCTTCACACCCCATCCCCATCCAATCTGGTAAACCTCTACTCCTTCCTTCTATTGTGACTCAGTATCCACACATCAGAGATAACATTTGGCCTTTGGTTTTGGGGATTGGCTTATTTCATTTAATAGGATAGTCTCCAGTTCCATCCATTTAACTGTAAATGCCATAATTTCATTCTTCTTTATGGCTGAGTAATATTCCATTGTATATATATACACACCATATTTTCTTTATCCATTCATCTGTTGAAGGGCACCTATGTGGGTTCCATAGCTTGGCTCTTGTGAATTGAGCTTCTGTGAACATTGATGTGGCCATGTCACTCTAGTATGCTGATTTTAAATCTTTCGGGTATATGCTGAGGAGTGAAATAACTGGGTCAAATGGTGGTTCCATTTCAAGTTTTCTGAGGAATCTCCATACTGCTTTACAGAGTGGTTGCACCAATTTGCAGTCCCGCCGGCAATGTATGAGTATATTATAAGAATCTAAACTCATAAACATAAGGATGAAACAAGTTTCTCATAGGCCCTTCACAAAAAAAAAAAAAAAAAAAAAAAAAAAAATTAACTGATACCATAATGTATTACCTAATCTCACATCATATGCTCTTATAATTGATTTGAAATATATTCTATTTCTTGGGACCTTTATATACAAAATTCTCTTTCTTGAAGTTTGTTATATTTTCTAGTTGTATTGAATTTATTAATATTGAATTAAATACAAATCTATAGGTTAGATTGTCTTAGTAAAAATTGCATATTAATATAAATGTTTATTGATAACAAAAAATATAAATAACTATTCAAGGCAGTGAAAGTAAATGAATATTATTAACAATTTGATAAGGAAAATGATGTTTTTCTTAGAATATGCCCCCATTTAGTACTGAAGTATATAGTGTTTGCTTAGGGGGAAAATGTCTTAAAATTTAGCCCAACATTAAACACTTTTGAAAAGATTAGCAAAGGAGCATTTTACTGGCATTTTTAATTTGCAAAATTGGGCAATGATAAGATCTTTTGAAAAAGAAAAACTAACCAAAACCACCTCTGTTCTGTCCTTTCTTCAGTCCATTTTTGGTTTTCCATTTTTGCCATATTTTGGGGCTTTTAAACAGTCATTCATTTTCACTGGAGCAAATTGTTATATGCATTTATGAATATGTCAGAATGAACCCCATGATTGTGTATAATTATAATACATTGATTTTTTAAAAAAGAAATGCAAATTAAGACCTTCCTGAGATATTGTCTCTCACCAAGCAGATTTGTGAAAAAATAACATTACACTGTCTGCAAGTCTATCAGTAAGCACACCCTGTCATACATTGGATGTAAAAATGCAGAATGGTGCAACCCTTAATTGACTGCCACATGTTAAATGTGGTAATAGTAAAAGAAGCAAATGAGGGCTGGGGTTGTGGCTCAGTGGTAAAGTGCTTGCCTAGCATGTGTGAGGCACTGGGTTTGATCCTCAGTGCCACATACAAAAATAAAATAAAGGTATTATGTTCATCTACAACTAAAAATATTTTTTATAAAAGAAGCAAATTAAATAAAATGTTTATATTTAGAGAATCTGAGTGAAGGACCTAAGGTGACTCGGTACTATTTTTATAGCTTTTCTGTAAATTAAGAGTTATATCAAAATACCCAAAGAAAGGAGAAAAAAATCATTCATTTCAAATTCATATGACTATATTTTTGTAGCTTCCTATAAGTACAATGACTAATGGGTTTTAAGATATCACCTATAGTAGATTCAGGTCTTCGGTGGAAGAATACCACTTAAGAAGCAACCATAGGACTGGGGCTGGGGCTCAGTGGTAGAGTGCTCGTCTTGTATGTGTGAGGCCCTGGGTTTGATCCTCAGCACCACATAAATAAAATAAAGGTATTGTGTCCACCTACACCTAAAAAAATTTTTAAATTTTTTAAAAATTTTTTAAATTTTAATTTTTTTTTTGCTTCTTCTTAAAAAAAAGAAGAAGCAACCATAGACACATAGTCTAACAATCTAATAACTCATTTCCTCCCAAATTTCGACATGTTTATTTGATGCTCCTTTCAGTTTAAATAATTTGAGAGGTCAAATGTAATAGTTGTATGATAATTTTGGCATCTGTGACTAATACATGTTAGGAAATTTAGAATCTTCTTTGGAGTTTTGGATACACATAAACCCACTTACAAATTTTTAGGGCTGATAAATGTAATCTTAAATGTAACTGAACCACTCTTTAACAAGTGGATACCTGAGAAAATGTACAAATGACCTCTCTCCCATCCCAGCTCCAGAAATGTGGAAAAACAGTGTAAACCTTTACTAAAGAATTACAAGATTCTAATTCATAGTACTTCACAAAGCATGAGTAATTTTTAAATCCTCTTTAAGCATTGTTTTCACTTTTAAGGAGCTGCTGCAAAACACACACATTTTTTTTAGCTTTTTAAATTTTATTTTTAAAAATATTTATTTTTTATTCTAAGTTGTTATAAATGACAGCAGAATGCATTACATTTCATATTATACTTATAGAGCACATTTTTACCTATCTCTGGTTGTATACAAAGTATATTCACACCATTCATGTCTTCATACATGCACTTAGGGTAATAACATCCATCTAAGTCTAACATCTTTTTTTTTCTTCACCCTTTTGCCCTCTCCCTTCCCCTCCCTCCCCATTGGCCATTCTAGTGTTCCTCTAATCCTCCTAGGTGCCCCGTCCCAACCCCACTGTGAATCAGCCTCCTTATATCAGAGAAAACATTTGGCATTTGGCTTTTTGGGATTGGCTAACTTCACTTAGCATTATATTCTCTGACTTCATCCATTTACCTGCGAATGCCATGATTTTATTCTCTTTTATTGCTGACTAATACTCCATTGTGTATATATACCACATTTTCTTTATCCATTCATCTACTGAAGGGCATCTAGTTTGGTTCCACAGTTTAGCTATTGTGAATTGTGCTGCTATAAACATTGATGTGGCTGTGTCCCTGTAGTATGCTGTTTTCAAGTCTTTTGGGTAAAGACCAAGGAGTGGGATAGCTGGGTCATAAGGTGGTTCCGTTCCAAGTTTTCCAAGATATCTCCATACTGCTTTCCATATTGGCTGCACCATTTTGCAGTCCCACCAACAATGTATGAGTGTGCCTTTTTCTCCACATCCTCTCCAACATTTATTGTTGTTTGTGTTCTTAATAGTTGCCATTCTGACAGGTGTGAGATGAAATCTTAGAGTGGTTTTGATTTGCATTTCTCTAATTGCCAGAGAGGTTGAGCATTTTTTTCATGTATTTGTTGATTGATTGTATATCTTCTTCTGAGAAGTGTCTATTCAGTTCCTTGGCCCATTTAGTGATTGGGTTATTTGTTTTTGTTTTTGGTGTTAAGATTTTTGAGTTCTTTATATATTCCAGAGATTAGTGCTCTATCTGATGTGCAAGTGGTAAAAAATTTGTTCCCAATTGGTAGGCTCTCTATTCACCTCACTGATTGTTTCTTTTGCTGAGAAGAAGCTTTTTAGTTTGAATCTATCCCATTTATTGATTCTTGATATTAACTCTTACACTATAGGAGTCTTATTAAGGAACTTGGGGCCTAATCCGACATAAAACACACACATTCTGTGTTACATCCCTCTCCTCCAACACATCTACACACCCACACACACATTCCTTTCCCTTTTCCCTACTTTTTCAGACTATATATTTTTTCCAGATATCTTCTCTGACTTTTCTTGTAGAGCAGTTTAACCTTTTTGTCATTCCTTTTCCTGCCACTCTATTCATTATAGTAGAGGTCTCGCACATAGCCACATAAACAAAAATCTTCCCTCCTCTAGGGAACAGAAGGTGTTAATAGTGGACATGTTCTGTTTAATGCAGGAATGGCAGAAAGGCACATTAACCAAATTAGCACTCTAAGGTATTATAAACCTATGGAAAAATGTTCTGATAGTAATTCATTACTCACAATCAATATACTATTGAAGGTGTTTAGTGAATTTTTATTATCTTGGTAGACTTTAAAATTGTTCTCTTGGTGATGTTAATAGCCGAAACCATGATGTTCAGTCTCTCAGGTTGCCTTTTTAGCCATTCAGATGTTTCCGTGTTCATTTTTTTCTTTGGAAGATACCATATACTCTGCTAAGAATCTGAGGACCTTCAAAAGGAATATGAGCTACTAAAAGCAGAAAATTACATAAAAGGAGATAGGATTCTTTGGAATCATCTTAGAATCTGGTTGCCATACTGACAGAGGTCTCATATTTGGAATATATGATGACTTACTGCATATTAGTAATAAAATGACAAACAGTTCAATTTAAAAATGGGTAAAAATCATCATTGGAGAAAAGACAGCCTTTTAAACAATTGGTGCTGAGAAAACCAATTATCCATATGTTGGAAGAATGAGTCTAGATCCTTATCCTGAGCAACAGTCAAAATGGATCAAAGACCTAGGAACTAGATCAGAAACTATGCATCTCCTAAAAGAAACATAAGTTCAACATTCCAACATATAGGTGTAGGCAATGACTTTCTCAGTAGGACTCCTAAAACTCAGGAAATAGTACCAAGAATTAACAAATGGATGGCATCAAATTAAAAAGCTTATGCACAGCAAAGGAAACAAGAATGTGAAGAGAGAATCTACAGAATGGGAGAAAATCTTTACTAGCCATTCTTCTGACAGAGAATTGATATCCAGAATATATAAAAAACAACAACAACAACAAAACAGTAAATGGACACTTCTCAAAAGAAGAAATACAAATGACCAAAAAATATGTGAAAAAGTGTTAAAACATTTTTAACAATTATGGAAATGCAAATAAAAATATACTGAGATTTCATTTCACTATAGTTAGAATGACAGCCATCAAGAATACAAACGATAAAAAATGTTGGAGAGGATGTGGAGAAAAAGGAACACTTTTGCCTTTGGTGGGATAGTAAATTAGTACAACCACTATGGAAATCAGTATGGAAGTTCCTCTTCCCTAAAAAAACTAGGAGTGGAACCACCATATGATCCCACTCTACAGTATTTATCCTAAAGAATTGAAGTTAGCATACCATAGTAATACATTCCTGCCCATGTTTATAACAGCACAATTCACAACAGGCAAACTATGGAACTGGCTTAGGTATCCACCAATGAATGAGTGGATAAAGAAAATGTGATACACATACAAAATGGAGTTTTATTCAGCCATAAAGAAGAATGAAATTATGTCATTTTGTGTCTATAGAACTTGAGAACATTAAGTGAAATAAGCCAAACTCAGAAAATTAGGGGTCATATGTTTCCTCTCATACAGAAGCTAAAGAGGAAAGAAGAGAGAAGGGGGTTTGCAGATCTCATGAAAATCAAAGGGTTATCAGAGTAGAGGAAAGGAGCTAGTGGGGGAAATAATGGTGAATTATATCAGACAAATATATTATCACATGCATGCACAAAAATGTAACCATGAATACCATCATTAATTGTAATTATATTGCACCAATAAAAATGGGTGAATACAATCACCAATAAACAAAATTAAACGTGTTCAACAACATCGATCACTGGGGAAATATGCAATAAACTATAATGAAATACTACTACGTGCCTGCAGGAGCCCTGTTTGGGGAGATGGCTAGTTTAAACAATTTGATATGCTATACAATTTGGCTCGTCACCAAAAGGCTTGTTGCCTTAAAGCCGCACCATCTCCTCACAATTGGACGACTGTTAGTCATCATACACAGTCGATCCTAAAGGGCTCCATTGGATGGCTGGTTAGCCAATGACGGGTAAGATCCCCAGAGGGGGACAACCTAAGACAGGCACAGTCGCACGAGACAGTCTCATGTGGCCGACATATCAACCTAAGACAGGAGTCAAGGACACAGCCTTGATTATCCGATGACGGGTAAGAATGTTGGTTGCACATAGACGTCCTAGAGCATTACCTCTTTTAAAATAAAAGGGGGGAAATGCAGGAGCCCTGTTTGGGGAGATGGCTTGAATTGTGGTTGACTATGGGCTTTGGACATGTTTGGGCATTGGCGCCTTCCGTACTCTCACGGGACTTGGCCCGGGAATCTTGTGAGACTTGGCCGGAGATCTCGGGGGACTTGAGCGAGATTGCGGATGAGGTCTGCGCCATTTTGGAGGTTAGAGGAGCGTGGACGGCGTGTTGGGGTGTAGTTAGAGCCAGAGAGAAAAGTTATCAGAATAAAGGGCTGTTTGTTTCCAGTTCGTCTCTAAACTTCTTTCCGCGGCTTCTTTGCTCCAAGCGGCCATCGCTTCAGGCGACTACACGTACCCCCTTAAGTGGCTGCTAAAGAGATTGGCAGTGCAAATATTAACAGTGATATGAAGCACCTGGGACTTTCATCCATTGATGATGCAAGTGAAAAACATACAACATCTTGAGGAAATTCTTAATATTTGAAAATTGTAAAAAGCCCAAATGTTTGTCAATAAGGAGCAAATAACTTGTATTTATGTGTATTTGCATGTTACATGGTATTGTATAATGTTGCCGTCTGAAGTGATTGCCGCTTGGAGCAATGAAGCCGCGGGAAGAAGTTCAGAGGCAAACTGGAAACAAACAGGCTTTATTCTGATAACTTCTCCCTAACACGCACCACACACCACCAAAAAGCCCACCGACAAAATGGCGCTGATCCAATCCGATCTCGGCTCAAGTCTCGCGAGATCCCGGGCCTGTAAGCTGCCTGGTACCGTAAACCGGGATAAAAACTCTCGGAGGCAGAGTTAAGCTTTTACTACTTTTACTTCTACTTTCTTAGAGCTTAGAGAGGGAAAGAAAGATTTTTCTTCTTAGCTTAGAGTAGAGTAGCTTAGAGTAAAGAAAGATAGAGCTTAGCTTTTCTTCTTAGCTTAGAGTAGAGTAAAGAAAGATAGAGCTTAGCTTAGAGAAAGACTAGAGCTTCTTTCTTCTCTCTTCTTTCTTCCTTCTTCTGTCTTCTGTCTTCTGTCTTCCTCGGGAGCCTCGGCCTTACTCTGACCAGTCCTCTGGAGCCTCGGCCTAACTCTGGCCAGTCATTACTTCTTCTATCTGGTTTCTCTTCTGTAACCGCTCTGCCTACGTTCTGGCCGCTCTGATTCTTCTGACCGACCGAGTGACTGCCCGGCTGACTGAATTCTCCGTTCTCCTAACTCGGACCGCTTTCACCCGGTTATATACCTTCAGGTTTGCGGGTGCCTACAGGTGCGTCACATACATATCAGGTGGAACCCATGGCTTCCAGCTAGCTGCAACAGCCCTTCCTAATTAGGGTTCCTTCATATTCCTTCCCTTTAGTTTAAAAAGGTGCTTTTGTTCTATTTTCTCTATTTTATTTTCTCTATTTTCTTTTATTTTCTTGTCCCTACCTAGCTTTTCACCTTTTATTTTTGAAAGGGTGGATATTTGAGCCCTTTTTGAGAAGGTGCTGTGGCTTTAAGGAAGCCTAATGCTGAGGAGCAGCTAACGCACCTAGTTAAGCACAATTGCATAAGCGGCTTTGACTTTTTTATTTATTTATTTTTTTTTTCCTCTATTTTATTTTTCTTTATGGCTTTCTTGCCAAAGCTCAATGGCTTTTTTTTTTTTTTTTTCTGCATGGTTTTTACCATGCTATTTAATTCTCTATTTTCTTTTAAGCTCATGGCTTTTTTCTTTATACTAAAGCTCAAGGCTTTTTCTCTATATTTTTTATGGCTTTTGGCTGGCTACTCTGCTTCGGCTTTTGGCCGGCTCGCTTCGGCTTTTCGCTGGCTACTCTGCTTCAGCTTAATTCTTAACTGGCCTCAACTAAGTCAGAGGCTATGCTCTCTTGTTTCTACTCTTTTTGCTGGTCTCAACTGAGTCTGGCTTCTTCATTTTTTTATGGCTTTTGGCCGGCTCGGCTTTTCGCTGGCTACTCTGCTTCGGCTTTTGGCCGGCTCGCTTCGGCTTTTCGCTGGCTACTTTGCTTCAGCTTAATTCTTAATTGGCCTCAACTGAGTCAGAGGCTATGCTCTCTTGTTTACTACTCTTTTTGCTGGTCTCAACTGAGTCTGAGGCTATGCTTTTTCGTTGCTCTCCTTATTTCTTAGCTTTTCTTCTCTGCCTGCCGAGCCCCGGACGGACCACCATTTGTAAGCTGCCTGGTACCGTAAACCGGGATAAAAACTCTCGGAGGCAGAGTTAAGCTTTTACTACTTTTACTTCTACTTTCTTAGAGCTTAGAGAGGGAAAGAAAGATTTTTCTTCTTAGCTTAGAGTAGAGTAGCTTAGAGTAAAGAAAGATAGAGCTTAGCTTTTCTTCTTAGCTTAGAGTAAAGAAAGATAGAGCTTAGCTTAGAGAAAGACTAGAGCTTCTTTCTTCTCTCTTCTTTCTTCCTTCTTCTGTCTTCTGTCTTCTGTCTTCCTCGGGAGCCTCGGCCTTACTCTGACCAGTCCTCTGGAGCCTCGGCCTAACTCTGGCCAGTCATTACTTCTTCTATCTGGTTTCTCTTCTGTAACCGCTCTGCCTACGTTCTGGCCGCTCTGATTCTTCTGACCGACCGAGTGACTGCCCGGCTGACTGAATTCTCCGTTCTCCTAACTCGGACCGCTTTCACCCGGTTATATACCTTCAGGTTTGCGGGTGCCTACAGGTGCGTCACATACATATCAGGTGGAACCCATGGCTTCCAGCTAGCTGCAACAGCCCTTCCTAATTAGGGTTCCTTCATATTCCTTCCCTTTAGTTTAAAAAGGTGCTTTTGTTCTATTTTCTCTATTTTATTTTCTCTATTTTCTTTTATTTTCTTGTCCCTACCTAGCTTTTCACCTTTTATTTTTGAAAGGGTGGATATTTGAGCCCTTTTTGAGAAGGTGCTGTGGCTTTAAGGAAGCCTAATGCTGAGGAGCAGCTAACGCACCTAGTTAAGCACAATTGCATAAGCGGCTTTGACTTTTTTTATTTATTTATTTTTTTTTTCCTCTATTTTATTTTTCTTTATGGCTTTCTTGCCAAAGCTCAATGGCTTTTTTTTTTTTTTTTCTGCATGGTTTTTACCATGCTATTTAATTCTCTATTTTCTTTTAAGCTCATGGCTTTTTTCTTTATACTAAAGCTCAAGGCTTTTTCTCTATATTTTTTATGGCTTTTGGCTGGCTACTCTGCTTCGGCTTTTGGCCGGCTCGCTTCGGCTTTTCGCTGGCTACTCTGCTTCAGCTTAATTCTTAACTGGCCTCAACTAAGTCAGAGGCTATGCTCTCTTGTTTCTACTCTTTTTGCTGGTCTCAACTGAGTCTGGCTTCTTCATTTTTTTATGGCTTTTGGCCGGCTCGGCTTTTCGCTGGCTACTCTGCTTCGGCTTTTGGCCGGCTCGCTTCGGCTTTTCGCTGGCTACTTTGCTTCAGCTTAATTCTTAATTGGCCTCAACTGAGTCAGAGGCTATGCTCTCTTGTTTACTACTCTTTTTGCTGGTCTCAACTGAGTCTGAGGCTATGCTTTTTCGTTGCTCTCCTTATTTCTTAGCTTTTCTTCTCTGCCTGCCGAGCCCCGGACGGACCACCATTTGTAAGCTGCCTGGTACCGTAAACCGGGATAAAAACTCTCGGAGGCAGAGTTAAGCTTTTACTACTTTTACTTCTACTTTCTTAGAGCTTAGAGAGGGAAAGAAAGATTTTTCTTCTTAGCTTAGAGTAGAGTAGCTTAGAGTAAAGAAAGATAGAGCTTAGCTTTTCTTCTTAGCTTAGAGTAAAGAAAGATAGAGCTTAGCTTAGAGAAAGACTAGAGCTTCTTTCTTCTCTCTTCTTTCTTCCTTCTTCTGTCTTCTGTCTTCTGTCTTCCTCGGGAGCCTCGGCCTTACTCTGACCAGTCCTCTGGAGCCTCGGCCTAACTCTGGCCAGTCATTACTTCTTCTATCTGGTTTCTCTTCTGTAACCGCTCTGCCTACGTTCTGGCCGCTCTGATTCTTCTGACCGACCGAGTGACTGCCCGGCTGACTGAATTCTCCGTTCTCCTAACTCGGACCGCTTTCACCCGGTTATATACCTTCAGGTTTGCGGGTGCCTACAGGTGCGTCACATACATATCAGGTGGAACCCATGGCTTCCAGCTAGCTGCAACAGCCCTTCCTAATTAGGGTTCCTTCATATTCCTTCCCTTTAGTTTAAAAAGGTGCTTTTGTTCTATTTTCTCTATTTTATTTTCTCTATTTTCTTTTATTTTTCTTGTCCCTACCTAGCTTTTCACCTTTTATTTTTGAAAGGGTGGATATTTGAGCCCTTTTTGAGAAGGTGCTGTGGCTTTAAGGAAGCCTAATGCTGAGGAGCAGCTAACGCACCTAGTTAAGCACAATTGCATAAGCGGCTTTGACTTTTTTATTTATTTTTTTTTTCCTCTATTTTATTTTTCTTTATGGCTTTCTTGCCAAAGCTCAATGGCTTTTTTTTTTTTTTTTTCTGCATGGTTTTTACCATGCTATTTAATTCTCTATTTTCTTTTAAGCTCATGGCTTTTTTCTTTATACTAAAGCTCAAGGCTTTTTCTCTATATTTTTTATGGCTTTTGGCTGGCTACTCTGCTTCGGCTTTTGGCCGGCTCGCTTCGGCTTTTCGCTGGCTACTCTGCTTCAGCTTAATTCTTAACTGGCCTCAACTAAGTCAGAGGCTATGCTCTCTTGTTTCTACTCTTTTTGCTGGTCTCAACTGAGTCTGGCTTCTTCATTTTTTTATGGCTTTTGGCCGGCTCGGCTTTTCGCTGGCTACTCTGCTTCGGCTTTTGGCCGGCTCACTTCGGCTTTTCGCTGGCTACTTTGCTTCAGCTTAATTCTTAATTGGCCTCAACTGAGTCAGAGGCTATGCTCTCTTGTTTACTACTCTTTTTGCTGGTCTCAACTGAGTCTGAGGCTATGCTTTTTCGTTGCTCTCCTTATTTCTTAGCTTTTCTTCTCTGCCTGCCGAGCCCCGGACGGACCACCATTTGTAAGCTGCCTGGTACCGTAAACCGGGATAAAAACTCTCGGAGGCAGAGTTAAGCTTTTACTACTTTTACTTCTACTTTCTTAGAGCTTAGAGAGGGAAAGAAAGATTTTTCTTCTTAGCTTAGAGTAGAGTAGCTTAGAGTAAAGAAAGATAGAGCTTAGCTTTTCTTCTTAGCTTAGAGTAAAGAAAGATAGAGCTTAGCTTAGAGAAAGACTAGAGCTTCTTTCTTCTCTCTTCTTTCTTCCTTCTTCTGTCTTCTGTCTTCTGTCTTCCTCGGGAGCCTCGGCCTTACTCTGACCAGTCCTCTGGAGCCTCGGCCTAACTCTGGCCAGTCATTACTTCTTCTATCTGGTTTCTCTTCTGTAACCGCTCTGCCTACGTTCTGGCCGCTCTGATTCTTCTGACCGACCGAGTGACTGCCCGGCTGACTGAATTCTCCGTTCTCCTAACTCGGACCGCTTTCACCCGGTTATATACCTTCAGGTTTGCGGGTGCCTACAGGTGCGTCACATACATATCAGGTGGAACCCATGGCTTCCAGCTAGCTGCAACAGCCCTTCCTAATTAGGGCTCCTTCACGGGCCAAGTCCTGTGAGGAGACCACAGAAGGCGGCAATGTCCGAATATCTCTATGGCCCGCAGCCAACCGCAATCTCAGCCATCTCCCCAATCAGGGCTCCTGCAGTATAACACAATTACTTATTGTAATAACCAGTATATTTATTTTTACTTTATTACTGAGCAGTATAAAATACTACTTAGCAATAAAAATGAAGTACTGATTATTACAGTATGGATGAATCTCGTAAACACTATTCTGAGCCAAAGAAGCTGGACACCAAGATATATACTGGTACTTCCATTTATATGAAGCTCTGAAATAATCCCTGGCTTAAAAAAAAAATATATGTGTGTGTGTGTATACATACATACGTATACATACATATATGGTCTATATATAGATGTATTTCATAATTCTTGTACATTAACTTGTATAAGAATTAATGTATTATGGTATATATAAATTTTATTTACAATGGCAACATCCTGAACTCTAGATGAAATGTTTGTTTTCTGTAGAAATATTATAGCAAAGCTATTCTTTGTCTATTCTAGACTTGAACAAATAATTAAATATATTGAAAACAATGGGAATTAACATTCTCATTTTTGGAGAGGAGAGTAATAAGGGGTAAGAATAAATAATACCCCAGAGTGGAAGTAGATATCAATATGAATTCATGGTTCATAATAGCTAGTATGAATCTAATCATGAGGAGACCTCAGCCTATTTCAAAATGAGGGATTTTCTGCAGTGTAACACCAGAACTTTTTTTTTTTAATATTTATTTATTTACTTTAGTTGTACACAATGCAATGCATTTATGTTTATTCGGTGCTGAGGATTGAACCTGGGCCGTGCACGTGCGAGGCGAGCGCTCTGCCGCTGAGCCACAACCCCAGCCCACACCAGAACTTTTTATATTGTCAAGATCGAGAAATACAAAGTGATCAAAAATGGCAGACTAGGGAACTCTAAAACTACATCTCTCCATTAAGCCAGTGATTAAACTGATCAAAAAAAAAAGGTCAACTGTTTCAGGTCTCTAGAATCTAATCAAGGGCTTTAAACAACCAGGGGGATGATTAAAGTATAAGTTCCTTCAGCCTGATAGCAGCCATATAGATAGTAGCCCGTATTTCTGATATAGCTTGTTCATGCCAGAAGGAGCAGTACAGACCTTGTTCCTGGAATGCTGTGGATGTGGGCTTTGACCTATCTGGTGACTCCCTAAGGAATCAGCCAGGGTGCTTGCCTTTGTTTTACCTGCCTCAGAGCTTTTTTGGAGCTGAGGCACATTTGTCAAAACCATTTAAACATAAATATACTAACTGTGTAGCAGCCTGTTACAAGCAATACATGAACTAAAAGCCTTGGGAGGAAGAGGCTGCGTAAAGGAGATTCATGGGAGAACAGGGCTTTGAAATGTACTGGGGGCTGGGGTTGTGGCTCAGCAGTAGAGCGCTTGCCTAGCACGGGTGCTGCCCGGGTTCGATCCTCAGTACCACATAAGAATAAAGGCACTGTGTACAATTAAAACAAATAAATAAATATAAAAAAAATAAAGAAATGTCATACTGATTACTACAGAAACAAGAATGCCCAATGAGCTGAAACTGGAACTCAGTGGTGGAATGCTTGCCTAGCATGTATACCTGGGTTCAAACTTACAACTAGGGATGGGGAAAAAGGCCCAGGTCTGCTCAGAAGAAACCTTAGTAGACCCTATGCTCTCATGTTTGGCTGTCTTTGAGGCCCCAGGCAAGCAGGAATCTAAGGCTAAGGCAAAATTGTAAACATTCTGGTCAAGCATTGAAGAAATTCCCAAAAACCAAACTTCAAAGACTTGGAGAGTATATTTCCCCATTTGGCTCCAAGCATTTAAGGAAATATCTTAAATCACTAACTGATTGATAAGGTTAAGAGAACAGAGACTCGTGCATGCCAAAGAATACAAGTCTTTACAAAAAGAGTTTAGAAAAGTCACTAAAACAACTTCAACCCATAATAAGCAACAACAGTAAGAAGTGGGAAATCAGATTTCCAGAGTTACCACATGATAATACAATAAATGTCCAGCATCTAACAGGAAGTGATGCTTGCATGGAAACAGTAAAGTATGGCACAGTCACAGAAAATTTTTAAAAAAGGAAGTATCTTTGAAGCACAGACATACTATTCAGGGACTTCAAATCAACCATCCTTAGTATAGTCAAAAAGCCAAAAGAAACATGGAGAATTATGTATGATGTAAAAGAGAATATCAGTAAAGATGTAGAAATTATTTTTTTAAAAAAGTACCAAATAAGAACCCTGGAACTTTGAAGTACAACAACTGAAATGAAAAAAATTCACTGGAGATGTAAAACCAGCATATTTGAGTAAGGAGTGAGAAGTATTGGTGATCTTGAAAATTCATCAGTTGATATTATCCAACCTGAAGTAGGGAAAATGAAGAACAGAGCTTACACTTTAAATGGTTACAAGTGGTAAGTTACATGCATTGTATCCAAAGTTTTTAAAAATTATTAAAAACTATAGTACTGGCAAAGATAGACAAACAATGGGATAAAAGTGAGAATCCAGAAATAAACCCATGTAATGGGTGAATTTCTTCTTTTTCTTCCATCTTTTTCCACATTTTATTGGTGCATTATAATTGTACCTAACAGTGAGATTCATTGTTAACGTATTTGTTCAAGCACACAGAACAAATCATTCCTCAGTATTTCACTTTTTTCTTCCCTCCTTCCTGTCAACTTCCTTTTCCTGTACTCTACTGGTCTTCCTTAATTATTGTAAGATCTTCCCCCACCTCTTTCATTTCCTTTTTCCTCTCTAACTTCCACATATGAGAGAAGCATATGACCCTTGACTTTCTGATTTTAGCTTATTTCACTGAACATAATGTTCTCAAGTTCCAGATGGATTGACTTTCAGTGAGTGTGCCAAGACCATTCAGTAGTAAAAGTATAGTGGTCTTTGGTGCGTCCACTGGATATCTGTATACAAAAGAATGAAGTTGAATACTAACCTCACATAATATATTTAAAAAAATGGATCAACCACCAAAAAAATAAACAAGAGTTAAAACTATAGAACTCCCAGAAAATAAGAGGAAGGGTTCATGAACCTTGGCTTTCATGATGGAGCATTAGATAAATCTTGAAAAACATAGCAAATAAAATAAAAAATAGTTAAATTAGACTTCACCAATATTAAAAACAATCATAAGACATTGGTTTTCAAGAGGGTGAAAGCCAATACAAAGAATAGGAGAAGATATTTGCAAATCTTGCATATGATGATGCAAGAATATCCAGAATATATCAAGAACTCTTACAAGTCAACAAAATGACAACAATTCAAAAATGGGTGAAGGACTTGAATAGACATTTCACATGGACAACAAGCACATGAAAAGATGCTCAACCTCATTAGGTACAAGGGAAATGTAAATCAAAACCACTATAAGGCAGCTAGGTAGGGCTGTAGCTCAGTGGTAGAGCACTTGCCTGGCATGCGTGAGGCACTGGGTTCAATCCTTAGCACCACATAAAAATAAATAAAATACAGATATTGTGTACATCTACAACTAAAAAACTATTTACAAAAACCATATCATTTCACACCCATGAACATAGCTATATTTTTAAATGAAAAAAAAATGCCAGCTGTTGGTAAGAATGTGGAGAAATTGGAACGCTCTGATGTCACTCGAGGGAATGTAAATGGTGTAGCCTGTGAGGAAAATTGTTTAGCTAATCCTCAAAAATCTAAAATATAGAGCTGTCATATGATGGAGCATTTCCACTCCTAGGTGTATATTGAAAAGAATTGACAACAGATAATCAAACAGTTATTTTTGCAAATAGCCAAAAGGTGGAAATAACCTAAATGTGCTCCAACATTTGAATGGCTAAACAAAATGTGTTATGTGCATACAATGGAATATTATTTGGCAATAAAAAGGAATTAGTACTGATTCATGCTATAACATGGGTGAACTTAGTTCTAAGTATTAGAAGCCAAACACATATTGTATGTCTAACTAGTTAAAATGGTAACTTCTATGTGAGTTTTACCACAATTATACATAATAAACCTCAAAAGGAAAAAATAATTAAAAGGAAATGTTGGGGCTGGGGTTGTGGCTCAGCGGCAGAGTGCTTGCCTCACACATGTGAGGCATTGGGTTTGATCCTCAGCACCACATAAAAATTGAATAAACAAAATAAAGATATTGTGTCCATGTATAACTAAAAAATATTTTTTAAAAAAGGAAATGCTGTTTCAGTTAATGGTGACTAAACAGACATAACAACTAAATGTAGTTTACTTAATATATCTTGAACTGGGGTAAAATAGCTATAAAGGCAATAATTGGGATAGTTTACTAAATGTAAAAATGGACTGGATTAGATAATATGTGTACCAATATTTAATTTCCTGCTTTTATTTATGCTGTGGTGAGAATCTCTTAACAGGAAATATATGCTGAAGTATTTAATTGTAAAAGAGGACAATGTCTCTGATTTATTTTCAAAGTGGTACAAAAAAAGTATATCTCTACATAATGATAAAGTGAATGGGGTAAGATGTTGGTGAATCTGGGTAAAGAGTATATGCTAGTTCCTTATACTATTCTTTCAACTTTTCTGTGAGTTTGAATTATATCAAAATTTAAAATTACCAACAAGATTCAATCTTTTATATTCAGAGTAGCCCTGTGGTCCAGGTATTGTTAGGAAAATAATGTTAGGTATGGTTATTTGGCTTTTTTTCATTTTCTCAACTTTAGCTCTGATGTATTGTTTATTTTAATTGATTATCGTAATCTCTCTTTGAGATTATTACATTATTAATTACTTGGCTTCTATATGTATTTATTGTTCTGGCTAGAAATGGGTTAGTTTGGGGGGCCTATTCTCATTTTGTGTATTTTTTCCTGTTCACATACTTTATTTTGCAGCATCTTGGGTAAATAAAAAATATAAATGTTTCTTTTATTTTGAGAAATTTAAATATTAACTTACCTGTGAATGACTTTGCTGCCGTCATTTTCCTCCAGCAGCTTTTTTGGTTTGAAATTTATGTTTAATCTCTTGGCAGAAAGTCAAGTGTGGTATAAGATCTAACCTTAATTAGAATATATTGGATTATGTGCTCATTTTTGTTGTCAGGTCAAAGAAGTAATCTGTAAATGCTGTCATACAGGATCAAGTCTTGAGTCAGCCACTAATGAAGTCAGAGAACCTTTTTCTTAAGTAGCATCTGCCATCAAAACCTAGTACTGTTTTGTTGGTATTTACCTGTGGATTTTTACCTATCCATGGTGACTTTTTCTTATGAACAAGCATATACCCAGTGGAGGCTATTTTGAATGAGTTTATTAAGAAGATCTTACAACTGACTTCATTATAATTCATGTGGTACTTGTGTTTTTCCAATTAGTTAACCAGTTTTCTTTCTTTTGTGGTATATGATGGGATCTTCACTAGACAGAGGTAACCCATTGGATAGTTGTATTCCTGGATGCTGGTGTGGTGGTGCTTGTTGGTTTAGTTTTCATGATACTCCTCCTGAAGTTATGCCTGCAATGCTGCCTCCTCTGTTGTGCTTGCATGAGATCATTACTTTGATTGCGCTTTGTTGGTTTGAGTGCCTAAAACCTATTTTTTTTTTTTTTTTTGGTACTCTGAATAATTTCTTAAATATTGGTTGGTCCAGAACCTTTGGAAATTTGTTCCAAGTGTAATTCTTTAGTGGATCCTTTTCAGTTTTTGAAAATATCTTCAGTGTCACCACTAAGTTTATGCTTTGATTAAGAATTCAGAAAACATGACAGCTTTGGTTAAACATGCAGGAAGAGACTATTTGCCAGACAGGCCATTACTGAAGCTAAGAATTCACTTTCTTTGTGACTTACAGATTAAAGAAAAGGAATATATATGTAGAGTAAAGGTTAAACTTAGGAGACAGTTTTATCAAGTAGCTGAAATTTAGAAGCCTCTCCTAAGGTAATAGTAAATATGGTTAAATTAAATTTGTTCTAAGCCTTGGTTTTCATGTTTGATTTGGCATAATATTTCAGATGTCATTTACTCAGTATACTGCTCTGTGTTCCGAAACTAAGATTCTTGCAGTCATAAAGTAAAAATTAAAATTAATATTTCAGAAATTAGTTTTCTGAACATTTGTATGGGCTTTGAAAATCGTTGCATACCTCTTCGTTGCTGACCACTAGTAATTTAGTGTTTCTTGAGCAATCAGAATTAATTTCCTTTTAGTTTTTTTTTTTTTTCATATTTTTGTTTTGATTTTTTATTTTGTACTACCTTATATACCTCAGTAGAAGAAGGTAGATTGTTTTTAAAAAGAAGCAGAACCAATTCTGAAGTCAGAGAACTTTTTTCTTAAATAGCATCTGCCATCAAAACCTAGTACTGTTTTGTTGGTATTTACCTGTGGATTTTTACCTGTCCATGGTGACTTTTTCTTATGAACAAGCATATACCCAGTGGAGGCTATTTTGAATGAGTTTATTAAGAAGATCTTGCAGCTGACTTCGTGATAATTCTGTGTTTCTTCAGTGGCAGAGGTTTATAAAATTCAGGTTATTTTCTAATATTTATATTAGCCCAGTGTTTAAATGATAAAATCATCTTTTGTCTTGGAATTTTTATCATCTCGAAAACTGTAAAGGATCCACTGATTTTGAGTGGCCATCAGAGAAATGCTTAGGATAAACAGTATAAAACTAAGTTAAATGGTGTTTCATTTTTTACTATTTATGTTCTAATTCAGTTATATCTTCTTTTTGTCTTTTGATGGGATCCATATATTTAACAGAAAATTTCCCAGGAACGAGAAAAATTTGCTGATGAAGGCAGTATATTTTACACCCTTGGAGAATGTGGGCTCATATCCTTTTCAGATTACATTTTCCTTACAACTGTTCTTTCCAGTAAGTAAAAACTTTTCCTTTTATTTATTCATAGAGAATATTCATATCTATAAAATGAGTTAAGTTGAATTATAAATTACATAAAATTTGTTTTGAATTGTCTGTAATTTGTGTGTTAGTCACCTGAAAGACAAACTAAAACATCCATGTAAAAGTTTAAAAAGTTAAAAAAAAGACTCTAAAATTATATCTACTTTTAACTGTTTATATTATATGTCAATGCAGTTCTCTAAGTTCTCCAGCTAGAACAGTGCAAAGGCATCACCCAGATGATATAGGACTGTCATATTTCTCATTAGCTGTCTTCATTCAAAGTTAATGGACTCAATGGTGTTTAAGAAGTTACCATTATTTTGAGTAATATGAACATTCTGGCCTAATGGATTGAAATTTGGAACCTAAATACGTTAGAAACTTTACTGTGTTGTTTAAAATAAAATTAAAACTACATAGAGCAAATATTTGCTTTCTTTCCCAATTAAATTTATAATGCTGCTTTTCTAAAAGAAGTCATGTTATGCTGTGCAATTTTCTCCAATTAAATCGAGTTAATTCTTATAGAAACTTTTTGGAAGTTTGACTTTTCCAAGTAAGATTTTCTTAGACACATATCCAGAATAACAATCAATTTAGTAGAAATATTGTGTTTACAATAAGTGTCAGGAATTTCTCTTCTTTTCCATATATTATTTGGATAATGAGTCTTCTTTGGACAATCTAAACATTTAGATATGTTTTATCCCATCTCATACACACATTTACACATACACACCTCCTAAATGCTTTTCTTGCTGTATTTTTTTTTTCATGTTGGCACTATTTAACATTCTTTTCAGCTTATTTTTTAATCTTATTTATTGTCCGTTTTCCAAGTTAGAATGTAAATTGTATATCAGTGTTTACAGGTTTAAACAAATATTTACTATATGAAAAGTACTATGGCAAGGGAACAGAATAACACACACACACACACACACACACACACACACACACACACACTTTTTTTTTTTTTTTTTCATCTCATCCACAAAAAGAAAAGAAAAAGTTTTGCAAACTAAGAGTCGAATTTGTGGCTGGGGACATAGCTCAGTGATAGAACTCTTACCTAGCATGCACGAGGTCCTGGGTTCAATCCCCAATACCACCACCCCCCCCCCAAAAAAAAAATGACTTGATTTTGCTGTTGATATCCTAAACTGAGGATAGTCCTTTAGTCTGCAGCTGATATCAGTGGAATGAGGGAAGTGTGTTTTTTAATTAATATATTTCAAAACAAGCTTGGTTTCTTATGATAATTCAGAGTTCAAATATTTATATTCCCCAAGTTCTAATTCACAAATTCTATTGTTTATACTTAATTTATATGATCAGTAATAGATTAACTTGAATAATTTTTAGCATGAGCATATCTACATTAAGTAAAATATTAAATATTTACTAGATAACTACTCATTAACAAAATAAGTTTAGGTTCATTTGAAGAGGTGGTTAATAATTATTATTAAATAATTTCCAAAGAGCCCCTGATCCTTAAAGTAGGTTAATAGGAATTGAGTGAGAATACACAAGCATGGTTATTAATGGCTTCATTCTCCACACTAACCAACCATAACATTAGCTGATGATATTAAACCTTATAATAGAAGTTAGAGATTTTCCCTCATAACTAGGTATAGAAAAAGGCCATCAGGATTTATCTGGAATGATAAATATTGATTTGGATCATTTTTACTAATGCTAAGATTCACTAGATTATGACAATTTAGCAATCTAGATCTTATCTATTGACAGCAATGAAATATTTATTTTGTGTTTTTATCCTCTTCTATGTTCTAATTAAAATTAACCTGTAATCCAATAACATGAAAACAATTTTAGATGGGGAGATGAGAAGGTAATAATAAAACATTTTTAAAAATTAATTGTTAAGGGGCTAGGGTGGTGGCTCAATGGTAGAGCGCTTGCCTACCATGTGCAAGGTGCTGGGTTCGAGCCTCAACACCACATGAAAATAAATAAATAAAATAAGGGTATTGTGTCCAACTACAACTAAAAAAAAAAATTAATTGTTAAGCATCTTTTTTACTGTTTACTGTTAATATTTGAAAAGCAACCAGAAAAATAAACAGCAAAAAATGCTATGGCATGCCAATACCCAGAACTTTAAAATTTGGGGATAGATCTAGTGAAGACTAGGCATAATTCAGAGGATTCTGACTTTGACTCTTTAAATTTAGAGAATCAGTAGAGAAATTGAATTAGGTGTATTTTTACTGTAGCTAAATTTGGATTAAAAATTAAACCATGTCCTCTTTGTGCTGCATTTTTCTCACAAATATGCAAACTTCTTGATAAATTATAAGGACAATCAAATAAAATTACATTTTCTTTTTCTTGCCATACCAAAGTCAAGAGCAGATCACAAAATGTATGTGGCTTGGAAAGAATAGTGCTGATCAGTGCCATTCCCATTAATGAAAATGAAGTGACAGATGAAAATGAAGTTTTCAGTTTGAGTGATCTGTTGAAAAATATGGGCAAGCCCTAATAGATATAAGGCAGTTTCAAATTGTTTTTACTGGAACATCAAGGTTGGAAAAGTTCTAAAGAATTTTTTGTTAAGTTATGATCTTCATATTTTTGTCTTGAGAATTATCTGCCATTGCTACATTGAAATTATGAAGAGTAAGACAAAGAAAATGAAAAGCCAGTCTTTTCTTCAGTGTTAGTCTAGCCTACAGGAGGTGCTTAGAATTTCAGAAACACCCATTTGCATGCTGTAATGCCAAAAGTATCTCAGTGTATTATTTACGAGTAACTTCCCTGTCTAGCATAAGCTATCTTTTTGTTTAATTCATTGACTTTATTATGATGCAACCTCCATCACAACAAAAGAATAATACCCTTAAAAATATCAAGTATTTATAGATGATATTACATTTATTTTGAACCAGATATATTTGAGAACTGTGTGCCATTTCAGTAGTCCCACCGGATACAGAAAGTTGAAGTATTTACACCTTTCCTTAACAACCAAACATGAATTTAGTTCATATGAACAAGAAATTATAATTTTTCTGGATAGAAGGGAGACCTAGCCATCTAATTACATATTCTTGATCACAGTGTCAAATGGACCTCAGCATACCTTTTTGCCATATGTAGTTGTCCCTTCATTACCCTAGAGCAGATTAAAGAAACTTGCCCTGATCCCAGTAGCTTACAACACTTCTAATTTCTATTCCATCCTCCTTAGGTCCTACCTTTTCCTGATTTTGTTCAGTTGCAGTTTGGGATAGGTTTGTAAGAATTTAGCTCTCAATGACTGATAATGTTTAAAGACCTTTGCCTATGATCTGAGTCCCATTTTTTTTCCCTCAAATTGTTTGCCTCTTTGAAGCTGGACTGGAATCAACTATATTGGTTCATCTATATAGCTGGATGTTTCCCTAAAATCCACACCTTAATAGCATTTGGTTATGCTTAGAGTTTATCATGTGTTGCTTGCTTGCTCCTGGGATACATTTTTAAAATGCTTATTCATTGTGCTGTGTAATTTCAAGGATGCACAGAGTAAATCAAGGCAAGATATAGTGGTTGTCATTGAAGGTTTGCCTAATTCATGTCTGCTCTGGAAAGAGTATCTAGCACAATATATAATACATAGAAGTATTCCATATATATTTGTTGACTAGTAAAATATCTAATAATTTTTCTGAACAGTTAGTTAGTATACATACTAAAATTTTATAACATTTCAAGTAATAGTTACTCTCTATATATACATGATAAATACTAGAAAACTAAAATAGCTGAATTTTTCTATTTGGACACTAAATTCAAAGATAGTTTTGGGTGAATGCCAAACCTAGTCACACATAAAGAGGGTCCTACAAGTTAGCATAGGTTAACTAACAAAAATCAAATTTCTTTATTAAAGCAGCTAGATCTAAGCATCTATGTGATAAATTGCAGCTTAGCATAAACTGTTGCTTTGACTCTTATTGATCACATGGACTGGAATGCAACCATATAGAATGAAAAGTCAAGCAGATAGTAATTTTTAGATCTCTGAAGATAGGGGTGGGGTTCTATCACATAGGCATACATAGTTTAGGCATAAAGCAGTAATAAACTTGAAGAAGTTGCATTGTGAATTGTAAAATAGAACGTGAACTTAATGCCTTTTAGAATCTCTCTACCAGGAACTCTTGAGAAATCCAAGCTTTTTGACATCTCTGGCTTTGAATACTCTTCCTGTAGCACAACAGTCAAGTAATAGGAAGACCAATTTAAATAAAAGCCTGTTTTCTTTTTTGCTTTTTTAAGATTTTTTTAAAAAGATGAATACAGTATCTTTATTTTTCTTTATGTGGTGCTGAGGATCGATCCCAATGCCTCACATGTGCGAGGCAAGTGCACTACTGCTGAGCTATAACCCCAGCCCCTGAAAGCCTGCTTTCTGACAGCTCTCTAAAAGTCATCTAGTAACTGAAACTGAGATAGAGTTCGGAGATAGGCTATGTACTATGAACTAGAAATATCAGCTGTTTCTCTTTCTCGGGTTTAAAACTATAAGTCTATTTTTTTTTATTTAAATAAGAATCAAGGTTGAAGCCAGGTGTGGTGGCACATGTCTGTAATCCCAGCTACTCTGGAAGCTAAAGCAGGAGAATTGCAAGTTCAAGGCCAGCCTGGACAACTTGTCAAGACCCTATATTAAAATAAAAAAGGCTGGGGGTGGGAGGAAAAAAAGATGGCGGACAGCAGAGAAGCACGCTCGGGAGACCGGCAATAAAAGAGGCGTATCAGGAAGATTGAATGCGTTCTTAGCAACACTCCCGCAACTGGAAGGGAGCTGAGACATCCGCGCACATCTAGATGGTGAAAGTACAAGGAACTCCAGACCACCGACGCACGGAGTCCAGTGCCAGCGGCCCACAAACCGAACCAGCATTAGTGGCACAGCTGCTGTGGTAGCATTACAGTACGGGAAGTGCAGACCACTGCCTCGAACAGCGCAGAATAAAAAGAAAGCCAGACACGAGCAGCGGCCTCACAGACTTCTTTCACATAAATTGCCAAACAGGACCTGCACGCCTCGGAGTGACACACAGGTCCGGGATACTGCTGTTGGGACCAGGGAAGGCACCACCATTTTGGAGGAGGGCTGCAGCTGACTGCAGACATCCAAGGATCGGTCCAGGGCCCAGAGAACAGCAAACACCTGAGTGAGACGCGCACAGGCAGCCCACAGAAAAGGGCCTGCCTGAGGCCAGCGCAGCAACCACAAGAGCTATAACCGGGGGCGGGCGTGGGGAATGCGTGCCTTTTGGATGAATGCGTTCTTGATGCTATTCACGTACTGACACCCCCCCCCACCCTCCAGCCATTATTCCTCTGTGCCAATCTGCCGCTGGCCAAAGCTGCAGAATAGACTCCACTGTGACTGTCTGGGTGTGGTCCAGGACAACTGGCTTAAACTCCGACTCTGGTTTTTTTTTGTTGTTGTTGTTTGTTTGTTTTTGTTTGTTTTTGCTTTTGTTCTCTTTGATAGTGGGATTATTCGTGTGTCTGTGTTCCTCTTTCCTTTCTTCCCTTCTCACTTTAGTCTCTTCTGCCCTCATCTACTTACACCCTGTCATTGTGTACTCATCAGAGGTGAAAACAAGGTATACGCAGAAATTGGGACTTCTAGGCCTGGGGCAATTGAAATATACAGAAAAGCGGTGTTATATATAGTTTAATCTCTATTTTTCTTGACTCAGTTTCTCTCTCCTCTCTCTTACACTAATTCTTACTTCTTTGTTATCTCTCATTGTTCCTTTTTATTTTTTCTTTTCCATCTTTCTTTATCTTTCTTCTCTCAAAGGCTAAATAAGTTTGGTTTATATACAAATCGTCTTTCCTCTAAATCGCTCACTCCATTCTCTTTTCTCTCCTGTCTGCTGATATTAAACCACTTCCATAGAATTCTACTGTTATACTTCCTAAGAAAGAACATCTCAGTAACCTCTCTTCTTCCTAAACATATCTTCTCTTGTGTCCAATACTGAAACTGTAAACCCCAATGCAAGCATACAGAGTAAATTGGAAATAATATCTGGGTTAACTAAATCTGTACATTGTGATCAAACTGGTATTTGCTGTAAAGAAAGTGTTAGAGCTTAAATTGTAAGGTATTTATAAGGGTACCTGACAGCATTGTACCACAGGAGAAACATAAGGCTGTAAGGTGAAATTGAAATAGGCAAGGTCTCACAGTGCTAGGAGAATAGACACACAAGCATTTTGAAGAAGCAAGGGAAGAAAGTGGCTGAAATCAACCAACAGGCCCCCTCAGTTGATTCCATGGCAAGCACAGTTGGTCAAATGCCAGAGATGGAATTTAGAAATTACATATTCCAAATGTTTATGGATCTTAAGAATGAACTAAAAAATGAGATGAGAGAGCAAATAAAGGCGGTAAAAGAGCATTTTGACAAAGAGCTCCAAAAACAAATACAAGAAGCAAAAGATTACTTCAATAGGGAGATAGAGATTCTAAAGAAAAACCAAACAGAGGGCGGGGGTTGTGGCTCAGCGGTAGAGCGCTCGCCTAGCACGTGCGCGACCCGGGTTCGATCCTCAGCACCACATAAATAAACACATTGTGTACAACTAAAAGCAAATAAATAAATATTAAAAAAAAAAAAAAAAAAAACCAAACAGAAATTCTGGAAATGAAAGAAGAAATAAACCAAACTAAATGCTCAATTGAAAGCATCACCAACAGATTAGATCACCTGGAAGAAAGGACCTCAGATAATGAAGACAAAATATTTATCCTGGAGAAAAATCTAGAGGACACGGCAAAAGAAGTAAGAAAACAAGAACACATCATTCAGGAATTATGGGACAGCATAAAAAGACCAAACTTAAGAGTGATTGGTATTGAAGAAGGTGCAGAGTTTCAAACCAAAGGAATGAGTAATTTATTCAATGAAATAATAGCAGAAAATTTTCCACACATGAGGAATGAATGGCAAAACCAAGTTCGAGAGGCTTACCGAACACCAAACATACAAAACCACAACAGATCCACACCAAGGCACGTTATAATGAAATTGCCTAATATACTAGGCAAGGAGAGAATACTAAAAGCCACAAGAGAAAGGAAGCAGATTACATATAGGGGGAAACCGGTCAGACTATGCTCAGATTTTTCAACCCAGACTTTAAAAGCTAGAAGATCCTGGAATAGCATATTTCAAGCTCTGAAAGAAAAGGGATGTCAACCAAGAATCTTATATCCAGCAAAATTGAGCTTTAGATTCGAAGATGAAATAAAAACCTTCCACAACAAACAAAAGTTAAAAGATTTCACAACTCAAAAGCCAGCACTTCTGAACATCTTGGGCAAAATTTTCCACAAAGAAGTAGAGAAAAATAACAATGAAAACCAACAAAGGGAGATAGTAAACTAAAGGAATTACCAACCAGAGGAGAACCCAAATCAAGCTAAATACCATAATACATTTAAAAATGGATGGAAATAAGAATCACATCTCAATAATAACCCTGAATGTTATTGGTCTAAACGCACCATTTAAAAGACACAGATTGTCAGATTGGATTAAAAGAAACAACCCAACAATTTGTTGCCTACAAGAAACACACCTCATAGAAAAAGACATCAAGTGATTCAAGGTGAAAGGCTGGGAAAAGTCTTATCACTCACATGGGCTGTGGAAACAGGGGTTTCCATTCTCATATCAAATAAAGTAGACTTCAAGCCAAAGCTAATCAAAAGAGATAAAGATAGATATTTCTTACTACTTAAGGGAACCATTCATCAACAAGATATAACAATTATAAATCTATATGCCCCAAATAATGGAGCACCTACATTCATCAGACAAACCCTTCTCAAGTTCAAGAGTAAAATAGACCACAACACAGTTATTCTAGGGGACTTCAACACACCTCTCTCACCAATGGATAGATCATCCAAAAAAAAGCTAAATAAAGAAACATTAGGCCTCGTTAAAACAATAACTTAGACCTAATGGACATGTATAGAATATTTCATCCCTCAGTAAGTGAATACACTTTCTTCTCAGCAGCACATGGCTCCTTCTCCAAAATTGACCATATATTATGTCACAAGGCAACTCTCAGCAAATATAAAAAAATAGAAATCCTACCTTGCCTTCTATCAGACCATAATGGGATGAAATTGGAAATCAATGATAATACAAGAAATCAAAAAAAAAATTATTCCAACAGCTGGAAGCTAAACAACATGCTACTGAATGAACAAGGGGTTGAAGAAGACATCAAGGAGGAGATTAAAAAATTCCTAGAGGTAAATGAGAACACAGATACATCGTATAGAAATCTCTGGGACACTATGAAGGCAGTAGTAAGAGGAAAATTCATTGCACTGAATTCCTTCATTAAAAGAAAACAACAACAACAAATAAATTAACATCACACCTCAAAGCACTAGAAAAAGAGGAACAGATCAACACTAAGAGCAGTAGAAGACAGGAAATAATTAAAATCAGAGCCGAAATTAATGAAATTGAGACTAAAGAAGCAATTCAAATAATTGACAAAACCAAAAGTTGGTTTTTGAAAAAATAAATAAAATTGACAGACCCCTAGCAATGCTAATGAAAAGAAGAAGAGAAAAAACTCAAGTTACTAGCATCCGTGATGAAAAAGGAAATATCACAACAAACACCTCAGATATACAGGAGATAATTAGAAATTACTTCGAAAAATTGTACTCTAATAAAATAGAAAATACTGAAAGCATAGACAGATTTCTAGAGTCGTATGAATTGCCCAACTGGAACAGGAGGCTATACACAATTTAAATAAATCAATTTCAGGTGAAGAAATAGAAGACGCTATCAAAAAACATCCAACAAGAAAAAGTCCAGGTCCTGATGGGTTTACAGCCGAGTTCTATAAGACCTTCAAAGAAGAACTAATACCGATGCTCTTCAAATTATTTCAAGAAATAGAAAAAGGGGGCTGGGGTTGTGGCTCAGCGGCAGAGCACTCGCCTCACACGTGCGCGGCCCGGGTTCGATCCTCAGCACCACGTAAACATAAATGCATTGCATTGTGTACAACTAAAGTAAATAAATAAATATTTTTTTTAAAAAAAGAAAAGAAATAGAAAAAGAGGGAGCTCTTCCAGACTCTTTCTATGAGGCCAATATCACATTGATTCCAAAGCCAAAAAAGACACAGCCAAAAAAGAAAACTTCAGGCCAATATCTTTAATGAACATAGATGCAAAAATCCTCAATAAAATTCTGGCAAGCCGGGCGTGGTGGCGCACGCCTGTAATCCCAGCACTTTGGGAGGCTGAGGCAGGAGGATCGCGAGTTCAAAGCCAGCCTCAGCAATGGCGAGGCACTTAGCAACTCAGTGAGACCCTGTCTCTAAATAAAATACAAAAAAGGTCTGGGGATGTGACCCAGTGGTCGAGTGCCCCTGAGTTCAATCCCCGGTACCACAAAAAAAAAAAAAAAAAAAAAAAAATTCTGGCAAATCGGATTCAAAAACATATCAAAAAGATAGTGCACCATGATCAAGTGGGGTTTATCCCCGGGATGCAAGGCTGGTTTAACATTCGGAAATCAATAAACATAATACATCACATCAATAGACTTAAAGACAAAAACCATATGATCATCTCAATAGACGCAGAAAAAGCATTTGACAAAATACAACACTCCTTTATGTTCAAAGCTCTAGAAAAATTAGGAATAACAGGAACATATCTCAACATTATAAAAGCTATCTATGCAAAACCTCAAGCTAACATTATCTTAAATGGAGAAAAATTGAAAGCATTCCCTCTAAAACCTGGAACAAGACAGGGATGCCCCCTCTCACCACTGCTATTTAACATAGTACTTGAAACTCTGGCCAGAGCAATTAGACAAAAAAAATTAAAGGGATCCAGATAGGAAAAGAAGAGCTCAAATTAGCACTATTTGCTGATGACATGATAATATACCTAGAAGACCCAAAAAACTCTACCAGAAAACTTTTACAACTAGTAAATGAATTCGGCAAAGTAGCAGGATACAAAATCAGTACCCATAAGTCAAAGGCATTTTTGTACATCAGTGACAAATCCTCTGAAAGGGAAATGATGAAAACTACTCCATTTACAATAGCATCCAAAAAAAAAATAAAATACTTGGGAACCAACTTAACGAAAGAGGTGAAGGACCTCTATAACGAAAACTATAGAACATTAAAGAAAGAAATCGTAGAAGACCTCAGAAGATGGAAAGACCTACCTTGTTCTTGGATAGATAGAATTAATATTGTCAAAATGTCCATACTATCAAAAGTATTATACAGATTTAATGCAATTCCAATCAAAATCCCAATGACATTTCTCAAAGAAATAGAAAAAGCAGTCATGAAATTCATCTGGGGAGACCCAGAATAGCTAAAGCAATCCTGAGCAGGAAAAAGTGAAGCAGGCGGCATCACCATACCAGACTTTAAATTATACTATAGAGCAATAGTAACAAAAACAGCATGGTACTGGCACCAAAACAGACCAGTAGACCCATGGTACAGAATTGAGGACACAGAGACTAATACATATAATTTCAGCTATCTTATATTAGATAAAGGCACCAAAAATGTACAGTGGAGAAAGGATAGCCTCTTCAACAAATGGTGCTGGGAAAATTGGAAAGCCATATGCAACAAAAATGAAATTAAACCTGTATCTCTCACCATGCACAAAATTCAATTCAAAGTGGATCAAGGACTTAGGAATTAGACCAGAGACAATACACCTAATAGAAGAAAAAGTAAGCTACAATTTCCAACATGTCAGATTAGGCTCGAAGTTCCTTAACAAGAATCCTGTAGCACAAGAATTATTACCAAGAATTAATGAATGGGATAGATTTAAGCTAAAAAGATTCTTCTGAGCAAAAGAAACAATCAGTGAGGTGAATAGAGAACCAACTAACTGGGAACAAATATTTAATACATGCACATCGGATAGAGCACTAATTTCTAGAATATATAAAGAACTCGGAGCCGGGCGCGGTGGCGCACGCCTGTAATCCCAGCACTTTGGGAGGCTGAGGCAGGAGGATCGCGAGTTCAAAGCCAGCCTCAGCAATGGCCAGGCACTTAGTAACTCAGTGAGACCCTGCTTCTAATAAAATACAAAAAAAAAGGGCTGGGGATGTGGCCCAGTGGTCAAGTGCCCATGAGTTCAATCCCCAGTACCAAAAAAAAAAAAAAAAAGAACTCAAAAAACTTGACACCAAAAAAACAAATAATCCAATCGATAAATGGGCTAAGGAATTGAAAAGACACTTTTCAGAAGAAGATACACGATTAATCAACAAATACATGAAAAAAATGCTCAACATCGCTGGCAATTAGAGAAATGCAAATCAAAACTACTCTAAGATTTCATTTCACTCCAGTCAGAATGGCAGCTATCAAGAACACAAACAACAATAAATGTTGGAGAGGATGTGGGGAAAAAGGCACACTCATACCTTGCTGGTGGGACTGCAAAATGGTACAACCATTATGGAAAGCAGTTTGGAGATTTCTTGGGAAAATGGGAATGGAACCACCCCATGACCCAGCCATCCCACTTCTGGGTCTATTCTCAAAGGACTTAAAAACAGCATGTTACAGTGACACAGCTACCTCAATGTTCATAGCAGCACAATTCACAATAGCTAGGTTGTGGAACCAACCTAGATGTCCCTCGGTAGATGAATGGATAAAGAAAATGTGGTATATATACACAATGGAATTTTACTCAGCAATAAAAGAGAATAAAATAATGACATTCGCAGGTAAATGGATGAAGTTGGAGAATATAATGCTAAGTGAAATCAGTCAATCTCAAAAATCCAAATACCGAATGTTTCCTCTGATATAAGGAAGCCGGTTCACAGTATTGATGGGTCGGGGTACATAGGAGGATTAGAGGAACACTATAATGGTCAAAGGGAAGGGAGGGGAAGGGAGGGAACAAGGGGGGAGGGGGAAAAGTGGTTGAATAAGATGGATATCATTATTCTAAATGCATGATTGAAGACTTGAATGCTGCAAATATACTTTGTATACAAACTGTTTTATGTAAAAAGATGCTATATATGTATAGTATGAACTGTTATACATACTACTATAAATAAAAAATTTTTTAAAAAATAAATAAAAAAGACTGGTGATGCAACTCAGTGGTAGAGCACCCTTGGGTTCAAGCCCCAGCACTGTGGGGGAAAAATCAGAGCTGAAATATATTTTCTATAGAAAATGTAAGTGGAAGAATAAGTTCTGTATGGCTGAAGTCTTGCTGAAGAAATTACCAAAAAATATATATATATATCCCACAATCTTTTTATGATTTTTTTTTGTTTTTATTTTTTCCTGATACTGGTGTTAAACTTAGGGCCTTGTACATGTTGAGCAGGCACTCTCCCACTAAGCTACACATGCAGCCATTTTATTTTATTTTAATTTAATTATTTCAGGGTCTCACTAAGTTGCCCAGCGAGTAGATAGAATTACAGACATGGGCCACTACACCTAGTCTGACACTTTAAAACTCAGGTTCTTGACAGGTAGTGTTTCATATTATTTAGAAAATCTTGAGGTGGGCTTGTGGCTCAGTGATAAAGCACTTGCCCAGCATGTGTGAGGGACTGGGTTTGATTCTCAGTACCACATATAAATAAATGAATAAAATAAAGGTTCAGCAACTAAAAAAAGAAAATCTTGCCAGTCGTCATTAAATAAATTAATCATACTGAGATTCAGTAAAGAATAAAGAGCTCTTTCTCTTCATCTCAAGACAGTTGATATGAATTTTAAGTCTGTTTTGAGAATACATTAAATTTCTAAGTGTTTTTTTTTTTTTCTTTATGTTTAGAATTTAGTAGAAAACATGGATCTTTTGACTAGGATATCCCAATAAGTGCTGCTAGGAATAGCAAATTAATTGCCCCTTCTATTTTTTTTTTTTTTTTTTTTTTTTTTTAGTTATAGGTATGTCTTTATTTTGTTTTGTTTTTATGTGGTGCTGAGGATCAAACCGAGTGCCTCTCATGCATGGTAGGCGAGTGCTCTACCTCTTGAGTCACAACCCCAGCCCCTCGTCCCTTCTAATTTTAAGGGGGGTCCTGGATATCGTGTGACTAACTATAGACCAGTAAATTCCAGGGCATGGGTTTGTCTAGGAGCCATCCCAAGTATAGGCATTATGGCTGTACCATGCATGTTGGGCAGCTTTCCCACAAGTCTGCCCCAAGGTTAAACTCACCTAAAATTGGATTCAGTCCCCAAAACTATGTAAGGTGAAATCTTTCCTGAATTAGATTATTCCCAGAGGTCTAAAGGACTCCAGGAAACTAAGATAAAGATTAGGATCAGTTAGCTCTTTGAGGTAGCAATTTTTTGTATCTCCTCTTATTTGACTACCAAATCCATAGTGTTCCCAAAATCACTTTATACCAGAATAAGCTATTTGATTGACATTTAAACCTAATTGACTATGTAGTATTGGTGAAAGCATAATTTCTTGGAACAACTTTTTTTGAATCTTGACAGATTTTCATCAAACAACTTCATAAAATGCTTGTCTTTGGGCCCAGCAATTTCTTTTCTACAAGTTTAGGCTAATAAAATAACCAAGTGTATAATAATCTTGATAGGCCAAAGGTAAATTTGAAAGAACTCAAATATTAAGCAGATGGCAGAACCAATCATAGTAAATCTATACAATGAAATCCAACATAGTTTTTATTGTATATAGTACAGAAGTCTGCAAACATGTTGTTGAGTCAAAAACATACCTGTTATATGATTCCATTTTGAGAAAAATGTCTATGAATTTATATGCATACTTGCACATATGTATATATACATTTAACAAATTGTCTGAATATTTGTATTTCTAAGCTGTTGGCAAATTCTGTTAATTCCACCTTGAAGTGATCCAGGGCCTGATCTTTTTTTACTATACACACTGGTATACCTTTATCCAAGACCTTCTCACACCTTACCTAGGTTATTTCAATACCTTCCTAATTAGTCAGTGTTCTTAGTCACAATGGAAAAAAAAAAAAAAAAAAGTGACCGTTTCAATTACTGCTAATTCACAGCAGTAGTTAAGGATGTTTGGAGTGACAAGCATAGTTTATTAAATTTCTCTACTGTTTTCTGAAACTTTTCCATTTTTTAACATCTCATAAAATTTGCTTTTAGTGTTTGCAAAGCCTATCTGTGTGGTTTTGCTTTGGTTTTGTGTGTTTTTATTTATTTGTTTATTTATTTTGTGATGCAGGGGATTGAACCCTGGACCTTGTGCATGCGAGGCAAACACTCTACCAACTAACTATATCCCCAGCACTTGCAAAGCCTATCTGTTAGTTGTGTTTGTTCATTGGTAACATTGAATCCAGTAAGTGCATTTTATTGATAAAACAGTCCATTTTACTAGTATGCAAAATAAAAAAGGAAAGATTCTTATGGCAAAAAAACATAAAGACATAGAGTTATGGATAAATGTACCTAGAATACCTTCATGGGCCAAATGCTTTGGATATCTAATATGGTATCTGGGACCAGATGAGATAAATTTAGTTCTATGAGGCCTCTGGCAGTTAATTAACTTCAGCAGTCCTTTACTCACTCATCTGTTACAGAGTTTCTTTTAAGCTGGGTAAATATGAATCCACAAGAGATGCCTCATGTTAAGAAGGGCAATGGTCCAAAATATAGATTTAGGAAGCACATAAGTTAAAGGGTAATTATTTCATCCACAGGACGAATCACTGTAGTGCTTGCTTGAATTGTTTTTTTTTTTTCAAGTCTAGGCTACGTATAAAGTAATATTTAATTATATTTGGTTCTAATGAAAAGTGTCTTACAGATTTAAGAGAATAATTATGTTGGTGCTTATTGCAAAATACATAAATAATCCAACTGGTTTCATCACCTCACCCAGAGATGAAAACATTTGAAACAGGGCATTGTTTTATCCTAACAACATTGTTCTCACAGATGGAGTCATCTCTCTTCTTGGTTTATAAATTCATCAGGAAACTCATCTTTTTTTTTAATATTTATTTGTTTGCTTTAGTTGTACACAATGCATTTATTTTTACGTGGTGCTGAGGATCGAACCCGGGCTGCGTACATGCTAGTCAAGCACTCTACCACTGAGCCACAACCCCAGCCCAAGGAAACTCATCTTTAGCCATTTATAGGATGAACTCTATTCTTAATTTTGTTTTGTGCATTGCTTTCTGGGCTTTTCAGTGATGGAATACTAGTTAGATACATAGGGTTTCCTTCTTCCTTGGGTTCTTTGCCCTAATGGGGGGAAACCCTTAGATCTGGACCAAGACAAATTAAAGGGAAAAGACTCATCCTTGGTGAAATGCAAAGAAGACTAAATTCTCTGCCTTCCAGGAAATTCTTCATCCAACAAAATTACTTTTTCCCCTTTTTTGTGCAACGGGAACATGGAGATACTGACACTATACAGTACAAAAGTAATCTAAAATGATGTCTAGTGAAGATAGGCATAAAAACAGCAAAATTCCTAGTCCCAGTCCTCTTGCCATTGAACAGAAAAGTGTGCTCACTTGGGTCATGCACAGCTAGAGTACATCGTGGAAAGGGTTTCCTGTAACTCTTCCTATAATTACGGGTGTGGGAAGCACCAGGAGGCTGGTGTAGCAGTGGGAGCTCTCTGGTTTACGCAGTGCTCTGTGTAGAAAAAGAGAGCTTCTAGGCTCCACAGGTAAAGGAGCCTGTTCTCCCATGGAGCTAATTCAGATCCACAGACAGCTTTTTGCTAAGCTATCAAAGGTCATCTATATTTATCTCTTCTCACCCTTCCCTCCAAATACCACTAGTTTCCCTAGTGGTATTCTCTATTTGACATGAAAATCAGGAGTCCAAATAGAAAAATTTGGAATAAAACCGATTTGTCTTTCCTTTGGGTCTTTCACTTAACATCCTGTTCAGCAAATAAGATACACATACGTTCATAGACAAGAATACATTTAGAGCAGCTGCAATCTAATAGAGGGAGTAAGCATATAAAATTAATGATCAGTATATTTTTAAATTACATCTTAACTCCCATATATAACTGAGTATTGTTCCCCTCAAAATAGTTTTCCTACTGGGCACAGTGGCACACGCATGTACTCCCAGCAACTTGGGAGGCTGAGACAGGAGGATCAAGAGTTCAAAGCCAGCCTCAGCAAAAGCAAGGTGCTAAGCAACTCAGTGAGACTCTGTCTCTAAATAAAATGTAAAAATGGGGCTGGGAGCCGGGTGCAGTGGCGCATGCCTATAATCCCAGCACTTGGGAGGCTGAGGCAGGAGGATCATGAGTTCAAAGCCAGCCTCAGCAATGGCAAGGTACTAAGCAACTCAATAAAACACATAAAAGGGCTGGGGATGTGGCCCAGTGGTTGAGTGCCCCTGAGTTCAATCCCTGGTACCAAAAAAAGGTGGGGGGGGTGCTGGGGATATGGCTCAATGGTTGAATGCTCCTAAGTTCAATCCCCAGTACCAAAAAAAGAAAAATAGTTTTCCTTTCTTCCTTCTGCTTTTTTCTTCCTGTATACACACATCATTTAATAAAGGACTAAAAAACAACTTTGCATACTAAGTAAGAAGTCAGTATTCTTCAACTTCCAAAATTGTTTAATGAAAGTTTCTGTGGGTTTTTTCTGTTTGTTTTGTTGTTGTTGTTGTTGTTGTTGTTATCAATGTTTTTTGGCTTTCCCCAAGAGATTTAGGAAAGAAGATATCTACTCTACATCTTCCAGATTTGGCTAAAATTTCCCAGTCATTTATTTTATTGTTCTTCAAACTAGTCACTTGAGCCTATCTTTTTATCTTGTTTGTAGTCATAGTGATAATCATTTAATTTAACAATTTTTACCTATTTCCTATTGTTAAAGATTTCATATTGAATTCAGATTATTAGAAAAATGTTCAAGGTGGGGACTGGATGAATGCTGTTCAAAATGTGCCTGAAAGTAGAACTAGAAATGAGGGAAGGGGGCTGGTAGTGAAGTTGATGGTTTAGTGCTTTCCTAGCATGCCTGAGACCCTGGATTCAATTTCCAGCACTGTAAAAAAAGAGAGAGAGAAGAAAGAAATGAAAAAAAAAAAAAAAAACTTTATAAAACGCAATGGCTTGATCTTCAACAAATGGTGTTGGGAAAACTGGAAATCCTCATGTAATAAAACGAAATTAAATCTCTTTCTCTTACCATGCACAAAACTTAACTCAAAGTGGATCAAGGATCTAGGAATTAAACCAGAGACCTTGCACCTAATAGAAGGAAAAGTAGGCCCAAATCTCCATCATGTTGGTTTAGGCCCCAACTTCCTCAATAAGACCCCTATAGCCCAAGAACTAAAACAAAGAATCAGTAAATGGACGGATTCAAACTAAAAAGCTTCTTCTCAGCAAAAGAAACAATCAGTCAGGTGAATAGAGAACCTACAGAATGGGAGCAAATCTTTACCACAAGCACATCTGATAGAACACTAACCTCAAGGATTTATAAAGCTCTCAAAAGCCTTAACACCAAAAAAAACAAATACTCCAATCAATAAATGGGCTAAGGAACTAAACAGACACTTCTCAGAAGATGATATGCAAACAATCAACAAATATATGGAAAAAATTTCAACATCTCTAGCAATTAGAGAAATGCAAATCAAAACTACTCTAAGGCTGGGCGCGGTGGCGCACGCCTGTAATCCCAGCACTTTGGGAGGCTGAGGCAGGAGGATCGCGAGTTCAAAGCCAGCCTCAGCAATGGCGAGGCACTTAGCAACTCAGTGAGACCCTGTCTCTAAATAAAATACAAAAAAGGGCTGGGGATGTGGCCCAGAGGTCGAGTGCCCCTGAGTTCAATCCCCGGTACCACAAAAAAAAAAAAAAAAAAAAAAAAAAAAAAACTACTCTAAGATTTCATCTTACTCCAGTCAGAATGGCAGCTATCAAAAAAACAAACAACAATAAATGCTGGCGAGGGTGTGGAGAAAAAGGCACACTCCTACATTGCTGGTGGGACTGCAAATTGGTGAAGCCAATCTGGAAAGCAGTATGGAGATTCCTAGGAAAACTTGAAATGGAACCACCATTTGACCTAGCTATCCCACTCCTTGGTCTATTCCCAAAGGACTTAAAAACAGCTTACTACTGGGACACAGCCACATCAGTGTTTATAGCAGCACAATCCACAATAGCTAGACTGTGGAACCAACCCCGATGCTCATCAGTGGATGAATGGATAGGGAAACTTTGGTATATATACACAATGGAACACTACTCAGCACTAAAAAATAATAAAAACATGGCATTTGCAAGTAACTGGATGGAGTTGGAGAAAATAATGCTAAGTGAAGTTAGCCAATCCCAAAAAACCAAAGGTGAATGATCTCTTTGATATGAAGATACTAACTTATAAAGGCAAGGGAGTGGGGATGAGAGGAATGAAAAAACTTTAAATAGAACAAAGAGGGGGAGGGGGGAGGGGGCAAGGGGATAGGAATAATGGCAGACTGAGTTATTCATGACTACCCTAAATACATGTAGGAAGACACAATTGTTGTAAAAATACTTCATATAAAACCAGCAACTTGAGAAATTGTGCCCTTTATATGTAATATGAAATGAAATGTACTCTGTAAACATGTATAAAAAGTTAAAATAAAAAAAAAAAGAAAAAGGGGGAAAAAATGGCTTGAGGCTGAGGAAAGAAAACCACAAGTTCAAGGCTGGCTTTAGCAACTTGGTGAGACCCTGTCTCAAAAAGAACTTGGGTGTAACTCAGTGGTAAAGTGCCCCTAGGTTCAATCTCCATTACAAAAAAAAGAAAAGAAGCCAGACACAAATATTTTAGTCTTATGGGCCATAACTTCTCTGTTGCAACTATTTAACTGCTCTTGTATCCAAAACATAACCATAGATAATATATAAACAAACTGCTGTAGCTAAGTAAGTCCATGTTTACTGATACTTGCTTCAGACTTGTAATTGTTTTCTTGTAAAATTTTATTAGAAATGGTATGTAGATTACACAGTTTCAGTGTCCTTGAATGTCTGAGAATATCTTCATTGCTAATATAGGTAAAAAATGATTTCACTCATGTGGAATTCTTAGAATACAAGGTTTTCCCCTCAAAACTCTAGAACTTGTTCTATAGTTTTCAAGTATGGAGGAAAATTATGATATAATCCAATACTTTATGTTTATTCTCCTGGATGCTTG
The DNA here is from genome assembly GCA_025594165.1 of Tamias sibiricus. Lineage (NCBI taxonomy): Eukaryota > Metazoa > Chordata > Mammalia > Rodentia > Sciuridae > Tamias > Tamias sibiricus. The sequence continues at coordinate 119,026,903 of CM046663.1, read as the reverse complement.
ATGGTTTTTTTTTTTTTTTCTTTATGTTTAGGATTTATCATTTCACCAGGGGATTTTTTTTTCTATGTTAAAGGAGCAAAGCTAAGAAAAATTAGATCAGTGCATTTGCATACCAGGAACTTGAGCTATTTCAAATTACCTTATTGTCTTATTTCCTCACTAAGGAAATTTCTAGATACTGTATTCTCAAAGTAATGAAAATGTCTGATCATTGTGCCATTTTTAATTGCATATCACATGGGAAGCTAGATTTTTAAAAATTATTTTCTTTCTTCTCCACCCCCTCTCCCCAGTACTGGGGAGTAAACCCAGAGATGCTATACCACTGAGCTACATCCCTCCCCTTTTCGTTTTTAATTTTGAGACATGGTCTCACTAAGTTGCTGAGGCTGGCTTTGAACTTGGGGTCCTCCTGCCTCAGCTTCCCAAGTAGCTTGAATTATAGGCATGTACCATGCAGACAAGATACTATTTTAGTTATGTAATTTGGTCCCTCTGTGGTGTAGTTTAGTGAGAGAGTATGTAGTTGTACAGTTGCAGAAATTACATTCAGGAAATAGTTTAATTAATTTACCTATGTTTGAGTGTTTTCACTAAATGGTAAGAAATTGAAACTTGTGGTATAGTCAAAAAGTTGTTATTGTGATTTTAGTTGTATTTCTAGCACAACCAAAAGAGAAACAATTTAAATTTTATTTCATAACACACTGTATTCTGAAACCATTTATAATCCAGATTGTTGTTTTGTTTTACATTTTCTTTTTTTCCCTGTGCCTTACAGTTGTCAAACAGCACCCAAAAGACCTGATTGTAACCAGTCTTAGTAGCACATACCTATAATCCCAGTGACTAGGGAGGCTGAGGCAGGAGGATCACAAATTTGAGGCCAGCCTCTGCAACTTAGCAAGACCCTATCTCCAAAGTGAAAAATAAAAAGGGCTAGGGATGTTAGTTGGTGGTAAAGCACCCCCTAGGATCAATCTCCAGTTCTGGGGGGGTGGGGGGAAAGACCTAATTATTAAAGGAAAGACAGTGGCAAGGCATTCTGAATAATATTTTAAGAGTGATCAGGCTGTGAATCTGGAAAAGTTAAACTCCTCACACCACCTTATGGCTACAAGTGAAAATGTGAAAATTTATTTTTTAAGATTAAACAAGATAAGGCTCCAGAGCAAAGCTTTCAGTGGTGAATGACGGCCTCAGAAAGAATATAATCAGTGCTGGATGGCACTAAACCCCAAAACTTCTGGAGCTGACTTGGGGAGCATAGAACCTCAATGCTACATTTTCTTCCTCCGTCCTTCTCCAGAAACCAAAATGCAAGCAAACCCTTACATCAGGGTGGCTGAATGTGAAAAACAAGCGAGCAGGCCCTAGCTAGGGAAACTCCTGACTTTTACTGAGCTTTCTCCATCAGGCAGGTGTGGAAAATCAAGAACTTGCAGTAACAGCAGTTCACAGCCTGGTAGGCCCACTGCTATGGGCCACTGCAGCTGTCAGCATCAAGGCTGCTCCGTGCCATAAAACATGGTATGGACAGAAGCCAGAGGCTATATACATCAGGTGGAAAAGGTGCCATGGATGGCAGCAGGACCATCTGGAATGCTCAGGGGCTCAAAGCCAAAGATGGGAGAACCAGTTGGGAAAGAGGAAAGCAGAATCTGTGGTAGACTAGGCTCAAGAGAGCTCACACTATTGGTGAAATCCTTTAAGTATGAAGGTCCTTTCTGGCCAGTCAAGCAAAACCATAGGAAAGAGGAACTTCCTTGCTCTACCTCCTTGTCTGCTGTGTCAATCCAGATCTCTGGGCTGGAGGAGTTCAGCATGGAGACTAGGAGGTCTGTCTCTGTGGCTGTCACTGGAACCTCCTCAGCTCTTCTCCCACAGTTCCCTCAGATCCCTCACCATCCTTATGCACCAGAGCCTGTGAACATTCTAGGACATACAGGGCATCCTGGATCTTATCCCAAAGAAAATTGCCTGGGGTCACAAGCATAATGGGTTATTTGTACAATCATTTTTTAAATGCTTTTATTTTATTTGTTTTTTTTTTAATATATATTTTTAAAGTAGTTGGACACAATACCTTTAATTTATTTATTTATTTTTATGTGGTGCTGAGGATTGAACCCAGGGCCTTGCATGTGCTAGGTGAGCACTCTACTGCTGAACCACAACCCCAGCCCTTATTTGTTTTTTTTTTTTTTTTTTATGTGGTGCTAAGGATCAAACTCAGTGCCTCACACATGCTAGGCAAGTGTTCTGCTGCTGAGCTACAGCCCCAGACCTATTTATACAATTAAGATAGTGGATCAAATATCTGGCTATAGGAAATAGTGATGAGTTATTTCCTACTTTTTTCTTCTTTGAGCATCCCACCCAAATGTCCCCCATAGCTGTATGACTTTGGTCAACTTCCGGGTAGGGGCCTGAAAGTCCTCCCGCTCATCACAGTTTAGGAACACCAAGGTTCCTACCGGAGAAGGGGCTGTTCCTTCTGGTAGACTTTCTACCTCAACAATCAGTAGCAGAGAAGATATGGGCCCAGAGCTGTTCCAGGGCACTGACTGGGCAGAGTCGTTTAGCCAGTTGTGCTGGATCGTTTCTAGACTTGGAAAAGATACCCATAAGTACAAGGAGTGGATCCAGTCAGGATCTGATAGCTTGCTGGTCAGTGGTAAGATTGCTTTGCAAGTTAGGAGCTCAATTATTATATGGTGTCCAATCCAAGTCTCCAAGTGGGACGTGAGTACTAACCTTGAAATAATGAATCCACAATAGGTGACCTCAGCACTGGCACTATGCACAGCAAGTTATGCAGCAGTAGTCCAGCAGTTAGCCTTCCATGATTGGGATTACAGGCATATGCCACCACACCCACAAGAAGGGACATTTTTTAAAAATGCTTTTGTTTTATTTATTTTTATGTGGTTCTGAGGATCAAACCCAGTGCCTCACATGTGCTAGGCTAGCACTCTACCACTGAGCCCCAGCCCCAACCCAGGAAGGGACATGTTTTTAAATCAAATCTTAAAGAGTTTTCTCTCCCAACCCTCAGCCTGAATGTTATGTAGAAAGCAAGACACCGGGACACTATATATTAATGTCAGTCCATTATTCTGCAAAAATGCAGTCCTGTTCTAGAAAGCACATTATGTCCAGAGTTAACTGTATCTAGGATATTACACTTATAGAAGGCGTTGACCATTTAAGGTGCCCCTGAGGGGCTGGTGATGTAACTCAGTGGTAGAATGCTTGCCTAACGTGGTAAGCCCTGAGTTCAATCTCCAGTGCCACAAAAAGGACGAGAAGGGGAAGAAGAGGAAGAAGAAGAAGTAATAGTAGAAGTAAAATACCTCAGAGGAGGGTTGTTAGCATGTTGATCTGGAAGCAGATTCTGAAAAGACTTAAGAGTAGAGACATAATAATACGTTGTATTTATTCAGTGGGCCATTGTATAGGGAACAAAGCAGATGTGTTCTTTTTTTTCCTCTAGAAAATTAAACTATGATAATTTGTAGGCACTACAAAGAGTAGGTTTAGGCTCTGCTTTTTTTTTTTTTTTTTTTTTTTTTTTTTTTTTTTTGGTACCGGGGATTGAACTCAGGGGCGCTTGACCACTGGGCCACATCCCCAGCCCTTTTTTGTATTTTATTAGAAGCAGGGTCTCACTGAGTTACTAAGTGCCTCGCCATTGCTGAGGCTGGCTTTGAACTCACGATCCTCCTGCCTCAGCCTCCCAAAGTGCTGGGATTACGGGCGTGCGCCACTGCGCCCGGCTAGGCTCTGCTTATTTAATATTGTCAACAATGCTTAAGTCTCAGAAGTGGTGACTAATGTGTGAAATAATCAGAGGCTGTGTGATCACCCATATAAAATCAGTATAAAGGTCAATCATTGAATGGAGGATTGTAATCTAAAGCTTTTCCTAACTCAGGATTCTCTGTCGCAGCATATTAATTACCTCATTTATCCAACAGCAGCATTTTAAAACAGGAATGAACACAGGTAGGAATTTTTGGTTAAAGAATCAAACCATCAAAAAGCAAAAACCTTGTTTAGAATGTAATCTATTCATTTTTTTCATCATTCTGAGTACTACTAAAAAGGAATTTAAAGCAGCAGATGACTCATTATATTGTTGGAAGAGCCAGAATTAGGGTTCTAGCCCTGTGCATTTTCTATTAAAAAACAGCAAGTGAAAGAGACATGAAAGTTTCAGGACAGCTTGTGTTGTTGCTATCTGATTATTTGACTTAACTATACATAGAAAAAGATTTTTTTTTCTTATTACTAAATTAAAGCAGAAAAATTGTGCTCCAGGGAAATTCAGTGATATTGTTAATGGGTGGATAATATTATAAAAATGGACTCTTAACAGAACAGACCTAATATAGCTCTACATCCTAGTAGCAAAAATTATCGTGTAAATTTTAACTCTGTTGATTTCCAAATACTGTTTTTAGCAGGGGGAAGTCTCACTGTTCACTCTGTAAGTACCCCAGAATTCAGAAGAATTTCTCAAAAGCTTTTATGAGTTCACGTAAACCTACAATACCTTTAGCTTTCTAGAATAACTAGATTTAAAAATTATCCTTCGAAACCTACATTTCAAGGGAAACAGGGACATTTACAAGAGAATTATCCAAAAATCATATTCTGTGTAGTGTATTTCACTTCAGGCAAGCTGGTTTTGGTCTTGTTTGTCTCATCTGCTTTGATGCGATCAGGAAGTGAAGATTGAATATGCTAAGAGGGAGCAGCTTCTGGAAGGACCTTCTCGTAGACTGGTGAGACCTTAATGAGAATATTCAAGATTGCTGTCTTGTTTGCCTCAGCAGAGACCAGAGCACAGGTGCACAGCCTCTAGACTGTCCTCACATTACTTTAATAAGCACTTAAGAGTAGTTCCTCATACAGCATACAATCTACAAGAAACTAAAAAAGGCAGAGAAACATCAGGCAGTACAAGGTGTGCTTTGTTCAGTAAAATTCATTTAACCTTAGTTATAGAAGGAAGTAATAACTGATTTGCTAGAATGACCAAGTAATTTAAATGATCTGGGCACATGCCTTTGTGGAACTCACAGGACAGTAGATATAAAAGACTATGATAAGCTCAAAGTTTATTTATTTATTTTTTGGTTTTGGTACTGGGAATTGAACCCAGGGACATTCAACCACTGAGTCACATCCCCAGCCCTTTTTACTTTTTTTTGAGACAGGGTCTTGCTAAATTGCTTAGCGCCTCACTAAATTGCTGCAGCTGGCTTTGAACTTGTGATTCTCCTGCCTCAGCCTCTGGAGCTGCTAAAATTACAGGCAAAGGCCACTGCACCTAGTTTAAGCTCAGATTTTAAACATCCTGCATAACATGTGTCATCAGTGGAGATAAGTTATGGGAATGCTGCTTTAATTCCTATAAAGGAACATTTTGACCTGGTGCTCAGTAAATTTTTTTTTCTGTTTCTGATAACTTAAACTGTATTCCTCCTGGTGTTGTCATGCCATTTCACTGCTTTTCCTTTTCCCTGCACTCGAAGTATTGGCTTCTGCCTGCATTTTACCCTTTCCTTACCCCTCAGTTCTCTTTGGGTAATTTCATTTCAGGTTGTTCATAGCTAACAGTGGATATGTCAGTAACTTCCAGCTTTACCCTCTTTCTTTAACCTTTGATTCATATTTCTTTTTTTAATATTTTCTTAGTTGTCAATGGACTTTATTTTTCTGTTTATTTATATGTGGTGCTGAGAATCAAACCCAGTACCTCACACATACTAGGCAAGCGCTTTACCACTGAGCCACATCCCAGCCCTTTGATTCATAATTCTTTCATCTCCTGAACATCTCCATGTGAATATGCTGTGGACCCCTTGAATTCATCAGATCCCATCTGAACTATTATAATTTTCAGACATTTTACCTCTATTTTATTTCTTGGTAAATGACATTCAAGCTACCCAGTATCTCAGCCAGTTATGCTGTCATCCCTTTTTACCCTCAACCCATCACAGCTAACTAATCATTAAGTTATATAATCTTTGCCTTCTTGAGATATTTCAAATTTGTTTTGAAATTCCTCTCCATTACTACCATCATCATCATCTCAGCTCACATTTCAGCATTTATAAGAGCTTCTGTAATCTTCACTGAAACTGGATTTTCTTTTCCAACTCATCCTTCACAGGTAGCCACAGAAGTCCTTTATAAAGGCCTCATTATGTCACTCTCCTATCTAAAACTTTCAGTGGCTTCATATTTTCTGCTGTTACAATGGCAGGTATCTGCAGAGATTAAGCACATAACATATATGAGTGAAGTGAGCCAAGTGTGAGACTGTAGAAAAGAGTAGAAGAATATACTGTTATAAAGAGATTCATATTCAGAATTTTGAAAGACATATGACAAACCTATCTGAGAGTCTAATATTGTCTATGGGTCTCCAAGTATAGCCAATTAGTGAGCATAATATGCTGTGCATCTTTGATATCAATTATCTCCTTTTGATGAACAACTTGAAACTCTCAGTTTTGCAGAGACTGATGCAACCAGTTAGTCATGTTTTGTTGTTGTCTAGGTCAAAAAATATCTACATAAAGAGTGTACATATCTACATATATGATAAGATTTATGTGTTTGTATCAGAGGTCCTGGAGCATAATGAGATGTTTTTGTAGGCTTTGGAGTCAGTGTTGTTCTAAGTTCCATTCCCATTTCTTCCACATATTAGCTGTGTGATTTTAAGCTAATCATTTAACTGCCTTGAGCCTCACTTTCCCCATTTAAAAATTAAAGAAATAAAAACTTTCAGGATTGAAAGTACAAAATCATATGATAAACAGCTTGAAATTATTTAGCTCAATGCTTGGCACATAGTAACTTCTGATTAACATTACTTTTAGAAAGATAGGAAACTTATGAGAAGTGGCAATAAATAGACAAAAATTTTATTCTCTCAGCTGTATCCTTTCTAGCAGTTGTAGTTGTGGCCCAAAGTAGAGCAAATCTGTTGGAAGTCAACAGGAAATAAAGCTGACAGACAGATGATTCACTCAGGCAACTAAAAACCAGGAACTTTTATCAGTCTAGCTGGCTAGCTATATGAAAATTAAATTAAAAAAAAAAAAAACTCCGAAGATGCTATTGACAAATTCATGGGCAACATACATATATGGATGCTCTATAATTATGCATAATGTACAAAGTTCATTCATCATTTTTTGTCTACATCTAATTTTACATTTTTTAGTAAAAATAATATTAACTGAAATTTTAACTTAATGGTATTCAGATATATACAGTATTTATTTTTACTTATTCTCTAAAGCTATATAAACTGGAAGCATCAAAGTAAGGATGTCAACAACTTAGTTTTATTTACCAGAACATTTAGCATGGTAAGGGAAGAAGACTGTTATATTTATTTTATTGCAGTGCACAAAGTATATTTTATTTTGATTAATCCCAGAATACTAAAGAAGTATTGAAAAGTTATCATCATTCACTTAATGGAAAGAAAATATATTCTATCTTGTCAGGCTTTTCATGTTTTTATTTTGTTTTGAACTTCAGGTTAATTTTAACATTTAAAGATACTTTACTCAAGCCGGGCGCGGTGGCGCACGCCTGTAATCCCAGCACTTTGGGAGGCTGAGGCAGGAGGATCACGAGTTCAAAGCCAGCCTCAGCAATAGTGAGGCACTTAGCAACTCAGTGAGACCCTGTCTCTAAATAAAATACAAAAAAGGGCTGGGGATGTGGCCCAGAGGTTGAGTGCCCCTGAGTTCAATCCCTGGTACCACAAAAAAAAAAAAAAAAAAAAGATACTTTACTCAGTAATTTGTATATACACTGATATGATTGAAATAGTTTTCAGTATGCTGTTCTGCCCCACCACAAACTGTAGTATCAATGAGTAAACTAGTATAAGAAAACAGTTTGACATCCCTGTTGTCAGAATAACATGTACGGAATGCCTGCTTGTACTTACAGTGGAGGGACTAGAAAGAATAAAGTAGAAAGTTAGCTTGTTTTAAAGGCAAAATAAAGACCTAGACTTCTCGCTTTGCAGCAGTTTATCTCACCCTAGACAGATCTTCTTGCCTAAATAAATAATGCTCAATTTAAGCAACTAAGCAGTAACAATATACAGCTTCAGTGATAGAGTATGTGCCTTAGTGCAGGAGCCCTGATTGGGGAGATGGCTGAGATTGCGGTTGGCTGCGGGCCATGGAGATGTTCGGGCATTGCCGCCTTCCGTGGTCTCCCAGGACTTGGCCCGGGATCTCGCGAGACTTGAGCGGGACATTGCTGATCGGGTCGGCGCCATTGTTTGTTGGGTTTTTGGTGGTGTGTGGTGCGTGTGGGAGTTGTTGTTGGAGCTGGAGAGAGAAGCTACCAGAATAAAGAGCCTGTTCGTTTCCAGTCTGCCTCTAAACTTATTCCCACGGCTTCGTTGCTCCAAGCGGCAATCGCTTCAGGCAGCAGCACCTTAGCATGCATGAAGCCCTGATTTCAACCCCCAGCATCCAAAAGAAAAAATTGGAATATTGTGCAGCTAAGAAGATGGTGTCTAAAAAGCAAAGATGAAGTATTTAAGAAAAAGCATTGAAACACAATGATAAAAAATTACTATCTTTATTGGCTGCAGTAACTCTTTTTAGTTTTAAGGAGTATTACTAAAAGGTTGACCTAAATAAACTCTGTGTCACTTTCTTTCTCTCTTTCTTTTTTTGTTTTTTCCTGGTACTGGGGATTAAACCCAGGGGCACTTAACCACTGAGCCACATTCCCAGCCCTTTTTTAATTTTTTTTTTTTTTTTTTTTTTTTTTTAATTTAGAGACAGGGTCTCACTGAGTTGCTTAGGGCCTCACTAAGTTGCCAAGACTGGCTTTGAACTTGTGATCCTCCTGCCTCAGTCTCCAGAGCCTCTGTGTCATTTTCTGGCATGGATGTTATATTTCAGTGTCTAACTATTTGTTTTTCTTAAGTGATTTTTTTTTTAACCAATGCCTTCTAAATATTTTTTCCTCCCTCCTTGTCTCCCTTTCTTTGTTTCTTGCAGCTCCTCAGAGAAATTTTGAAATTGCCTTCAAGATGTTTGACTTGAATGGAGATGGAGAAGTAGACATGGAGGAGTTTGAGCAGGCAAGTTGTTCTGAGGAGTTCCTTAAATACATTATTATTTAGTGCTAGGAATTATACTTAAGTGGTGGGGTATTAGCCTAGATGTATGAGCCCTTGGTTCAATCCTCAGCACCACAAAAAAGAAAACAAAAAAGAGGCAATAAGTACATTAATATATAAAACACATTTTCATGTGCATTAGGTTTAATAAAGGATTTAACAAAGTAATCTCGTTTAATTATTTTTAAGTCTAAAAGTAGTGATGATTTATGTTTAAATCTGTATGTTATGATTAAATGTCTAATCAAAATGGTAGTAATGGCTATTGTTTGTTTACTCTAGGAACATTTACATACATTATCTCTCATCCTTACAACAATCCTAGAAATATTCCCACATTCTAAGGGCATTACCATTATCTACATTTATATTTGTTAAATTAGGTATGTGTGAGTTTAATGGCTAATGTTTCTACTCAAGACATTAATCAAATGCCTTCTATATGTACTTTTGTCTGGAGACAAAAAATTTTCTAAATTCTTGAGTTTCATTAATGCTCTATCATTGAGCTATATCTCAAGCCCCCTTTAAAAAAAAAAAAAAGATTTATTTTAAAGATGGACACAATATCTTTATTTATTTTTATGTGGTGCTGAGGATCAAACCCAGTGCCTCACATGTGAGAGGCTAGTGCTCTACCGCTGAGCTATAATCCCAGCCCCAAGCCCTTTTTAATTTTTATTTTGAGACAGGGTCTCTTCAAGTTGCTGAGGCTGGCCTCTGACTTGGAATCCTCTTGCCTCAGCCTCCCAAATTGCTGGGATTATAGGTGTATGCCACTGCATGAGCTTATAGACTTGCCTTTAAAAATCCATTTACATAGGTAGGCCACCGTTGCTGGTCCCAAGAATTATCCTTTCTCAAAGTTTGAACAAATTTCCCATGTCGTCTTAGAGTATTATTTCATACCACCTTTGTACTTCATGTATCATTGTAAAATATGTGTTTTCTTGGATGTTAAGAATTTACCAGGCACAGTGGCTCATACTTGTAATCCCAGCAATTTGGGAAGCTGAGACAGGAGGATCCCAAGTTCAAGGCTAGCCCCAGCAACTTTGCAAGACCCTGTCTCAAAATAAAAAAATAAAAATAAAAAGAGCTGGGGATGTGGCTCAGTGGTAGAGCACCCATGGGTTCAAACACCAGTATGAAGAAAGAAGGAATGGGAGGGAGAGGAGGAAGAGGAGGAAAAGTCTTCTGAAACGTAGAAGATACAGTTGTGAAGTTTATGATTGTTCTGTTTGTGTGAGCGAGTCCCCCCAAAAAACATATGGCTTTTATCTAGAGGGAAATTTTTCTGAGAACAGCCCAATTATAAAAGTATCAGGCTGTGTGTGTTAAAACTTGGGTTCTGCTACTTGCTACTTCACTTGACATTGAAAAAGTGAGAGTGGAATACAACTCTCTGTGCCTCAATCTCCTCATCTATTAAAAAAAAAAAAAAAAGGATAATAATAGGACTTGCCTGACAAGATTGTTGTATGCATTAAAAGAGATAATGGTTGAATGATATAGGCACAGAGTAAACAATTGTTATTCTTTTCTATGCTTTTCCACTTTCATAATGTTTTTCTGGGATGGGGATTTGATTCTGCTTTAGGTTCAGAGCATCATTCGCTCTCAAACCAGCATGGGTATGCGTCACAGAGATCGTCCTACTACTGGTAACACCCTCAAGTCTGGCTTATGTTCAGCCCTCACAACCTATTTTTTTGGAGCTGATCTCAAGGGGAAACTGACCATCAAAAACTTCCTTGAATTTCAGCGTAAACTTCAGCATGATGTTTTGAAGCTAGAGGTAAGTATTTCTTGGACTTCAGGATATCCCTCACACATGCATGTAAAGCCACTGGGTTAGGGGGCCTGTACTATAGGTATTCTTTCAATCTGTCCCCAGCTGATTAATTTGAACCTATCAGTGATCTACAGACCAACAGCCAATAGGGAAGTACATATTCTGTGAAAATGTCATGGAGTAATATTGTCCTAGAACTGAAAATCAAAACGTCTAAATTGTAAATTATAGTTGTCTTTGGATACTGTGCTTGAGGAAAATGGAATTGAGGGGTCACAGGAGTTTTCACCCTGAGTGTGTATCCCCAGTTTTGTTTATTGTGTGGAAGGTACCAGAAGGTAGAGATGGGGTGGATGATAAATAGATCTATGAAAGTTTGCAAAGGTAATTATCAGCTATAAACACAAAAATATAGACTAAAAATATATGTGGTCAAAGTTGCAAACTGTCTTACTGTGGTGATTCACAAGCTTACTTTTCCACTCAAAGTTTAGACAGTCTTTCTCTTCAGTTCCTAGGCACCACATTCTAAGGGCATTACCATTATCTACATGTATATTTGTTGAATTAGGTATGTTTGAGGTTAAATGGCTAATGTTTCTACTCAAAACATTCATCAGATGCCTTCTATATGTACTTTTACCTGGAGACAAAAAAATTCTTTAAATTTTTGAGTTTATTAAAATTGCATTACACTGTTGTTTCTCAACCTCTTTTTTCCCAGCACGTCTTAGTTTAATATTATTTAGAATTTCAAAACATTAAATACTGTAACTAAAACCACATGAAAATATGCTACTTCATTTTTAAATCATGTTTATACTTCTCTGCTCCCTCATTGTCCCCCCCAGTTCTGATATACTGTTCCACATGCATTTGACTCAATTGAGACAGTTTGAAAAAAAAAATCACAAGTGAATTCCAATTATCCATAAGAATGCTGTTTGATATTCATAATCTAGGAAAAAAGCAAGATGGATAATGTTAAAAATCAGATCAAACTTTGAAATATGCTTTTGTACTTGTTATTTTAAAATGATGTAATTAATATTCATAGAATTTACCTCAGAAAACAAAGTAATGGATTTCTACAATTTATGCCAAGCTTCTGGTGGAAGCTTTTGAAACCCTTATAATAATTGGCAAGAACTGTACATATAGTAAAAGGTCAATAAATTTTTACCACACTGAAAAAGCTTTATAGCTTCCCTATTCGAACTCCCTTAGCACTGCTAGATAGATAGTTTTCCTCTGTCTGGCACAAAGCACAAGACCAAGTAAGCATTAGCAAAAGTGGCTAAGGGTTTGGATTTCAAAAAATTTTCCCTATTGCATGCAGAGGAACACAACAAACTAAAATCACTGAAAAGATTTCAGCAATAATTGAAGCAAAAGTTATTGTCATGTCAGCTCTCAGTTAACCAAAAATTTAATCATAATGCCTCATTACTATTTAGTTGATATTTTGCTTTTTTTAGTTGTACATAAAAGAAAAACCACAGTACAATGGTTCTTGCCTATTATCTTGCCACAGTAAACAGTTGCAGATGATGGACTTCAAAATAGAACTTCATAGAAGGAGAATGATGCATTTAATGGACGTTGGGTTTTCTAGAATTTTATTTGTAAATGTTAAGGTTAGCACAGGTTGAGTGTCTTTTACTGAAAATGTTTAGGACCAAAAGTATATTGGACTTTGAATTTGTTTTTATTTATTTGTTATTTTTCCATGTGGAGATTTTTTCATATGTAAATATTGAGATATCTTGGGGAAGGAACCCAGTCTACACATGAAATTCATTTATGTTTTATATCCACCTCATACACATGGCCTGAAGATAATTTTATACAGCATTCTTAGTACACCTGTGTTTTACTACAGCCCATCAAATAAGGTCAGGTGTGGAATTTTCCATTTGCAGCACTTATAAAAGCTTCAGCTTTTGGAGCACTTGGGATTTTGATTTTTGGATTAGGGATGCTCAACATATTTTCATTCTAGGGAAAGCAGTTACTTCTCAGGCAATGAATTTGATTTTGTTCACTGTTTTATATTGAATTTAGGATGTTTTATATACAAAATTACTAAAGATGCTATAATAACATTTTTATATATGTATTATGTATATACTATACATACATATGCATTGTGCTTACCTTTGTGAAGTTTGCATTCTGAACAGGAATATTCCAATATATTTCTTAGAGTATAGAAGAAAGAAATAATAACTGTTGTGTATAGGGTGCTTACTAGGCTTCAAGTTGTGTGCCTGTATGCATACGCAGACTTGTCTTCTTTGGAAACATCATAGTGTAATCTGGAAATATAAATGATTTACTTTATTAATTATACAGTTACAGTTTAACACAGAATATAAATCCATAAAATGTAGTTAGAGAGTAAAACACAAAGTAAGAAGATACTTTTAACAAACTTTGAAGGATAATACATGGTGATTATAGAGCTGAGCAGGTGCCAGCCTGACTACAGTCTAGCCTAATACTCATTCCTGGAAGTACAAGTGGAATTCCAAAGGCAGAACATGGTACTTGAGCTTTCATCCAGAGATGCTATAGAGAAGAAAGCCTACCTACATGTTGTAGATTGCCAGAGGGGTGAAAAATTATAAAGCAGATTAAGGACTCCATGCATATGTCCCTGCATATAATCTACACTCAAGTGCAGAAGAAAAGAAAAAGTCCTAAGATGCTTATTCTAAAAAGCTCTCTTGAATTTGACATTGATTTAGGATTATTTATAGGTTTTGTGCCAAGATATACCAAGACTGGTCCTGTTTATCAGTTAGCAGCTCTTTATGTGTGGTGACCAGTAGACATATAGTAAATGTTCTATAAATGGTTATTAATCCTGAATCCATTCTCTCAATATAATGATACAGGTCCAGTGAGTAAAATGCCTCTATATCCATAGCCCCTTATTTAAAATTTCATCAATTAGTACTGAGTTTTCCCAACTAGCTTTGTATTCCTTTGAAGAAGTGTGAATAGCAGAAAAAGCATCAGTTTTGGTGCTAATGAGGCGTTGGTTAAATTTTTGCTTCAATCACTTACTGGCTATGTGATGTTTGATGCATTATTATTTTTTTCTCTCAGAGCCTCACTAATTCATAAAACCACAATTGTTAAATGAGGTTATACTTTATTATGGGCTGAATTGTGGCCCTTTAAAATACATATTTTAAAGCCCTAACCACTGGTATCTCAAAATATCACTACATTTGAGATAGGGCCTTGAAAGAGGTGATTAAGTTAAAAGGAGGACATTAGGGTGGGCCCTAATCCAGTCTCCCTGGTGTCTTTGTTAAGGTGAGAGAATCTGGACTCCCCTTCCCCCCCCCCCCCCCCAAGAGACACTAGGTGATAGGTACATGGAAAGGCTATCATGTGGAGAAGCACTCAGGAGCCATTTGTAAGTCAAAGAGAAAAGCCTCAGAGGAAACTAACCCTGCTGGCACCTAGTTCTTGGAATTACAACCTCTAGCACTGTGAGAAAACTAATTTTTGTTGTTTAACAGCCACTTAGTGTATGGAATTTTGTTATGCAACCCTGTCACACTAATGCACCACCTGGCATGTACTATACCTTTAATAAGTGATTCCACTTTTTTTTTTAATGCCCCCTCTGCCGTGGCATTAGACATATAGTAGACACCTAAATAGGTCATGATTTTGAAAGTGTTTTCTGAAATTAAAACAAAGATATTCCCGAAAATGGCGGCAATTTTTTTTTATTTATAGTAGTAGTGTGTATTACAATTCATACTGCACATATAGAACATCTTTTTACACAAAACAGTTTGTATACAAAGTATATTTTTTTTTTTTTTTTTTTTTTTTTTTTTTTTTTTTTTTTTTTTTTTTTTTTTTTTTTTTTTTTTTTTTTTTTTTTTTTTTTTTTTTTTTTTTTTTTTTTTTTTTTTTTTTTTTTTTTTTTTTTTTTTTTTTTTTTTTTTTTTTTTTTTTTTTTTTTTTTTTTTTTTTTTTTTTTTTTTTTTTTTTTTTTTTTTTTTTTTTTTTTTTTTTTTTTTTTTTTTTTTTTTTTTTTTTTTTTTTTTTTTTTTTTTTTTTTTTTTTTTTTTTTTTTTTTTTTTTTTTTTTTTTTTTTTTTTTTTTTTTTTTTTTTTTTTTTTTTTTTTTTTTTTTTTTTTTTTTTTTTTTTTTTTTTTTTTTTTTTTTTTTTTTTTTTTTTTTTTTTTTTTTTTTTTTTTTTTTTTTTTTTTTTTTTTTTTTTTTTTTTTTTTTTTTTTTTTTTTTTTTTTTTTTTTTTTTTTTTTTTTTTTTTTTTTTTTTTTTTTTTTTTTTTTTTTTTTTTTTTTTTTTTTTTTTTTTTTTTTTTTTTTTTTTTTTTTTTTTTTTTTTTTTTTTTTTTTTTTTTTTTTTTTTTTTTTTTTTTTTTTTTTTTTTTTTTTTTTTTTTTTTTTTTTTTTTTTTTTTTTTTTTTTTTTTTTTTTTTTTTTTTTTTTTTTTTTTTTTTTTTTTTTTTTTTTTTTTTTTTTTTTTTTTTTTTTTTTTTTTTTTTTTTTTTTTTTTTTTTTTTTTTTTTTTTTTTTTTTTTTTTTTTTTTTTTTTTTTTTTTTTTTTTTTTTTTTTTTTTTTTTTTTTTTTTTTTTTTTTTTTTTTTTTTTTTTTTTTTTTTTTTTTTTTTTTTTTTTTTTTTTTTTTTTTTTTTTTTTTTTTTTTTTTTTTTTTTTTTTTTTTTTTTTTTTTTTTTTTTTTTTTTTTTTTTTTTTTTTTTTTTTTTTTTTTTTTTTTTTTTTTTTTTTTTTTTTTTTTTTTTTTTTTTTTTTTTTTTTTTTTTTTTTTTTTTTTTTTTTTTTTTTTTTTTTTTTTTTTTTTTTTTTTTTTTTTTTTTTTTTTTTTTTTTTTTTTTTTTTTTTTTTTTTTTTTTTTTTTTTTTTTTTTTTTTTTTTTTTTTTTTTTTTTTTTTTTTTTTTTTTTTTTTTTTTTTTTTTTTTTTTTTTTTTTTTTTTTTTTTTTTTTTTTTTTTTTTTTTTTTTTTTTTTTTTTTTTTTTTTTTTTTTTTTTTTTTTTTTTTTTTTTTTTTTTTTTTTTTTTTTTTTTTTTTTTTTTTTTTTTTTTTTTTTTTTTTTTTTTTTTTTTTTTTTTTTTTTTTTTTTTTTTTTTTTTTTTTTTTTTTTTTTTTTTTTTTTTTTTTTTTTTTTTTTTTTTTTTTTTTTTTTTTTTTTTTTTTTTTTTTTTTTTTTTTTTTTTTTTTTTTTTTTTTTTTTTTTTTTTTTTTTTTTTTTTTTTTTTTTTTTTTTTTTTTTTTTTTTTTTTTTTTTTTTTTTTTTTTTTTTTTTTTTTTTTTTTTTTTTTCATCCATTTACCAGCGAATGCCATTATTTTATTCTCTCTTATTGCTGAGTAAAATTCCATTGTATATATATACCACATTTTCTTTATCCACTCATCTACTGAGGGACATCTAGGTTGGTTCCACACTTTTAATTTCATTTTTTAAAAGTTTGAGTGGTTTATTCCTTCATTGGGTATGAAATTTAATCTCATCCTCACAGCTAAGAGGAAAATGAAAACGATTAATAAGTGATCTTGTGTCTTTCATATGAATTTTATAAACTCTGTTTTTTATCTTACTTTTTTTTTCTTTTTTTTTTTTTTTTTTTTTTTTTTGGTACTGTGGATTGAACTCAGGGGCACTCGACCACTGGGCCACATCCCCAGTCCCTTTTTTTTGTATTTTATTAGAAACAGGGTCTCACTGAGTTGCCAAGTGCCTCGCCATTGCTGAGGCTGGCTTTGAACTCGCAATCCTCCTGCCTCAGCCTCCCAAGTGCTGGGATTACAGGCGTGCGCCACCGCGCCCGGCTTCTCTTACTATTTTTATTTCATTACTTATCTACTCTAAAATTTCAGATCAAGAAGATTTATTGTGTTTTTCTTTTCCTCAGGAAGTAGCTTTGAGAGTGAAGAGAATGCTTTTTATCTGTGAAACATAATTCAGAGGTGACAAGGAAGAAGGAAGAGTCTGAGAACATTTATTAAGTGCCTACTATGATCCAGGCACTTTACATATCTTATATGCCTTCTTTATTTTAATTCATCAACCCTGTCAGCTTTAGTGGGACTGTGTCCATGATCCAGATGTAAAAATTGATGCTCAAAGAGGTAAAAGTCACAGAACAATTATATGGTGGAGCCAAGATTCCAATTCACATCTGTTCCACACTGCCTTTTAGATCGAACTATTTTCTTTATATAGTTAGGAGCATTAAAACATTTTTTTAAATAAGCTAATGATTCCCATGATTAAATGTAATTAAGTAGCTAGTTTGGGTAACATCTTACAAACACAAAAGAACAGTGCATTTCTTCTTGGTCATATGAGTAGCAAAGGAACTGGGAAAAGGGAGACTATAAATATCCAAGAAATTTGGTCGTCTTCTGTCCCTAAAACTCAAGCATTTTATTTTTTTGAGTCCCAAAGAAATCAGCCATAGAAACTTCATCTCAAGCTGAAGGTAAAACACTAAATAATTCATATAATTTTTTGTACCCTTTCTCTCTTTGGGAACTCAAAATAATATGGATTTGAAGGAATGATTTAAGAATACAAGGTTAGTTTTTTAAAACTCTTGAGGTTAAGAATTCTATCTAAGGCTACCAAGAACTACTGAGTTTGAGTGCCTTAGAGACAGGTGCCAAGTCTAATTCCAGTTAACATATTCATTGATTTCTTGAAGATTATAGCAAGTAAGATGTCAGTCAAAAATGAAAAGTATTAAAAAGTCTTTGAAAGGTTATGGTTAATTTTAATTTGGGGCAACAAGGGGAGAAAAGGAACTGTCATGTCAAAGGAAAGTAAAAAACTAATTTATACAAAAAATCTAATTCTAGAATATACAACAAAGAAATTTTAAAAATAAGTTGGGGTCCATATGCTTATGGCATAACCAAATTGTCACATTTTAAGAAGGCATGAGTATCAATTATCTGAAAGTAAACTAGATATGATTCAAAGAATAATAATGATTATCTTATATTTCCAGTCTTAAAAAAAATAATATTGGGAGCTGGGGATTGTGGCTCAGTGGTAGAGCACTTACCCAGCATGCATGAGGCACTGAGTTTGATCCTCAGTACCACATAAAAATAAAATAAAGGTATTGTGTCCACCTACGACTAAAAATATATATATATTTAAAAAATAATATTGAAGTTAACTGGATTCATTCAATCAGGAAGAGAAATAAAAGGGAGATATAAAGAACTATGCTAATAGTTCTCATCTGTCAATAAGAGTAGAGCAAAAATAAATAAGAGGGTTGACTTAATTCTTTTTTTTTAATATTTATTTATTTGTTTAGTTGTACACAATGCCTTTATTTTTATGTGGTGCTGAGGATTGAACCTGGGCCCCGCACGTGCTAAGCAAGCACTCTACTGCTGAGCCACAACCCCAGCTCTTTAATTCTTTGTTTTATTTTTGTTTGTGGTGATGGGAATTCAACCCAGAGCAACACAGGGCCTCATGCATGCTAAGCAGCTGCTATACCACTGAATTGCATCCACAGCCCAAGAGGGTTAATTTAAGTTAAATATTAAGGAACTTTTTAAAAACTTGTAACTATAACTAGATGGTTAAAGTGCCTAAGGAGATTCTAGAATTATCTACTTTAAAATCATCAAGTTGACATCTTTGTAGCCATCTCCTTAAATTTAGTGCTAAAGTAGAATTAAATCTGTCTTGGCAGATGTAGAGACCCACAATAAGGGACAGACCTCAATTCCTTTGCTAACCAAAATACTATGGAAAAGGAAAAAAAGAAGGCAAAGAAGCCTTTCAACTAAATACTTGCTTGAAACTAGAACACTCTTGGAGTCCTCATAGCCCAGTTTTGTTTCAGTTTTGTTTTCTGGGAAAGGGGCTTCATTATGTAAACTCAATGCTGAGAGTTCACTCAGTTAATTAAATTCAAGAAATAAAATGGGATTTGATTTGTTTGATTCTTCTACTTTGCCTCTACAAAGAAAAAGTAGATAGTAATAAATTTAGTTTCTTGTTCCATCCTAAGATGTTTTTAGCTTGAATTTTCCAGCAATATTAATAGAAGGGTTTACTAAAAGGTACTTGTCTCTTTTAGATATTTTTAACTTTAACAAACCAAGTATATGCTTTTTTAAAGGAAAAAAACCTATCAAGATAACAGTAATAACCTTCACTAAAGTAAATTGCAACTTTTATATTTGATTACAAAAGCAAAATTATTTTACTAGTACTTTTTTTCTTTAAGGGAATAAAAGAAGGCAAAGCACTTAGCCAGCATAAACTGCTTTACCCTTATAAAACTGGTGAGGAAAGACCATAACAATCATTTTCCTAAATATAATAAAAGGGGAGAAAAAAGGCATCAGTTGCTTTTACCAGAAATTTAGGTAGTTAAAATAGTATTCGAAGTTTTGGGGAAATAGGAAAATTAGAACTCTGATATATCTACTCCCATTTCCCCCAGGAAACTCTTTCTTGCCTCCTCAGCTGTGTCATTATTTCAAATATATGGAAAGTATTTTTAATTCTTGCTTATTTAATCTATTTTGTTGCTTAAGACCACTAAAAAGTAAGAACTCAGATCAGTAACATTATCCATACAAACTTTTAGTCTTTCTTTGAGGAACCAAGAGATCTTTAAAGAAATGATTGTTATTTAAAAAACAAAAATAGGTATGGGTCTGGGGTTGTGGCTCAGCAGTAGGGCACTCACTCACCTACCAAGTGTGAGGCCCTTGGTTCGATCCTCAGCACCACATTAAATAAATAAATAAATAAATGGTTTTTTTAAAAAAATAGGTGTGTACATATAAAGATAATAGAATAAGTATTTTATTTTTTCAGTCTTTTTTGAGATAGGGTCTTGCTATGTTGCCCAGGTTGGCCTTAACTCCTGAGCTCAAGCAATCCTTCTGACCTAACCTCTTGAATAGCTGGAACTACAGGTGCACACCACTGTGCCCTACTGTGGTCATGATTCTGAAAAGACATTAATACTCTGAATCTGACCTTTCAGATTGATCATTAAAGTACATAAAACTGTTGAGAGATTGATAATTTTCTTTGATTTGCAGATAACTTTGCAATTCCAAAGTTAATGATATATTAATGATAACTTCATAATACTTGGCAGTTTCCAGGATTTTCCTGTCATCAATTATCTTTTAATGTTATATTCTAAGATCATTTAAACTGGCCACAAGAAAAAAAAAAAAAAAAAAAAAAAAAGCTTATAAATGAATCATGAGTATTTGATCTTTCTCCCAGGGGAAACTTTCCCCCAGTCTATCATTCAAATATTCTTAGCAACCATTTTTTTAAAACACAGGTGCTTTCAATGAATGAGCTCTATGCCAGTTTTTAAAAATTTCATAGGTCATTTGTTTGGAATTCAGAATGCAGGGATAGTTAACTTTTTAGTCTCACATACAGCAGGATATATAGTTTTCGATAAGGTTAAAACGCAATACAGTAAAATGAAAAGTAGTATATAAAGGAAGATGATTGCAAATTTACAGGACAGTGTTTTATCTGAACATATTCTTGTACCTGTAGCAAATAGATACAGATGTGTAGCAGTCTGAAGCATTTGAATAAGTTTGAGTACATACTACATAATAAAAATACTGGCTAACATTTCTTGAGAACTTACTGTGAACCAGGCACAGTTCACGTGCTTGATGTGCATTGTTTCATTTTATCCCCAACACCATGAGGGTGGCAGTTTCATTATCCACATTTAATGAACAAACTAAGACACACACAGGTTAAATAATTTGCCCAAGTCACACTACTAAATGTGGGCTGGGACTTGATTCCTCACAGTCTGGCTCTTAACTACTAACTTACTAGAAACTGTGCTACATGTTCAAGATACAAAGATGAACAAAACCTTGCATTGCCCAGGAAGCTTGTAACAATAAGGTAAATGAACCAGAAATTCTTGCATAGTACTATCCATAATGCACAGTATAAACTGGAACATATAAATCAGTCTGTGAAATAAGAGGACAGCTCAGGGGCATTGTCCCAGAGGTGGTATTATGTGAGTCAACCCTGACTATGAAATTCATGCTATATAAAGAATAGGATGGCTAATTTTCATTTGTTCCTTGCTCCCATGTAGAGAAAATAAGAATAGGCCAGGGAGCACTGAGTAACTCTGGGACTGAAGCCAGGAGAGAATGATAGAGAAAATGACCTTTCTTATCAAGTTTGTCCCAGTCCAGGCTTGAATCAATGTATCCGCTAGGTGTTCTCAGGTTGGTAAATGTATCCTGTGCCCTCAAAGCCAGCTCTACAGAAAATTTTTTTTTTTTAATGAAAATTAGGGGGGAATCAAAGAAAAGAAACTTCCTCTAGGTTTCTCTAGGTCTCTCAGTCAAACTCAGAATGAGGAATCTTAAACAAAATAATGTCGAGGGTATCTGAGGTCTTTTTGTTTTTTTCTCTCTTATAGCCATCTTTATCTGCATTTGCTTTTCAGAATTATAGTCTTTAGATTTTAAAAGATTTTCAAAGAATAGCGTTAGCCTCTGGTCTGCTCTAGAGCTTTAGAGCAGTCTGGGGAATCTAGACAGTGTGTTAGCAACCAGAGTCAGGTTGGCAATAATTTGTGAATAAATAATGCATTGTATTACATACTACCTGTTGAGTTCACAATCTGAACAAATGCCACTTCAGAGGGTCATATATTACATCCTGTTATTATCTTCTGAATTCACTTAATGGCACAGAAATGATTATTTGTCAAGTCTCTTTGATTTCTCATTGTTTTTCTTATTGAATGCTTTTTCTCCCTCCCCACCCACACTCCCTTTTTTGTTTTATATCAGTCTATCACTACATTAGCATGAATGTTTTTTCTTACTAAGGTTTGGACTAATGAAATAAAAACTAGTTCAGTCATTTCTTAGCATGAGAGAGATCTGTGCAGAATAGAAGGAAAAACTGCATTTTTGGGAAAAACAATGGGTTCAAAGAAGGGAGAAAAGAAAAGTTGGTGCTTCTTGGAAAACAAAAACAGAAGGCAGCAGCCACGTCTGAAGTGTTTTGAATGTTACACTCGAGAATGTAGACATTTGATCCTAAAAGCTAGTTAGGGAACCATTGAAAAGTTTAAAGAAGGAAGTGATATGTTCAGATTTGGATATTTAGATATCCAAGATATAGATCAGCAAAGAGGGAAAACCTATTAGATAGATTTGGGGTTTATACAAGGAGAAAATAATAAGGTAGGCTTAGGGAAAATGAGAGAGAGAGATTGGTCTGAGATATCTTAAATGAAAGCTTCTTCAATATTTGGCAGTTGGTACAAGAGAGAAAATGATGTCATTTACTGAGATAGAGAACATAGAAGTGGGTTTGTAGGAAAGAGTTCTGCTTGGGATGTTTTGAGTTTGAGGTATTTATAAGACATCTCCTAGAAGCAGTTGGATATATGGATTTGGCATTCAGATGAGTAATACAGTTGAAAATACAGATATGGGATTACAGCATAAGGGTTCTGTGAATGCAGTGAAATTGGTGGGCTCACTCAATGATTTTATTTACCTGAAGAAAAGAAATTCAGGGACAGAATGCTGGCTTTGTATTTATATTGTATAGAATAAGTAAGAAGAGTTTCTGAAGGATGGGTGTCAGCCAGATCACCCTCTTGCCCAACTGGAGAGGTGTAACACAAGAAAAGTGACAGTGAAACTGATGATATTGGTGTGAGAGAGAAAGTTTTGAAGAAGCTATAGGAAGTGTTTTCTGCTTCAATGTCATGTTCTTAAAGCAGCCCTCACTGGACACCCTATTTAAAAATCAATCCTTTCCCCTATCAAAATGTTCATGAGAGGGCTGGGGCTGTAGCTCAGTGGTGGAGCACTTGCCTAGCATGTGTGAGGCACTGGGTTTGATTCTCAGCACCACATATAAATAAGTAAAACAAAGGTCCATCAACAACTAGAAAAAAAAAAAGGTTCATGAGACAGTGAACTCTCTGGCTTGTTCACTTGTTTATCCCCTGGACCATGTTTAACACAGCACACCATAAATATTTGTTCAAAAGTATAATCAGTATACCATAATGTTATTTCTATTTTTTAAGTGGATCTGAATGCATTTTACCTCTGTGACCTTGGAATCCTTAATTGATTGTGTAGAATTGAGATAATCCCAT
The DNA here is from genome assembly GCA_025594165.1 of Tamias sibiricus. Classification (NCBI taxonomy): domain Eukaryota; kingdom Metazoa; phylum Chordata; class Mammalia; order Rodentia; family Sciuridae; genus Tamias; species Tamias sibiricus. Next base: position 119,003,727 of record CM046663.1, on the reverse strand, counting down.
CCTCACAGATTGGCAAAGAGTTCTTCTTGGATAAGAAAGTACCCAGTGCCATAGCTGACATATATCATGAACTTTCAGAGCATTTGTTCATTTATTCATTCATGGTAGCCACTCATTTGTCATTTTAGGGTTGACTGTTGCACTGCTCCACAGAGCATCTTCCCAGAGACAGGTGGTGTCTCCTGTGCTTCTCTCATTATTATAAGAAATGAAGGAAGAATCAGTGACCTGCACTTCCTGGCATCAATGTCCATTCTTGATACCTTTGCAGATTTATAGCTGTTAAAGTTTGAAAGACTGCTAGAAAATCACCAACTTCATAGTCAGTATGTTGATTAAACATTTAATCCCAAATTTCCCAAGCTGATAATTTACAGTATATCCAACTAGAAAAACAAATGAGATGCAATTGAATTAATTGTGCTGAAAGATATCAGTCAGTGGGATGTTTTGGTAAAATATTTTTCAAATTTCCATGTAGCTGTATTATGGAGCATGATATCAGAAATAAAAGAGCTGGGCATAATGGTGTGTGCCTGTATTTCCAGCTCCTGGAGAGGCTGAAGCAGGAATATTGCTTGAGCCCATGAGTTCAAGGCCAGCCTGAGCACAGAGCAACAACCTCTCTCTAAAATAAACAAGAAATATATAAAATATTATGGAAGAAACTGAAGTTGTTTCCTTGAGTACAGGATTAGGATTGGTTACTTCATTGAACATCACATATAGAATCATTAATGTAAGATGTTGCTGTTATCATTACTATGGATATTAATATGCTACTATTCTCCTTTCAGTAGAGGAATGGCTTTCATTAATTTTCTGTACTATTAAATTTGGCAAAAAGCAAACTAAGAAGTTTTGGAGCCAGGCACAGTGGCACATTCCTGTAATCCCAGCAGCTCAGGAAGCTGAGGCAGGAGGATCACAAGTTCAAAGCCAGCCTAAACAATTTAGTAAGACCCTGTCTCAAAATTTCAAAAAAACAAAAAAGTTTTAAAAAGGGCTGAGGAGGGGGCTGGGGTTGTGGCTCAGCGGTAGAGTGCTTGCCTAGCACGTGCATGGCCCGGGTTTGATCCTCGGTACCACATAAAAATAAACGCATTGTGTACAACTAAAGCAAATAAATAAATTAAAAAAAAAAAAAGCTGAGAATGTGGCTAAATGCTTAAGTGCCCCTGGGTTCAATCCCTAGTACCCACCCACCCATCCCCCTCAAAAAAGAGGCTTTTTTGGAAGTATCACTTTGTACAGTGGAATTACCTTAACTATTTGGTGGTTTTGTGATGGTGCTGATCTCTTTCTCTCATAAAATGCTATGTGGGGTGAATTAAAATTAGCAGGGTTAATTTAATTTACCAGCTACTCCTATCCAAGGCAATATGGCTGATGCTACAACTCTAGCTCTAATATTGATGTCACCACTAGTGGACATTGCTTCTCTGGCTATAGTGGTTCTCCAGATAGAAAATTTTAACATCTTTTCTCCAAAACTGAAGCACTACAACTCTATATTAGTTAAATGTTACTGGATAAGAAATTACTCTAACACTTGATAACTTCAAACAAACCTTTCATAATTTCTAATCTAGAAGCAGCTTTAGCTAGATGGTTCTGACTATCTCTCATGAGGTTATAATCAAGGTATCAGCCAGAACTGCAGTCCATTTAGAACTTGGCTAATCTGGAAGATCCTCTTCCAAGCTCACTTACATGACTCCAGGCAGCAGACTTCAGTTCCTCACTCTGTGGAGGTCTTTATCAGGCTCTCGTGACATGGCAACTGATTTTTCACAGAGCATAAAATGTGTGGCCACAGGGAAGCACCTTCTTGTGTAACCTAATCTCAGACGTGACATGTTATCACTTCTGTCATATTCATTTGATAACAGACTGATTCTGGTCCATTGTGGGAAGGGGTTACACAAGAGTATAGACAGAGTAGAACAAAATCAGAGGCCATCTGTATACAGGCCACCACATACGTACACACTTACTGCTTTCCCCAGGGTATAAGTGTGGCCCTTAGGGGGGCTGTGCCAAGACCAGTTGCATTGGCACACTAGCTCCAATACTGCTACCTCATGTACCTGGACCAGTGGTTACTCTTTCTACCCAATGCTGATTTTAATTTTGATGCTTCATTGCCTTTCTGTACTAGCTGGTACTACTCAGTCTCACTGCAGTCCTCCATGTTTCATTATCTTTGAATCTTGAGAATCCACCTCCCCTTCCCTCCCAGAAGACACTTGCTTCTACATAGGATTTTAGCAATGTATGTCACTAGTTTATCCTTGCATCATCAGACACACACAGCTACATGTTCTTAGGATTCAGACTATCCAGGTCCTTGTTATATTCCAGGCCCAGCCCCTTCTATCTTGAGAAATGTGTCCTAGGAAGCTTTTGAATTGATGAGGAAGGTCCCCTTAAATCTCCAGGGTTCCTGGTTCCGACCTTACTGGATAGAGGTTTAGTCACTATTATGCTGTACACCATGGTTTATTGCTGCTTTTAGTGGCAGAAATATTGGGCATTTTAAACCAATGTCACTTTACAGTGTTTTAGTTTCCATGCTTGTAATTTGTTCCCTCAATTTGAGGAAAATGTCAAGATCACTTAGAAATTTAGTGTTCATTATGAAAGTACCTTGTAGTTTTTTTTTTGTAATACTTGGGAAATTCCCATTATGACACATTGACAGAGTATTTAAAAGCCAACCGATTCCTTTTTTACTCCAAATTTAAGAGATTATACTTTCATGACATGTGGAATATGACACAAAAACACTTGAATAATTTATATTTTAATGACAGCTCTCTGGATATCTGAAAATTTTCATTTCTTTGGTCTAATAAACCCTGAACTTTTAAGCAGAAACTAGCTACAGTTTGGTTATGCTCTTAAATATTTCCAGTTCTTCCTTTAGATACAAACTCTTATCTTACTCATCTGTGATACTAACCAAAGAAAATAGTAACAAAATCTCCTATCCATCAGGAATTCCCCTATCTACTTACACTGAACTTAATTTTTCATGAAACTCCTAGCATTCTTCATTATATCAGTTTATATCAGGTTGAACTTGACTGAGACTAGTTTTTAAATTTGAATTTAAAGTAATGCTGACATTTTCCAATGCTTGGGAATTTGTACTGGTTTGTCCCCTGATTTTATGCTGACTTCAGAGAGCTCAAGTGTGTTTTCTTTTGTTTTGTTTACTTTTCCTTTTTCTACAGAGCAAAGAATATGTTTCTACAGCTTGTCTTAAAGGATACTATGGTATATTCTTGGGCTATCTGTGGATCTAAATTAAGTTTTATGGTTAACTTTTAGTATATATCTTTATGATCTGACAGAGTTACGATAGCTGGGGGAGCAATCTCTGGTTTTCCTCATTTGTGAGTATGTATAACCTCAAATGTGATGTTAATGTGTTTTGCATTCAGTTTCTGTCAAAGAGAAATAGTAAATTGTGGAGCTGCTTGATTTGGTATATATACTGAGTCCATTTATTTGAACATGCAGTCATTAATTCACCAAAGCTAATCAGATTTTATATATACTTTGTCAGCCATACCCAGTAGCCAACTTTGCCTAGTGAAATATAATTAATTTCAAGCTGGCATGATGGGACATAACTTTCTAGTCCCCTCTAATGCTGCTTTATAGAGGTTACCCCAAAAGACTCACCTTCCCAACCAGGTTTTTCAATAGTCACTAGGACCATCTGTTAGAGATCCTGAGAGCATAGTAAAAGTTGCTTGATTTTAGTAAATGAATACTGTTAGGCTGTAATTAGTATATTTCAAACCAAAGTTACAAAATAGCTTTAAATATTTGAAATATCTACCTCTCTCTGCCAGTGTTAGCTGGTAAATATGTGACAGAGGACGTGCATTTTCCTCACTGTTACCATGGTAGCATAATTTTTGGTGTATTTAATTGGTTGACTCTGATGTAAAATACTGATTAACTTCCTCTCTGCCTTGAAACTGAAAACAATTACGATATAATCTTGGCCTCTTGTCTCTGTGGCCATCTTCTCTGCTATTGCAAGGCCAAGGATAGCCTGTATACTCCCTAGATAATTTGAGGCTTATTATTGCCTGCTAGCTGTATGACAACCAGAGTGGGGAAGGTGGATATTTGAATTGTAGTAAAGAGATGGAATGAAGAATGGCCAATATTAATATCTTCATCTTCTGTGTTACATCTAGCTCTTCAGATCAAATACCCTGGAAAGTAGGGGACCTATGCTATCTTTGAGAACTCCAAGAGAAAATGGAACAACTTATTTAATAGTTGCCATTGCCTGTGTTACCTTGTACTAGTCATTCACATTTGTGTGTCAGCTGTTGCAAGTCTAATGGGACCCCAAGAAGAGAAGACATTAAAAGCAATTTAAGGACAAGTGTGGTGGCTGTAATTCTGGCTTCTCAGGAAGCTGAGGCAGGAAGAAACCAAGTTTGAGCCAGCCTGGGCAACTTAGTGAGACCCTGTCTCAAAATAAATTCTTGTTAGCCGGGCGCGGTGGCGCACGCCTATAATCCCAGCACTTTGGGAGGCTGAGGCAGGAGGATTGCTAGTTCAAAGCCAGCCTCAGCAATGGCGAGGCACTTAGTAACTCAGTGAGACCCTGTCTCTAAATAAGATACAAAAAAAGGGCTGGGGATGTGATCCAGTGGACGAGTGCCCCTGAGTTTAATCCCCGGTACCACAAAAAAAAAAAAAAAAAAAAAAAAAATTCTTGTTTAAAAAAGGTTGGTAATCCTAGAGACTGAAGCAGGAGGATGGCAAGTTCAAAGCCAGCCTCAGCAATATAGTGAGGCCCTAAGCAACTTAGACTCTGTCTTAAAAATAACAACAACAAAAAAAGTGGGGATGGGCTCAGTGGTAAAGTGCCCTTGGGTTCCATCTGTAGTACCAAAAATGGTGGGGGATGTGGAAGTTGGGTGCACGCCTATAATCCTAGCAGCTCAGGATGCTGAGGCAAGGAGAATCACAAGTTTGAGTTCAGCCTTGGCAACTTAATGTCTCAAGATAAAAAGGGCTGAGGATGTAGCTCAGTAGTAGAATGTTTGCCCAACATGCATTAAACTGTGGTTTCAATCCCTATTACAATACACACATGTAAAAATAATGCCATTTAAGATTTCAAGGAAGTGTGATTTCAAACATGGAAACATTAATAAATCTGCTAGCATGAGCAAGATAAAGATCTGTGAGGCAGCAATGAGGAATCATCTGATTTTCTTTCAATAAAGGCTTAGGATTAGCAGGAAGAAAATGAAGCAACCACAGTCTTTGCAGATAATTAGAATCACAATCTGAGATTCATACAGAAGCAAAAAAGAACTGAGACAGGAGGATCACAAGTTCAAAGCCAGCCTCAACAATGGCAAGGCACTAAGCAATTCAGTGAGAACCTGTCTCTAAATAAAATACAAAATAGGGCTCCGGATATGGCTTAATGGTTGAGTGCCCCTGAGTTCAATCCTGAGTTACCCACCCCGCCAAAAAAAAAAAAAAAAAATGTTTAAGCACTGTTATCTTTAGTCACACCTGTCAGGACCTCCATCTCTGATTACTTATTTCCATTTCCACCACTTTTCCAGTCCAAGCTATAATACTTTCTTTCACCTATATTACTTCAGGTCCCTCCCAGTAGGTCTCAACAATGGCCACTCTTGCCTCTATTGATTTGTCTGGAATATTCTTCCTTCCCCTTCACCTCATGTATTAACCTGTATTTTAACAGCTCCCTCTTTAAGGATATGTCCTCTCCACTTTCCAAACATAGGTGTGGGTTTCTGTAAGCCAGGTTTATACTTTGTGACTCACCCTACTGTTCCCTGCCTTAGTTAAATGCACCAGAGTGGACACTTAATCTAGTTTCAACCAGTCAGAATTTCTCCAGAGCAAATTTGAAATTGAAACTGGGAACAGTTGGTCTCTTCTGGTGATTGTACTATAAAACATTAACTCTGAAGCTCCAGGGCAACTATCTTGTGTACACTATGCAGACTTAAGAAGCACAGGGTAATAAAGGCTGACAGAAAATCAGAATTAAAGCAGCTACACAGAAATGAGAGCCATGCCTCCTTTCTCATCAATGGTCTGCGTTGTTCTCTCCTTTTTTTTTCTCCTAGGATTCCCATATTTCTTTTTTGCTAATGCTAGGTTGTGTAGGTTTTTATTATGTGCAACCAAAAAGCAGATTTAATGCAACTAGAAAAACTAAAAACAATGGCCCCAAAATGTGCCTAGACTTTATTTGAGGAAACTCAGTGGTCACTGAACCAATATAGACTACAAACTTCAAATAACTTTCAGGTGCCTTACAAAAAAATCTTTAGACCTTAATTAGCTTGATAACATTAAAATTTTAAAAATTAAAAAAAAAAAAAAATTCAGAGCTGAGGAATTAAGCAAATGACCTGACTTGATGGTTTCTCCTTGGTACTCTCAACAACTTAATAGATAAGCCTGGGACAGTTGAACTTTGAGTTAATCGATTACAAAAATACAAAAGAAATCCTGCAAGTTCTCTTTCTAGCTGTTTTTCGCTATTGTCATCATAAAAGGACTTAATGACTTTTCTTACATTTTCCTATTTTCAGTGGAGTAGGGAAATGCATTTTCTTTCTTTCTTCCTTTCTTTCTTTTTAACTTAATGAAAGATGGATGACTCTGGTACCATCTGACCCACTAGATACTTTGCTTTTTACCCACCTTTATTTGGACTGTTTTTTCCTATTTTGTATATTAAAGCTTGAGTGAGCTACTTATTTCTCAGCTACAGAGTTCTAGTCTTCTTACATTTGTCTGTATGTTTGTCAGTCAGCTTAATTTGAATTCTAATTTCTGTATTCTGTGTTTTACTCTTTAGCTATCATTTTCTATTCTAAAAAAAAAAAAAATGGTGCTTTCCAATGACACATTGAGCATATTAAAAAATTCTAACTGTTCCAATAATAACTGATGAGAATGGCCTCATTGCAATGGCTTCTTGAATGGTCAAAATTAAATGGGTAGGTTGGAGGAATAGCTCAGTGATAGAGTGTCTTCTTTGCACACAGGAGGCTCTGGATTCAATCCCTAGCATGGTAAAAGAAAAACAAACAAACACAAATATGAGGGCTGGGGTTGTGGATCACGTGGTAGGGCGCTCGCCTAGCACATGTGAGGCACTGGGTTTGATCCTTAGCACCGCATAAAAACAAAATAAAGATATTGTGTCCACCTAAAACTAAAATATAAATATTTTTTCAATAAAATTTTTCCTCATAGCAATTACATTTCTACTATTCGACATAGAAATTGCCCTTCTTCTTTAAAAAAAGATGAAGGCAATCAAAAAAGGGATCAGTCGTTGCTGAAGGCCGGCTTCAGCAAGGATGTCAAGGTCAGCCCTGCCAATGCTGGAGGGGAATGTCCACGGAATGAAATAATCCACACACGAGACAGGCTGCAGCAGAAATCCAACTTCAACTAACTTTACTTTTCTTAGCACTGGTTTTTATACATTCCAGCAAACACAGTAGCTTACAATTCAACTATTAGGGGTTACATTAAAGAATCTCAGGAATTTTACACTTGGCTATAGTAGGTTACATTAAGGAATCTCAGGAATTTCTGAGGTCTTATAATCAGGGGAAAATCAAATATTTATCCTAAGTACACGCTACAGATTAATCCTATCCTAGATTTTGTTGAAGGGTAAGGAAGAGTCTTTTACAAACACATAAAAGGACCATTAGCTTTTCAATGGAGAGAAGTTTAGGTGGTGAGCTGATCTTTAGCAGAACAAACTTGTCTATCCGGTACAGTTAAGCTTCTGGCTAGATTCCACAGGGCCATAGAACTGGTTTTATTTTTGATAATTAAATGTATTAGAACCTGGTGGTCATACAACAGAAATACATCAAGAGCACAGACAAAGGCACAGACAAAGTTAATACTTAGTGGTTGCATAAAAGTGGCATCTCATCAGCAAAGAGGAGCCAAGCTCAGACCCCCAGGCATTTGGAGGGAGCTTGGGCTCAAACTCATTTGCATAACCAAGGAAGAACCCAGATTCACATTCCTGGATTAGTAGGCGGAGACCCGGTTTGATTCCTGGTTTGGAAGAATTTAGGCCCACACGGCCCTGAATTAACAGGTTGGGGGTCCAGCTCAATCCCAATTTGGGGAGATCTCAGACTCACAGCCCCGAATTAACGGGTTGGAGGTCAAGCTCAAATCCCCAGATGAGAAATACCACATTAAGTCATCACAAGTAGTGAGATCAACTGAGATTTTTGGGGGGAAGGGGGGACACACCCGGGATTGAACTCAGGGGCACTCAACCACTGAGCCACATCCACAACCCTATTTTGTATTTTATTTAGAGACAGGGTCTCACTGAGTTGCTTAGCGCCTCGCCATTGCTGAGGCAGGCTTTGAACTCCTCCTGTCTCAGCCTCCTGAGCTGTGCTGGGATTATAGGCATGTACCACCACAGCCAGCTCAACTGAGATTTGAGCTCTAGAGACCAAAGAACAGGCAATGTTGCTAATTTTACAGATAGTGTCCTCAAACTGGAGCTTTTTTCAGTGTAGGTAGAACATGCAGATTAGTATTTAGTTCAGTTTACATGTGTAAAAATAGTTATAACCTTAACTGTTTTATTGTTCTAATATAATAGACCTGTATTTCTCTCCATTAAACTGTCCATCTTTGTAGAGCATTGAGTTGTCATGATGGATTCCTTGAACATGGCCAATTTTCTAAAGGCATCACAATTGATTTTTTTCATGTCTTAGATTTTTTCATGTCTGAAATTGTTCCTATAGAAAATTTCAAGCAATAACTACTTTTAATGATGCTGACTCCTTCTGGGTACAAACTAGCAGTTTAACTTATAATTAATTACCCAATTTTTTTCCTTATTTATTGGGAACATGTATATTTACATGATCTTAAGACAGCCTCTAATCATGGGCTTGTTAAATCATTCATTTGTAGAAACAGTGTTATATAATTTTGTCATGGCTCTAATCATGCCAGTGATATATATCCATGTAGAATAATTTAAAAACTCACCGGACTGTGTTGTAGGCATTGTCCTATTAACTCTTCAAATCTCAGTCCCTCTATTTCAAAAGTTATTATGAAACTTAAGAGTGAATAAGAAATATTTTATATGGTATTATCACCCCTCTCACTCCATTACTTTGGACCTATATATAGTAAATGCAGGACTTAAAAAGTACATTCTTTTCTTGAAACCAGGGACACTTAACCACTGAGCCACATTCCCATCCATTTTTATTTTTTATTTTGAGACAGAACCTAAGTTGCTTAGGGCCTTGCTAAGCTGCTGAGGCTGGCTTTGAACTTGCTATCGTCCAGCTTCAGCTTCCCAAGCTGCTGGGATCATAGACGTGCACTACTATATCCTGCCTTACAAAGTTTATTCTTACAGTCCCTCTTTCCCTAAACATTTGCAGAAATCTGTTTTTCTATAGAAAAAATCAATTTTCATGCCCTAAGCATAGTTCTTCTGCTCTTGCCCATCTCTTCTCATAAACTTACAAAATGTTCATGTGAAGAGTGGAAAGGAAATGATTAAAAGAATTACTTTGTTATAGTTTTTCTTTCCTTTCTCAATCTTAATACTATATTGCCTTTGTAGAGGACAGACTTTTTTTTTCTCTTTAAATGGAGCTGAAGTTAACAGAAGCAAGTGTCATTCAAAACCTGTTATTATTTGTAGCTAACATTCAATTTTGCTAATAACATTAATAGCAGTTAATGTTTACTGAGTTCTTAGTAGGTACAAGGCTGTGTACATTTTATTGAATGTAAAACACAAACATTGGTAAGATACACCATTATTTTATCACTAAGAAAAAAAACTGCTGCCACATACACTGTAACAAAATGGAATAAAAATACTCAGTTAACATCTACTGAAATACTCCTTTAGGCTTAGATTTTTTAATTATATGTTATTCTTAGCCGGGCGCGGTGGCGCATGCCTGTAATCCCAGCACTTGGGAGGCTGAGGCAGGAGGATCATGAGTTCAAAGCCAGCCTCAGCAATGGTGTGGCACTTAACAACTCAGGTCGAGCGTCCCTGAGTTCAATCCCTGGTACCAAAAAAAAAAAAAAAGGCTCAAATATATGTTATTCTTGTACATACATAAAAGGAAAACACAAGTGAGATAAATTAGTTATGTAGTTAAAATATTAAGATAATTGTTTTGCATGGGTTTCTAACTTAAATTTCACAGTAATCCCAAGAGGAAGGTTCCTTTTTTATTATTTTTTTTTTTTTCAGTTGTAGATGGCCACAATATTTTGTTTATTTTTATGTGGTGCCGGGGATCGAACCCAGTGCCTCACGGATGCTAGGCAAGCACCCTACCAGTGAGCCACAACCCTGACCCCAGGTTCTTTTATTATACCCATTTTATAGATGGTGTAACCAAGACTTGGAAAGGTTAAATAGATTGTCCAGAAGTACACAGTTGGTGGGTAGCCAAGGAAAAAACCAAACCCAAGTCTATCTGTCCGCAAATCCTGTGTTCTTGTTACTGTCCTATGTGGCTCCATTTATATTCCCCAGTAATTAACATCTTTAATATGGATGCAGGAAGAATATCCTAATCTCGCCAGAGAGCCAACACAGATTATATAATGCTATAGAAAGTATTTCCCAGAGGTTCCCAAGCTAGAATTTTAGTGACTAAAAACTTAAAAGGACTCCCACAAAGATATTCAGCTGAGTATACATCCTACAATTCAGATTTCTTAGATGAGTGGGTCCCTCTGTGTTTTGATCAAAAGGTTCTCATTTTCCTAATTAGCCATAGTGACTCTAATGATTTTCATATATCTACCCCAGCTTGAATTTTATAAAAATTAATGACATGGTAAAGTTTTCTATTATCAAGTGACAGAAAACAGAACTTTACTGATGGATTTCTTTTTTCACTTGAATGAATAAATGTACCTGCCATTCCTACCTAATTTTTCATTCCAGAATGGTTTCAGACTCTTGAGTACAAATCGTTTTGACCTACCAAGTCTGGCATTGCCTGTCTTTCCTGTAACCTCCTGTATGCTGTTGATTTACTTAGATGTTTTTGTTGTTTCTTTTAGTCTTGTTAGATGTAAGATGAATACTACTGAGAAATTTTATTTATAACTGTATACAGAAATAAAATGATACTTCATAGCAAGCAGAGCCCACAAATAGCCATCTCTTTGGAACTTTAGGATTTTTCCCCCCCTGGGAATAAATATCAATAATAAAAATGTGGCACAGTCTCTCTTTGGTATTCAAGAATATGGGCTAGAAAGTATATCTTATGCTCCTGTCAGATGATAAATACAGAATTAGTAAATGAATTTATAAATGAGGCAGATTTGATAGTCAACCAAAATTATTTATTAAGCACATACTATGTAGCCTTGCTCTCTGTGTGACACAAAAAAACAAACAATATAAGCCACAGATCTTCCTTCAAGAAGTATATAATGTTGTGAAAGGTAGAGACACTTAAAATAAAATAAAGCATAATGTAATGCAAAGCATATTCTTCTCATAGGTCCAGACCTTACCTGCTGTAAGAGCTTAGAAGACTTAGGACAGTTGAGGGTGTTTTGGAATAGTCGGTAGGGCCATAAAAAGAAGTTCAGAGAATAAATAGGACTTGTACTAGTAGATGAAGGGGAACAACATCCTAGGCAGGGAAAATGACATAAAGAAAAATGACTCAAATGGTTAGCATGAAATAAGTCTCTCTCTAGAGTCACAAGTTATTCCAAATCATCTCACAACTGATGAAAGCCTCCTTTGGAACACAGATCATGTTCCAAATTGATTGGATTCTCCTTGCTGTAGAAGGCTTTTTTATTTTTTTAATTTGCTTTAGTTGTACACAGTGCATTTATTTTTACATGGTGCTGAGAATCAAACCTGGGTTGCGCACGTGCTAGGCAAGCGCTCTACCGCTAAGCCACAACCCCAGCCCTGCTGTAGAAGGCTTTTATGTTTCATTTTGTTGCTATGAAAAAGCATTAGGCACATCCTGGCACTGTAGTGCATGCCTGTAATCCTAGCAACTCTGAAGGCTGAGGCAGGAGGATCACAAGTTCAAGGCCAGACTCAGCAATTTGGTGAGTCCTCATCTCAAAATGAAAAGAGAAGAAAAAGCATTAAGCACAGCTTAGAGGAATTTATATTGTATGTTTTAGTGAAATGATGGCTAAATTGCATTATACTGGAGCCCACTGAAAACATATACCCTCCTTACTTATATTAGACAGATTTTGATGTTTTGATCATTTTCATCTTCTGAGTTAGTTTTCTCCCTGTATCAATATGGAACAGATGAAGAGAGAACTTTGCCTCCATCTCCAAGATTACTTTTTTTTAGAAGTATTTGATTTAGAGTTTTTTTCCTTCTTTTTTTTCCCCCCTTGCTGGAGATCAAATGCAGGCCCTCACCCATGCTAGGCAAGAAACACTGAGCTATACTCCCAGCCTCTATTTTCTCACTTCTATTTTTATTTTTTAATCTGATCATTCATTATGATGAGGAAGCAATCAATTATGAATCACCAAGCCCAATGTAAATGCTGCTTTTATATTTCTTATTTCTTAACAACTTTTATATCAGCCACTGCCTTCTAGTTTACCACACCTTTAGGTAACATCAGCACATCAAACCTGGTACCTGGGTTATTACACATCAAATAATGAACAAGGTAAACCTCTGACTTATGAATGTTGACAAGCTGTCAACATTGCTAGGGCATATGGAGTGTGGAAATGGTTGTTTTTTACCTAGGGGTAGATCCCAGAGTGCACTCTATAGAAATGATGGAGTCAGAGAAAAGCAAACGGATATTCAGGTAAGAGAAAATAGTAGTTTGCTTTCCTACTGCAATTAGTCCTTGGTTCTTATCTCCTAAAATTGAAGCTTTTATGCTTTTTTTCCCTGTAGTCTTTCTGTTTCCAGACTCCTGTGATCTCACATGAAAAGTGTCCTTGAACTCTGAATAATGGTGAGCTTCTCAAATCTCACAGGAATATATAATGCAAGGCTAGAGTTTTTTCATATTATTTAAAAGCAGAAGTTGGATATAAGAAGATCTACTGCTTGCTGAAAGAGTTATCTTAAAGGAAAAGTAGCTTGAAGTTTTTAGCAATTTCTTGAGGAAACATTTACTTCATAGAATGGTCAGAATATTAAAAAGCAGTTAATTTTGTCAAGAGTTTAAGGCTTCATATTGATCAAGATCTTAAGGAAAAATAAGCAATAAATTTTATATGATTCAAGGTGCTGTGTGAGTTAATGTCTGGAAAGCACTCACTTTGAATAGGATCTGGCATGTAAGTGCTTTGTAAGTGTTATTATAGATGATAGAAAATCGGTGATTTCTTAACCTAGGGAGTTTTTCTGAATAAGTATAATATCCCTCTTAGGGCTTCTTTTCTTAGAAACTGAACTGGGGTTTTTTTGGCATTTTTCATAGCCCTGTAGCTGAAGAAGAAGAAAGTTAACTGGACTGTGAATTTTATTTGAGATTATTCCCTTTGTAGAGGGAATATATTTAATTAGGCTTAAATGATCCCATTCTAATTTAAATTCCCAAACATTCAGAGTAGTTAAAAAGTCAGCAGACTGAAGTAACAAATGTTTTAGGAAATAGTTCTGTTCATTTGACTTAAACTGATAAAGCACATGGAGCTACCAAAATATTACACTGTACTCCATTAATATGTACAATTTTTAGACTTTATATATCAGTAAAAATTTAAATATTAAAAAAAAAAAAAAGCAGACTAGAGGACTTTTAAAAACAAACATAGTTGAGCCAGGCGCTGTAATCCCAGTGGCCCAGGAGGCTGAGGCAGGAGGATCACAAATTCAAGCCAGCCTCAGCAAAAATGAGGTGCTAAGCAACTCAGTAAGACCCTGTCTCTAAATAAAATACAAAATAGGGTTGGGGATGTGGCTCAGTGGAGTGCTGCTGAGTTCAATCCCTGGTACAAAAAAAGAAACAAAAACAAACATTAGCTGGTTAGCAGCTCTTTTGTTCTGAAGATTTAATCATCATCACTGATTGGTGTTGAAGAACATGTTTTTATGGTTTGGGGTTTTTTGTTTTTTTTGTTTTCTGGTGGTGGTGGTGGTATTTTGGGGGTGTTTTTGTTTTTGTTTGGTGCAGAGTTGGGAATGAAACCCAGGACTGCATCATGCTAGGCAAATTCTCTACCACTGAGGTATGTTCCCAACCTATACATATTAGTATTTTTTAAATTGTTTCCCTGTTTAAAATATAGGAACTTGCCAGGCACAGTAATGGAGTGCACCTGTAATCCCAGAGACTCAGAAGGCTGAGGCAGAAGGATCACAAATGTGAGAGGCCAGCCTGGGCAACTCAGTGAGACCTTGTCTAAAAAATAAATAAATAATAAATAAAGAGAGGTAGGGATGTAGTTCAGTGGTAGAGCATCCCTGAGTTCACTCCCCAGTACCACAAAAAATAATAATAGTAGAAACTGTAGGTCAGTATTTAATTAGCTTCTTATCTAACCAGGAAAGAATTCTTAGATATAAGCCAGTGAAAGAAGATCTATACATTTGGTTATAATGAAGATTTTAAATTTATATACGTAAAACAGACTTAAACAAAATTAGAAGATGAGCCGACTAGGCAAAAAGATTTGTAACATTAACAAAGAGAAAATTCTTTTAATTTTATAAGTTAAGATAAATATCAGTATTCCTGTTTGTAAATATAGGCAAAGAACATAAACAAAAAATTCAGAGGAAGAAATATAATTGACCAATACACATGTTAGAGAAATGGTCACCCTAGTCATCAAAGAAAGAGTAACTAAAATGAGTTTTTTTCTGTAATAAAGTTGTTTTTAATTATCAAGCTTGATGTTGTTAAGGGTACTAAGATTATAAAATGATACATCTTTCTGGAAGTTAATTCAGAAAAATGACATAATAGCATTAAAGAGTTTATAGCCACTATTTTTATACCAAGGAGATCAGCAAAAAATAAAAAGATCTGACAATACCAAGTGTTGATAAAAATATGTAGCAATAGGGACTCTTTCCTATACATAACTGATAAAGGTATTAACATTATTGGGGAAATAATTGGATTTTATTTTGAAAAGCCAGCAGTTGTTGTTCTAGATTGATACCCTAGACTCAGAACTTTTCACCAGGACACTTATGCAAGAATGTTCCTAATAGGGCTGGGGATGTAGTTCAGTGGTAGAGTTTGTGCTTAGCTTGTGCAAAGCCCTTCGTTCAATCCCCAGCGCCATCAAGAAGAAGAATACTCATAACAGCATTTTTATAATAGCAAAATCTGATGATAACTCAGATGTTCATTTATAGGGAAGCTGATAAATAGTGGTATTTTCCAAACAATTGAAATCCATAATAGAGTAAAAATGAAAGCAACATAGTAAGTGTGTCAATCTTAAAAATATGTTGATTAAATAAAGCAAATTGCAGAATACATCTA
This sequence comes from Tamias sibiricus, assembly GCA_025594165.1. NCBI lineage: Eukaryota > Metazoa > Chordata > Mammalia > Rodentia > Sciuridae > Tamias > Tamias sibiricus. The sequence goes on along the minus strand of CM046663.1, from coordinate 118,988,175 downwards.
GTATAATACCATTTATAAAAGAAAGCAAAAGTAGACTGTTAAAAGAAGGAAAAAAGTAACAGAAAGCCAGGAGTAAAGTTAGTATGAAAAATAAAAAGTAGAGTAAAAATTTCCTATTCTTGTTAGAAGTGGACCACAAACTTGACTCTAAAGCTTTCCAATAACTGATATTTTTAAAAAATTCATGATATCTTTAAAATAAGAATAAATCAACTGTTCTGATACCAAGGCCAGAAATTTCTCCCCAAATTATCTGTGCAGACAGGTTATTTAACTTCTTCCTACATAATGTTGCCTTTTCTATAAAATGGAATAATCGTAGTACCTTTTATATGGTGTTCTGAGAATTCTTTTTGTGTGTGTGTGTGTGTGTGTGTGTGTCTGTGTGGTACGGGGGTCTGAACTCAGGGGCACTTGACCACTGGGTCACATCCCCAGCCCTTTTTTGTATTTTATTTAGAGACAGGGTCTTACTGAGTTGCTAAGTGCCTCGCCATTGCTGAGGCTGGCTTTGAACTCGCGATCCTCCTGCCTCAGCCTCCCAAAGTGCTCGGATTACAGGTGTGTGCCACCGCGCCCGGCGTGTTTTGAGAATTCTATAAGTAAGTTCCTAGGACAGCACCTGGCAGGTAGTAAGCACTCAGGCATGTACTCATTAGCCATAACAAATGGCATTCTCAAGATTGTCCTTACAGAAGTCAGTATCATGAAGTAGATATTATTAAGGGATAAGTTTTGAAATATCCCTCCCCTCAGATAAGGAATGTTCCCAACAATAGAACAGAAGTGTTGTGAGTAAATGTTCAGTGTTTTGTCTGTGTTCAGTCAATACATATTTCCTGAGGTCCTCTGTTATACCAAGTTTTCCTTCTGGTAACTGTGGGGAAGGTACAGGACTTATTAAGTTGGTGTTGTGCACCAGCCAACTCTTAAGTAGTTTAATCTTGGAATCATTCATATGTTAAATAATAAATAAAAGTTTTGCATGTACTTTTTCTATTCTTCAAATATGAAAGTGGTATTCTTTAAGATTAAAGAAAGACTAAGAAAAAGCAATATTGAAAGGAAGGGGTGCTGGAATAGTAATTGAACTTAATAGTCATGGTGAACAGAATAAACAGCTGAGGCTTTTACCTTCCTGAGAAGTGATATTATAGTGATAAAAATATTAATTATAAAACATAAGGAAAAATATTAATAGCCATATTTTTAAATACTGACTAGATATCAAACTGCTAATGTCTCTATATATTTCATTTAATCCATATGCAATAGTATTTTGAGATCACAAATATTATCTCGATTTTTTGGTAAGGAGATTTTGAAGATTGGGGGGTGGGGATAAGCCACTTGCCTGAAGTCACAGCCAGCAAGTATGGGTTCAAGCCAGAATTTGAACCCAGGCCTAAACACATATTTTTAGTCACTTCAGTGTATTCATCCTTCTATGAAATAAAGCTAAAACTTATCAAGCTTTGGAAACCTTTTTCCAGGTCTAAGATATTTTTTCCCCAACAAATTCAGCAAATATATTCTGATTTTTATTATCTGTAATAAATTCATGCATCAGTTTTATTATCTTCCCACTTGGGACTGTCAGACTGGCAGGTTAACTTTTTCCTGGTCTTACTATATGATTGGTATTCATATCATTTAGTCAATTGATTCCATCACCAGTCTGAACTTTCTTTAAAACAAATTTTTAACAAATTTTTTTAGTTGTAGATGGACACAATACCTTTATTTATTTTATTTGTTTATTTTTTTAATGTGATGCCAGGGATCAAACCCAGTGCCTCACGCATGCTAGGCAAGCGCTCTACACTGAACCACAATCCCAGCCCCAACAATTTTTTTTTTTTTTTTTAAGACGAGATCTCGGTTTATTAGTTTCAAACATTTAGGCTCAAATAATCCTCCTGAGTCAGCCTCTCAAGTAGCTGGGGCTTACAGGCATATACCACCACACCCAGTTAAAACAGTTTTTTAAATGGAAGATATCTTTGAATTTCAAGTAGAAAAGTCTAGAGCATAGGCTTAAAGTGTAGCTTAGTGGTAGAATGCTTGTGTGGCATGCATAAGGCTCTGAGTTTAATCCCAAGTATCATAAAAAAAGAAAAGGAAAAGAAGCTAGTTTGGCAGTCTGTAATCTCATGGTCCAAGTCTCCAATGTTTTTTGACCCTTGCTGAGGACACTGAACTATGTTGCTTCCATTGCAAATCGTAGGCCTTCTTCCTCAGCTTGCTAAGGCAACAATATTTTGACAGTGAAGATGCCTCTTACATTTAAAGAAAATTCAGGTTCTTGGCAATCTGGCTTAGGGTTCTCTTGTGTACCCATCCAATTACAGAAACACAGATTTCAATTCCAACTATGAAATATGTATGTCTTGCTCATTGGGTAGGTTTACAGTAGAGAACATTGCCTGATCATTTTTCCTTTTGATGTATATAATGGTGAGACTCCTGACAGTATCAACAGTGGCATGGTTAAGATCTCAAAAGGCACATACTGTCAGTAAAAAAAACATAGATGTGTTGGGGCTGGGGTTGTAGCTCAATGGTAGAGCATTTGCCTAGCATGTGTGAGGCACTAAGTTTGATTCTCAGCACCACATATAAATAAGTAAAATAAAGGTCCATTGACAACTGAAAACAGAAAAACATAGATGTGTTCATCTCAGTGGCCTGAGATCACCATACAATTTTGCATCATGCAGTTCAGAATCTAGAAAAAGCCTATCAAGAAATCTATCATTCTGAAATATTTGTATAAGGGAAGGGTTTACTCTGGGAAATAGACAAAGTCTCCTGAAAGGTAATTGTATGAAAGAAAGAAAACATGATTGAAGTTCACAATTGTTGGTTATAGAAAGGCCTTTATTCTACACAGGAGCAAAGCCTCCCCTCTATTATGTTTCAAAGGCAAAAAAGACAATTTCCAGCAGAGATTCACTAACCACAAAAGTCTTTAATATATAAAGGCCCACTTGCAGATACTGATTATTTTTCCTTTTACTATTTTTTAACCTTAATTTTGGACTTTGTTCATCATATATTTTCTTCTCTTCCTGACTTCCCTTCTTCCTCAGGTCATTTCATATAGATATGTGTAGACCATCTGTCCTTCCAAAAGGCTATTCCTTCTCTCAACAAAGGGCAGGGATGGGAATGGAGAGGCATAGTGTGGATAGAAAGCCAAGAAAAATTTTGCAGACAGTTTTTTGGCTCCTCTTTTCTGGCCCTTCTTCGCCTGCCCTGCAGCCCCCTGGGGATCAACAGGGAGACAACAGCTTGTATCCATTTGAGAAAGTGGCAGTGGCACAAAAGGAAAGTGCTAGGTTGTTCAGCTTTCCTTTTAAACACAGAAAAGGGACACAGATGGTGGGTGGTGTGCTGGAATGCACACATTCTGTGCAGCAGGATCAAATAGAATGGAAATTCTTAATTGTCATTGAAGTGGAACATAGGAAGTTCCAACATAAGTGGAACATATGTTTGGCTAAGGAAAATGCAAGCCAATGATTCAGATTACTTCCAAATATACAACTGGAAGTTTTCCACATTGTGATGATTTTGTCCTAACCTGTGTCTTTCTCCAAAGACTCCCCTTACCTTGGAGATTGATTGCATGTGAGTGCACCCACAGGATTGTCAAGGCTTATGATACTTGGCCCATACAGCCTTATGTATAGCTGCTGCCCTTGAAAATTTAACCTCAATGAAGGTCCTTGAGATACTACCCTCAAAAATCTTGGTAGGTCTTTAGTTTAAAAATGTTGAATTAATAGGACATTAGTTCATGTCTGTTCCCATGAGCAGTTTTGTGGAAGGAAAAAACTCCCCATGGCTCCTTCTAGCCATGTTGAAGAGCTCAGAAATAGGATTGGCTGTAGTTCAATGGTAGAGTACTTACCTAGCATGCACAAAACCCTAAGTTCAACCCACATCACTGGAAAGAAAAAAAAAAAAACCAACTCAGAAATGAAGCACCCATGCCTCAGAAGACCCTACAAGTATAAACAGAGGTGCTAGCATGCCCAAAATCAAATCATAGAGCTGAAGTAGTAAGTTTCAAAGTGAGCCATACTACACACACAGATAAACTGAATTTTATAATTGTTAAGCCTTTCAGTTCCAACTTAATAATAATAGAACCCATTATCAAAAGCCAAGTTCGAATTTTCAAAAGAACAGTGGTAAAAATGCTAATTTAAACATCAGAATTGCTACTTGGGAATCTCTGCTGGAAATTGTCTTTTTTGCCTTTGAAACATAATAGAAGGGAGGCTTTGCCCCTGTGGAGAATAAAGACCTTTCTATAAGCCTTGAGCAAGCCGCAGCTGCTGCTAGTGTCATGGACAAAAACATTTCAACATTAAATCTGTCTTGTGGCATGAAGCTGAACACTCATCTAGTGCAAACATAGGGGATTGTCCCACAGCTATGAAACCCTTCAGACGTGGGGAGAATGAAGGCTCTAAATTGTTAAAGCCTAGCCCAGAGAGCAGGGGCCTCTGCTTTGTTTCAGAAGTCCAAAGATGAACTATGGGACCCCAGAATCTGATCTCAACATTGCAGAAACTGTGTCCATTTACAAAAATTTGCCAGCCGTCCATTTTGTTTCAGGATGGTAAATTGAACCATAAATCAAACTTAAATTGAATCCTGAAAACTTTTGGTATTGTCAGAAATTAATCAGCTCTATAGAAGTGTTGGTGTGACAAACATGATATATTGAGTGGTTGAGTTGAAAGGGAGGCCTTCACTTAATATTGATGATGTTGATTTCTTTGCAAATAGTTTTGCTTCTTACTTAACTATGACTTATAAGCCCCATGGCTGTCTTAGTTTATCTAAAAGAGCATAGTGCTGTCCTACAAGTTGCATGTGTACTACTGCTTCCAAGCAGGAAACAGTGTGGCATTCAGATAGTCTTTAGACCTAGCAGGGCTGGGTATGAATCCCAGCTCTGCTACATGTAGCTGCACATTGCCTCAGTTTTCTCATCTGCAATGTGAAACTAATAATAGCTATTTCCTAGAACTATTAATGATTAAATGAAAGAATGTATAGGTGAATTACCTGGCACATAGTTCATGCTCAGTAAATGGTGATATTATTAAGGTATGGTTTTGTGCCTTCTTCATTGCTGTAGTCTCATCAGTGAGTAAGTAAGATTTGCATCAACTTTCCAAGCCAGCTAAGAAAATGAGAATTGAAAGAGAATTCACTTTTGACTATTTGCTTCTTTATTTCATTTCTCATGTGGAAATCTCATCTCCCTCCTAGATTCACGTGAGGTACCTGAGGACAGAAACATAATTTTTTCCTTCTTTCCTCTACCCCACAATGATAAGTATAAGTGTTAAACAACTAGAAGACATTCAGGAAATACTTGTTGATGTGAACTTACTTAGTGACATCTTAGATCTATGTATGCCCCTCTCATAAGGACAGATTTGGCTCTGCTATGTAGAAATCCAAAAGTTTCCCTGTGACTGCTATTTTCCAATAAAACCATGAAGAAATTTTGCCATCTTCAAATCATTTCTATTTGATTATTGGGCCGTAGCTAGCCATTTTATTATTTGTTTATAAGTATCATTAGCATTGCAGCTGCAACTGAGATAGCTTTCTTGTCTCCACTTTAAATGAAAATTTTGTTTTCTGATTAACATTTAGGTTAGCTAGAGGTCCTTTATACTTAACATTTTCATCTGCATATTTAAATATATTTAAGAACTGGGGATGTAGCTCAATAGTAAAGTGCTTGCCTACCATGCCCAAGGCTCTGGGTTCCATCCCCAGCACTGCAATCGATCAATCAATATTATTCATTTATTTTTTCAGCAGCTTTTGTGGCAAACAAGCCTAATGAAGTCATCCTACATTTTATGTAATTTTTTCCTTAGCTCTATTGATGTCCTAACATTCAGTTAACCATTTTAGGGAAAACTTGAAAATACATTACTGTTACCTGAAATCCTCAAAGACTTGAGTGTATACCAATATAGAATACACATTGAAGAACTGACTTGACTTTAAATATATGTAACTGATCATATTTGTAATAATTAGCTTTTAAGTTCTTTCTGAGAAGCAAGGACACAAATGATCTTAATTATTACTAGTTATTACTTATTACTAATAATAACATGGATTTGTATGGAACTTTAAAATCATGTTTATTCCCACAAGGATATTTCTGACCTTGGAGAGGTATGAGAGGCTATTGAATTCTGTTCTATCTTTGAGAAAACTGAGGGCCAGGGTACATTGGGCATCTTCCCTTAAGTCATAGTTAATGACAGATCTGAGCTATAAAGCTGGCTTTTCTGTTTCTTAGTAGTTTTTTCAGTTCTTGCAAGCTTTATGTAACTATGTTCTGCCATCTTAACACAATTGATCATTCTACATTCCACATCAAAATACTTACCATTTGACTCCAAGAACATTCTTTCTGTTTCTCTCTCAGTTTGAACGCCAAGATCCTATAGATGGGAAAATTACTGAGAGGCAATTTGGTGGCATGCTGTTGGCCTACAGTGGGGTGCAGTCCAAAAAGCTGACAGCCATGCAGAAGCAGCTCAAGAAGCACTTCAAAGAAGGAAAGGTAGGTCACTTTGATTAGAAAAAGAAAAGAAGCCATGGGAACATCTGGTTATTGCAAAGATAGCAACATAATAGTGAGAAGGTGTTATGAACTAATTCATCTTTCATACAAAGAGCCAAGCAATGGGTAAAGAAGAGAGTCCAGAATAACCCTAGGTACTGTACGCTGAGATGGAGAATTTTAATAGAAGGCTAGCTTGGATTGAAGAAAAAGAGTTCAGTTGTGGATGTCTTGAGTTTAAGATATCTGAACTCTCCAAATAGAGACAATCAGCAGACAACTAGATATCTGAAGTTGATTTAGGTCTTTATCAATCGTGTCTGAAGTTTTTTTTTTTTTTTTTTTTTTTTTGGTACCGGGGATTGAACTCAGGGGCACTTGACCATTGGGCCACATCCCCAGCCCTTTTTTGTATTTTATTTAGAGACAGGGTCTCACTGAGTTGCTAAGTGCCTCGCCATTGCTGAGACTGGCTTTGAACTCACGATCCTCCTGTCTCAGCCTCCCAAAGTGCTGGGATTACAGGCGTGCGCCACCGCGCCCGGCTGAAGTTTCTTTTAGGAATCATCAATATACTGTTAGAGTTAAAACCATGAGAACAGAAGAGATTTCCCAAGGAAGGCATTACACAGAAAAGAGCTGTGGGCCAAGAATCCAGTAGAACACTAACATTTAAGCATCTCAGGAAGGAAATATGGAAGAAAAGGTTATAGAAATACCTAGAGAGAATAGTGAAATCAAAGTGAAGGAAAGAAGGAGAAGGTTCAGGAACTGAGGGGTCTACATTGTCACATGCGACAGAGAGGCAGTAGTAAGATAACAATGAGCGACTTATCTGTTGGTTTTGGTGAAATTGTAGTAACTGATGACCTTTGGGAGAGCTATTCCATTGGAGTGGTGTAGTTGGAAGGCAAATTAGATGAGAAGTAAAAGGGAAAGGAGAGTATACACAGAGGGAAGTTACATATGCAAATTTTTGATATAATGTATTAATCTATTATGGCTGCTATAGCAAAATATCACAGACTGAGTGGTTTCAACTACAGAAGTTTACTTTTTCATAATTCTGAAGAGTGTGTCCTCAGATAAGCTTTCCTCAGTTCACATGGAGAGACAGCAGCCCTTTGGTGGTGTTTCTCCTTATAAGGACATTAAGCCTGTCAGATTAGGGCCCACCTTTATGACTTCATTTGCCCTTCTGATTTCATTTGAGGCCCCCATCTTAGCTACACTAAGTGGACAATAGTTTCAGCACATGAATTTGTGGAGGGAGGTAGGGACACAAACAGTCCATAATCAGCAGGAAAAACAAACATGCACATCAAGGAACTTAAAGGAGGTAGTGTGGTTTAAGCATACTGGATAAGAAGAAAGACCTGAGATGAAGTCAGAGAGGAAGATGAGGGCCAGGAAATGTGTGGTTTAGGCTTGGAAGGCATCAAGTTTATTCACAGTGCAGTGAGATGCTACTACAGATGCTACTGAAATGACATGGTTGTATGTATGTTTGAAGAGAGTCCTGGCCACTTCATGGAAAGGAGTTTGGAAAAGAATGAGCATAAAAGCAAACAGATTGATAATAAGACTATTAAAGAGTTTAGGAAGAACTGGGCATGTTGACACATGCCTGTAATCCCAACTACTCAAGAGGCTAAGGCAAGAGGATCTCAAGTTCAAGGCCAGCCTCAGCAATTTAGCAAGGCCCTGTCTCAAAAATAAAACAATAAAAAGGGCTGGGATGTAGTTCAGTAGGTTCATTCTACCATCTTTTATTTTTCTTTACCCTTTTGCCCCCTCCCTTCCCCTCCCTCCCATTGGCCATTCTAGTGTTCCTCTAATCCTCCTATGCTCCCCATCCCAACCCCACTGTGAATCTGCCTCCTTATATCAGAGAAAACATTTGGCATTTGGCTTTTTGGGATTAGCTAACTTCACTTAGCATTATATTCTCTAACTTCATCCATTTACCTGCTAATGCCATGATTTTATTCTCTCTTATTGCTGAGTAATACTCCATTGTGTATATATACCACATTTTCTTTATCCATTCATCTACTGAAGGGCATCTAGTTTGGTTCCACAGTTTAGCTATTGTGAATTGTGCTACTATAAACATTGATGCAGCTGTGTCCCTGTAGTATGCTGTTTTTAAGTCCTTTGGGTTGTAGCTCAGTAGGTTCAATCCCTAGCACTGAAAAAAAAAAAAAAAAAAAAAAAAAACCGAGAGAATTGAGGAAGAGATGATCTAGAGTTTTTAACAGCTTTGAGATTTAAGAACAGGGATTCATTCTAACTCTACTCAACACTGCTCTCTGATACCTTTTACCACTGGCTGTACCTGGTACAAAAAAAAGAAAAGAAAAGAAAAGAAAAGGGTAAATGATGGAACCCACTTAGCACTGTGGGGTTTTACTATCTGGTGGGATGAACAAACTGGAGCACAAACTTGCTAAGAAGTCAGGTCTCTAAAAGACCACACCTGTGCATGTATACACACATACACACACACGAAGGAGAATCCAAATTTTATTCCCAGTCCCATGATTTCCCACTGGACAATGATTACCATCTGGCCATGACCAGACAACTGATCTGGTAGTAAAAATGTTCCATGAGAGATTACCAAGGTAATGTGATATGATAGACATGAAACTTCTTGTCACTAGTAATAAGCCAGGCTTGGTGGTGCACACCTGTAATCCCAGCAGCTTGGTAGGCTGAGGCAGGAGGATCACGAATTCAAAGCCAGCCCAGCAAAAGCAAGGTGCTAAGTAACTCATTGAGACCCTGTCTCTAAATAAAATACAAAAGAAAATAGGGCTGGGAATGTGGCTCAGTGGTTGAGTGCCCCTGAGTTCAATACCTGGTACCACCACACCCCGCCCCCGCAAAAAAAAAGATTCAATAATAAGCTTGATGTGTGGCTCAGTGGTAGAGTGCTTGCCTAACATGCACAAGGTTGAGTTCAATCCCCAGAACCACCAAAAGAAAAAAAAAAAGGGCTAAATATTTATTCATTGAACATAAGAAATACTATAGCTAATGCTTATCCCAGTTTTCTGACCTTTTTGTCTTTGTATAAGAAATCGTGCATGAATAGCATTGTCTCAAGTTGTTGAAAAGCACTTTTACTCAGGCATACTTTTTCCTTCTTGTCTTGGATGTTGAAAAGCTGAAAGGACCCCTAAATCAGGCTGTGGACTGCAACTGAGGACAGGTCAGACCCTGAGAGAAAGCACCAGCTCCTCTGAACTCAGTGCAGCCTATTGCCACAGCAGGTATTCTTTTAGCTCTGGGTAAACTAATCATTAATGAAAAGTGAGAGAGTAAAATCTCTCTCTCCCAGAGAGTTCTTCTACACAATCTAGTACATGGCTTATGTCCATAGGAGATTTTTATTTCAGAAAATTGATTACAAGTATTCAGGTGGATTTTGTAGGCCCTTGCTGAAAGCATAGTATTTGCATTAGGAAACATTCCCTTTTTGGCCAACCAGACTTATTTTTAAAGGTTGGTCCATACATTGATTTGTCTTTACTATCTATCATGATAGACTAATTTATATTTTATTATGAACTTAAATTTTAAAAAGCAATAAATTAGGTGTTGGAGATATCCTGGAGAAATAGAGTGTTTTGAGCTTTGGCAGGAGTTAATTTAGGACCTGAAGACCTTGCAAAAGAGCTCTGAAATGGAAGGGCAAATTTTGTCAAATGATGAAAATCTGGAGTGCTAAATTACTTCTGGCCAGAATTTATAGCCTGCTTTAGAAAAGAGATTAAGATTGATTGTCCTCTTGTGTTGATTAGTTTGTGAACATAGTAATTAACTAAAATGAGAGTTAATGAAAGGCCTTTGCTCCTAAGGTTACCAGTCTATCTCTCTAGGACCATTTCTCATTAAAGAGAAATCACCATCTGTTTTCTAATTGCTTCTTTTATTCCATTTTGTATTTGTTAACATGAAAATAAAAGTTTTCATTTAACTCACATTAATCAGTTTCTGTATGGGATTCTATGTTAAGAAATCAAACCAGACTGAAAAGATTGAAAGTTCTAATGGTGGTATTCAGTAAACATTTGCATGTAATCATGCAATGCTTCACAACCATTTCTTTCTCTTTTTCTGGACATTGAACCCAAGGGCTCTTTACTACTGAGCTACATCCCCAGCCCTTTTTATTTTTTATTTTGACACAGGGTCTCACTAAGTTGTTGAGGCTGGCCTCAAAGTTGCAATCCTTCTGCCTCAGCCTCCTGAGTCTCTGGGATATCCAACTACCCAGTTAGAGATCATTGTGCCTTTGAGAATACAGAGGCAAAGAAAGAGAAATTAATAACCCATCCAGAGTCTAGACTAAAATACAAGGCTTCCTAATCCAGGTTTTGTTCTTTTCATAGCAAAATGCTATTTCTCTTAACCATATGCCTCCTCTAATGCAGTACTTCTCAACAATAGCATCACTTGGGGATTTTTTTAAGAAATGTGGTTGTCAGGACCTTCTTCAAACCTCTTAAGACAAAATCTCAGTGGATAGTTCCAGTCATCTGTTTCTTAAAGGCTCCCCTATTTTCATTTATCTCAACCTTTCTCCTCTTTCCTAACCCTCAAGGTCCTGCTCATACAGAGAAGAGTCTATTTCAGAGTTTAATCGAATAAATTTATTACCACTAGTTTTGTAGTGATAAGCATGCTGACTTACTAAGGATTTCTACCTCCCACTTACCAAGTACTTTCTATGTGCATATCTTCTCCCCTTTTATCATAACAACCCTGCTTGATAAATGAATCCTCATTTTTCAGATGAGAAGTTCTCAACCTTGTTTGCCAGAGATCACACACTATCTTTTTTTTTTTTTTTTTTTTTTATTTACTTTAGTTGTACACAATGCAATGCATTTATGTTTATGTGGTGCTGAGGATCGAACCCAGGCCGCGCACGTGTGAGGCAAGTGCTCTGCCGCTGAGCCACAACCCCAGCCCCTCACACACTATCTTGAGAGGTGTACAGGATACAAAATCAAGGACTATCTTTAAGAGTCCATAATTTTCTTACTAATGATCCTATTTGTTGTCACTTTTTATTCTCTGTGGTTTGAGTAAACACAAATTTGGGGGAAGTTAGAAACCAGTGTCAGCAACTCCAACCTAAAGCTCTTAGGGAGATAGAAAAGAAAGTTATGGAAGCAGTTGCTGAAGGACCTTAAATCCTAGGCTAAGAAGTTTGAGAGTTTATTCAGCTACCGTGGGAAGTCACTGAGATTTTGTGAGAAGGAGAGATGAAGATATTAAGAAAGTGGTGTTTCAGAAAGATTAGATATTATAGAAATATAGGTAGGTAACAGAAATGGTATAATTTCCCCTGCTGCTAGGCCATAATTGAAGAGAAGTCTGCTTTAGGAAGCAAGAGATTGAACAAAGGGTAGATGATGAGATTGGTGGAGGTATGTTATATAAGGAGGAAGGAAAGAGACTATTTTATCTTTTCAGTGGGCTGTAAAGGAAACTCGGGCAATTGCATTGACTCCTAGTAGATGGATTTGCTATGACTGATTTAAGACAGAGCCAGGGAATCATCTCTTACAGTGTGTCATCCACGGCCTGTCAGCACTGGATAGATATCTAGCTTTACAGCTGACTCCACATGAAGCCAAATTTTCCTTCCCTCTTTTCTTATCTATTCCAACTGCACTTTATTTTTTAAAACAACTTTATTGAGGTACAATTTATATACCATAAAAGTCATCTATTTTAAGTGTACAGTTCAATGATTCTTAGTAAATTCAGAGTTATACAGTCATCATTCCCATCCAGTTCCAGAACATTTCCATCACCCCAGAAAGATTCCTCATACTAGTTTTCAGTCAGTCAGTCCTCATCTCTGCCCTAGCCTGAGGCAAACCCAAGTCAGCTTTCAACCTCTGTAGGTTTGCCTGTTCTGGACATTTCATATAAATGCAGTCATAATAATGTAGTCATTTTCTGTCTGGCTTCTTTTAACTTAGCATAATGTTTTTAAGGTTTATCCATGTTGATGTTTGTACTAATAGTTTATCTTTTTATTGATGAGTAGTAAATATAAATATATTATGCCTAGATATACTACATTTTGTTTATCCATTTACCAGCTGATGACCAATTGAATTGTTTCCATTAACAGACTTTTATGAATAATACTGCATGAACATTTACATACAAATCTTTATATCAACCTTTATTTTCATTTCTCTTGAGAAGATTCCTAGGAGTGAAATAGCTAGGCCATATGATATATTTATATTTATGTTTAACCTTTTTTTTTAGTTGTAGATGGACACAATACCTTTCTTTTATTTATTTTTATGTGGTGCTGAAGATCGAATCCAGTGCCTCACACATGCTAGGCAAGCACTCTACCACTGAGCCACAACCCCAGCCCTATTTATGTTTAACTTTTTAAGCTGCCAAACTGTTTCCCAAAATGGCTCTATCATTTTACTTTTCCACATGAATGTATGAGAATTCATACATTCTCCACATCCTCAACAACACTCATTATTGTCTCTTTTTTATTACCATGTTGTGGTATAGTGGTATATCATTGTGATTTTAATTTATATTTTCCCAATGACTGATCATGTTAAGAATCATTTCATATACTTATCAGTCATTCATCTATCTTGTTTGGTAAAATGTCTTTTCAAATTTTTTTTCTCCTTGCTGGGGATGGAACTTTGGGCCTTGTACATGCTAGGCAAGTGCTCTACCACTGAGCTACACCCCTAGCCCCAAATTTTCTTTTAAATCAAGTCACTGGTCTTCTCATTAAGTTCTAAGAGTTCTTTATGTAATTCTGGGTACAAGTCCTTTATCAAACAAGTGATTTTCAAATATTTTCTCCCAGTCTGTGATTTGTCTGGTTTTTTTTTTTTTTTTTTTTGTGTGTGTGTGTGTGTGTGTGTGTGTGTGTGTGTGTAGTACCAGGGATTGAACTCAGGGGCACTCGGCCACTGGGCCAAATCCCCAGCCCTTTTTGTATTTTATTTAGAGACAGGGTCTCACTGAGTTGCTAAGTGCCTCGCCATTGCTGAGGCTGGCTTTGAACTCGTGATCCTCCTGCCTCAGCCTCCCAAAGTGCTGGGATTACAGGCGTGCGCCACTGTGCCCGGCCCTGTTTTCTTGGTATTTTGAAGCACAAATTTTTAAAATTTTGATGAAGTCTTTTTTTTTTTTTTTTTTTTGGTACTGGGGATTGAACTCAGGGGCACTCGACCACTGGATCACATCCTCAGCCCTTTTTTTTGTATTTTATTAGAGACAGGGTCTCACTGAGTTACTAAGTGCCTCGCCATTGCTGAGGCTGGCTTTGAACTCGCGATCCTCCTGCCTCAGCCTCCCAAAGTGCTGGGATTACAGGCGTGCGCCACCGCGCCCGGCTTGATGAAGTCTAATTTATCAATTTCTTTTCTTTTATGGATTGTACTGTAGGTGTGTTATGTAACAGTTCTTGGTTCATTCAAGATCATGAAGATTTTCTCCTAAATTTTTGTCAACTACTTTTAGTTTTGAAAGAGACAGTTCACTTAATTTCCTAATGTTAAGTTCATTTTTACACAACTTAGTGTCTCTACTGTCTACAAATTGCTATTAATCTCATCTTTGTAAATCACCTAGAGCCCAGTTTCATCTAAGTCCATCTTTCCAAAGGTAGATAGATAATTAGTTTGTTGAACAGTTGGCCACAGGAGAAGATAACTCCTTCATTTCTTTTTTTTTTTTTTTTTTATTTACTTTAGTTGTACACAATGCAATGCATTTACGTGGTGCTGAGGATCGAACCCCTGCCGCACATGTGCGAGGCGAGCGCTCTAACCGCTGAGCCACAACCCCAGCCCACTCCTTCATTTCTTATGTCCCCTACCTCTCTTGTGTCAAGAAAAACCTTCTGTTGCCAAATCTAAGAGAAGGATATTTCCTTTTGACTACTATGTCTGCAGTACACATCACCTGCCAGCAAATTATACATAAGATATAGCCTTCTAGTATGAACAGCTCAACTTGCAGCAAGCATGTCCTTTCAATTTTCTTTTTTCTTTTTCTTTTTTAGTTGTAGGTAGACACAATACCTTTATTCTATTTTATTTATTTATATGTGGTGCTGAGGATCAAACCCAGTGCCCCACACATGCCAGGCAAGTACTCTACCACTGAGCCATAACACCAGCCCCTGTTCAATTTTCAGTTTAACATCCACAAAGCTCATGTTACAGTCTTGCCCTAGTTTCTTTTCTAATAGCCCTCTGGATTTTTACTAAAATAGTTACCAAGAAATAAGAATTTTGTGACTGGCCTCATCTTTTCTTTAAGGAGGCCTATCTATCTAAATTATAAGTTCCATAAAATCAAGGCCCATGTCCAAAGCAATTTTATTTTTCTCACTGTTCTTGGCATAGTGCTGAGTGGTTAGTAAATGCTCAATAAATATTTTTTATTATGTCTATATAATAAAGGCCAAGTGTTATATATTTAGATTTAATAGTGACATAATGTGATTTGTATCCCACTGTTTTTCTAAGTCATCAAATTATAGCCACTCAATTCAGATTGTTCTTTCTGTTCCCAAATAATTCTCAGCATAAGTAGTCTAGTCTGGAACTATAGTGTTTAATGTTTCACAAAAAAAATAGCTAGCAAGCACTAGAGGTTGTTTTTCAGAGTGAGAAATATTTCCTCTACTGTGTCCTTTCTGTTTTAGGGATTTTTTGAGGGGGATAGAAGGTATTGGGGATTGAACCTCGAAGTACTTAACCACTGAACCACATCCCCAGCCCTTTTTATTTTTACTTTGAGACAGGGTCTTGCTTAGTTGCTTAGGGCCTCACTAAATTGCTGAAGCTGGCCTCAAACTTGTGATCCTTTTACCTCAGCCTCCTGGGTTGTTGGGTTTATAGGCATATACCAGCATACCTGGTGAGTTATTGTTTAATGGGTAAGGAGTTCCAGTTTGGAAAGGTGAACAAAATTCTGGAGATAGATTTTTGTGATGACTGCCCAATAGCGTAAATATACTTAGTGCCACCGAATTGTACACTTAAAATGGTTTAAGTGGTAACTTTTGCTTATTTTAACACGTACACAAGACATGTTAAACCTTACTCTTCTTATTAAAGTATGTATTTATGTAGGGAATGAGACAGAGGACTGAGTTATTGAAAGGATTTTTGAAGCTAAAAGGCTAACATAAAATCCCTAAACCGGGCTGGGATTGTGGCTCAGCGGTAGAGCGCTCACCTCGCGCGTGTGCGGCCCGGTTTCGATCCTCAGCACCACATAAACATAAATGCATTGCATTGTGCACAACTAAACCAAATAAATAAATATTTTAAAAAATCCCTAAAACAGGCTGGGCGTGGTGACACACTCCTGTAATCCCGGTGACTCTGGAGGTTGAAAAACAGGCTGGGCGTGGTGACACACTCCTGTAATCCCGGTGACTCTGGAGGTTGAGGCAAGAGTATCACAAGTTCAAGGCCAGCCTCAGCAATTTAGCAAGGCCCTAAGCACTAAATAAGAACCTGTCTGTCTCAAAATTTTTAAAAAAATATATGAAGAGCTGTGGATGTGGTTCAGTGGTTAAACACCCTTGGTTCAATTCCTGGTGCCAAAAAAATAAAAACAATAACTCCCCATTCCCTGACTCCCCATCCCCTAGCAACCACTATTCTACTTTCTGTCTCTATGAATTTGACTATTCTAGGTACCTCATGTAAATATAACCATGCAGTTTTATCTTTTTGTGACTGGTTTATATCACTTGGCATAATGTCTTCAAGGCCCATCCACATTGTAGCATGTGATACACACACATACATGCTGCATTTTATTTATCCATTTATCATCAGTGGACACTTGGATTGCTTTCCTTTGTGTGCCTGTCTTTTGCTGGAGGGGAAAGGATGATGGAATCAATGTATCCATCTATAAAGCAGTGATGATTGGTGGTCTTCTCTGTGGGGTTGATTCTAGCCAAGTGCTTCATTGAACAGCATAATACAGCATCCAAAAAAACAATGAGCCCTAGCTCTGGGCACTCCATGTCACAGTCAAGAAAAATGTATAAAATATAGGCCTTGCGGTTCACTGCCAAAAATTATGAAATTTGGTACATAGTAGGTACTCCATAAATCTTTGAATGAATGCTTGAATACAGATGTATTATTGCCAGAATGCATACTATATAATTTCATTCATAAAGTTCAAAAGTAGATAATATTAAACTGTTTCTGTTTAAGGATGCATGAATAGGTAGCAATGTTATTTAGGGGAAAAAAGACAAGGAAATGAATCTCCTAAAAGTAATAATAGTGGTTGTCCTGGGGGTGCAGGTAGGGTAGAAATTATGATTGGGAAGGGGCACTTTGTGGGAAGTGAAAGAGGCTTTCAGAATATTGACAACGATTGTCTGTTCTTTGACCTGAGTGGAGATTCTTTGGGTGTTCATTTTACAACAGTTTGTTAAGTTGTAAATTTGTATTTTATGCATCTTTCTATATGGCCATCATATTCTACAATATTTTTAAATTCTCTGATTCTCAGGAGGAAAAATTATAAAAGCTCATGTGACATAATTGTAGTAACCATATTTTAGCTCTCTGCTAAAATGAAAGATACAGTCAGCCTAGTTTGGAGAGTACCAGAAAAAAACTGTGGATTGTCTGTATTACCTCCTACTGAATTCCTGATGTGGTTTCCTGGCCTCTGTAGTTTGGGGAAATGGAAATCCAAAGAGAAGCAGCACTAAGTAGAAGCTAATCAACATCTGCAATCCACTAAAAGACCTGAGGTTCATTAAAAATGTCTACAACATTCCCAAGTGTTTCCACTTCTTAGAAACTGTTTTCATTTCCATCACAGCTTAATATGTGAGACGTGAGGAAAAGGCGAATGGCACAGCTCCTCCTCCCTGTAAAGAAACTTCCTGTAGCCCCTATTTATACAACTTCTTTCACTTGAGCCATCATAGAATGGAAAATTAAGGAGTTTGGGGGGGGGGGGGTTGTTGCTCAGTGGCAGAGCACTGGCCTAACATGAGGCCCTGAGTTTAATCCCCAGCACTACAAGGGGAAAAAAAGAAAGAGTTAACATGTGCAAACATTGAACAGCTTTTGAAAAGGATTATTTCATTAGTAGCTTCTAAACTGAAATAATGAACAGCTTCCCCAGTGCTTGGGTTTTGCAAAATACTGAAACTCATCCTCTATACATTGCTAACTTTGGTGATTCTTTAATTAGCTTAAGCTTCAGAAAGCTTAGCTGGTTTGTGAGCAACTATTCAAATGAAAGTCCTGGCTCTGATATTACTTCTTAAGATGTATAACAGATCAAGTGGCTACAGCCCACTTAGGAAGTGTCATAATAGATAGTGTGACTAATTGGAAAGCATAGTTAGAAATATTTTAATTAAAGATATCCAGGCATCACTACAAGCAGCTTTATGTCACGTTTTACATGTGAGGGGAAAGCAATCAGCCAGTTTGCTTTTCTCAGGGTAAGATTCTAGAATTTTATTCCCCTATTATGTACAAATTTAACATTCCTTGACTAATAATTTATTCAGTCTCTGATCTAGACATGAGCACAGATTTCTGCCTTAAAGCCATGAATAGCTGCCAAGCTTTCTGCACTGTGTGCTGCTTTTTACTTCAGGTCCTGCCTTACCTTGCTGTCTCTCTTTTTAGGGTCTGACATTTCAAGAGGTGGAGAACTTCTTTACTTTCCTTAAGAATATTAATGATGTGGACACTGCACTGAGCTTTTACCATATGGCTGGAGCATCTCTTGATAAAGGTAATTAAACCCAAAAGTTTTCTCTTGAAAGTATAAATATTGAATCTGAAATCTAATAAGTGATTGCCCTTCCTTAACAGCCAGATTTTCTTAACATTGTCTTTTGATTCATTTTGTTTTATTGGCACTGTGTGAGCCTTACATTTCACCTTGAGATGCCAAGCTCAGCAAATGCATTTCATTGTATGAAATGCTGTAGTCAGGGCAGATGCCCATCTTTAAATGATTAGCCTTGAAAACAGGCATTTAAGCAGAAGCACAATGCATGAAACTGCAGAACTTCTCTCATCTGAGCCAGAGTCATAGCATACATAATGAGAAGCTGAAGTCATTCTGAAATTCAATTTATGTCTTTGATGAAAAGGAGTGATTGGTTTATTTCTTATTTTAAAATCCTAAAAATAAAATCATGATTCAAAATAGGACCCCCTGTTGGCTTATTTCATATAGATTCAGTTACAATTTATACAGGTGTGAAATTTTTCAAACTTGCAAAGCAGTCAAAATAATTATTTAAAGATTATCCACGGGGCCAGGTACAGTGGTGTAAGCCTGTAATCCCAGCAGCTTGGGAAGCTGAGACAGGAAGATCAAGTTCAAAGCCAGCCTCAGCAAGACGAGGCACTAAGCAATTCAGTGAGACCCTGTCTCTAAATAAAATACAAAAAAGGGCTGGGGATGTGACTCAGTGGTGGAGTGCCCCTGAGTTCAATCCCTAGTACCAAAAAAAAAAAAAAGAAAAAAAGAAAAAAAAGAATATCCATATGTCCAGCTCAATTAACATTTTACTGTATTGGCTTGGTCATATATTCATGCATGTCTTTATCCCTGTAACTATTCATCAGTCTCTTATTTTTTAGAAGTGTAAGAATGTAAAAATGTAAGAATTAATGCTGGTTGGATGCTTGTTTAACAAGCATAAGTTCCTTCTTGCCCCCTCATGGTCAGTTTCTCTCACCACTTACCAAAAGGCAACCTTTATTCTGTGTATTTTCCCACCATAGATTAATATTGCTTTTTCTAGAACTTCATACAATATACACTCCTTCTACAATTTCTCTCAACATAATGTTTTTAAGATCCATTTATGTCATTGTACATATCAGTAGTTAAATCCTTTTTTATGAGGATTTTATGAAAAGTAGTAATCTGTTGTATAAATACTCCATAGTTCATCTTTTTTCTGTCTCTGGACACTTTGGATGTTCCAAGTTTTTGACTGTATTCATTATATAAAGTTGCTTTGAGCATTCTTGCACGAGTTTTTGAGAATATATATTTTTATTTGTCTTGAGTAAATACCCACCTATAAGTGGAATTGCTGAGTCCAAGGGCAGGTAACTATTTATTCTGTATAAAAAGAAAATGTGGCTATCTAGTTTTACCTTCACCATTTATTTAAAAGGTGCTCCATTGGTTTGCTTTGACACATTAGCATGAATCTATTTTCAGGGATCTCTATTCTACAACATTTATTCATATGTCTGTCTCTCTGTATGCCCACATCCACTTGATTACTATAACTTTCTAGAAAGTGTTGAGGTGTCAGTTCTTGTAAACACTCTGAACCTAGTTCTTTCTTTTCAGGATTGCTATGGAGATTTCAGGGTCCCTTGTGTTACCATATAAATTTTAAAATCAGCTGGTCACTTTCTATGATATGAAAAGTGTTTTATCATCATTGGCTCTTGTATTTTTTATGTATACTGAAATGATTATATGACTTTTCTCCTTTATTCTCTTAGTATGGTAGATAACATTATTTATTTCTTAAAGCCCTGAAATAAACCTAACTTTTCCAGAAGCTTTTATAGACTCTAGATTGATTTACTAACATTTTGTTAAATATTGAGGAACGTTGGTCTATAATTTTCTTTTTTTGTGATGTCTTTTCAGGTTTCATATCAGAATATACTGACCTCATAAAATGATTTAGGGATTTTTCCTCCTCTGTTTTCAGAAAGGGCTTAGGTAAGGTCTGGGGTGTAGCTTAATGGTAGGGCACGTACCTAGCATGCACAGAGGACTGTGTTTGATTACCACCACCACAAAAATAAAAGAAAGAAAGAACTTGTATAAGATTCACATTCCTTCTTTCCAAATTATTTGGTAGAATTCACCAGTGAAACTATCAGGGTCTAAAGTTTTTTTTGTTTTGTTTTGTTTTTAGTTGTTGATAGACCTTTATTTTATTCATTTATTTATATGTACTGTTGAGAATTAAACCCAGTGCTTCACACATGTCAAGTAAGCACTCCACCACTGAGCCACAATCCCAGACCCTAAAGTTTTTCTTGTGGGAATGTTTTGATCATTTAATTCTTAATAAATATGTAGACCTTCAGAGTTTGTATTTTATCTTGTGTGAATGTTTCAAGTTGGTTTTCTATTTTTTTTGGAGGGGGCAGGGGGTGGATACTGGGAATTCAACCCAGGGGTGCTTTACCACTAAACTACATCCCCAGTCCTTTTTTGGGACAGGATCTTGCTAAGTTGCTTAGGGCCTCACTAAGTTGCTGAAGCTGGCCTCAAACTTGAGTTCTGTTCAGCTCCCTTAATTGCTGGTTTTACAGGCATGCACCACCGTTCTATCACTGAGCTACAACCCCCCCCCCCCCACACACACGTTTTATTTTTAAGGAATTTGCCTGTTTTATCTAAGTTATTAAATTCATTCACATAAAATTGTTCATAATATTTCATTATTATCTTTTTTGTTGGTAGAATCTGAAGTCCTCCTCCCTTTCACCCTACCTTCAGTAAATTATCTTATTCTTTTTTTTTTTTTTTTTTTGGTGTGTGTCTGTGTGTGCATGCGCACGTGTGATGGAGATTGAATCTCATGTCTAACACATGCAGGGCAAGCACTCTATCACTGAGCTACGTCCATAGCACTTTTATTAGCGTTTTCAGAAAAAACAGCTTTTAACTTTGTTGATTTTCTCTATGGTTTCTTGTCTGTTTTGTTATTTCCTCCCTTCTACTTCTTTTCAGCATTAATTACTTTGTTTTCCTTTTTCTAGCTGTTTAAGATAGAACCTTAACCTACCTTTTCTAAGATAAGCTTTAAAGGTATAAATTTCCCTCCCTCCTAAACACTGTTTTGTCTACATCCCACAAACTTTGATTTGTTTATATTTTTATCATCCTGTTTAAAATATCTTCTGATTTTCCTTGTAATTTCTCTGGTGTACTCATGAATTATTTAAAGATATGTTAACTTTCAAATATTTGGGGATTTTTTTCCCCTAGATACCTCCTAACTTAATTTCATTGTGGTTAGAGAACACATTCGGTAAAATTTCGTTTCCTTAAGGTTTATTGAGATTTATTTAATGGCTCAGTAGATGATCAGTTTTTTTTTTTTGTTTTGTTTTTTGATGTTTTATTTACCTTGGAAAAGATGTGTATTTTGAAGTTTGTAGTATAATGTTATAAAAATGTCATTTAGATCAAGGCAGTTGATAGTGTATTTATATCTTCTATGTTTTTATTGTCTTTTTGTCTAGTGGCTATATCAGTTCATGAGAGAAGAGTGTTAAAAATCTCCATGTACAATATATGGGTTTATCTATTTTTTCATTTAAATGGTGTCAGTCTTAATTTTAAACTCTGGTATTAGGTATATACATACTGAGGACTGTTATGCTTTCTAATGAATTGGCTGTTATTATTTTGAATGTCCTCCCTTTATCTTTCATAATACACTTGTTGAAGTCTGTTTTGTCTGACATATTAGCATAGTGCAGGTTGTTTGTATAGTCTCTATTTTTCTATTTAATTTCAGCCTATTATATATCTTCTAGATGGCATATAGTTGGGTCTAGTGGCCTTTAGCACTTAATATTTTAGTTGTTTCTCCAAAAATTATAATATAACTTTTCATGGTTTACTTAGAGTTAATATTGGTAACACTCCAAGTAAAACATAAGAACCCTACAATCTTATAGTTCTACTTATCACCATTCTGCCTTTTATGCTGTAGTCGTCATCTATAGTTTTTTATTTATTTATTCATGTATAGATGGACAAATACCTTTGTGGTTTTTTTTTTTTTTTTTTTTTTTTTTTTTTTTTTTTTTTTTTTTTGTGGTACCGGGGATTGAACTCAGGGGGCACTCGACCACTGGGCCACATCCCCAGCCCTTTTTTGTAATTTTATTTAGAGACAGGGTTTCACTGAGTTGCTAAGTGCCTCGCCATTGCTGAGGCTGGCTTTGAACTCGCGATCCTCCTGCCTCAGCCTCCCAAAGTGCTAGGATTACAGGCGTGCGCCACCGCACCCGGCTCTTTGTGGGTTTTTGTTCGTTTGTTTGTTTGTTATTTTTATGTGGTGCCGAGGATCAAACCCAGTGTCTCATACGTACCAGACCAGAGCTCTTCCACTGAGCCACAACCCCAAGCCCCTATCATTTATATTTTATCTGTGTATATTATTATCTAATACAATGTGAGAGCTTTTGCTTTCAATGATTATATTTTTAGGAAATTAAGAAAAAGACTGGGCTGGGGTTGTGGCTCAGCGGTAGAGCGCTCGCCTAGCACGTGCGCGGCCCGGGTTCGATCCTCAGCACCATGTACAAATAAAAAACCCATTGTGTACAACTAAAGCAAATAAATAAATATTTAAAAAAAAAAAAAAGAGAGAGAAAAGACTGTCTTTAATATTTACCCACATATTTACCATTTTAGTGCTTTTCATTTTTTTTAAAATATTTATTTATTTGCTTTTTAGTTGTACACAATGTGTTTAATTCTTATGTGGTGCTGAGGATTGAACCCGGGCCAGGCACATGCTAGGCAAGCACTCTACCGCTGAGCCACAACCCCAGCCCATGCTTTTCATTTATTGCTGAATATTCAAATTTTTAATCTGTTCTAAAGAAAGTCTGAAGAACTTTGTCATTTTTAGCAGTGCAGATCTATTAGCAATAAATTATCTTCATGTTTGGTTTAATCTGAAAATGTCCTTATTTTACCATTGGGTAATGAGTAAATATTTTTAAATCTCTCCAAAGCACTGACAGGTTTTTTAAGCACAGTCTTGCTTTTTTAAATGAATTCCTTAAGATTTTCTGATAGAAGACCATGGCTCTAACTTACATGTGAAATCTAAAAGAAGTCCAACATCCAGCTTGCAGGGCAGGGTGTCGCATGCCTATAATCCCAGTGGCTGGGGAGGCTGAAGCAGGAGGTTTGCAAGTTCAAAGCCAGCCTCAGCAAAAGCGAGGCACTAAGCAACTCAGTGAGACACTGTCTCTAAATAAAATACTAAAAAGGGCTGGGGATGTAGCTCAGTGGCCAAGTACTCCTGAATTCAATCCCTGGTACCCTCCCAAAAAAAGAAGTCCAACTTGAAAAAGCAGTATAGAATGATGGTTGCCAGGGGCTTCGGGAGTGAGGTAAATGGGGAGACACTAATAAAAGGGTACAGAGTTTTAGTAATGCAGGATGAATTAATTCTAGAGAGCTAATGTATAGCATCATAACTATAATTAGTAATATTGTATTATATACTTGGAGTTTGCTAAGAGGGTTGATCTTAAGTGTTCTTTTCCACACATGTACACAAAAAGATAACCATGTGAAATGATGGAAATGTTAATTAGCTTGATTGTGGTAATTATTTCACAATTTACACATATCAAAACATGTTGGAACTGGGGATATAGCTCAGTGTACAGTGCTTGCCTAGAATGCCTAAATCCCTGAGTTCAATCCCCAGTACTGCATAAAATCAAAATTATGTTGTATACCTTAAATAAATATAATTTTTATTTATTATGCCTCATTGAAGCTGGAAAAATTAAGATCATTCCATCCTCAGTATAATTTTACTTTGTGTTTCTAACCAGGATGACTTTTAACTCATTTTATGGATTCTTTTTTTTTTTTTTTTTTTTTTTTTTTTTTGTACCAGGGATTGAACTCAGGGGCACTCGACCACTGGGCCACATCCCCACCCTTTTTTTTTTTTTTTTTTTTTTTTTTTAATTAGAGACAGTGTCTCACCGAGTTGCTAAGTGCCTCGCCATTGCTGAGGCTGGCTTTGAACTCGTGATCCTCCTGCCTCAGCCTCCCAAGTGCTGGGATTGCAAGCATGCGCCACTATGCCCAGCTGATTCACATATATTTTTAAAATAGCATTTGTTTAAGGGCTGGAATTAAATAAACAAAATACAGATATAAAAAATAGCATTTGTTTAATATCTCCTCTGATTGTTGTAGAATCTTTTGGGGGAAGAAAGTGTAAATATGTAGATTGGGGGGGCGGGAGGCATTACCAGGTTATTTCTCCAGAATAGCCTGGTTATATTGCTCTGTTTCACAAAACAAGATTAGACAGCATCTTCAAATCCAAAAATTTAAGAATTAAAGTCATCCATTATTGTAAAAATAGGATTAATAAGCTTCTCTTTACTTTTTATACTTTTTTTTTTTTTTTTTTGGAAGATCCCAACTAAAGCCAATAGCAGTACTTTAAAGAACAACTATATAGGATGAATCACTATTTGTGTTAAAATTATAGGGTGTACAAAATAGAATGATTCAGGGTAGTGGTAGCAAAGAGAAATGCAACCTAGTGATTAAAAAAAAGGAAAAGTGTTTCTGAGTTAGGCCATTTACTGAAATGTTTAGTTTCCTTTTATACTCCTTATAAATTCTGTTCCTCATTATCTGCACTAACAGAGGCAGTGGTACAAATTGCAGAAAACCTGACATGCAAAAGTACATTTGGCTGTGAGATGTATGATATTTTGCCATTTGCTTTGACTTTTTGGTATAATCTGTCTAACATTGGATCCCCTGTGTGTTTAACAATAGATATCTAGGGGAAGTTGGCTTAGAGCTATGCTAAGTAACAGGGAGAATCCACGTGTATTTGTTTCCTAGGACTGCTATGACAGATGGCCACAAACTTTTGCAGTATTGAACCCAGGGCCTCACACATACTAGGCAAGTGCTCTACCACTGAGCTACATTCCCAGCCACAAACTCAGTGATTTAAAACAACACAAATTTGTTTTCTTACAGTTCACAGCTTTTTTTTTAATTTTTATTCAAAGTTGTTGTATTTGTAATAGTAGAATGCATTACAATTCATAATACACATACAGAGCCTCATTTTACATAACCCTGTTTGTATAGAAAGTATATTCCTACTATTTAAGTCTTCAATCATGCATTTAGGATAGTGATATCCTTATTATACCACCATTTCTTTTTTTCCCCCTCCACCCCCCCCGCTTGCTCCCTCCCTTTTCCTCCCTCCCCTTTGACCATTCTAGTGTTCCTCTAATCCTCCTATGTACCCCGACACCCAACACCACTGTGAATCTGCCTCCTTATATCAGAGAAAACATTTGGTATTTGGATTTTTGAGATTGACTAACTTCACTTAGCATTATATTCTCCAACTTCATCCATTTACCTGCAAATGCCATTATTTTATTCTCTTTTATTGCTGAGTAAAATTCTATTGTGTGTATATACCACATTTTCTTAATCCACTCATCTGCTGAGGGACATCTAGGTTGGTTCCACAACCTAGCTATTGTGAATTGTGCTGCTATAAACATTGAGATGGCTGTGTCACTATAGTATGCTGAGTTTAAGTCCTTTGGGAATAGACCCAGGAGTGGGATGGCTGGGTCATAGGGTGGTTCCATTCCCAGTTTTCCAAGAATCTCCATACTGCTTTCCATAATGGTTGTACCATTTTGCAGTCCCACCAGCAATGTATGAGTGTGCCTTTTTCCCCACATCCTCTCCAACATTTATTGTTGTTTGTGTTCTTAATAGCTGCCATTCTGACTGGAGTGAAATGAAATCTTAGGGTAGTTTTGATTTGCATCTCTCTAATTGCCAGAGATGTTGAGCATTTTTTTCATGTATTTGTTGATTGATTGTATATCTTCTTCTGAGAAGTGTCTGTTCAGTTCCTTGGCCCATTTATTTATTGGGATATTGTTTTTTTGGTGTTGAGTTTTTTGAGTTCTTTATATATTCTAGAAATTAGTGCTCTGTCTGATGTGTATATATTAAATATTTGTTCCCAGTTAGTTGGCTCTCTATTCACCTCACTGATTGTTTCTTTTGCTGAGAAGAAGCTTTTTAGTTTGAATCTATCCCATTCATTGATTCTTGATACTAATTCTTGCGCTACAGGATTCTTATTAAGGAACTTGGGGCCTAATCCGACATGTTGGAAATTGGAGCTTAATTTTTCTTCTATTAGGCATATTGTCTCTGGTCTAATTCCTAGGTCCTTGATCCACTTTGAATTTAATTTTGTGCATGGTGAGAGATAAGGATTTAGTTTCATTTTGTTGCATATGGATTTCCAGTTTTCCCAGCACCATTTGTTGAAGAGGCTATCCTTTCTCCACTGTACATTTTTGGCATCTTTGTCTAATATAAGATAGCTGAAATTATATGTATTAGTCTCTGTGTCCTCAATTCTGTACCATTGGTCTACCTGTCTGTTTTGGTGCCAATACCATGCTGTTTTTGTTACTATTGCTCTGTAGTATAATTTAAAATCTGGTATGGTGATGCCACCTGCTTCACTTTTCTTGCTAAGGATTGCTTTAGCTATTCTGGGTCTCTTATTTTTCCAGATGAAATTCATGACTGCTTTTTCTATTTCTTCGAAGAATGTCATTGGGATTTTGATTGGAATTGCATTAAATCTGTATAATGCTTTTGGTAGTATGGACATTTTAACAATATTAATTCTGCCTGTCCAAGAACAAGGTAGGTCTTTCCATCTTCTGAGGTCTTCTATAATTTCTTTCTTTAGTGTTCTATTGTTTTCTTTGTAGCGGTCTTTCACCTCTCTCATTAAATTGATTCCCAGGGTTGTTTTTTTTTTTTATGCTATTGTAAATGGGGTAGTTTTCATCATTTCCCTTTCAGAGGATTTGTCACTGATGTACAAAAATGCCTTTGACTTATGAGTATTGATTTTGTATCCTGCTACTTTGCTGAATTCATTTGCTAGTTGTAAAAGTTTTCTGGTAGAGTTTTTTGGGTCTTCTAGGTATATTATCATGTCATCGGCAAATAGTGCTAATTTGAGCTCTTCTTTTCCTATCTGAATCCCTTTAATTTCTTTCGTCTGTCTAATTGCTCTGGCCAGAGTTTCAAGTACTATGTTAAATAGCAGTGGTGAGAGGGGGCATCCCTGTCTTGTTCCAGTTTTTTAGAGGGAATGCTTTCAATTTTTCTCCATTTAGGATAATGTTAGCCGGGCGTGGTGGCACATGCCTGTAATCCCAGCACTTGGGAGGCTGAGGCAGGAGGATCGCGAGTTCAAAGCCAGCCTCAGCAATGGCGAGGCACTTAGCAACTCAGTGAGACCCTGTCTCTAATAAAATACAAAAAAGGGCTGGGGATGTGGCCCAGTGGTCTAGTGCTGCTGAGTTCAATCCCCGGTACCAAAAAAAAAAAAAAAAAGATAATGTTAGCCTGGGGCTTTGCATGAATAGCTTTTATAATGTTGAGATATGTTCCTGTTCCATAATGGGATGAAATTGGAAATCAATGATAAAACAAGAAACAAAAAAAAACTACTCCTACAATTGGAAGCTAAACAACATGCTAGTGAACAAACAAGAGGTTGAAGAAGACATCAAGGAGGAGATTAAAAAATTCCAAGATGTAAATGAGAACACAAATACGTCATATAGAAATCTCTGCGACACTATGAAGGCAGTATTAAGAGGAAAATTCATTGCACTGAGTTCATTCCTTAAAAGGAAAAAAACAACAACAAATAAATGACTTAACATCGCATCTCAAGCACTAGAAAAAGAAGAACAGACCAACACTAAGAGCAGTAGAAGACAGGAAATAATTAAAATCAGAGCTGAAATTAATAAAATTGAGACTAAAGAAACAATTCAAAGAATTGACAAAACTAAAAGTTGGTTCTTTGAAAAAATAAATAAAATTGACAGACCCTTAGCGATGCTAATGAAAAGAAGGAGAGAAAAAACTCAAATCACTAACATCCATGATGAAAAAGGTAATATCACAACAAACACCTCAGATATACAGAAGATAATTAGAAATTACTTTGAAAACTTGTACTCCAATAAAATAGAAAATAATTAAGACATTGACAGATTCCTAGAGTCGTACGAATTGCCCAAACTGGATCTGGAGGATATACACAATTTAAATAGATCAATTTCAAGTGAGGAAATAGAAGACACCACCAAAAAACTACCAGCTAGAAAAAACCCAGGACCTGTTGGCTTTACAGCCGAGTTCTACAAGACCTTCAAAGAAGAACTAATACCATTGCTCTTCAGTTTACTTCAAGAAATAGAAAAAGAGGGAGCTCTCCCAGACTCTTTCTATGAGGCCAATATTACATTAATTCCAAAGCCAGGCAAAGACGCAGCCAAAAAGGACAACTTCAGGCCAATATCCTTAATGAACATAGATGCAAAAATTCTCAATAAAATCCTGGCAAATCGAATACAAAAACATATCAAAAAGATAGTGCACTACAATCAATGGGGTTTATCCCAGGGATGCAAGGTTGGTTCAACATACGGAAATCAATAAACATAATACATCACATCAATAGACTTAAAGATAAAAACCATATGATCATCTCAATAGATGCAGAAAAAGCATTCGAGAAAATACAACACCCCTATATGTTCAAAAACAAAGAAAAACTAGAAATAACAGGAACATATCTCAACAGTTCACAGTTTTAAAGGCAGGAAATCTGAAATTAAGATGTAGCAGGGCCACACTCACTCCAAAGGCTGTAGGGGAGCATCCTTCCTTGTCTTTTCCAGTTTCTGCTGGCTGTAGGTGTTGCTGCCTGCAGCAACGATACCGCAGGAAAGAAATCGGAGGCAGACTGGGAATGAGTGGTTCCTTTATTGTTCCTTCTTCTTCTCCCTTCCTTCTCTATCTTCTCCCTGATTCTGCCCCCACAGTCTCTTTAAATACTCTTTACCCATCACAAGTGCATTAGTTCTCTTAACAGGCATACACGTGTCTCATCACAAGCTCGACTTACAGGTGCAGCACACAGTGCCCACGAGCTACTACAAAAGTCAGGTGTAAGTTGTAGTAAACAAAGCCTTGCTTCTGACAAACAAGTAAGTGCCACCTCCGCCATCTCAGAGCCACCTTCTCATCAAAGGCTCCTACATGTAGGTCTTACTTAGCTTGTAGCTGTGTATTTCCAATCTCTGCCTCTCTCTTCATGGTTCCCCTCTTCCTCCATAAATGTCCTCCTTCTGTGTATCTTATAAGGACACTTGTCACTGGATTTAGAGCCCAGCTGGGTAATCCAGGATGATCTCAGCTCAAAATCCTTAATTATATCTGCAAAGATTCTATTTCCAAAGTCATATCCACAGGTTGCAGGGGCTCAAATGTAAACATATCTCTTTGGGGGGCCACCATTCAATCCAGTACAACAACCAAGAATTAAAAATTACCCATTTGTAGTCTACAGAAGAAAAATCTTTTAAGTCCCATTTCAGGTATTACTTTCTCCAAGAGGCCTTCTGTGACTGTTCAATATAATTTTTTTTAAAGTTGCCTATAGCTTTTATAATTAAAAAAGAGAAAGGCAATAACCTAAAATCTTTTGCCTTCATTGTTATCAATTCCTAACTCTAAATTATGGGGATGGGCTTGAATTTCTATAAATGTGGCTAATGAGAGCAGAAGTTGCAATATTTGATACAGAGATGGTAAATTCTCAATAAATGCTTATTCCCCACATATGCAGGAGCTCACACAGATATAAATGCATTATTGTTGATTCCTTATTCTCTCACTCCCACATTTTCATCTTTAGTAACTCCTCCAAAACATATCCTGCATCTGACTTCTTTTCTTCATCTCCCCAACTACAGCCATGGTCTCTTACCCTGTCTTACACAGGAATAGAAAAAAAAACATTTCCGGGGCTGGGATTGTGGCTCAGCAGTAGAGCGCTCGCCTAGCATGTGCGCGGCCCGGGTTCGATCCTCAGCACCACGTACAAATAAACGCATTGTGTACAACTGAAGCAAATAAATAAATATTTTAAAAAAAATATTTATTTATTTGCTTCAGTTGTACACAATGCAATGCATTTATGTTTCCGTGGTGCTGAGGATCGAACCCGGGCCGCGCACGTGCGAGGCGAGCGCTCTGCCGCTGAGCCACAATCCCAGCCCATAAATAAATATTAAAAAAAAAAAAAAGAAAAAAACATTTCCAAAATTAACCGCCAACCTACACTCCACAGCCTCAACTATAGGTACCATGGCCCTGTCTATCCTCAGGGTTCATCATGTATCACTTTCTTTCCAATTCACTCCGTGCCACATTGGTCTTCCCTTTTTTTTTTTTGTTTGTTTGTTTGTTTGTTTGTTTGTTCTTTTTCTTTAGTATTTTTTAGACATTGATGGACCTTTATTTTATTCATTTATTTACATGCAGTGCTGAGAATCAAGCCCAGTGCTACAAATATGCTAGACAAGCATTCTACCACTGAGCCACAACCCCAACCCTCTGGTCTTCCTTTTATATTCCAAATTTACCAAGTGCATTCCCTCCTCCAGGGTTTGTTCTGGCTGCTGTTCCTTATACTACAAGTGTTCTTTCCCAGTTTCTACATGTATTTGGCTACTTGTAAATTCAGGTCTCACATAAATCACTTCTTCATAAAGACCTTCCCACTCCAAAGTAACTCTATCTTCCTGTATCATATCATCCCATTTTTCTTTATCATAGCATTTATCACTCATATACTTATGTGTTTATTATCTGTCACCCCTTACAAGAATGCTTATCTGTCTTTGCTCAGAGCATCCCCTGGGATATATTAGGCACTCAAGTGGTGGTGGTGGTCAGTGGGTGAATAGTAAGTGAACGCACTGATATCCTGAATCCTTAGCTAATAGACACCCCCATGGTAGATCCAGAAAATAAACATGCTATGACTCCATTGTGTCCTTCTGTAATCCCTCTCTTTAGACTTGACATCTCCTTCTTCCATGTGAAGGAGATGCTGCTATCAGTGATGTTGTTTGTTTTTTGGGTGTTTTCTGTTGTTGTGTTTGTTTGTTTGTTTGTTTGTTTGTTTTTTATGGTGCTGAGGATTGAACCCAGGGCCTTGCACATGCTAGGCAAGTGCTCTACCAACTGAGCTATATCCCCAGCCCTGCTATCAGTGATGTTAACTGCATGGTGACTGTGCCTGGGAAGATAAGTGTGTGCTCAGTGTCCTTTCCAAGTCCTTTCCCTCTGCCAGATGTGCCTCCCCATCCCCTGCCAGTACTGGTTATTGGACCCAGGGACACTCTACTACTGAGCCACATCACCAGCCCCTTTTATTTTAAGACAGGGGTTCATTAAGTTACCCAGGCTGGCTTGAATTTAGGATCCTCCTGCTTTACCTTCACAAGTCACTGAGATTATAGGCTCACACCACCATGCCCAGCCTAGATGTGCCTTTTACAGGCTTTCCTTGTACTCTGCCCTAGGCCTTTACCTTTAGGCCTTCCTGATTCTGACAGCCATACTAGTGATTTTTCCACTGGTTTGAGCTCTATGTGAATTATAGGCATCTCTTTTTCTCTTCACAGAACTATGGAATTTTACTGTTGAGATGAATCTTTGAAGAGAGGGGAAAATGTGTAGTGATTATAAGAATGCAGGCTCAGAACCAGGTGCAATGGCACACCTGTAACCCCAGCTACTCAGGAGGCTGAGGCAGGAATATTACACTGTAAAGGCTAGGTTGGGCAACGTAGCAAGATCTTGTTTCAAAATATTGTTAAAAAGGATTAGGGTTGTAGTACAGTGATACACACTTGTCTAATGAGGCCCTGGGTTCAATCCTCATTGTCACAGGAAAAGAAAATGTAGGCTCTGAGGTCATGTTACCTGGATTTAAGTCTTGGCTCCATCATTTACTAGTCAGGTAGCTTTGGCATTTTCTGAATTTAGTCTCTATGTTTTTAAAATAAGGATAAAAATACCCACCTCTTAGGGTTGTTGTGAGAATAAATCTACATAAAGAACTTAACCTTGGCCTGTCAGGCAGTGAACATTTAATAAAAGTCAGCTATTTCCATTTAAGTTGATAATATAAACAAAACTAAGTATGGCTCATCCAGTTATTCAGCCAGCGACTATGCTAGGCACAGGGTTCTGCCCTCGAGAAACTCATAGGGGGAGAAAGAGAGAGAAGTATACAAGCAGCTTCAGGTTGGTGTGGTAAGTACTGATTAGCCATAAGAGGACTTAAGAAACTGAAAAGTAGAGCCCTGACACATGCTGGGGTAGGAAAGAGTAAGGCAGGGATGGAGATGGGAGTACTTTTTGTCTGGCTTCTGCTCTCAGTCTGGATGCTCTCAGATGTCTTCATTTTTCCCAAAAGGTTAAGACCTTCAAAAATTGTCACCTCCTGCCGGGCGTGGTGGCGCACGCCTGTAATCCCAGCACTTTGGGAGGCTGAGGCAGGAGGATCGCGGGTTCAAAGCCAGCCTCAGCAATGGCGAGGCATTTAGCAACTCAGTGAGACCCTGTCTCTAATAAAATACAAAAAAGGGCTGGGGATGTGGCCCAGTGGTCTAGTGCCGCTGAGTTCAATCCCCGGTACCAAAAAAATTTAAAAAATTGTCACCTCCTTGAGGCTCTGGCACTGTCTCTTCCTTGGCTAGTTGGTATCTTTTTGTTTTTGTTTTTGTTTTTGTTTTGTACCAGGGATTTCCCAAACAGCATTATGAAGAACACTGTATGCTGCAGTGTGTTAATGGTTCTGTAGGTTTTAAAAGAAAGGTGTTCCATGGTTCAAATAACTTTGGAAACTGGCAGAGTTATATAGAATTTCTTCCTGCAGCACTACTCCTACAAACTTTAAATATGCATTAATAATCTCCAAAAGAAGGCTATAGTTTCCAAACTTGATTTGCTCTAAAAATATTTTTAACACCTTACAGAATTAATGTTCCTCTAAACAATGAGAGATCCAGACAGTAGCAGCTGCATGTTTACCATAATGGAACATGATCCAGTTTCTAAAATTGGAAATTTCAGTGAGGCAGTTTCTTAGTTCTACATGGCCCCTGTAGTAATGGTGTCTTAGTTAAGAAGGAATTGTCCTTGGTGAATTCTGACCTCTTAAAGAAAGAACCTTTCTCCATGAAATATTATGTTTCCGCTGTAGGTCATCTCTTTTGTTTAACACTCAAGAGGAACCAATTCTATTGCTCATTCGTACAAATACTAGGCATAAAATTAGATATATTACCTCTCACAGGCTGTCTGAATTATTTGTCTGCTCAAGAAGGTAATGGGAAATTGAACACAACTCCTTCCCCAACAGCTTCCTATGATGAAGTAGTTAAAAATTATTTGAGCTGGACCTCAACAGTGAGCTTATGGCCTGTAAATCTCAGAACATTCCTATTTCTGCCAAGAGAGTAAAAGTTTTCCAGGTATAGTAATTCCCCAGTGTAAAGCATCCCAGACTATTATAGATTTGGTAAACTTATGGGTCTAGTTTTATCCCCTATGTACTTTGAACTAAATAAAGCAAACTTGATTTGCTCTAAAATCCATGCTTTTGCTATCCATGTCCCAGCACAATTCTGCTTATATTGGAATTTGTAACTTATAACTTAACTGTCCATACATTCTATATGCACAATTTACCTTGTTGTCTGACAAGCCAAAAGAATAAGCAGTAACAGGATGCTCTCTGCAACCCCAAAGTTTGTTTGGTTTTTTTTTTGTTTGTTTGGTTGGTTGGTTGGTTGGTTGGTTGGTTTTAAGTATCAGTCTCACTATTAAATGATTCCAGTTCTTTTCTCTCTGAGGTGACTTTGATCACATGGATGACTTCTAAGAACCTTTAGTGGATTTCAAATTCTTTGAATCATATAATTTAATGAGTAAAATGTTTTTCCCCTAGTGCTGGGGGTCTAACCCAGGGCCTCATACATGCTAGGCAGTGCTCTACCACTGAACTACACCGCCAGTCCTCAAGTAAAAGCCTCACTCTTTTGGCATATAGGTCCCTACAGGTTGCTGAAGGAGTCAGAAATTACTGATAAGATAAGCAATGTTGAGCACATGACAAAATCATGTGAACATCCATCTTTAACAGAGAAGCTGACCCCCCTCCTGAGCACAAAGTATCCTATACCATTCCCATTTAGAGGCCATTGCACATCTGGAACACTAGTAACTGTCATTTCAAAGCAGCTTCCATGTACCAGGCACGATGCTAAGCACTTTTATGTGTGGCATCTCTCTTAATCCTTAAAACCTGAAAGCTTGGTGGTATTGTCCCTATTTTATGAATATGTAAATAAAAGAGAAGTGGTAGAGCCAGGATTCAAGCTGGCTTAATTCAAGCTTAATCCCAGAGTGTATATATTTCCCACACCATTATGTAGCCTCACTGTATGTTCCAAGAGTCTGTTGGAGTTTGAAAATCTTTGTTGAAGCGCAATCCAGGAGGCAGTGCAGGCTCGCCATTTTTTTTTTTTTTTTTTTTTTTTTTTGGTAGCGGGGATTGAACTCAGGGGCACTTGACCACTGGGCCACATCTCCAGTCCTTTTTTGTATTTTATTAGAGACAGGGTCTCACTGAGTTGCTAAGTGCCTCGCCATTGCTGAGGCTGGCTTTGAACTCGCGATCCTCCTGCCTCAGCCTCCCAAGTGCTGGGATTACAGGCGTGCGCCACCACGCCCGGCTCAGGCTCGCCATTTTAAACAGCACTTCTCAATATCCTAGAGAAGAAGGGCTCTAAGCTGTTTCTCCCCAGTTGCCCTGGACTATGAGTTGACCATCCTTAGGGTAAGAAGGAATGCTTTGGAGACAGTGCCCTTCTCCTGAGTCTGGAATATGATGTCTTCCCCTGCAGCTGTCTGTTCTGTTGGGAGCATGTTCTCCAGCTCAGACAGCCTCTAACATCTGTAGTGCTTACCTGAAGTGACAGACCTTTGGTGTTGTCTAATCTAGCTTCATAGTTCATGTGGGAATATCTTAAGAGCCACATCTGTGTTCTTAACCTTTCTAACCTCAATACTTTCCCACAGAGAAACCAAAACACAAAAGCCTAAAGTTGCTTCAATGAAGTCATGTTTCAAGGAAAGTTGGTGCTACAGTATCCTTTAAAGGACATATGTGTATGCTAAGCTGTTCATTTCTTCACATCAAAAAACAGGGTACAGAAGCAGATGTCTCAGCTTCTAATGATCCAGATGTTCTTCACCACCTGCACTCATCTGTGTGTTGGTGTTTTGTTACAGTCAGACACTGCTCTGGAATCTTAGCATTTACTGAGAGTTAACTATATGCCAGAAATTGTGCCAAGCATAATTTTTAATTTTTTGTTGATACATATTACCTATACAGAATGGTGGGTTTCATCATGGCTTGTACATATATGCCCATAACATAAATTTGATCAATTTCACACCCTTTGCTTTCCCCTCTTCCCTCCCCCTGACTCCATAATGGATTCCCTACCCTAATGGTCTCCCTTCTGTTTTTATGAGATTTTTTTTTTTTCCTTTTTTTCTCTCTAGCTTCCACATATGACACTGGTCTTTCTGAGTCTGGCTTATTTCACTGAACATGAAGCTTTCCATCCAGTTCCAACCATTTACCTAAAAATGACATTATTTCATTATTCTTTATGACTGAATAAAACTTTATTTTGTATATATGCCCCATTTTCTTTATCCAGTCATCTGTTGATGGACACAGAGGCTGGTTCCATAACTTGACTACTATGAATTAATTATGCTGCTATAAACATGTGAATGCATGTATTTCTAAGTGTGCTATTTTTAATTCTTTTGGATAAATTCTAAGGAGTGGTATAGCTGGATCATATAGTAGTTCCATTTTTAGTTTCTTTTCTTTTTTTAAATATTTATTTATTTGTTTTAGTTGTACACAATGTGTCAATTTTTACGTGGTGCTGAGGATTGAACCCAGTTTGTGCACATGCTAGGCGAGCGGTCTACCGCTGAGCCACAACCCCAGCCCCCCATTTTTAGTTTCTTGAGGGACCTCCCTACTGAGTTCCATAGGGGCTGTACTAACTTACCTTTTCACCAACAGTTGTATAAGTTTCTTTTTCCCCGCATTCTCACCAACACTTATTGTTATTTATGGTTCCCATTCTGACTAGAATAAGATGGACTTTCAATGTAGTTTTTTTTTTTTTTTTAAGAGTTTAGATAGACAGAATGCCTTTATTTTGTTTGTTTATTTTTATGTAGTGCTAAGGATTGAACCCAGTGCCTTACACGTGCTAAGCAAGCGCTCTGCCACTGAGCTACAGCCCCAGCCCCTCAATGTACTTTTAATTTGCATTTCCCTAATGGTAAAAATTTTGGACATTTTTTCACAGTGGGACTGCAAAATGGTACAGCCATTAGGGAAAGCAGTATGGAGATTCCTTTGAAAACTGTGAATAGATCCACCTTATGACCTAGCCTCCCCACTCCTGGGTCTATTCCCAAAGGACTTAAAAACAGCATACTAGGGCTGGGGTTGTGGCTCAGCGGCAGAGCGCTCGCCTTGCACGTGCGTGGCCCGGGTTCGATCCTCAGCACCACGTAAACATAAATGCATTGCATTGTGTACAACTAAAGTAAATAAATAAATATTTAAAAAAAAAAAACAGCATACTACAGGGACACAGCCACATCAATGTTTATAGCAGCTCAATTCACAATAGCTAGGTTGTGGAACCAACCTAGATGCCCCTCAGTAGATAACTGGATAAAGAAAATGTGGTATATATACACAATGGAGTATTACTCAGCAATAAAAGAAAACAAAATCATGGCATTCGCAGGTAAATGGATGAAGTTAGAGAATATAATGCTCAGTGAAGTTAGCCAATCCCAAAAATCCAAATGCCGAATGTTTTCTCTGATGTAAGTAGGCTGATTCATAGTGGGGTTGGGTTAGGGAACATAGGAGGAGTAGAGGA
The DNA here is from genome assembly GCA_025594165.1 of Tamias sibiricus. Taxonomy (NCBI): domain Eukaryota; kingdom Metazoa; phylum Chordata; class Mammalia; order Rodentia; family Sciuridae; genus Tamias; species Tamias sibiricus. Next base: position 118,950,738 of record CM046663.1, on the reverse strand, counting down.
ACGCTAGAAAGGTCAATGGGGAGGGAGGGGAATGGATGGAATAAGGGGGTGTGAAGGGGGAAAAAGAAAAAAAAAAGAAGTTGGTAGAATGAGATGGATATCAATATCTTAAACACATGAGTGAACACTTGAATAGTATGAATATTCTTTGTATTCAAATAGTGTAATGTTAAAGGTGCTCTATATATGTAATATGAAATGTAATGAATGCTATTGTTATATATACAACATTGAATTTAAAAAATTTTTTCAAAAAAGAGTTTAGGGGGCTGGGGATATAGCTCAGTTGGTAGAGTGCTTGCCTCGCATGCACAAGGCCCTGGGTTCAATCCCCAGCACCAAAAAAAAAAAAAAAAAAAAAAAAAAGAGTTTAGATAGACAGAATGCCTTTATTTTGTTTGTTTATTTATATGTGGTGCTAAGGATTGAACCCAGTGCCTCACACATGCTAAGCAAGCGCTCTGCCACTGAGCTACAGCCCCAGCCCCTCAGTGTACTTTTAATTTGCATTTCCCCGGGGGCTGGGATTGTGGCTCAGTGGTAGAGTGCTCATTATGTACAACCAAAACAAATAAATAAATATTTTTAAAATCTTTTTTAAAAAATTTGCATTTCCCTAATGGTAAAAATTTTGGACATTTTTTCATATAATTGTTGGCCATTTGTATTTCTTTTAAGAAGTGTCATTTAGTTTATTTAGGTTTTTTGTTTGTTTTGATGTTGAGATCTGTTTGTTTTTTGTTTATTTGTTTGTTTTGGTGAGGGGCAAGATTTCTGGGCATTGAACCCAAGGATGCTTTAGCACTGAGCTACATCCCCAGCCCTTTTTTAAATTTTTTAAAAATATATTTATTTATTTACTTTAGTTGTACACAATGCAATGCATTTATGTTTACATGGTGCTGAGGATCAAACCCGGGCTGCGCACGTGCGAGGCGAGCGCTGTGCCGCTGAGCCACAACCCCAGCCCCCTTTTTTAAATTTTGAGACAGTGTCTCTCTAAATTGCTGAGCATCTCAATAAATTGTCCAGAGTGGCCTTGAACTTGTGGTCCTCCTGCCCCAACTTCCTAAATTGCTAGAATTACAAACATGTGCCACCATGCCCTGATAAGTGTCAGTCTAATTCCTATGTCTTTGATTCTTTTTTTTTTTTTTTTTTTAATAATAACTATGGCTTCAACAAAGTTGGTGTTTTTTATTTTATTTTATTTTGGACCTTTATCTTGTTTATTTATATGTGGTGCCAAGAATCAAACCCAGTGCCTCACACATGCTAGGCAAGCGATCTACCACCAAGCCACAATCCCAGCCCGCTTGATCCATTTTTGAGTTGACTTTTGTGCAGGGTGAGAGAGAGATCTAGCTTCATAATCTTCTACATATGGATATCCAGTTCTCCCAGCACCATTTCTTTTCTCTTACATATGTTTTTGACACCTTTTTCAAAAACCAGGTGATGGTATCTGTGTGTGTTTGCCTCTGTGTCTTCTATTCTATTCCACTGGTCTATGTATATGTTTTTATGCCAGTACCATGCTGCTTTTGTTACTATAACTCTGTAGCATCATTTAAAATTGGGTTTTGGGATACCTCCAGCATTGGTTGTTTTATTTTGGTTTTGGTTTTGTTTTGTTTGTTTGTTTGTTTGTTTGTTAAGAATTGCTTTGGCTATTCTGGGTCTTTTGTTCTTCCATATAAATTTTAAGACTTTTTTTTCTCATTCTGTGAAGAATGTAATTGGTATTTTGATGGGGATTGCTTTAAAGCTTTTGGTAATATGGTCATTTTAATAGCATTAATTCTGCCTATCCATAAACATGGGAGGTGCTAAGCATAAATTTTGGCTTTACACTGAAACCTTAGGTTGAATCCATGCTACTCACTAGTGACCTTGAACAAATCCCTCAAGGTCTCAAAGCCTCCAGTTTTTGTTCTTTAGAATGGTAATGTTACAAATACTTGTTTCAGGGGCTGGGATTGTGGCTCAGCGGTAGAGTGCTCACCTAGCACATGCGCGGCCCGGGTTCGATCCTCAGCACTACATAAGAATAAAGGCATTGTGTACAACTAAAATAAATATATATTTTTAAAAAATACTTGTTTCAGCCGGGCGTGGTGGTGCACGCCTGTAATCCCAGCACTTTGGGAGGCTGAGGCAGGAGGATTGCAAGTTCAAAGCCAGCTTCAGCAATGGTGAGGCACTTGGCAACTCAGTGAGACCCTGTCTCTAATAAAATACAAAAAAAAGAGCTGGGGTTGTGGCCCAGTGGTTAAGTGCCCCTGAGTTCAATCCCCGGTACCAAAAAAAAAAAAAAAAAAAAAAAAAAACTTGTTTCAGAGCTATTGTGAAAAATTAAGAAATAATACTACACAAATATGTTAGATTGATATTGTATCTACACCCAGCCACCTATACTGGTTTTCAAGCTCCAGGTGCTTTCTTCTGCCTGCTTATATGGCAACTTAACAACAAAAGTTACTTAAAAAAAAAAAAAATGGCCAAGGGGATGGAACACACCTATAGTTTTATTGGTTTAGGAGGCTGAGGCAGGAGGATCACAAGTTCAAGGCCAGCCTCAGCAACTTAGTGAGGTCCTAAGCAACTTAGCAAGACCCTGTCTCAAAAAATAAAAGGGGCTGGGGATGTGACTAGTGGTTAAGCACCCCTGGGTTCAATCCCTAGTAACAAAAAAAAAGTGGAGGGGGCTAGAGTTGTGACCTAGTGGTAGAGTACTTGATTAACATGCCAAAGGCCTGGGTTTCATCCTCAACACCAAAAAAATAAATAAATAATTTTAAAAATGTTTTAAAGATTACCCTAGGGCCAGATGAAGCCCACTTTTGAGGAAATAGTATCTACAGTCAGTTTTTAGATTCTTACAGCTTGGAAATTAAGTTTGTAATTATCAATGAGGATTGAAGTTTTCAGCTTCAATTTCATCATTATATAGATATGAACTATATTCTCTACATCTTTGTGTCCTACTCAGACCTAGACAATTCTTTATGTATAGTAGATGTTCAGTGAACCAAACAAGTGAATTAATTTTAAACATGGTCAGATCCCAGAAAGGATGGTGAACTGTTCTAACAAGAGCTTGGAGTGAGAGAGAATGGTGGGACTCTAGCACCTTCTCATGTCACTAACTTCCTGTGACACCTTGAGCAGGTCACAACTTCTCTAATCTTCTAATGGGGGTTATATTAAATATCTCCAAGGCTTCATCCAGATTTTCACTTCTATGACTCTAACAAAATCAACTTTTTACTGAATGTAGTAATGTTTTATGGGACATATTGTAGTCTGAAGTTATGTTCAAATCTATGAAAATGAACTAATCTGTAATTATCCAGATAGATTTGAAGTCAGAGCAAAAGCTATTGAATTCCCAAAAGAAAGGTAGCAGTTTTAATTTATTTTCTCACTAGGAAATTTAAAACTTAATTAGACCTTGTGCCTCTATTAGATCTAAGTTGTCCAGTTCAGAATTCAGTTGCAAAAGAGTGTGCATGCACCTAAAAAGTAAGGGCAGCTGTGTATAACGTATGGCTAGAGGAGCCCCAGACCATAACATAAACATAAACATAAACCCTGGCCAGCTCTGTTAGCTTTCTATTGCCACCCTTACACTATTTCAGAGTTTCTGTAAGTTAAGAGTTTGGGTACAGCACCAAGGTGTCATTAAGACTGAGTTTTTATCCGGAGTTCAGGGTTTTCCAAGCTCATTCAGTTTTGTGGCATAATTCACTTCCTTTCAGTGGCTGGAGTGGGATCTCCTTGTCCTTGTTGCCTGTTGACTGTCCATTGGCAGCAGCACGTCCTCACCATGTGGCCCTCTCACAGCATGGCAGCATACTTCTTCAAAGCCAGCAGGAGAATCCCTCTCCCCAGTCTGCTAAAGTGGATTCTTATGTAATGTCATTATGGGGGTGACTGTCCATCACCTTTTCTGTATAAAGTCACCTGATTACCAGAGTGATAGTCTGTCACATTGACAGACCTTGCCCACACTTGAGGGAACTATACAGGCTATGTGGACCACAGGGTGGGAATGTTGGGGGCCACCTCAGAATTCTGTCTACCACACCAGCCATAATTCCAGAAACCCCCACCTTTTATTTTATTCTTTGAGGGCTTCTGAAGATAAGATAAAGACATTTAAATTAAGATATTTTGCACTGTTATCTAAAAATAATAATAACATGACCCGTCGTAAAGTTTTTTACTAGAACGCTAGAAACCATTTTGTTCAAACTCTTTTTTTTAACATTATTTTTTAGTTGCAGGTGGACACAATACCTTTATTTTATTTATGTGGTGCTGAGGATCAAACCCAGGGCCCTACACACACATACGAGACAAGTGCTCTACCTCTGAGCCATAGCCCCAGCCCCTCAAACTCTCAATTACTTTATTGTTTTTAACCTACATGAAGGAAAATGACTTGCTCAAATCACAGATCATATGACACAAAGTAGAGCAGAAATTCAGGTTCATTGACTTCCACATCAGTGTTCTTGTAGAACATGGTGTCCACTGCTGCTAGAAGAACCTAGAGTATCATTGAGGAGACTAAGTGCTTTATTGTGGTGGCAGAAATAGAGGGAAACAAGAATCCTACTATTCAGAATAAGAATCCCCTCAAGACAGTGGAGACTGGGAGTGTGAAGGCAGGAAGTAGGAATGTCGCAAATGTGTGTGGGGAAGAGATTATGAAAGAAAAAAGATTCCATTTTATAAATTCTTTTAAATTTGTGGGAGGCAGGTCCCTGCACTTCAGTTCATCATTGCATTTTATAAAAACATCTATATGTGATGAGGAGTGTTGGCCAGGATACCATTCATTTAAGACAAAGCCATCAATTTTTAAAGTAAAATTATTCATAATGTAGGTAAGGAAGCTCAAAATCTGAAATAAATGTCTGCTTTATGAGACTTTTTTTCCTGCAGAGACCTGGTTTATTTTCCCAAATTTGAAGTTACTTAGCATTCTAAAGGTTGATTCTGGCTTAATTACATCATTTTGAATATATTGGATTTAGTAAAATTATATAAGCACCCCAAAGAGGAGGAGAGTTGCTTTAGAGATTCATGATTTCCATTGTGAGAGAAAGAAGAGTTCAGCGTAGTTTAAACTGCCCAAAACATCTACATATAAATAGATAGTAAGGACAAAATCAGCCAGGAAGGCTGAGGCTGAAGATTACAAGTTCAAGGCCAGCCTCAGCAACTTAGTGAGGCTTTAAGCAACTTAGTGAGACCCTGTGTCAAAATAAAAAAATTAAAAGGACTGGGTTTATGGCACAGTGGTAAAGTACCTCTGGGTTCAATCCCCAGTGCCAAAAAAAAAAAAAAAAAAAAAATAGCCAACATTACATACCATGGGTTGGGGAGTAAGTCAGAAAAGAACAGTGTCAAGAACGACACCAATACTAGGAAAGTATAGAGATGAGTATTTATTACAAGCCATGCTTTGTAGGAGCTTCAAGGATTACTATCTTTAGAAGCCTCTGAAGGTCTAATAAGATCCAGGTGAACAGTTTTTAGTCTTCCATGTCATTTCAACAAACCAAAGTTAAATGTATCAGTTGCTCTCAGTTCAGCCATTAGAGTCAGACTTTCTTGGAGCTGAAAACACAGACCACCAAGGAAATAATTTTACAAAGATTGAGAAGAGGGAGGGGGCAAGGGGATAGAAATAATGGCAGAATGAGTTAGACATCATTACCCTAAGTACATGTATGAAGACAGAATTGTTGTGAAAATACTTTATGTAAAACCAGTGACTTGAAAAATTGTGTTCTTTATATGTAATATGAAATGAATTGCATTCTGCAAGCATGTGTAACAAATTAGAATAAAAAAATAAAAATATTGAGAAGAATAAAAGAGGAACTGATTAAATAAATTAGAGATGTTCTGTCAGTGGAATCATCACTATGCAACTCTTAAAAGAAGCTGTGTGCTGTTACAGTATCTTAAGGCTGCCAGCACCTCGCCCAGGTAATTACTCCTGCCCAGGAGGGGATAAGCCACCTGAGAAAACAAAGCCTGAAATAATTAGTGAAGAAATAAAAGACAGAATCAAAGCATAAGTTTTAAAGCAGAGAGCCTGATAGGTCCAGCCCACACAGGAGCTGGAGCCAAACAACTGAAAGTTCAGGATAAGGTTTCAGGGACAGAGTCTTGCTTCCTGATGTTTTGCAGTCAACAGGTTTTTGGCATCTTGGCAGGCTACACCCAGAGAGGCTATGTGGCTATATGGCTGTATGTCATCCTCATCTGCAGTGCTGTGTGGGACCTTTTTTGGCAGAGCTAAATAGAAATTCACATGTATTGTTGGATTCCGGGCAGGGAGGCTACGCCTCCCAGGTAGGAGGCCACACACACACACACACACACACACCCCAGGTACTTTGTGAAAAGACTACCTCTCCCAGGTACCTCAGGCCGGTCAGCCCTCAGGTGCCCTCCCCGCCTCTTGACCTCCGGCAGCCTATGGGACACGGACTCAATCCAGGGGTCCCTTGGACCACCAGTTTGCTATTTAAGCCTGCTCCAGACTGAAACCGGCCCCTGTTCCTGTTCGCCCTTGTTCTCCCTTGTTCTGTGCTCTTCTAGTCCTCCCCCTTTCCCATCCCCTATCCCTCTTCCCCTCCCTTCCTTCCCCTACCCTTCCCCACGTGGCACCCCAATAAACCCTTTTATTTCACTAACACGGTGTTCCCGGCTAAGTTAACTTTGTTTAGCATTTTCCAACATGTATCTGGGCAGTCTTAACCGTGGGATTGCCACTGGAAGTTCCCAAATACCAGATTTTCATATTCAATGGGCTTCCATGCTGATTAGGTCCACACATAGTCCATAGATGGCTCTCAACAGTATGGAATTATTTCTCAGACATCGTGTTAAATGAGTAAAGCAAAGCTCTGTATTTGGTACACTGCTATGTCTGTGGGAAAGCAAAGAAGTGAAGAATACTTGATTTTCTGTCCGTATGATATTTCTGGAGGAACTGGAGATATTGTTTGCTTCTGGACAACTAAGTGACTGGGGATAATGTTGGAATGGAGACTTCTATCTCTTTGTACTATTTGAATTTTGAAACAGATGAATGTATTGCCTAATCAAAAATAATATTCTGCTGTAAACATTGATGTGGCTGTGTCCCTGGAGTAAGCTGTTTTTAAGTCCTTTGGGAATAGACCAAGGAGTGGGATAGCTGGGTCAAATGGTGGTTCCATTCCAAGTTTTCCTAGGACTCTCCATACTACTTTCCAGATTGGCTTTACCAATTTGCAGTTCTACCAGCAATGTAAGAGTGTGCCTTGGGGCTGGGGTTGTGGCTCAACAGTAGAGCGCATGCCTAGCACGTGCACAGTACTTGCACGGCCCGGGTTCAATCCTCAGCACCACATAAGAATGAAGGCATTGTGTACAACTAAAAAAAAAGAATGCATATTTAAAAAAAAAAAAAAAAAAAAAAAAGAGTGTGTGCCTTTTTCCCCACATCCTCGCCAGCACTTATTTTTGTTTGTTTGTTTTTTAACATTTATTTATTTGCTTTAGTTGTACACAATGGGTTTTTTTATTTGTACGTGGTGCTGAGGATCAAACCTGGGCCGCACACGTGCTAGGCTAGCGCTCCACCACTGAGCCATAACTCCAGCCCTGTTGTTTGTTTTTTTGATAGCTGCCATTCTGACTGGAGTAAGATAAAATCTTAGAGTTGTTTTGATTTGCATTTCTCTAATCGCTAGAGATGTTGAACATTTTTTCATATATCTGTTGATTGATTGTATATTATCTTCTGAGAAGTGTCTGTTTAATTCCTTGACCCATTTATTGACCAGGTTATTTGTTTTTTTTGGTGTTAAGGCTTTTGAGAGCTTTATATATCCTTGAGGTTAGTGTTCTATCTGATGTGCTTGTGGTAAAGATTTGCTCCCATTCTGTAGGTTCTCTAGTCACCTCACTAATTGTTTCTTTTATGAGAAGAAGCTTTTTAGTTTGAATCCATCCCATTTATTGATTCTTGGTTTTAATAGCTAGATTGTGGAACGAACCCTGATGCCCATCAGCAGATGAATGGATAGGGAAACTTTGGTATATATACACAATGGAACACTACTCAGCACTAAAAGAGAATAAAATCATGGCATTTGCAGGTAAATGAATGCAGTTGGAGAAAATAATGCTAAGTGAAGTTAGCTAATCCCAAAAACCAAAGGTCGAATGATCTCTTTGTTATGAGGATACTGACTTATAAAGGCAGGGGAGGGGGAATGAGAGGAATGAAAGAACTTTAAGTAGAACAAAGAGGGGGGAGGGAGGAGAGAGGGCAAGGGGATAGGAATAATGGTAAAATGAGTTATCCATCATTACCCTAAGTACACATATGAAGACACAATTGTTGTAAAAAATACTTTATATAACACCAGCAACTTGAAAAATTGTGCTCTTTATATATAATATGAAATGAATTGCACTCTGCAAACGTATAACAAATTAGAATAAAAATAAATAAAAAATAATATTCTGAAAGTTAAGAGGATGGATACTTAAAGATTCAGAAAGAGAAAAGCAAATTAATATGGTAAGTTGGTGTCCAGAAAAGAACTTGCTTATTATCAAAGTACCCTTGCATAGAGGTGCCTCTGGCTCTGTGCAAGACCCCTACTCATGCATAGTTCCCTCTGCATCTTCTGTTTAAGCTCCTGAGTCAGGCACTAGTGCTCTTCTTTGCTCTCCTACTTTATTCAAACTGACTCCTCCACACCCACCCCACATCACACCAATCTAGAACAGTCTGTCTTTTTACTTCTTTAGAATTCAGATCCAAAGTGTATCTCCCACTAAATCCATACTATTCCATATTTAACCTATTTGTATGTGATAATATATCAGATATTTCTCCTATGTCTTTCTCAATCTCAGTGGAATATACTAAATTGGGATTGTTCCCTCATGTGTCAGCCAAAATTATTGACTATCCGATGGTACTTACAGAAATGCTTGCCCAAAGCCTGGTGTGGTGACATGCACCTGTAGTTCCAGTACTCAGAAGGCAACTTAGCAAGACCCCATCTCAGAAGGGGGGGAGGGGGTAAGAAACACATTCATTTGTAAACAAGATATAATGAGGATTTTTAATGAAGCTCAATATAATTCTTAATTGATAGAATAAATCTCACTGCTAAACTAGATTTACCAAATTAAGCATAAGCCCATTGAAGCAATTATCTGGGATGATGATGCTCTGAAGTTCAGAAAATTTGACTACAAATTTTCTCTGTGGTATGTGCCATAAATTAGAAGCCAGGACTGGCAGTACCACCTCTGATGGGCAGGCAGTCTGAGCACACAGAGGGAACAAACCTGCTTGGGCTCAAAAGGACCATGCAGAACAAGGAATTGTTTTCATTTTCATTCTTAGTATAGCATTACTCTTTTGTGGGGGGGGGCAGGGGGTGGCATTGCAAAGCAAACCTTTATTTCTGGCAGAAGGGAGTGCTGTCTGGCTAGCAAGTGCTACCCTTGCTCTTGGCTCTTTAAATTGCTGGTTCTCCTAAGTGTTGTCCTTTCCCTTCATCTCACACCAAATCAGGTTAAAATGTATGTGTCATATTTGCCAAAGTATCTTGGAAGAAGGTACAAAAGAAAGGACAAGTGCTCTTCAAGGAAAAATCTTCCCCTTGTTCCATTCAAAGCCATCTAGAAACTAAGACATCTCTCGCAAGCCTCTCCGGGGCTCTGGCAGAATATCTCCCCTTACTTCCCTTGGCAGTCGCAAGCTGCCTTTTGATTTTCTCTACTGTAGTCCAGTAAGGCAGGAATAATCACATGGCCACACAGATAGAGACTGTCAGCCCAACATGTCAGATCACTTTTCCAGACACCTCTACATTGGGGGGAGACAGTCAGCTCCTAACTGGGTCACACTGCACCAAGCTATACCTGTGCATCAAAGGCAGCTGTGGGGAAGAGCTCCCAGGGCCACATTTGTCATATGTGCTTTTCATTGGATCACTGTTTAAGTTGTCTCTGAAATTATCAGTATGAGTTCCAAGGGAATGCTAACTGCCTTGCATTTATGGAGCAGTCAGATCTGTGGCCAAGCTCTAATGATGGCTCCTCCCAATTCCCAGCTATTCAGTTATTCATCTTTCACCAAAAGCACTGAGTATTCCCCAATTTGGCTTTTCCTTCATCTGAACTCTTTTTCTTTAAGGTGATGGGTATATTCATGGAGGAATTGGTGTTGTCCATATAAGGGATTGAGTGGACCCAGTGTGAATAGGGAAAGCATATTGGGCTTAATTCTAGACCCAGCTCCCTTACCTCCTAGCTTCGTGGCCTTGGGCAAGTTATTAACAATTCTGGATTTCTCTGGGTTCTTTTTGCTTCTAAGATTCTCTGATTCCAAGTGGACATTTGGGCTCCTGTCACTCCAGAACTCACTTGCTCAACTATTGTGTTAATTAATTTTATGTAATATAGTTTCTGATATATCACACAAACCAGCATGGGTTTCTTTCTACTGTTTAAATTTTACAGACATGGACCATACCAGAGAGTAAATTGAGGACTCGGCACAACTCAGATTCTGCATGAGCTTTTAAAAAAAAGAAGGTGGTGCTGGGCACAGTGGCCCATTCCCATAATCCCAACTAATCAAGAGGCTCAGACAGAAGGATCACAAGTCTGAGACCAGCCTGGGCAACTTAGGGAGACCCTTTCTCAAAGTGAAAAATAGAAAGGGCTGGCGATGTAGCTAAGTAGTAGAATGCTCCTTGGTACCCAGTACCAAGGAAGGAAAGAAGGAAGGCCAGCCAGCTGGCTGGCCAACCATTGCTGGCTGCATTGCTGCACACTTGTAATCCCAATAGCTCAGGAGGCTGAAGCAGGAGGATTGAGAGTTCAAAGCCAGCCTCAGTATCTTGGCAAGGCCCTAAGAAATAGTAAGCCCCTGTCTTTGTATAAGATATAAAAAAGGGCTGGGGATATGGCTCAGTGGTTAAGCACCCCTGGGTTCAATCCCCAGTACCAAAAAGAAAACAAAGAAAAAACCAGATGGTACCAGATTTTTGAGTGCCAAATGAGCCTGCTGCTACAAACCCATCCCTCAATCCCAATCTAATAGAAATCTCATGTCAGGCACCCAGGCAGATTTGTACAAAAGGAATATGTAGTCTTTGAAAACCTAGGATTTCGGGGCTGGGATTGTGGCTCAGCAGTAGAGCGCTCGCCTAGCACGTGCGCGGCCCGGGTTCGATCCTCAGCACCACGTACAAATAAAGGCATTGTGTACAACTAAAGCAAATAAATAAATATTTTTTAAAAAAGAAAAAGAAAACCTAGGATTTATTTTTGTCATGGTGCCTTCATTCTCCATGTGGACATCTTTCAGATGAGGAACTGGAATTCCAACCACCAATCAGTTAGCATCACCCTGTAGGAAAATCAGTGTTTCCTCTGCTCTCACACCACAAAAAGCAATGCAGAAGGCTCCTGTGACCTCAGAATGTGTGGATTTCTCCCCATCAGAAAGCAAGCAATCCATTTTATAGCAGACAGCAGCAGGGTGTCCTCTAATTCAGTTTAATTCTGATGCTGTACCTCTGGAGATAGCATCAGATGCCACACCTTGAGGGCTCAGACTTCCAGGACTGTTCCCTGCTTTCAGATGTCAGTTGCAAGCCCCAGATTGTTTTACCTGTGCTTCTGACTAACCAGTTACAAATGAGAGTTCCCATATCCATCTCCTCAGGGTTAATTTGCAAGAGCAGTTCACGGGACTCAGGGAAATGTGTTTACTGCTTTATTATAAAGGATATTTCAAACAATACAGATAAAGAGATGTACAGGAGAGGTTTGGGAGAAGGAGCACAGAGCTGCCATGGCTTTTCTAGGGACACCACCTTCTATGAACCTTCCCATGATCAGCAATTGGAAATGCTCTGAACCCTATGCTTTGGTGATTTTTAAATTCATTACATCATCATGATTGATTGAATAATTGGCCATTGGTGATCAACTCAACCTTCAGCCCTCTTTCCTCCCCAGAGGTTGAAGAGTAGAATGGAAAAGTCCCAACCTCCTAATTGGGCCTTGATCTTTCCTGTGACCAACTCCATGCTGAAGCCACATAGGGGCTGCCAGCCATCAGTCATTTCATTACCATACAAAAAGATACACCACTTTGGAGAGTCCAAGATTTATCAGAGTTTTATGTCGAAGAAAGTGGGGAAGAAAACCAAATATATATTTCACAGTATCACCCTCACTAATGGGAAAGGCCAAAATTCTAGGACCTACAACTGGTCTGCACAAGGAAGTTGAGATCTGAGGAAGGGATTGTTCTGCTTGCTGTGATTTAATTATGGCTTTGTGATTCAGAGATGTTGGAAGCAGTATGAATGAGCCAATTCTCAGGACCAGCTGTCAAGCACTTGCCTTGTAATCTGTTGTCGTCCCACTTGTCCCAAGTGCTCCCAGTTTGACAGCTCACCAGCTAGTTAGTTTGTTTCCTCCTGCTGATTCACACCCTGGGGGCCTATCTAAGGATCTTGGACTGTGAAAGGGTACCCCAGTTGGGCTGTTCCCTGGCCAGTTCCGTCCCTGTGGTTTGAGTCACAATGACTTGGCAGCCCTGGTTTTTCCTCCTAGAGTACAAAGGACACCAGCGCCCTCTTTGTGAGATGGAACATAATCTATAGCTGTTCTGTGAAGACAGGTCGTTGGTAATGAGGTCTTCTTACTGCAGCCTCCAGAGGTCCCTGTTCTACAACCTCTTAATGCCAGTTTAATGAATTTTTCACTAAAAACTGTCAAGCGCTTTCACTGATATCCTTGAATATTATTTAATAGCTTTTTATAGGGAGGTTCTCCATGTCTGTGGGAAGGAGTCTTGCAGTGTCGAGACAGTCACCCTCAGGCACCTGAGAGAGGTGAAGAAGTAAGTGGGTAGGAGAAAAGGAAGATAGCTGTTGGTTATAGCAGCTAAACATGTGAGACTGATCCAGATGTGGTGGCACACACCTATGATCCCAATGACTCAGGAGGCTGAGGCAGGAGGATCACAAGTTCAAGGCTGGCCTGGGCATTAGTGAGATCTTGTCTCAAAATCAAAAAGGATGGGCCCAGCACTTTGGGAGGCTGAGGCAGGAGGATCGCGAGTTCAAAGCCAGCCTCAGCAATGGCGAGGCACTCAGCAACTCAGTGAGACCCTGTCTCTAAATAAAATACAAAAAAAAAGGGCTGGGGATGTGACCAGTGGTCAAGTGCCGCTGAGTTCAATCCCCGGTACACAAAAAAAAAAAAAAAAAAAGGATGGGGATGTAGTTCAGTGAAAGTGTCCCTGGGTTAAAACTCCAGTACCACCAAAAGAAAAAAAATGTGAGATGTGACATACAGAAAGAGAAATGGTTAACAAAAAGCTGGTTATCAAAACCAGTTCTGATCCCCTCCTCGGGGCACACTTCTGTGACAGTGGAGGGGGATTCAGTAGGTGATCACAGTTTGAAAACACTGAGCAGTCTTGAACTTGAGTTTCCTTAATAGATCTTTCTACTGAGAAGTGTAATGACCAGCTCTCATCATTTTTTAAAAAATATTTATTTATTTGTTTTAGTGGTACACAATGCCTTTATTCTTACGTGGTGCTGAGGATCAAACCCGGGCCGTACACATGCTAGGCAAGCACTCTACTGCTGAGCCACAACCCCAGCCCTCATCATTTTAATTCTCTTAACAATTGCTAGTCTCATCTCTTGGCCTTCTGATGTCTCTTTTCTGGACTGTGTAGTTAGCAAGAACCAGTTCTTCCTGAGCCAAATCAAGTATCTAAAATTGCAGAGCTAAATTTCTAAACCTTGGAACTCTGTGGTCTTGTTGATTCCCCCAGGATATATCTCATGAAAATCCACCACAGTCTTTTCTACCTAAGTCTTTTCTTTCCAGGGCTATTGATTCCTCCCTTAATTTAACTCGTATCTTCAGAGCAATAGAGAACCCAAAGTTACAGAAAGAGGAAATGAGCACCTCCAGCCCTCCTGAACAGCCTAGTCTCCTTTCTCTACCATTTGCCAATACAAGATTCACCTCTTTCTGGACACCTCCACCACATCCTCACTCCAGAAAACACCAGGAAACTCGTCTCTGTGCTATTAAGCCACCTCAGAAGTTATCTTGTGGCATCCCTTATTTGAATATAAGAAAATTAAATCTAAAGAGATCACGTGACTCCACCAGGGTCATATAGCAAGTTGACAAGGAAACCAAGCCTTGCTCCTTCCCATTGCTGTGCTGACCCTGGGGACACTGTGGTGAATATATGGAGGTGATAAATGTGAAGTGAGAAATGAAAGCAAAAAAAAGGCAAGACAGACTGGTAATGGGAACTAAATTATAAGAATGAAATAAGCAAAGAAGGCACACTGACCTTGTTTAAGTTCATATTGCTTCTGGATTAATCTAATCGGATGATTATAGAGAACACTTCATTGCTAGTTGATTCATAAATAGAAATTAATCCTTTTTTTTCCAGCAAGTTTTACTTCACTTAAGAGTATGTCTGGAGCCAGGTGCGGTGGCGCACGCCTGTAATCCCAGCACTTTGGGAGGCTGAGGCAGGAGGATCGCGAGTTCAAAGCCAGCCTCAGCAATGGCGAGGCACTTAGCAACTCAGTGAGACCCTGTCTCTAATAAAAAACAAAAAAAGGGCTGGGGATGCGGCCCAGTGGTCGAGTGCCTCTGAGTTCAATCCCTGGTACCAAAAAAAAAAAAAAAAAAAAAAAAAAGAGTATGTCTGGGGGGCTGGGGTTGTGGCTTAGTGATAGAGCGCTTACCTGGCACATGGTGAGACACTGGTTCAATCCTCAGCACCACATAAAAATATATAAATAAAATAAAGGTATTGTGTCCATCTACAACTAAAAAAAAAAAAAAAAAATTAAGAAAAGAGTATGTCTGTAAGGCTGGGGGTGTAGCTCAATAGTAGAGAGATTGCCTAGCAGGTGTGAAGCCCTAGGTTCCATCCCCAGCACTGCAGAAAGGAGAAAAAGAAAAGGAATGGGTCTGTAAGCAAAAGCACAATTTGTAGGTGTAGCTAGACCAAGTTTGAGGATAAGTGAGAGAGAACACTGGAAATTACCTCGTCCTTCCAGGCTAGTGTTTCATGAGAACCCCATTCTTAACGTGATTGCTAGTATTTAACAGTAAATGTCCAAGCAAGAAAAAATAAAAAGCTAAAAGAGATTTTCTACCCAAGCTAAAAGGGGGGTGGGGAAAGTGTGTTTGTGTATTTTTTTTAACCTGCATACTGATTCAGTGAGTCAGGGGCCACTGCTTCCCTCAAGGGGCACTGTTGGAAGATGACCGTGACTGATGCAGAACCAGTAGGGAAGAGAGACCTAGTAGGGCAAGGAGTTCACTCTGCTGTCTGTCAGTAACCAAAGCGTGAAGCTTTCTAGCGCTCACACAACAGATCAGCCTCCTTGTTCTTGCCTCCCCTTCCTCTTGCTGCCTGGTTATTGACTTGACTTTTTGCTGTTGTGTTTTCTTTCCAGTAGGAGGGAAATGCAAGGAGACTAATCCAATATCAGGTGTGGCTTTATGAAACTCTTCTCATGATAATTTATTAGAAAAGTTGCCGTGGCATGCTTTAGGCTGTTAGAATCCCATCTTTAAATATTATGTGAATTTTCACTTTTTTTTAAACATTTATTTATTTACTTTAGTTGCACACAATGCATTTATTTTTACATGGTGCTGAGGATTGAACCCAGGCTGTGTACGTGCTAGGTGAGCACTCTACCGCTGAGCCACAATCCCAGCCCCATGAATTTTCACTTTTTTAAAAGTTATTGTTTAAGGTGATGTATATAATAACATTTTAAAATAAAGTCAATGGCATTACTCACATTCACAGTGTCATGCAACTGTCACCACTACTCCCAAAACATTTCCATCATCCCAAACAAAATCTGTGCCCAGGGGCTGGGGTTGTGGCTCAGCGGTAGAGCGCTCGCCTAGTGCGTGCACAGCCTGGGTTCGATCCTCAGCACCACGTAAAGATAAATGCATTGTGTTCAACTAAAAGCAAATAAATAAATATTTTTTAAAAAAGGCATTGTGTACAACCAAAGCAAATAAATAAATATTTTTTTTTTAAAAAATCTGTGCCCTTAGCCGGGCGTGGTGGCGCACGCCTGTAATCCCAGCACTTTGGGAGGCTGAGGCAGGAGGATCGCGAGTTCAAAGCCAGCCTCAGCAATGGCGAGGCACTTAGCAACTCAGTGAGACCCTGTCTCTAATAAAATACAAAAAAGGGCTGGGGATGTGGCCCAGTGGTCAAGTGCCCCTGAGTTCAATCCCCCCCGGTACCACAAAAAAAAAAAAAAAAAAAATCTGTGCCCATTTAAAATGCACAGTTTTTAGCCCCCCATGCTCCTTGGCCCCTGGTAATCTATCTGTCTCTATGAATTTAATATCAGGCATTCTTAATTAACTACATATACCTCCTAAAGTGTAGCAGCAGTAGAAAAGAATCGAACCTGAGGTGAAAAGGAAAGGGAGTTATTGATTAAAAGCTAAATTTTCATTTATTTAAATATGACTTAAATATAGTCAAATTTTTTAGCAGTTTAAGAAAGCAAAATGGAAGGCCCTTTGCTGCACTGATTCAGCATCTTTCCTCTTTCAGTGACCATGCAACAGGTGGCCAGGACAGTGGCTAAAGTGGAACTCTCAGACCATGTGTGCGATGTGGTGTTTGCACTCTTTGACTGTGATGGTGAGTGGGACCCTCTAGGGTCAGGAGCAGTGAGCCTCATGCCCTTCTGGACATTGTGGACCCATACCTCTTCCATAGCTCATCCCTCAAAGTCATCAGATCAAGAAATATAATCCCTGGCCCTGGTTTGTGTTTTCCATTTCTTCCTATAATTCCAATTTGCCGGCAGGCTTCAATTTATGACCATAAGGATCTTAAACAAGGACCACATTTTCAAAATTGCTTTAATCTGTTTTCCTGGATTACAATCCTAATAAATGTAGTTTTCTTTAAAAAAAAAAAAAAAAAAAATGCAGCCAGGCACAATGGCACAATCCTGTAATCCCAGCTACTCGGGTTTGTGAAGGATTGTAAGTTCAAGGCCAGCCTCAGCCTTAGCAAGTCCCTATCTCAAAATAAAAAATAAAATGGGCAGGGGATGTAATTCAGTGGTAGAGGACCCTGGGTTCAATCCCCTGTACCACACACACACACACACACACACACACACACACACACACGAAAACAAAAATATTAGACCCAACTTGCTGCATAGTAGATAAGGAGCACTCAAATATTTCAATGTCTCCAGAAAGAAGATGGCCCGCACTCTCCATATGGAGTATGGTGTAGGTCAGGTCCTGTACCAGGTGTTGAGAATAAAGAGAAACAGAAGAAGAATATCTAGGCCTGCTGTGAGTAGTGCAAACACAGATCAGTAAAGTGTCCCGAGTGAAATCACAAAGGATGAGCAGGAATTGGCCAGGTAAAGAAGAGTGAGGTTCGGAAGCATTCCAGGTAAGGAATTAGCCTAAGCAAAGAGAGAGGCAAAAATAGAGACCCTGGGGGACCTGTCTCCTGCCTGCCTCTTGAGTTTACTTGCCATCCCCCACCTCTGTCCACCAATACCTTACTACTGTGGTTCTCCAGCAGCCACGCTGCTTCCTCTGTGCCCCATAGTCCTCTTGTTGACTCTGTGATAGCATTTACCACACTGTTGACATTTATTTGGTTCTCCTACAACTTGGGAGTATTTCAAGGGGACAAAGCACAAAGCTTGTTACTTGGCATATACTGTATTCGCATTTGGCATTTGTCACACTACACTGAACTGTCACTGAATTGTAGTAGGAAACATCAAGGAAGGAGCAAATTAGTGCATCCTAAGCCCCGAGAACTGAATTTGGCTGTGAGACACGCTGGGCTTTGGAGCCCACATGGAGTGCAAACGGTGGGATTTTCTCAGTGGCTTTGTTCCAAGGCCTCCACTTAAACTGTTGTGTTTGCTTCTTCCTCTAGGCAATGGGGAGCTGAGCAATAAGGAATTTGTTTCCATCATGAAGCAGCGGCTGATGAGAGGCCTGGAGAAGCCCAAGGACATGGGCTTCACCCGCCTTATGCAGGCCATGTGGAAATGTGCACAGGAGACTGCCTGGGACTTCGCTTTGCCCAAGTAGTAACCCAGAACTGCAAGAGGGGCCACCTTCTGCACCTCAAGCAACCTAGGCCCCTGGAGCCGAGCTTCAACATAGCCCTTCGTGCTGCTGCTTCTGGGAGTAGTGCTCCCTTCCTCCTGCAAGTGACCTCAGGATGTGGCCAGCTTCTTCTCACCCTCCCCTGTTCCATGTTCCACTAGGCTCTGAGTCTTTCCAGTGATTATTCCTGTCCATTCTCAAAAACATGAACAAGTCTTAAAAGCTCAGACCTCAGCTTCTTCAACAGCAACCATCCAAGCACCCTACAGATAAAGAAAGCAGGGAACCATCCACACACCTGCCAGCCCTGGGAAGCATCCAGCTCTTAATCATTTTTGTTGTGGGTTTAATATAAACAAGAACATTCCTAGTTCTTCCTCCTGTTGGTGTTTTTAAGATGCAAGTTAGGGGCTGGGGTCTTGGCTCAGTGGTGGAACGCTTGCCTAGCATGTGTGAGGCACTCGGTTCAATTCTCAGCACCACATAAAGATAAATAAATGTCCATCAACAACTAAAAAAAATTTAAAAAAAAAAAGAGAGAGAGAAAGATGCACATTAGGAACATCTCTGGGAGGCAAAAGGAAGTTTGATGAATGATAATGAAGATGAACTGGGCATCCTGAGCTGGCGGGTAGCCTGGGCCAAAGGAAGGATCTGTATCACACACTGTGTGACACTGAGGCCTGTCCAGGAAGTCTGTGTGCTCAGTGGCAGCACAGCAGGATTCTGAATTTAAAGTAATTGCTTCATGACACTCTCCACTCCCTCCTTTTCCTCCCAGGATCCCTAAGATTCCACCACCATGACTGTGTGCTTCATGAACAGCAGTGATTGAGTTCCTGTTCCCTGCAAGTGCCATCTCCCCTCCAGAATGGGCCTCCACAGCCAGGGCCTGCTGCAGAGCCTGTCTGCCCTGTGTCTTAAACACTCATAAAATTTATATCACCTTAATTAGAACAGTTTGCAATAACCAACCCCAATGTCTCCTGTCTCCTTTATTTTAGGATCCTCTGGGCTCTTTTTGTTTTACATTTCCACTGGGTTTCAGATCCCACTAGCAACAGACCTGCTTTCTTCCTACCAGAGTCTGATTAAGGCTACTTGAGGCACAGACAAAAAATGAGGATGTTTGGAGTTTGTGGTAGCACTGTCCCAGCCCAGTTTGGCTACTGTTTCATTTTGAGCCAAGGCCCTTGATTATTAATCCTCCATGATGAAAAACTAAGAGAGGCTGGTGGAGCATGTGAGGAGTCATCTGATATGGTGGACCTACATTTTAAGATCCATAGCAAGCCGGGCGCGGTGGCGCACGCCTGTAATCCCAGCACTTGGGAGGCTGAGGCAGGAGGATCACGAGTTCAAAGCCAGCCTCAGCAATGGCGAGGCACTTAGCAACTCAGTGAGACCCTGTCTCTAATAAAAACACAAAAAAGGGCTGGGGATGTGGCCCAGTGGTCGAGTGCCCTTGAGTTCAATCCCCGGTACCAAAAAAAAAAAAAAAAAATCCATAGCAACCAGTGTTGTATGATGAACCCAAGTCGCCACTCCGTGTGGTATTGAGCAAATCATTTCCCATCTGTTCCCTCATCTGTTAAATGATAGGTGGATTAAGCTAAATGTGCTGTAAGGTTCCTTCCCAGTCTGAAAGCCTCTGCTCCAGAATTCTCGCAGCCGCTGGTAGTGCTTCCTGCATGGCCAACCCAGTAGAATCACTACACCAGAAGCTGCACACTCTGGCTCTGAGTGCGGGTAGTGAGTGCCCACCAGCCAGTGAGAAGAGAGGCTTCCATCTGTACCTGTGACTCCACAAGGAATTACCAGGCCCAGCACTTGGCCCAGAACAATTTAGCAGCCTCATTTCTAACATCCTTTTGGGAGATTAGATTCTTTCTCCAAGGAGTCTGCTGCTTTCCTACCTCATCTGTCTTCCACCCTCTTCTCTCATGGGCTGTCCCTGGTGTCCACATGTAAGCCTCGCCTTGGTCACTGCCCTGGGCCTGAGGCATCAGCAAAATATGAGCATTTCTTAAAATTGTCCCAGAATCTCAAAATTACCTTCACCCCACCCTCCCTCCTCCAGTCTGAAAGGGAAGCCCCATTCACAGCTTCCACAGGACACTCATTCCCCTATAAGAAGAGATCTGTTGCTTGGTCTGGGGTGCTCTGAAGCTGAAAGCCAGAGCATGGCAAGTAATGTAAGGATCTCGCCTGCAACATCTTAAAACCCAGGATCAAGAGCACCTATCAGGTGCATGCAATTCCATCTGAATCCATCAGCTCCTAAGATTGCCTGAGGAAGGGATGTGGTATCCAGAAAGAGGTGACAACCACACAGAGGTTTAATGTGCAGAAGATCTAGGTGTGATGGTGCACACCTGTAATCCCAGCAATTTAGGAAACTGAGGCAGGAGGATCTCAAGACCAGCCTCAGCAACTTAGCAAGACGTATCTAAAAAAAAAATAAGAAAAGCTGGGGGTGTAGCTCACTGGTAAAGTGCCCCTAGGTTCAATCTCCCAAAACCAAAACAAAACTAAAAGAAAAAAAAAAAGAAGAGGAAAAAAAAAAAAAAAACTAAAAGCACAGGAGAGGTGCAAGCTAAGTACCCAGAAGTCAGAGTCCTCCATGGAACCCTTAGGCAAGGTGGCATGTGGCAGGCTAGGAAGCATTTGGGGACACACAAAGCTTCTTTTGTGCTTTTTATTCAAATTGTTTCTTATATTGATTTAAAATAACCTTCCCCCCTCCTTCAAGACTTAGCTCAGGGGCTGGGGTTGTGGCTCAGCGGCAGAGCGCTCGCCTAGCACGTGTGTGGCCCGGGTTTGATCCTCAGCACCATGTACAAATAAAAGCATTGTGTACAACTAAAGCAAATAAATAAATATTTAAAAATAAAAATAAAGGCATTGTGTACAACTAAAAATGAATAAATATTAAAAAAAAAAAAAAAAAAAGATTTAGCTCAAACTGTCTCCTCCTTAAGAAGCCATCCTTGGGGCTTATGTCATTTTTGTGAGATTGTCACCACAAAGTTCAGACCCATATATAACTCTTGGATAGAATGACACTTAGCGGTACCTCAAATTCCTCTCCCCTACAGCCATCCTCAACTTGTGTTCAAGTTGCTGTTCACTTCTCTAAAAGACAAAACTCAATCCAGTTCTGTCTGGAAGGCTTCTGGGAAGGAAGCAATTCAGGGAGGACCCAGCTGCTGTGCTTCCTCAACCTAACATTCTTAAGAGCCCTAAGGAAAAGGGGTATTAAGAATGCCTGTAATCCCAGCACTTTGGGAGGCTGAGACAGGAGGATCACAAATTCAAAGCCAGCCTCATCAATGGTGAGGCACTTAGCAACTCAAAAAAGGGCTGGGGATGTGACACAGTGGTCGAGTGCCCCTGAGTACCAAAAAAAAAAAAAAGGCGCACAATCTTTAAAATAATTATCTTAATAGCTTTTGGTGCCCTGCCTCGTTTTAGCTCTGTTTGGAGTATATGCTCTGGAATTGTTTTGAACTCTTGTGAAAAAGGAGGGGTCCAGGCAGTAACTGGACTTCCAGACAAAGAAGATTGCCGGGTGCCAGATCCATGGCTCCAGCACTCCTGCAAGTCTTAGTGCAGCCCACGCTTGTGGGGGGGTCTGTGCGCCACAGCAACTCAAAGGGAAGGAAGCAGAGTGGTTTAGTTTGTAGGCTTCCAATGCCACCTGCTGGCAATAAGGCTCAGTGCAGGGATTTACTGGACCACAGGGAAGGGAGGCTAGGGTTTTTGGTTGTTTTTTTTTGTTTTGTTTTGTGGTACCGAGGATTGAACTCAGGGGCATTCGATCACTGGGTCACATCCCCAGCCCTTTTTATTTTTATTTTTTGTATTTTATTTAGAGACAGGGTCTCACTGAGTTGCTAAGTGCCTCGCCATTGCTGAGGCTGGCTTTGAACTGGCGATCCTCCTGTCTCAGCCTCCCAAAGTGCTGGGATTACAAGCGTGCGCCACCCCGCCCAGCTTGTTTTTTGTTTTTGTTTTTGTGGTACTGGGGATTGAACCTAGGAGCGCTCTACCACTGAGCTATGTCCCCAGCCCTTTTTATTTTGATTTTGATAAAAGGTATCCCTAAGTTGTCCAGGCCAGCCTCGAACTTGCTATTCTGCTTTAGCCTCCCCAGTAACTGGGATTACAGGCATGGCGCCACCACACCTAGCTAGTAATTCATACTCTTTGTGAATTATTTTCATCATTTTCAATGTGAGGTTTGGGTTTGGTTTTGTGGTTGTTTTAATAGGTGAACGCTCTCATGGCTCCAAAATGATACTTCCATTAAAGAGGTTCATACATTGAAATCTCATTCCCACAGTTGCATGTATTCCATTTAGAGGGCAACACAGTGGGTATAGAAGAAAAACCAACACAAACTCAGTTTCTCCTACTATACATTCACAAAAATAGAAAACTGCTGTGACCTCAAAAGACATGGGAATTTCTCCCCACCAGCAATGGAAGCCATCAGTTCTACAGAGGATACCAGCTGGGTATCCTCTAATTCAGTTCAGCACTGTCTACCTGGTCAGATCCCAGAGGTTTAAGGCTCAGCAAGACAGCCCCCTATCTTTCAAATGCCAATTACCTGTGTTTCTATGACCCACCCTGGAAAAGAGAAATGCTAGTCTCTGTGGCTTGCCTTCTGGAGGGAGTTGAGGTGGGAACCATGGGGGAGACCTGGAGGAATATCACACCATTACAGCATAGGACTCCCCCACACACACATGCTGGCCCCCAGTACTGGGGATTGAACCCAGGGACACTGTACTACTGAGCCATGTCCCTAGTTCTTTTCCTTCTTTCTTTTTCTTTTTTTTTTTTTTTTTTTTTTTGAGACAGGTCTCACTAAGTTGCCTGGCCTCAAACTTATCATCCTCCTGCCTCATAGCCTCCTGAGTCAGTGGAATTACAGATGGGTGCCACCACATCCAGTTTGTTGTTTTGTTTCTTTTTTTTTTTTTCATATTTATTTATTTACTTTAGTTGTACACAATGCAATGCATTTATGTTTACGTGGTGCTGAGGATCGAACCCGGCCCGCGCACGTGCAAGGCGAGCGCTCTGCCGCTGAGCCACAACCCCAGCCCTGTTGCTGCCTGAAGCAATGGCCGCTTGGAGCAACGAAGCCACGGGAAGAAGTTCAGAGGCAAACTGGAGACAAACAGCTTTTTATTCTGATAACTTTTCTCTCTGGCTCTAACAACGACTAACACGCACCGCACACACCACCAAAATGGCGCTGACCCGATCAGCAATCTCGGCCAAGTCACTCGAGATCCCGGGCCAAGTCCCGTGAGACTACGGAAGGTGACAATGCCCAAATCTCCATGGCTCATAGTCAACCGCAATTCAAGCCATCTCCCCAAACAGGGCTCCTGCATTTCCCCCCTTTTGTTTTAAAAGAGGGGATGCTCTAGGACGTCTATGTGCAACCAACATTCTTACCCGTCATTGGATAATCAAGGCTGTGCCCTTGACTCCTGTCTTAGGTTGATATGTCGGCCACATGAGACTGTCCCATGCTACTGTGCCTGTCTTAGGTTGTCCCCCTCTGGGGATCTTACCCGTCATTGGCTAACCAGCCATCCAATGGAGCCCTTTAGGAATGACTGTGTATGATGACTAACAGCCGTCCAATTGTGAGGAGATGTTGCGGCTTTAAGGCGACAAGCCTTTTAGTGATGAGCCAAATTGCATAGCATATCAAATTGTTTAAACAAATCAGCTGCCCTAAGTTCCATCAAGTAACACACTGAATTCTCTAGACAAATACCCGCAAGGCATTGTCCCGTAAAGTCCCAAACAATGAAAGATCAAAATGTCCATTTGTTATAACACGTTGATGTAGGAGGCCCCATGCATGTAGAGCAGAGGCCACACTGTTGGTGAGGTTGTTTGATGCTTGAGCAGCAGGGATGCTTGCGGCGGCTGCGATCCCTGCAGCTGTAGCAGCAGACGTCTTTTTTATGTCTAGACAATGCCACCGGCAAATCTTCAGGGCCCGCTACCTAGAAACTCAAGCATCAATTATTAAAGGAAAGGCAGTGCTATTGCAGCACTGAGTCAAGAGGCGAGTTGTCAAACTACAAAATAGAATAATTAGATTAGAAAATTAAAGTTGATTTTTGTTCACACACATCGCTGGTTGAGCTTCTACAAACATAAGTTGGAAAAATATCATATTTAGAACAAAACAAAGAAAGATTGAGGGTAATTACTGCATTAAAGATAGATTAAAGAAAAGGTAAAGGCACTTTGGAGAAATAATTTGTTAGCTGGAACCCTTGAGTCTCTGTATACAGAGCAATCTTTTACCTGTTGAGATAATTGAAATTAATGAGCTATTAAACAAATGAAGTTAATAACAAATAAACAATCTTATGTCAAAACACTAAAATATCAGGTTATATAGCACTAGTCATATTGTTTGCTAAAGAGAAGTCCCAGGGACACCTATAAATCAAAATTGAAAGTACCTTCATTTATAAAATTATTTACTCTTAATTGAATACTCTTAACCTAAAATGAATTAAAGTTATTTGGATCCATATATATATTTTTTTTTCATAAGCGCTTTGTTATTTGTGACGTCACACTGGACAGATGTACAAACATACAAACATATATTTGTGACGTCACATTAACATGAAATGTAGACAAATGTACAGACATAAAGACATGTATAAAAAGAAAAAAAAATACAATTGTGTGCACACTAAAGAGAGATCTCCTCGTCCCGGCCGGGAAGAATGACACTTAAGTTGTGAAATATTTTGAAGGACTCTTTTGAGGGAATCATTCTATACCTTCATCTTGGTCCTCTTGATTTTGTACCTTTTTTATTAATCTTGATTCTTCAACAACTTCATCTTGATCATTTTGGTGTGGTACCTGTTTTATCAATCTAGATGGTATCCATATTGGAGAGGATTCGTGTTTTGGAAAAACACAAACAGATCCTCTTCCCCAAATTAATACTGGATCTGGACCCTTCCATGTACCTGAAAGAACATCCTTCCAGTAAACCAAAGGTTTATGTTGTTGGATTCCAATGTCTGTCTCCAGCAGAATAACCATTAGAGTCTAAAGTTAAAAAATTTAAGGTAAACAGGGCAACTGCCAATCTGTCCTTAGGACTTTTCCAATTTCCTTCTTTTTGTTTTAATAACATAATTTTCAGTGTGCGGTTTGCTCTTTCAATAATGACCTGACCCTGAGGATTGTATGGGATGCCTGTTTTATGGGATATGTTGAATTTTGCGCAAAACTGTTTGAAAGATGAGGATGTATATGCGGGGTCATTATCTGTTTTAAGCATTTTGGGGATGCCCAATGCAGCAAAAGCTTGCAAACAATGAGATGTAACATCTTTAACTTTTTCTCCAGAATGTAAGGAAGCAAAAATCATGCCTGAGCATGTATCTATGGTCACATGAATAAATCGCAATTTTCCAAAACTTGGCTCATGAGTAACATCCATCTGCCACAAATGATTGGGCATTAATCCTCTAGGGTTAATGCCGAAATAAGGATTGGGCAAATGTGTCATACAAGATTTACAATCTTTTACAATTGTTCTGGCTTGCTCCTTTGTGATTTTAAACCTACGTTGCAAGGTGGTGCTGTTGACATGAAACTGGGAGTGAAATAAAGTAGCTTGTTGAAGCACTGAAAGTATAAATATTGTTTTTGTAAGTTCATCAGCCTTTTGATTACCTTCATGGAGGGGACCAGGCAAATTAGTATGTGCTCTAATATGGCCTACAAATAGAGGTTCTTTTCTTGCCCACAAAAGTTTTTGTATTTGATAAAACAATTTAAAGGCTGGAGTATGAGGTGCTATTGGTCCTGCTAACTCTAATTTTGGGACGGCTTGTACAATATAGTGGCTATCTGAAAAAATGTTTACGGGCTGGTCCCTAAATTTTTCCAGAGCTCTTACCACAGCTTCCAATTCCACTAGTTGAGCTGATTTGTGTGCAGTTATGTAAGTCATATTTTCTTTTTTAGTGACTACTGTAGCAGTACCATTTGAGGACCCATCTGTAAATACATTAAATGCCTTAGGAATAGGTTGATTTTTTATTACCTGTGGAAATATAATAGGATGATTAATACAAAAAGATAATATAGGAGACTTAGGAAGATGAATATCAAAATTTGCAGAAGTAGAGCATTTAGCTATAGCCCAATCATTATCATTGAAGCATAAATATTCAATCTGTGATGATGAATAGGGAGTAATAATAGTAGCAGGGTGAATGCCAAATATTTTAGTAGAAGTCTTAAGTCCTTGAAGAATAAGTTTAGCCACCATGGAGGTATAAGACTCAATTATACTTTTAGGAGAGACGGGCAAATGTATCCATAATAAAGGCCCTTGTTGCCAAAATACTCCTGTGGGTGTATATTGTGAAGAAATAATAATCAACATCAGTGGTTGAGTTAAATCAAATCTATCACAGTGAGCTCCTTCGATGGCTTTTTCTACTAACTTTAAAGCTTTCCTAGCATCAGGAGTCAATGTTCGCGGTGAAGATGGATCAGGGTCTCCGCGAAGGATGTCAAATAAAGGTTTTAGTTGGCCAGTAGTGAGGTTTAGTGTAGGGTGAAGCCAATTAATGTCTCCCAGTAGTTTTTGGAAATCATTGAGGGTGGTCAAATGTTCTTTATTTATTAAAATTTTGGGGGGTCTAACAAAAGTATCCATGATTTTAAATCCTAAATATAATATGGGAGATCTGGTTTGAACTTTTTCTTCTGCTATATATAATCTGTATTTTTTTAAATTTTCTACCACATCACTGAATATATTAAATAAGATTTTTTGATTAGGGTGGGCCAGTAAAATATCATCCATGTAATGTAGACACATGAGGTTTGGATATTTATTTTTAATGGGTTGGATAGCCTTGTCCACATATATTTGGCATATGGTGGGGCTATTAGCCATTCCCTGTGGTAAAACCTTCCATTGATATCTCTGATCAGGGCCATTATTGTTAATAGAAGGAACTGAAAAAGCAAACCTGGGGGCATCCAGAGGATGTAGGGGAATAGAAAAGAAGCAATCCTTTATATCAAGAGTAGTAAGATGGAAATTTTTTGGAATAGCTACAGGACTAGGAAGTCCAGGTTGAGTAGGGCCCATAACTTGCATGGTTTTATTGATTTGTCTAAGATCATGTAACAATCGCCATTTTCCTGACTTTTTCTTGATCACAAATATGGGGGAATTCCAGGGAGAGGTGGAAGGTTCTATATGTCCTGCTTCTAATTGTTCCTGAACTAGTAGGTGGGCCGCTTGTAATTTCTCTTTAGATAGGGGCCACTGAGGGACCTACACTGGCTTATCAGAAAGCCATGGTATTTTCAAAATTATTTTCTCAGTGGCCCCGAAAAAAAATATCTTTTTCCTTTATGATAATGATTACTTTTAGGGCTAAGATTACTCTGTACTTTTTGATAATGATTTCTTTTATGGTTAAGATTACCCTGTAGATTTTCACATTTAACACCTGCAGGTTTGGTTGCAAGGTGTACTCCCATTTGTTGCAAAATATCTCTTCCCCATAAAGTAACCGGTAGGTTAGGTAAAACATAAGGCTGAAATGTTCCTTTATGGCCTTCATCATCCTCCCATTTTAAAAATTACCGCACTTTTATCTGGGAGGTTATTATATCCCAAGCCTCTTAAACTGGTTGAAGCTTTTTGCAGAGGCCAGTGTTTGGGCCATTGGCATAAATTAATAATGGAAGAGTCAGCTCCAGTATCTATTAATCCCTCCATTTCTATTCCTTGGATTTTTATTTTACACATAGGCCTCCTTGAACAGTCTCGAACCCAGCAAGCCATGGGTCCTGAGTCAGTGGAACAAAATCCTCTATTGTTCCCTTTTTGAGGCATACTCATTTTAAATGAATTATGTAAATTGGGAAGGAGAAGCAACTGAGCAATTCTATCTCCTTGAATAACAGAACTTATACTTTGGGGTGAGCTAAGCATTATTTTTATTTCCCCTTTGTAGTCTGAGTTTATTACACCTGGGGTCACTTGCAAACCTACTAAGCTTTGAGGACTTCGCCCGATAATAAGTCCTACAGTCCCTGAGGGAAGAGGTCCCCTGACTCCTGTGGGAATCAGTTGAACCCCCATTTCAGGTGTTAACACTATTCAGGTGGTGGAACAGAGGTCTAATCCTGCATTTCCTCTTGTTCCTCTGGCGAGGGAGTGGATGGGTAGTAGGGATTGTGTTGGGGAAACATCTGAGTGGATGCTTGAGGATACTCCTCCTCCAATGCCCCGTACATTTGTGGGCCCCGGGGTATTGGGCCCCGTGCCCCGTTTTTTGAATTCCTGAACAAAGGATTTCCATGGATGTCAAATTTTGAATGGCATTTATTGGCCCAATGATTTCCCTTTTTACACCTGGGGCAGCGGCCTGGGGCACGGTATGAGCTTGGTCTTATTTCTCTTTTGGGATTTTGCCTAGAATAGCCTGATTGATTATGATAATTTTGCCTGGAATATCCTGATTGATTATAATGTCTACGTTTAGCCTTTGTGAAATTTCGAGGGGAAGCACCTCTCATTGAGGCTGCAATCACATTTCCTATGACAAAGGCGTCATTTATATCTTTACATAGTTGTATATATACGGAAAGATCCTTTTTAGTTCTCCATGGCCTGATGGCTGCTTGGCAGCATTTATTAGCATTTTCATATGCTAATTGAACAACTAATGGCATAGCCTGATCAACATCTGCAAACACACTACCTGCAGTTCTCAAAAGTCGATCAGCAAAATCAGCATATGGTTCATTAGGTCCTTGAATCACTTTTGACAAGCTACCTTGTAGATCCCCAGGTCCTTGTACAGTTTTCCATGCCTCTAAGGCAGCTGCATTTATCTGAGCATATACATCTGGGTCATAATCTTTTTGAGCCTGTAAGTCTGCGAATTGCCCTTCTCCTGTGAGCATGTCTATATTATAGTTTCCAAACCCTGCAGCCGCGTTTCTTTTAGCCGTTTCTATACAAAGTTCTTGGAATTGTGATCGCCAAACCAAGAATTGCCCCCCGCTTAATGCTGCTTTACATAGACTTTTCCAGTCTGAGGGGGTTAAGCTAAAGGTGTTAAGGGACTCCAGCATACTCAACGTGAAAGGAGCTTGGGGCCCATAAGTCATTACTGCCTCTTTGAGATTTTTTATTGTTTTGAAATCTACTGACTGATGGACCCTCTGTCCATTTTTCTTTTCAAATGCTGGCGGTTCCCAATGTATCTGTGAGTTGCTCTCGATAGCGCATAAGCGATCAGAAAGACTTTTTATTTCTGTTTCTAGGGTATGCAAATGCCTAGTAATACCCTTCATATTTTCTGTAAAGGATTCCACCCATGGGGGAGTAGAGGACACAAGTGGTTCCTCTACTTGACGGTCCTTTTTCTCGGTCTTTTTTAGTTTCTTTTTCCTCATTTTCTCAGGATCACTTTTACTAGATTCCTCACCACTGCTAATTT
Source organism: Tamias sibiricus (assembly GCA_025594165.1). NCBI lineage: Eukaryota > Metazoa > Chordata > Mammalia > Rodentia > Sciuridae > Tamias > Tamias sibiricus. The sequence continues at coordinate 118,920,934 of CM046663.1, read as the reverse complement.
CACTGACAGCAATATCCTGAGGCCCAGGTTCCATTAAGCGCAAGTATCCTTCAGCTATCTCCAACAACTCCCGAATAGCTCTAATAGCTTGGATTTTTGTCATTTTTGGGACTTTTCTAATACTCTCTTTACTGGTCTTAGTTGGCCTAGTGGAAGCGACGCTTTTTTGATTGCTTTCACTTTTTTCTATATCCTCCTCACTGAGAACAGAGTCAGGTATATCAAGGAGTCTTTGCATAGCCTCTATCACTTGGGATTCAGTTATATTCGAACCCATCTTTAGAGACCTTTCAGTTCTTACCTGTCCGCTCCAAAGTCCCCGTACGGGCCGCCACCTGTTGCTGCCTGAAGCGATGGCCGCTTGGAGCAACGAAGCCGCGGGAAGAAGTTCAGAGACAAACTGGAGACAAACAGCTTTTTATTTATTTATTTATTTTTTTGTGTGGTACCAGGGATTGAACTCAGGGGCACTCGACCACTGGGTCACATCCCCAGTCCTTTTTTGTATTTTATTAAAGACAGTGTCTCACTGAGTTGCTAAGTGCCTCGCCATTGCTGAGGCTGGTTTTGAACTCGCAATCCTCCTGCCTCAGCCTCCCAAAGTGCTGGGATTACAGGCGTGAGCCACTGTGCCCGGCTACAAACAGCTTTTTATTCTGATAACTTTTCTCTCTGGCTCTAACAACGACTAACACGCGCCGCACACACCACCAAAATGGCGCTGACCCGATCAGCAATCTCGGCCAAGTCACTCGAGATCCCGGGCCAAGTCCCATGAGACTACGGAAGGCGACAATGCCCAAATCTCTATGGCTCATAGTCAACCGCAATTCAAGCCATCTCCCCAAACAGGGCTCCTGCACAGCACAGTTGTTTTGTTTCTTATGAGACGTTCTGTGGCGATTTCTGATTTTATAGTCACACCACCCAGGAACTGCTATTGCTTGAGAGAAAGAACACCCAGATTTATACCCCATTTCCACAGTTTACACATGCATCATCCCCTTTCCTCCACCATCTTCTAGCCTGTACCATTATTTAATATAAGGGGGTTGAGGGAAAGATTCTGGAGCTTGGAGTTTCTGAAAAAAGGCCTCTGCGGTGGATCACATTTGGAGGCAGCAGTGGGCACTAAGGAGCAGCGACCATGAGAGCAGAGGACATGAAGCGGGGTACATTCCACTGCCTTGACAATGCTTCCTGAAGCTGCAGGAAGGAATGTGTCCCCCTGGCTAGCCCAGGGCAGGCCTGCATAAACGTTTTAGGGGAGAAAACCTGCCTCTGCGGTTCACTTATTCCATTGGTTTAACAAGTCTTGAGCCCTGTGAGGTATCAGGCCCTGTGCTGAGGCACTCCCTCTTGTTTTAGCTGGACACAGAGTATAACAGACTCACAAGCGAAGGACACGGACTGCACAGGGTAGTAAAGGTGGTGACCATGGCAGGTCGAGGTATAAATGCTATGGGAACTGAAAGCAGGACATGTTTATGAAGAAGGCCCTTTTATTTATTTCTTTTGTTCTTTTTTGTACTGGGGATTGAACCTAGGAGCGCTTAACCTCTGAGCCACATCCCCAGCCCTTTTTATATTTCATTTAGAGACAGGGTCTCGCTGAGCTGCTAAGTGCCTCGCCATTGCTGAGGCTGGCTTTGAACTCGCGATCCTCCTGCCTCAGCCTCCCAAAGTGCTGGGATTACAGGCGTGCGCCACCGCGCCTGCCTCCCAGCCCTTTTTATATTTCATTTAGAGACTGGGTCTCACTGAGTTGCTTAGGTCCTTGCTAAGTTGCTGAGGCTGGCTTTGAACTCCTGATCCTCCTGCTTCACCCTCCCAAGCTACTGGGATTACAGGCGTGTGTGCCACCACCTGGCTGGAGAAGGCCCTTTCAGGCCCCAGCTCAGACATCAGCTCCTGTGGAAAGACTTCCAGTCCCACACACACAACTAACTCCCACTTCTAGCCCCCTGGAGTTTACACACAATCCCATTGTTGTACTTACCACACTGTCCTGATATCCACCCCCCTCTGTTATTCTTTTAATACCTGTCTCCCTTATTAGGCCAAGCTGCAGGTCTATAAACTGTCGGATTCCGTCCTTATTTGTGGTGCATCTCTGAATCCTTAAAGTTCTGCCCAGGTCCTGGCTTCCAGTGTAGACATATGATACTATTAAATTAATCCTCCTCTCTCACACAGAGGATTTAAGCTGAGCCCTAGAGAATGAGTTGGATTTGAACAGATGGAAAAGATAATTAAGGAGGACAGGCAGACAGATAGGGGTGAGGTGTGATGCATCTTGGGAGAGTTGGGGAAGGTACTGTGGGGGGCAGAAGTGTTACCATGAGATTGTGAATTCTAAGTATCCCCAGAAGACAGAAATCTGAAGGCTGATGGTCACCTACCACAAGGGTGTGTTCAGGCCTGGGGGCAAAATGAGGAGATGCTGAATTCTCTGTAAGATTCACTTTTCCAATGAATTCTAGATATCTGTGAAGGCGGCAGTTAAGGACTTTTGTCTCTCTTGCTAAGCTTCCTCCTCCCACAGATGCTATGATCCCAGCTGATCAGGACAGAAGTTGCCAGAGTTTTCCCTTAGATCAAAGTCATAATATCTTGATTTCAATACCATTAGAAGAAAGTATAATTTCAGGTTACCCTTCACATACCAGTTTCATTTTTAAACAAAATCTACAAAACAAACCAGACATGGTAGTGCACCCCTGAAATCCAAGCTATTCAGGAGGCTGAGGTGGCCACCCACCTCAAAAGTTTGAGGTCAGCCCGGGCAACTTAGTGACCCTGTCTCAAAAATTTTAAAAATGGCTGGTGTTAGTGTAGTGGTAGAGCATCCCTGGGTTCAGTCCCCAGTGCTGGAGAATGGAAAATAATGCACAAAGCACTCCAACCACACCACACTCAGCCACGCCTCCAGGCCCTTACTGACACAGATCCTTGCCAACTAAACTAAAGAACTGACTACAGATTTGAAATTTAAATAAGACTTTCCTGCTTTATATGCTTTGCAGGAAAGAGGGAAGGGCTCACCAGCCAGAAGCTGGGTAATCAAATCACAATCCAGTTCCTTAACACACTGGAATTATAGATTTTTATTCCACTTGAGTACCCTCTTCACAGACTGAAGTACCTCGTGATCAACAGAAGTGGGCCTCATGGCACTCAGGAAAGGGAAGAGGGGACCTCAAGATACTCAGCAGGAAAGGGGAAGACGGACATCATACTCCTAGGTCAACAAACCTCAGAGAGGCTGTTTGAAAGAGGCTCCAGTACTTATCCATTAACACATTAGGGACATATCAATTCATAGAGATCTTAGCCTTCTGTCTGTGATTATCGGGCTGTCTTTTAAAGAGGCTGATTTCTTTATCACCAGGAGTCTTAAGGGTTTGAAATCTTGAAATGTTTGCTTTACATGGCTTCTGAGATAACTCATGTTCTTACTCCACAAGTCACTTCTTCACATCCGCCTGTCCTGAAGTGTCCTGTTCCAGACCTCTAAATACTGGGGTATTACAGGGCTCAGAAATCAGATTCAACTTTCCCCTAACCTGATTCACTTCCTTGGTGCACCTAGTCCTATAGCTTTAAATTATATTTTTAGCTTCACAACTCACCCCCCTACACACACACACACACACACACACAAACACACACACACTTCTGCCAGGTGCGGTGGTACATGCCTGCAATCCCAGCACTTGGGAGGCTGAGGCAGGAGGATCATGAGTTCAAAGCCAACCTCAGCAATGGCAAGGGACTTAGCAACTCAGTGAGACCCTGTCTCTAATAAAATACAAAAAAGGGCTGGGGATGTGGCCCAGTGGTCGAGTGCCCCTGAGTTCAATCCCCGGTACCAAACATACACACACACACACACACACACACACACACACACACACACACTTCTTATGGTACTGGGAATCAAAACCAATCAAAACCAGGGCCTCATGCATGCTAGGCAAGGGCTTTATCACTGGGCTACATCCCAGTCCCTGACTTTTCGCTCACTCACCCCTATCCCCAGTGCTGGGGATGGAACCCAGGGTCCTACACATGCATTCAACCAGAGAGCTACACCCTCAGCCCTCCAACTTTTTCCCTAAACTATACATATGTATAATTTGGCGGGGGGGAGAGGGGGCAGGGATTGAACCCAGGGACAATTAACCACTGAGCTACATCCCCAGCCCTTTTTATTTTTTAAACTTTGAGACAGGGTCTCACTAGATTGCTTACAGTCTCGCTAAGTTGCTGAGGCTGGCTTCAAACCTGTGATCCTCCTCCTTCAGGCTACCAAACCGCTGGGATTATGGGCATGGCCCACCACACCCAGTTTACAATTTCTAATCAACATGTCCACTTGATTCTAAAAGGCATCACAGGGGCTGGGGATATAGCTCAGTTGGTAGAGTGCTTGCCTTGCAAAGCATCAAGGCCCTGGGTTCAATCCCCAGCACCATAAAAATTTAAAAAATAAATAAATAAAAGGCATCGCAAATTTAACATGCCCTAACTCAAATATATACTATTCTTCCTAACAAACTACTACTTTCTTTTTTTAAAAAAATATTTATTTGTTTTAGTTGTACACAATGCCTTTTATTTTTTAAATTTTTATTTGTTTGCTTTAGTTGTACACAATGCAATGCATTTATGTTTACGTGGTGCTGAGGATTGAACCCTGGCCGCGCGTGCTAGGCTAGCGCTCTACAGCTGAGCCACAACCCCAGCCCCCAAACTACTACTTTCATTGTCTTCCCTAATTCCCAGTTTTAGTACATGGAAATTCTGTTCTTCCAGTTCCTGAAGCCAAAAATTCTGGAAACATTCTTGAGTCCTCTCTCTCTCTCTCCCTCTCTCTCTCTCTCTCTCCCCACATTCATTGCATCAGGAAAAATAATTTTGATTGTGTCTTCAAAATTTGATGACTTCTCACCACTTCCACCATCATACTCTCCAAGTTCCCATTAATTCTTATCTGGATTATAACAGTAGCCTCCTAACTCTCATCTGGCTTATTGTAGTAGCCTCTTGCCAAATCCTGTGAAAGGCCTAGTAATATAAAGACTAAGAAATGACCAATGGATTTGGCAATGTGGAGACCATTGGTAACCTTGACAAGATTGCTTTCACTAGAGTGCTAACTTGGAAAGAACTGGATCCTAAAGCTTTATTTGTTTTAATTTTATTTATTTATTTATTTATTTTATTATATTTATTTATTCATTTATTTTTTTGTGGTACCGGGGATTGAACTCAGGGGCACTGGACCACTGTGTCACACTCCCAGCCCTTTTCTGTATTTTCCATCCCCAGCCCTTTTTTGTATTTTATTAGAGACAGGGTTTTCACTGAGTGAAACCTAAGTGCCTCGCCATTGCTGAGGCTGGCTTTGAACTCACGATCCTCCTGGCTCAGCCTCCCAAAGTGCTGGGATTACAGGCGTGCGCCACGGTGCCCGGTCATTCCCAAGCTTTTGTATTTGTCTGTTCCTCCTGCCTGAACCACCTTCCTCCAGATAGTCACATCTACCTGTCTCTCCTGGATTCAGATACTTGTGAAAAGCGCTTCCAGGAGATTTCTTTCATCAAGCTATTTAAAATAAGATCCCTTACTCTCTAGTTTCCTTCTTAGTGTTTGTCACTATCTGAATGTACTTGTTTACTAGACGTCTCCCCATTCCCTACACATTCTAGAACGTAAGCTCCATGAGGGCAGGCCTTTGTTTAGTTCACCATTATATCCCCATCACATAACCGCGCCTGGAAAATTGTGGATACTCAGTAAATATTTATTCGTCTCAAACGCATAGTTTCCACCAACAACGTGCAAGCACACTCAAGGTTAAGACCTCTGGAACAACACCTTGGGCTCTAGGGCTCTTTATCATGCGCCATCAACACCTAAAACAAACGTCCCTCTCTTAGACGACATACGGTAGCCCTTCGCCCTCGCTCGACTCTCACTCAAATCTTCGGAAAGGAGGGGCGGAGGGTTTATGTCATCATTCTGCGCCGGCCTGCCCCGCGACGCGCCGGCAGCTGGCGCAGCCCTTCGCTCCCCGGGCCTCCCCCTCCCTGGTTCTGCGCTCTGGTTCCGCCATGGAATCCAACAAGGATGAAGCCGAGCGCTGTATCAGCATCGCCCTCAAGGCCATCCAGAGCAACCAGCCCGACCGGGCACTCCGCTTCCTGGAGAAGGCGCAGCGGCTGTACCCGACGCCCCGAGTTCGCGGTGAGTGTGAAGTGCCGGAGACGCAGAGGGGGACATTAGAACTGATGGGGTGAATACGGGAACGGACCGACGGGAGCAGTTGGCGGAGGGGGAGGGGTAGCGAGGCGCGGCTACGCCTGCGCAGTGAGGCGCGCAGTGGCTGCTGGGAGCTGTAGTCTTTCCGTTCCGCGCGTCTGCGGGATGCTGGACACCTGAAGACAGGGGCGGCGGGGACGTCACCTTTCGGGGTACTTGCGGATCCCTCTGGGATTTGAAGTTTTCTAGTGTGAGATGGCACTGGCAGTGCCAGCGAAGGGAACTCACCAGGAAGCAAAATCGAACTACTTTTCCCAAGGGGCCGTTCGGTGGCTCAGGGCCAGTTGCCGGCCTGGGAAATAATATAGTTCGGGAAAATAAACATAACTCTGGCAGAGGGAATGGGTTCTGGAAAGCGAAAGACTTCCGCCTTCTGGGCGCCCTGGAAAGGCGTCTGTTTGTCTTCAGTTGCTCCCACGTCTCCAGTCAAGGGCCAGGGACCACCTTCCGAAACAAGAGCCTGCCTGTATCACCCAGTCCACTCCACCTCGCGCGGCCTGCCCTGAGGCCCAGCTCCTCTCTGCCTCCCGCAGCCTCTTCACCCGCCGATGAGATTCAGGGTGGCCGACTTGTTGGAGATGTTAGCCTCAACCACCCAACAACCCCCCTTCACTCCCAGCAGGCCATCATATGGACTGCCAAGGCTGCTAAGCGGCCCAGGATTGAGGCCTCCCGAGTACTGAGGTTGTCTCTACTTCTCACCACCTCACTTTACCCAGGAGCCACTTCCTCTTCTGTTTCTTTAAGTTTTCCTAGAGGTTTTTCGTAATACAAACTGAAAAGTAGAAAGGCATGGGGTTGTGTGCCTGTGATTACCACTTGGTAAACTATCTGGTGTGTACTGGCACTCAGAATTAGAAGGCCCATCCTGACTGCTACTGTAGGACCTTTCTGAGCTTGGGCTTCCTGTCCTAGAAGATTAGAGAGTTAGCTCAGACAATGTGAATAACAGTCTACCACATGTGTTTCTGTCACTTGAACCTCCTAATGTCAGGCAGAGCAAGATCTTTATATTTGTTCTATAGATAAGGAAACATCCCAAAGGTAAGGAACTTGCCTAAGATTACACAGCTAGAAATTGGAAAGCTCTGCAACTCTATAGATGTTAATTAAAGGAATGGAATGAAACGAAGGAGGAGCATTGAGCCTCCTCAGCCTCTCCACCTGCAGTGTGAAATGGAGAAAGGGGAAGGCTGGCAAAAGAGACATCCAGGAGCTCCTGAACTTTCCTCCCTCTGACTTTCCAGTTGATCTTTGGTCTGTTTGCTTCCTCTTGGAGAGGGCTTCAGTCTGTATTTGCCAGGACTCCTGAGGTAACGTGCCCAAGGAGCTTCCCTGTGAAATAAGTCGCTCTATAAGTGGGGAACATGTTGTGACAGAATTCCAGCTGTCAAAATTCTTTGTGACACTGCTGGGGGCTCAGGAGCAGGCTGTTAAGAGAGGATGGTAGTAAAAACAGGGCCACTGGGGCATGTCAGCAGCAGGCTTCCTGTGCCAGTTCAGGGGCCTGGATAATTGTCCTTCCTGGGACTCAGGTGCTAGAATTTGCTCAGGCACATATTTGTCTGAGCACTGCTGCATATTTGTGTTATTTGTGCTCTTCTGGAAAGAGTATATGCCTCGTGAATCTGCATAGCCTTCACTTTGTACCACCTGCAGCCATGCACTGAGTTAGCAAGGACCTGGGGTTAATTTAGATAGGCAATAGGGAAATAAATTCTAGTTTAAAAATATTGGGTGATTGTTTGTATTGGATGCTTTGAATTTGAACTCATTCTAAATATTCATTCAGTGGAACAGGTTTTTGTTGAGGATCTTTTTTGTTTTGTTTTGTTTTGTTTGTAAAGTCCTGTGCTTGGTGCTAAGTGGCATACCAGGATTGATAAAATGTGATCCCTCACTTCAAAGCATTTACAATCTAAGGAGACAAACTTACAGGAAAAAAAAAAAAAAAACATTTCAAGGCAAAAGATAATAACTGTGACTTAATAAAAATCAAGCACAGTTTTAGATGCTGAGGACTTAAGAATGGTCATGAAAGCCAGGCACAGTGGCACATACCTGTAATCCCAGAAACTCAGGAGGCTGAGGCAGAAGGATCTCAAGTTCAAAGCCAGCCTCAGCAACTTAGTGAGGCCCTGAGCATCTTAGCAAGACTATGTCTCAAAATAAAAAATAAAACAGGCTGGGGATGTGGCTCAGTAGTTAAGTGCCCCTGGGTTTAATCCCTGGTACCAAAAAGAAAAAGAATGATCATGAAAAATCCAGTCCCTGCAACCCATGGGCTCACAGTCTGGTGTGGAGGACAATCTCCTGAACATTAAATTATAAGCACTGTAGTGAGTAGTGGTGCTGCTGCTGCAAGGACATACAAATACTATCACCTCACACAAGAGAACAGCTTTAGGGAGTAAGACAGGCAACATTTGAACTGTGCTTTGAAGGAAGGTTTATACCTGGGGAACTTGGGGTAAGACATATTGGGAAGAGACATGGAGGCTAAAAGTTGTAAGAGGTTAGGGAAGGGAACTGGGCATAGCAAGATTCAGAAGGCAGTGGAGGTGTGTATTAGTATGTAGAGAGGATGCAGGTTGGGAAGTAAAATGGGGCCAGATTATGGAGCTCTTTTCACCAGGCCAAGATATTTTCACTTCATTTTGTAGTTAGTGAGGAAACCGTTGAAGTTTTTGTTGTGGTTGGTTTTTTCGTTTGTTCATTTTTGGGGGTGGTATCCCATGGATGGACTGGGCATGGAGCTCAGTGCTAGAGAAGTACCCTACCATCGAGTTACACCCCCAGTTGAGCCACTGAAGTTTTGATGACAGGAATAAGGTAAGGTACTGTTCTTAAGAGAGAACTGCATAAAGGGTTATGAGAGGGAAGAGACTCAAAGAAAACCAATTGGGAAACACATGACTTTGATTGGGTTAGAAGATATGAGGGCCTGAGATAAGGCAGTATGGGTAAAGATAAGGTCATTAGAGAGGCCATGACAAATCTTTGCGTGAGAGAGGGGTGCTGAGGTGAATTAGATGGAATACTGGGAAATCAAATTTGAAACCTGAGTGGCTAGGGAGAAACTGAAGCTGAAGAACTGGGGTGGAAAGAGGTGAGAGAGTGGCAGGTGCCAGTGGGACATTCCAAGGGAGCCATTCGCTTAGTTCCAGATGAAAATCTGGTATCACCAGTTTCATGGCGCTCATTGCTGAGGTCACTGTGGGAAAGGGTAGAACGTAGAGAAACAGTTACATCAGGCACCTGCCTTTAGCCAGCAAGCTATAGATAAGATGGAGCAAAAGAGGAGGTAGTCCCAGGAGAGGCCAGTGCTGTAGCCATGGAGAGGTGTGTTAAGGAGGTGGTGAGCAGTGCTGTCAGATGTTGCTGTGGGAAAAGGTCAAGTTGAGAGATAAAAGGGAAAGGATTGAGAGCACGAGTAGAGGCTGGTCTTGGAGAAGTGGAAGGACAGATGGAGGGATCAGTGGGGAGAAGAGACTCAGAGCACTTTGAAGAGTAAAGGGATCACACAATGTAGGCTTTCTCAGTGAAGAGGATGTGAGGGGACTTAACTCCTGCTGTGCGAGGTGGGACAGGGAGACACCAAGAACTGGACAGTTGCATTGTTTAGCAGTAGGCAGACAATAAGCTAGGAGGTCACAGGCAGGGGTAATAGAGCCAGTTAGTCCTTTTCTGGGAGTTTCTATCTAGCACCTGGCTGCCTGGTAAACATTGACTTTGCTTGAGACTTAGGAAAAATGGTGGAAGGTCCCAAGTTTTCCAGGGAACTTTTGAAAACATCTGTAGGCCTCAGTTTCCCCAGCACACAAAGAGAAAGGTGGTGTGGATGATCCGATGATCTCTAACGGTCTTTGCAGCTCAGACTGCCTGAGGTTCTATGAAATAGCCAACTCTGAGGTCCTGGCTAAGTCAGGAAGGCCAGCTCACCAAGATGGGAGGATTGGTTGCTGAGGGACTTGGGAATTCAGGTCTAGGTATGAGAAATAATTATACTACTGCTGAGATCCAGGGTGGAGTTGTCATTTACATCAGTCAGCCTTCACCAGACCCCAGTGTACTCAGCCCTTCCCTTCACTTTATTCTACTGAAGATAATTTTCCCCTCAGAGAAGCCCTATGAGGGCAGGGCTCGTGTCTTCACTGAGGAATTAGGCAACTTAGCAAAGACACACAGCTGAGTAGCAAAGAACCCAGAATTGTCTTCACCATTCCCAAGCTCCTTCCCCACTCTGACCTTTTTCTTTGATTTACCTTGAGCACTGTAGGTATGTGAATCTGGAAACTCAGCTACTTACCTCAACAAACAGGTAACACTGAGTATTTACCAGGTGTCTTGGTGAGTCTTGCACATGTTTGTGCTCCTTTACTCTGAGCCTTGTGAGAAAGGTGTAACTTTTTCTAGAGAAGCTGAGTTAACTTGTCCAAGATGACCCTGCTAGTGAGAGACAGAGCCAGGTCTGATCCAGCCAGGCTGTCTGACTCTCTGGCCTGGATTTGAGAAGGGCCAACCCCTGGTGGCTTTGACCATAGACACCCTCCCACCCCACTTTGTTATCTTCCTCTGATGTCCCATGGTTTTACTGGGAAAGGGCAGAGCCAGGGTTAATGTTAAGCTGTCTCTCTCTCTCTCTCTCTTTTTTTTTTTTTTTTTTTTTTTAGTTGTACACAATGCCTTTATTTTTATGTGGTGCTGAGGATCGAACCCGGGCTGCGCACGTGCTAGGCGAGCGCTCTACCGCTGAGCCACAACCCCAGCCCTGTTAAGCTTTCTCTTAACTCTTGTGACATTTCCTGTCAGCCACTGTGTTATGAAGGATGTAACATTGAGTCAGGGTGAGAAAGTCACTTCTCACAGGCCTGGAAGAAGGGGTGTTCAGGCTACAGGAGAGACCTACTTGCCATCAACCAGAAATCCAACTCAAGGAGGCACCTCCTGTGTGGGCTGGAGCACGTCCATTCCCCTTTAGGCTTTCTGCAGTGTAGGGAAATTAGAGTGGCTAACTCCATGTAACTGCCCTAAATAGTTTCCAGTATCTTCCCTGAGAGGTGCTAGCCAGAGCCCATCCCATCTCCTGACTGAGGTCCCTGCATATCACTGCAGTTGGATGACTGGTTGTGTTGCCCTGAGCATGTCAGGCTCAGCCTGGACCATTGAAATTACTAGAGAAACCAAAATAAGCAACTTCTTTAAAAGCCCTAGGAGACCAGCAAACTAGCTCTTCCCTCTGTCCCATTTGGACTGGCATCTCTTCATCTGTTGGTTTCTTCCTTCACCATGCCCTGGTGCTTGGCATGGAGCCTGGCATCTGGGACAGCCTGAAGTCTTGTGGCACAGAGACTGCTGAGTGCTGAGACTTGGCTTTCTAAGCCTTGGTGCTGCCCCAACCCGTGGGTCCCCTCCCCTGTCTGGCTAGCCTGCTCCCATGGCCAGTTTATCAGCCCAGGTCATGATGTTAGCAGCTACTCCATTGGAACTTGACTCAGTGTCAGTCTCCATGCCACGTGCTTATACACATTATCTTTTTTCCACTTTGTTCACCTTAGGAGGAAACTGAGGTTCAGACAGAACTCTGAGATCAGCCAGGGTCATACAGCTAACAAGTGGCAAAGCTGCAAGTTAGATCTGGGCCTTTCCCTGTAGGTGGGGTGACTTTGCTGGAGGTGGGGCCCCATCAAACACATGTGGTCCAGGATAGCTGAAGTGTAGGGCTCCTGAAGTTTAAATATACCTTTGCCATTTAATTTAGATTCTTCCTACAGTAGGATGGCACTAGGTAATAAGACCTACCTTCTGAGGCTGTTGTGACAATTAAATGAGCTACTATGTATAGAGCACTCTGACAGTGCCTGACTCCCAGTGAGTGCTCAATGATTAAAGTGATTATTAGTCCCAGCATGATGGTGCATGCCTGTAATCCCAACAGCTCAGGAGACTGAGGCAGAAGGATCATAAGTTTAAAGCCAGCCTCAGCAACTTAGTGAGGCCCTAAGCAATTCAGTGAGACCCTGTCTCTAAATCAAATACAAAATAGGGCTGGGGATGTGGCTCAGTGGTTGAGTGCCCCTGAGTTTAATCCCTGGCACCCCCCAAAAAAGTGATTATTAGTATTGCTTCTCTCTGAGCACCTTCTCAGGGTACACGGTGGGAGCCCCTATTCCCCCATGCTGCACAAAACCTGCCATCAGTTCCTGTGTTTGGATTGCCCAACTTCAGACTCTGTGATACCAGCAAACCAGCTCTTCCCTCTGTCCCATCTGGACTGGCATCTCTTCATCTGTTGGTTTCTTCCTTCACCATCCCCTGGTGTCTGGCAGTGAGGCAGCCAGCGGTGGCTCAGTGCACAGTGAGCCCTGGTGCTCTTCAGCGAGCCCTGCTCCAAGGCCCTGGGTGAGGCCCAGGTGTGTCACAGTGGAAGGCATCTGACACCCAGCATAGGGCTGTGAGCCCGGCAGCACCTGCAAAGGAAGCAGGGCCCCAGTCTGGACTGTACCCCCATCCTTCCTCAAAGAAATGTCCCTGAGTTCTGATGGGTCCAGGTACCTGGTTTCCTAGGAGCCTGTCAAAGGCTTTGGGGTCTACTACCCTGGGCACTGTGGCCTGGCATGACTGGGGGTTTCTGAGAACTGACTTTATGACGGTAATAAATGGGTACAGGGAAAGTTGGCCAGGAATTTGGGGCCCTCCTCATTGAATCAGCAGGAACCAAGGACTTGGATCTGCATAACCATAGCCCTATCTGGGGTTGACCATGAATCCCCTGTATAGACACCCAAACATTGAGTGGATGTTTTTACTTGACCAGCCATTTGAAAAATGTAATAACAACAGCAAGTCAGAAGTGCAGGTATTTTTTCTGTGTCTCCCACCATTCCTGGCCCTCTGGGCAAACTTACTTCCCCCATCTCTATTCGCTGTTAAGGGATGATCTCCAGGAGTCAGCCTTCTTACCCAGTGCCACTGAATCAGACAGGTCTGCTAAGTAAGTCCCCACTGTAGAGGCCTTGCCTTCTTGGCACTCAAAAGAATACGTCTATTGGTAGACTTTTAGGACTTTTTTAAAAATTTGAAGGATTAATGGTTTTGTTTCTTTTTTTTTTTTTAAATATATATATGTGTGTGTGTGTGTGTGCATATATATATATGTGTGTGTATATATATATGTGTGTGTGTGTGTGTGTATATATATATATATATATATTTTTTAGTTGTAGAAGGACACAATACCTTTATTTATTTATCTTTATGTGGTGCTGAGGATCCAACCAATGCCTCACCCATTCTAGGCGAGTGCTCTACCACTGAGCCACAACTCCAGCCCTGGTTCAGTTTTTTTGGTGAGTTAAAAATTTACCTAGGGGGGCTGGGGTTGTGGCTCAGGGGTAGAGTATTCACCTAGCACATGCGAGACCCTGGGTTCGATCCTCAGCACCACATAAAAATAAAATAAAGTTATTGTGTCCAACTACAACTAAAAAATGATTTCAATTTTTTTTTTTTTTTTTTTTTTTTTGGAATTACCTAGGACTGGGGATGTAGCTCAGTGATAAACTACTTGTCTCACATGCATGGGAGGCCCTGGGCTCAGTCCCCAACATTGCAAAAAATAAACAAATAAAAGTGACCTCTATTGTGTTATTACAATTGTACACTTGAAAAGGGTTCAGATGATAAATTTTATATTTTGTCTTTTACCACAGTCGGGGGAGAAAGAAGAAAAACACTCTTGTCACGTCCTAAACTAGAAGGAAATAATACTTATGAATCTAAACCAGATGCCTGGCTGGGTGGTGGTACATGCCTGTAATCCCAGTGACTCATGAGGCTGAGGCAGGAGGATTGCAATTTGAGGAAAGCTTCAGCAACTTAGTTCAACCCTGACTCAAAAGGACTGGGATGTAGCTCAGTGTTAAAGTGCCCCTTGGTTCAATCCCCAGTACCATGTAATAATCAAGCCAGGAGCCAGGCACAGTGGCACAATCTATAATCCCACCTACCCAGGAGGCTGAGGCAGAAGAATCACAAGTTCAAGGCCTGTCTGAAAATTTTTAAAAAAATTTTTAAAGGGCTGAGGATTCAGCTCAATGAGTACTCACCCACCATGTGCAAGGCCCTGGGTTCAATCTCCAGTACCACATGCACACAAAGAAACCTAGAAACTTTGAACAGTTTATAACTCTGATGTACTATGTTAATAATTAATGACATTAAACATTCTATTTTTTAAAAACTAGGAAACATTAAAATTAACTTTCAACTTAGTTTTGTACTGATAGCATTAATTTAATATTAAAGCATTTTAGAGATCAAGGATAAAAATAGAAAACAAGTGCTTCTGAGGCAGGAGGATCGCAAGTTCAAAGCCAGCCTCAGCAATGGCGAGGCACTTAGCAACTCAGTGAGACCCTGTCTCTAAATAAAATACAAAAAAGGGCTGGGGTAGTGACCCAGTGGTCGAATGCCCCTGAGTTCAATCCCTGGTACCAAAAAACAAGAATGGGGTTGTGGCTCAGTGGCAGAGTGCTCGCATCACAAACATGTGGGGCACTGGGTTCAATCTCAGAACCACATTTGTTAAAAAAAATGAACAAGGGCTGAGGTTGTGGCTCAGTGGTAGAGTACTCGCCTAGCACATGCGCGGCCCGGGTTCTATCCTCAGCACCACGTAAAAATAAATGCATTGTGTACAACTAAAAGCAAATAAATAAATATTTTTTAAAAATGAACAAAATAAAAATATTGTGTTTGTGTAAAATTAAAAAAAAAAAAGAAGAATAGAAACTGGGTCCCTATAATTCTAGTGATTCAGGAGGCTGAGGCAGGAGGATCCCAAGCTTGAGGCCAGCCTGAGTAACTTAGGGAGACCCTGTCTCAAAATAAAAACAAAAAGGCCGGGGTTGTGTAACTCAGTGGTAGAGTGCTTATAGAGAGGCATGTGGGAGGTCCTGGGGGGAGGCCCTGGGTTCAACCCTAGTACTACAGAAAAAAGAGGAGATGTATAAATACACACACACACACATATACATACACACAAGACTGTCTGAAAAATAAGGCAGTTCAGATTTATCTATGTATTATGTGGATTTCATTGTTAATTTTAGTAATCAAATTAATACTGTTAATGTAAGGTCTGGGGATATGGTGTGGTCGTAGAGCATTTGCCTGGCATGTGTGAAGTCTGGTCTTGATCCGCAGCACCACAAAAAAGAAAATAAATAATGGTACACTTATTAATAAACGTGTATATTTATTTGTCCTTTTAAAAAAATTTGTAGCCTTCCTATTTCTGAAGACTGTGGCTCCAAGTGCAGGCAGCTATTCCACTAGCACCCACCAGCCTGAGTGGCTTAGCCAGGAGGGCAGGTGGGTAGGATGCAGGGTGCTGGTCTCTCCCTGAGGACACGGCGGGCTGCATCCCTGCTGAGCAGGAGCCCTCAATGGTTTCTTTCCTTGTGCAGCTCTGATCGAGTCCCTAAACCAAAAACCACAGTCTGCCAGTGACCAACCCCAACCCACAGAAGCAACCCACACGACCCACAGGAAAGCAGGTGCGACTGATGCCCCCTCAGCCAATGGTGAAGCTGGAGGAGGAGAGAGCAGCAAAGGCTACACTGCAGAGCAAGTGGCGGCAGTAAGAAGGTAGAGGCCTGGGCGCCAGCCTGCGGTACTGGGGACACCTAGGGAAGGCTTCCTACAAGCCATCCCTCACTTCTGCCCATGGCCTGGATGGGGCCTGGGAGGGTCTTGGAGGTCGGAAAAGGTCCAGCCTTATTTCCCACAAGGCCCTAAAATGTATGGAAGCCAGGGCCCCACTGTCTGCCCCACCCCTAGACAGCCCACAGCAGAGGCAGGAAATGCTGACTCTGTCACCTTCCCCTGCCACTGGCCAGGTGGGCCCAGGCCTCTCTACAAGCTGTTTGCCCAGATTCTCCCCCACCCAAACCCCCATCCCCAACAAAGACCTTCTAGACCAGATCCCATGGGGGTGCAGTGGAGGCAGAAGCAGAGTTATGCCCTCAAGGTTTGGGTCCTGTGCAGAGCAGCTCACTGCAGGCCAGAGACGTTCTGCAAGGTTTCTCAGGACTAGAGCCTCCAGCTCTTGCTCTCCCCACCAGCTTGCCTCAGGTGGGGTCGTGCTCCCACCTCCTGGAAAGCTTCGGGACAGGGGTTCAGCCTGTGTGTGACCAAGCGTGACTGTAGTTTAGCATGAACCAGGCAAGGGTTTAACCAGACAAGCCTAATAATCATCAACAATAGAGACTAACATATGAGGAGCTGAGAGTGCTCAGAGAAAGCCAAGAACCAGGGACCTTCAGGGACCCAGAAAGTAAGAATTGATAGAACAGAAATAGGGTTTCTTCAATGCCCAGTTCCTCGGGTAAATGGGCACCTGCCATTGCTGACCTTTATGTTCCCACTCCAGAATTCTAATTGCCAAGAGAGTACAGTTGGCTGAGCTCAGGACACGCCTGCCCTTGGATGACAGACATTGACAGGCCTTCCAAGGCTGCTTCCAGTGAGGGAGTTGTTAGCAGAGAGAGATTGATGCTCGCCTGGCCAAAGACAGCAGCTGCCCCTCCCAAGTCCTAAGTGTATTCTTTGGTGTTTCCAGAGGGCCTGCCCAGCTCCCAATCCCAGCTGGAACTCCCTTGTCCCTGAAGTCAGACAGCTGACCCAGAGGAACTACTGGCCATGCGCTGCTTCCCCTCCAGGGGAGGGGCGCTCAGACCTGGACACCCATTGCTGCCTGTTCCTCTCCCACCTCACCTCATGGCTGTAAGCCGACATAGGGCACCCACTACCACGCTCTTCTTCCTCCCCCAGGGTCAAGCAATGTAAGGATTACTATGAAATCCTAGGGGTGAGCCGAGGAGCCTCAGATGAGGACTTGAAGAAGGCCTACCGCAAGTTGGCCCTCAAATTCCACCCTGATAAGAACCATGCGCCTGGTGCAACTGAAGCTTTCAAAGGTGAGCCAGCCCTGGTACCCTGGCATTTTGGTATTTTTATCTCCTGTCTAGAATACAGGACCAAGACAGCTTTCCCAGGAAGGGGGTGGGCAGAATGATCTCAAGCTTCATTCTACAGCTCAGGAGCTGCTTCTTGAGGTCACAGTAGCCACCTCTAGCCAGGTAATTTTTCAGAGTTCAAATAGTTCCATTCTGTTTCCCTTGTGTCATCCAATGTTTTATAGGAAGTAAGAGAATTCTAGTAGTTTCTCCAAGGTCACTCACTGACTGGGGAAGGAGTAGCCTCCTACGGTAACAGCCTCCCTGTGCTGAGGGGCAGGGCAGCCCCAGGTCAGGGGCCTCTGGCTTGGTGACCTCAGTACCAGCAGCCACATCCAGCTACACACACATATCCTGAGGGCCTACAGTGGGGGCATGACAGCCTTTCTGTCCTCAGAGCCTAGTGAATTCCAGAGTGGGTGTGTCACTTCTTGCCAGAATCATAAGCTGCCCTTTATTCACTTAGATTGTCATTTAACCTATGAAGCACACATGCGCACTGACTCCAGGCCAGCCCTGTGTTGGGACACCGCAGTTTCTCATTCCCCTGTTGTTCCTTCTCTCATTTCCACCTTGTCTCCCTCTGAAGAGTGTGGTGACTGGCCCCACCTGGCACTGTGCTGTCAGTACTGGGGTCAAGCCAGGCTTGGTGGTGCACTCCTGTAATCCCAGCGACTCTGGAGACTGAAGCAGGAGATCACAAGTTCAGCCTCAGCAACTTAACAAGGCCCTAAGCAATTTAGTGAGACCCTGTCTCAAAAAAGAAAAAAGGCCTGGGGATGTGGCTTAGTAGTTAAGCACCCCTGGGTTCAATTCCTGGTACAAAAATAAAGTAAGTAAGTACTGGGTTAAGACCATAGTCAGTCAGGGAGCCTATGCCAGAGCAGACTCCCAAGACCTGGCACACCATCTCCCAGGGGCCTGCTCCAGGGGAAGGAGGAGATTGGGAGTGGGGCAGCAAGGTGGCCATGGGTGATGCGTCTCCAGCCCTGAGTGCTCCTGCAGTCTGCCCAGATGGGGACTGAGAGGCCAGATCTGGTGCTGGGACCTTGTGAAATGGTAGGAGGGGAGAGAGGAAGACTCCACCCTCCTCCTTCCCAGGGGTTGCAGGATGTGAAGCAGATGCAGCTGTGGCCACTGTTCCTAGCAACTGGGCAACTGGAGGAGAAGGAGGAGAAGCAGGAGGCTGGGGAGAGCCCAGAGCTACAGGTCTTGTGAACACAGGCTTCTCACCAGTAAGCTCTGCTGAGGAGACCTCAGGGCCACCCACTTCACTGCCACATCACCAACGGCAGATGAGCCTCAACCAGACCCCAAGGATTTGGTCCTTGCCAGCAGTTCTCACTATTTTCCAGTTTACAAGGACTCACTGTGTCCATTTGGTCACTATAACTTCAAAAATATATTACCACCAGAAAAGGATGCCCTGCCCTTGGGCATCTCAGGAAAGAAGGAAGGAAGGAAGGGGGCTTTGGTGGTTTCATAAGATCAGTGAGAATCCTAATTAGAATAAGTTATACTCCATGTGTGGATAATATGTCAAAATATACTCTACTGTCATGTATATATATAAAGAGAACAAATTAAAAAAAAAAAAAAAAAAAAAAAAGTCTGAAAGCTTGAAGCAAGACACTTGGCTTTGACTCCTGGCTCAGAGTCCTCAGAGCTGGACGAGTCACTTTACTTCCCTGAGCCTCGCTTCTCTAATTGGTAAAACGCAGGCAGGGCTGATCTTCAAAGTAATTGAGACAGCACCTATAAAGGACCTTGCTCCTCCAGTGTCACTATGAGGAAAGCCAGGAGTCTCAGCGTGAATCCGCTAGGCAGTCCAGACTGCCCACACCCCTTCCCCACGTGTGCCCAACTGGCAGGCTTCCTGCAGTCCCACAGACTTCTTTTCCCTAACGCCCTTCCAAAGCCCCTGGAAAAAGTGAGCACCGGGCTGCATGGCAGCCCTACCACACCTGCCCCTCAGCCCGACCTTCCTGTTCCCTCTCCAGCCATTGGCACAGCATATGCGGTACTTAGCAACCCAGAGAAAAGGAAGCAGTATGACCAGTTTGGTGATGACAAGAACCAGGCAGCCCGACCCGGCCACGGGCATGGGGACTTCCACCGTGGCTTTGAGGCTGACATCTCCCCTGAAGACCTCTTCAACATGTTCTTTGGTGGTGGCTTCCCTTCTAGTAAGTTCCTTCCCCCTCGCACAGCCAGGTCTCTCTGGGAGTGATGGGGGGAGACTGGGTCCACCCCTCCTTTCCCAGCAACCCCAGCTTCTAACTCAGTTCTTCTTACCCTCAGGTAATGTCCATGTGTACAGCAATGGCCGCATGCGCTATACCTACCAGCAAAGGCAGGACCGCAGGGAGAACCAGGGTGATGTGAGTAAAATGGGGGCTGGGGAGAGTAGGGAGTCAAAGCCCACCCCAGGGCATGGGGCCTGGAGGAGGGAGTTAAGTGCCATTCTGCTGAGGGAAACCAGAGGGAGCCACACTCCGCATCGCCCATAGGAAAGGCCCTTTGATAGCCTGCCTTGGGGAATGTAATGCAGAAACTGCTCCCCCTGCAGACAGAATTGTGAATAGCTTTTGTGCAGTCCATTTGTTCATAAGGCAAAAGTGACATTTTCCAAGGAATGGAGAATTATAATGGAAGCCAACATAGGTGCTTTTCAGCACTCTTGAAATGTACATAAAAACTATTAAGTGTAAGCCCGGCTACACCAGAGCCTAGGGCAGGAGGATTGCAAGTTGAAGGCCAGCCTCAGCAACTTAGGGAGGCCCTAAGCGATTTAGCAAGGCCTTGTCTCAAAGTTAAAAATAAAAAAGGTTGAGGATGTGGCTCAGTGGTAAATTGCCCCTGAGATAAATCCCCAGTGTCCACACTCCCCCCCACACACAAATAATTAAAATTTTCAGAAAAGTGTAGTTAGTGAAGCCTCCCTCAGCCTTACCTCCCGTTCTCTCAGGAGCCCCTTGTCAGCTTCTTCTTGCTGTTTTCTCACAAGTCATTGCATGTTACCTTGCTCCCTCTGGTGGCTGCTTTGTTTTTATCTGGGAAAGCTGGCAGGTGGAGAAACTTCTGTATTGGGGACCTTTGGAAGGGAAGAGGAGAGTGTGGTGTCATTACCACCAGGCTTCATTGTGTTAGAGGAGCCGGTAGTGGTTGTGGCCAGCTGCATAATGATTGACTTTTCCCTCCAGGGCGGGCTAGGGGTCTTTGTCCAACTGATGCCCATCCTCATCCTGATCCTCGTGTCAGCTCTCAGCCAGCTTATGGTCTCCAGTCCACCCTACAGTCTGAGCCCAAGACCGTGAGTACTGGATTCAGGCTAGGGTGATGGGCGGACAGGGGCTTTGGAGTCTCAACCCTTACTAGGGGCCTTCCTTCCCATCTTGATCTAGCAAGTTCTCTCATAACACAAAAAAGAGGTTCAGAATCAAGAAAATAGACTGTCTCTGTTGAACTGAGCCTCTGACTTTTTTAGAATCAGCCTCCCAAGAGAATGCAGTGAAAGCTGGGCATGGTGACCCACACCTATAATCCCAGTGACTCAGGAGGCTGAGGCAGGAGGATCCCAAATTCAAGGCCAGACTCATCAACTTGGCTAGACCCTCAGCAACACAGAGACACCTTGTCTCAAAATAAAAAATAAAAAGGATTGGTGATATAGTGCAATGGTAAAGCACCTGGGTTTCATCCCCAATACCAAAAGAAAGAAAATGCAGTGAAAGCTTCAGACCTATTCCCTCAATGCACACTTGATTTTTACATATGATTTCAGAGACTTCATGGCTCCTCCCTCCCCCATCTTATCTGCTGACCCTGAAATAACCTCTGCTCTTAAATGCTGGTTGAGGCCCTGACAGCCATGAAAGGACAGGGGCCCTAGACTCAGAGCAAGGGTGGCTTTGAACCCTATCGTCTCCACTAAGAAGCTGCATAACCAAGGTTTCCTCATCCATAAAATGGGAATAACAACATCTACCCACTTGTGAAAATTAATGAGTAATACATATCAAATATCTGGCTCATTAGAAATACTTAATGTTTTTGAATGAATACTTGGTCTCAGCTGCCAATAGTGAGCTTGATAAGTTAGTTGACCCTTTAAGATGTCCGCTCCTCTCTTCACTCTCAGTCCTGGCACAGTGTCTCATACATAGTGGGTGCTTAGCTTCTGTTCCTTGAAGCCTTCTGCTCCTACCCAGCACCTCACTCTGGCCTGAAGGTGGGGGTTGCAGGCTTCATCGCAGCCAGCAGAGGGCAGAATTCACTCAGTGAACCCATATTAGCTGGCTGAGGCTCTTAAGTGGCCTGACAACAGCCCCTTCCCTGCAGCTGGAAAGATGAGGGGCTTCTGTAAGTAGTTCTCCCTGCAGCCTACAGAGCCCATGATTGGGGCTGGAAGGATACAACTCCTTGGAATCTTTCCTATCGTGTTTTGTTCCTGTGAGTTTTTTTTTTAATTTGTTTTGGTACTAGGAATTGAACCTGGTGCCTCTCACACACTCAGCACACATTCTACCAGTGCACAGTACCCCCAGCCCCATTATTTTTACCCAAAGAATCTTTTTTTTTATTATTATTTTTTTATTTTTTGTAGTTGTAGAGGGACAGCATGCATTTTTTTTTTTTTTTTTTTTTTTTAATGTTGTGCTGAGTATTGAACCCAGTGCCTCACATTTGCCAGGCAAGCGCTGTGCCACTGGGCTGCAACCCCAGCCCTGTCCCTAAGAATTTTAACCTTAGACTGGCAGCTCCTGTAGAGGCAGGCAGGCCCTGGGCATTGGTGGGTTTAGGGGACAGATGGGAAAATGGAAGCACACTACCTCTCCAGTTCTCAGTGTCCCAGATTAGAGCTTCTCAGAAAGGGCTTTTCCCCAAAGGCCTCAGGTCAGTGGTGTGCTTAGAGGAAAGGCTTGCTGCATGCTGGGTGTCTCTGTGGCAGGGACACTCTGCCTTTTCTGGAGATGTTTGTTTGTGGGGGCACATCAGTTCTTGCTACAGAGTGGAAGGGAATCAGCTACTCTTGTGGCTGGGGGTACCTCATCCCTTGAGCTGCCCTGGGCCTGGCCCCTAGGTCCACTTTGCACTGGTATATTTCTGGCCAGGTCAGTGGGCCATGTCCACAGGCGAGTCACAGAGCACCTGAGCGTCGTCTACTACGTGGCAGAGACCTTCTCTGAGGAGTACACAGGCTCCAGCCTCAAAACGGTTGAACGGAATGTGGAAGATGATTATATCGCCAACCTCCGAAATAACTGTTGGAAGGAAAAGCAGCAAAGTAAGTGTGTGTGCGTGTGTGTGTGTGTGTGTGTGTGTGTGTGTGTTTTCTGTCTGGGAGGGTAGCCAAGGACAAAGAAGAAAGAGAATAGGGAAAGGAGAAAGCCCTACTCACCCATCTTCATGGGCCTGGCACCTGGTACTGCCCTGTGCCAGCTGCCTCCTAGCCAAGACCTGGACTCCACTCCTGTATTCCCTTGGGGCTGAGAACCCAGGCCACCTGGTGATTTTCTCCATGTCCTTTAAATCACTGCAATCAGCCTGTCACTCATTCTGGCTGCCGGGGATGAGTATGTAGAGACTAGAGATCTCCTGACCTCCCACTGATTGTGCACCCTGGTCTATCTATGGGACCCTGGGGAAGTCTGACCAGGATAACAGGCTCTCACCTTGAATGGCCTCACCCCTGTACTAAAGGAAGGGGCCTCTATCATCCCTCTCCAAGGCAGGGACCATAGTCTGTTCCTCCAGGGTCTTCCCCCAGGCAATCTAGCTGGGCCCAAGCTCCTGGGCCTGTACCAACCTTCTTCTTCCCCCAGCAGGCCCAGGCATGCCTTCTGGCAGACTCCAGGAGGTACTGAGTGTGCCCTAACCTTTGTCCATTGCCTTGCAGAGGAAGGTTTGCTATACCGGGCCCGCTACTTTGGTGACACAGATATGTACCACAGAGCACAGAAGATGGGAACCCCGAGCTGCAGCCGGCTGTCAGAGGTGCAGGCCTCCCTGCATGGATAGTCCTGGGCCAGCCACACCACCCAGGTCCAAGTATGAGCCAGGGCTGCCTCTGCCCTGCAACTCCTGGCAGCTTTGGCCTTGGTCATGAGGCAGAGGAGGTGGGGAGGGAGGAAGCCTGGTAGGGTTGGCAAAGACCCCTGTCCCAGCCTGACCTCCAAATCCCAGAGACAGGACAGCTCTGGGGCCAGCTTGGAAGCTGAGGTCTTTTCAACCATCCAGTCATTGTCTACCCTGCCTCCTGCACCCCACTCCCTTCTCTCATTTTGGGGCTGTGTAGTGGAACCCAGTGCTGCTGCTCTTTTGTCTACTCCAACATCAAGTCACCCCAACCCTTTCCCAAGTACAGCTGACTATTGCCTGTGCCCTGGTATTTAGGACACCAAATATTACAGGGCCCAAGACAGCCCGCACACCCACTGCCTGCCTGATGCCAGAAGAGCCATGTGCTAGTGGGTGAGCCTAGAGCCCCTCCTTCCCTGTCCTTCCAGGCAGGAGGAAATGGAACAAGATGAATGAGCAGCCCAATTGTAGGCAGGAGAGGCCTGTGTGCCCTGACCACACCCTACTCCGGTGGGATTTGAGGCCCTCTCTCCAATACTACTGCACCTGGTGCCTGGAAGCCACAGGCATCCGGCCCCACCCAGGCATCTTGCCTGTGGTCTGAGGAAGGGAACAGGTCATGAGTTCATGGTCAGATGCATCCACTCAGTACAGAAGGGGTAGGAGAAAATGAGAGTTGCTGCGGGTAGGCACCCCACCTCCTCCCCTCTGCATGTGGGTGGTGGGCTCTGCTCTCAGTGCCCCGGAACAAATAGCTTACACCAGGCCTGGAGGAATACAGGCAGAGCCAGTAGAGACTTCTCAGTATTGGGACCTTTCTTGTCCCCTCCTTTACCTGTGTCCCCTCCACACAGATTCAGCTGCAGACTTTACCCTGTGCCCATTCGCTAGTGACTCCAGAGTGCAGCACACCGCAGCGGGGGCTGAGCCGGGCAGGGGCACTGCGCAAGGCGGGCTGCTTGTTTGCATGGGCTGAGGTAACTGTTAACCAGCTGACTGTTAACCACTCTCCTCCCCAGACTATGAAATCCCTGGAGAACTTTTGGTGACACGCACTGAGCCAAGGTGATGGACTGTGTATTTAAGGAAAGACATACAAAGAAAAAATTAAAATGGAATTGGAGGCTGAACGCTGCACAACTGCCCTCTCTCTCACCCAGTAAATGCAGAAAGCTCTTAGGACAGACAGAAAACCTGCCAGGGGCTGCTTCCTTCCCTCCCAGTGCTGGCAGAAGCTCTGCATCAGCTCGCTCCTAGGATACAGAAACCATGGCAACGAAAGTAGAATGTAAAACTTGCAGCAAATGTCTGTGGGAAGGACTGGGGGAGGGGGTGCCTAACTGCCTCTCCTCCCCCTCCCAGGAGCCATCACCAGTCACCTCACAGAGGCATTGGCCGTGGATACAGAGGAAGAAAGAAGGAAAAAAACTCTCCATAGAATGTAACTTATAGATGCATGTATATGTATATATATATATATATATATATATATATCTATTTATATGTAAATAGGCATATATAAAGATATATATATATATATATATATATATATATATATATATACACACACACACACATATAGAGTCTACTTTTTAAACTATGCAGGGATTGAGTTAAGTTGTTGAGATGATTTCCTCTGTGTTTCAGAAAATGAGGCCGCCTTGTTTGGGGAAGGCAGCCTGGTCCTTCAAAAGCTAGACATTAGCCACAGCTGACAGCATAAGGAAAGTTGGGTCATAATGCTTTTAATGTCCCCTGCCCCCCAGCCCCAGCCTGTTTTCAATGGCAGCAGTAATCACGTGGCTGCCTGGTGGTGCCATGGCATAGAAAACTTCTAAAGATCACCAGGTTTATGGTTAAGCTGGAGAGGAACAGGCTGTGGGGCAAGGAAGGTGCCCCTAGGGGTGGATACCAGGTCGGTATTGAGCCATGGTAGAGGTCCAGACAGCCTGCTGGAGTGAGGCCACCCACTCAAGCTGCCCCAACCCTGCCTTTGGCCAGCTCAGGTGGGTTCTCTGTCCTTGTGCCCCCAGAGCCTCTCAGCCAGTCCCCTGCCCATGGAACTGCAGGGCTTGGAGAGGGGCCAGGTTCTACCTATTTCCCCACCTGGGTCCCTACATGGGTTTTGCCTTATAGGTGCCACAGGGCACAGCTCCATCATTGCCACTGGTTTTTCCTAAGTCATGCACCAAGAACTGCAGAAGACTCTTCCTCCAAGAGTCAGCCCAGGACCCCAGGGCAGCAGCCTGACTCATGAAGAAAAGTCAGTGCCTGTGGGCACCTCTGTCTTCACCTCCGTGGACATGGCTGCACCAGGCCTCCTCTTGCACATTGGATGAAGGATATACCTGAACCAGAATGTTTTTCTTACCCTCCCCTTCATATGAGGATTTTTCTCAAAACAGTTGCTGCCAGAGGAAGGAGGGAGGTTTTATTTATTCCCACGTTTATACTGGGCCTTTTGGAATTGCCGTTTTTCCCGAGCTTTCCTGTGGTGGTGGGCATGGTGTTGCTCCTGCCATCTTCCAAAGCCTTACTTCCCCAAGCTGCCAGCCACAAGGTGGCAACTGTCCTCCCCGAGTTTATCTTGGCTCTTTTTTTTTTAAGTACCCCAACAAATAGGATTCCTGCTGGGAAAGGAAGTTTGGTAAGGAAATGTCAAATCTGGTTTTTAAACAAGTTCGCACCCTGCAATGAAGTGGCCACCCCGGCCCAGAGAGATCATAAGAACTGGACGCAGGCCAGAGTGCCCCACCCGAGGTGGCCCTGGTGCTCTGCCCCCACACCCCAACCGTCTGGTCTTGGTAGCTGAACCTAGACAGGCTGAGCCATGTGCAATAAGAAGAGATCCTAAAGGATCCCCTGAGAAGCTGTATTTCTTGAATTAGAATTCTGAAATTGTACATCTATAAATATATGTTTATTATGTGATTGGCCGTGGTGGGTCTGCATGGAATAAGGGCACTGAGGTTGGGGGACCAGGCCCCTGTTGCTACTGATAACTATCCAGCCCTGTAACACAGGAGTTCTTGGTGACAAACCTGACTCTCCCCCCTCACCCCTGGCCCAGGCTGCTTAGGTCACAAATGCTGTTCAGGACTGGCTTCACCTAGGCAAAGGGTAAGGGACTCGGGTAGCTGTGGGGGTGCAGAGCCTGGGGTCCCTGCCACCGGTCCTGGGTGGGCACCTGGGCCTTGACCCTCACCCTGTGCTTTTCCCCCTTTTCCCACCCACTCCTCCATTTCCCTCAGGCCAACTGCAAACCTGAGCAAAGCATACCCAGAATCTTCCCCTCCCCAGCCTGGGGCTCTGGCCCACTTGGATCCAGAAGATGGGCAAAGTTCCCCAAGTTTTCTCAGCCATCCTGAGGAGGCTGAAAAAGTTAAAACTGAGGCAGCCCTAGTAGGCTCCCTGTGAATGAGTGGCAGATCTGCCCCGGTCTCCCAGAGACAGGGCTGGCAGCCCTGACTGGCGGGCCCAGGCTCCTCCCGCTGCTGCACCAGCCAAAGACAGGCGGGCTGCCCGGTGGTGCCACAGCAGCCAGAGAGCTCATTGGCTGTCCCCACCCGGGGTCACCACAGCCTGCCCTGGCCTACTAGCTGCCACTTGTTAACTACAGCTGACAGAGGCATTTCCAGGGCCACCCCCACGCACCCACCCGTCCCCTGCCCTCACTGGGCAGCTCAGTGAGCCAAAAGGGGTGGGACACACTCTGTTTGCAGCAAAAAGAGGCTTTGACAAGTGTGTCCCACCCACTGTCAGGTGGCAAAACAAGCCACAGAGTCCAGCCCGGCTCCAGGGAAAGCCAGCTTATCATCTTGTCCCATACTGCCACTTCTAGGGAAGGAGCTGCTCCCAGGCCCAAGAGCATGCACCTTGCCTGGCTGCAGCCTGACATGGTGCTAAGGCTGCTGACACAGTGTCGGTTCTACGGCAGTCGTAATCCCTACCAGACCCCGTACCAGGTGACATGAGTAAGCCCATTTCCCAGAGCAGGAAAATGAGGCTTGGGGGAGGGAAGATGACCCCAAGAGTCTTGAAAAGCTGTGTATGTCTTGGGAACCTGTGTAGCAAAATGATCATTCTGCAAACATGAACTGTACTAAAGATGGTCATACCTACTCTCCCAAATAGATTGGGTGGGGGACCTGCATCCCAAAGGGTGGACAAGGGTGAAAAGGCCACAAGATAGTAGGCATTCATCTGGGGGTACATTGCCCATTCAGGCAGGAGTCCCTCCTGTCAATGACAGGTGTCCATCCTGCTCTACAGGACAGCATCCCTGAGTCATCAACCCCAAGAGGCAGCAGAGCAGACCAGCCAGCCATCGGGTGCCATCGTGAGTCCCTCAGCCCAGCTGGCCCAGCTCCATCCTGCTCAGCCACTTCCTGAGTGAAGTTGAGCATGTCACTTAACCTCCCTCTACTTCAGTGTCCTCATCTGCAAAATGGCCAACCTCCTGGGGCAGCTGTGAGGAGTCAAGGTTCCATAAAGCACTTATACAGGCTGAGGAAGGAATAAGATGAAAGAGGGGCCTCTGGGCACCAACACACTTGTCTGGATGGCCACTGGTGCCTGTCCCTGCAGTTTTCTCGGCCTCAACGACTCCTCTGCCAGTGTTACCCTGAGGGCTGTTTCACAGTCATGAACCTGTACACTGGACCAGAGCCAAGAGGGCTCACTCAGACCTAGGGCCATCAGACCAAGGTGTGCCTGTCGGGGTTGAAGGGACAGCTGGAGAGAGGTAACCAGTGTCATGGGACAAGCACTGAATAGGGCTTTTTCCTTTGCCCCACCTCCTGGGTGAAGCAAAAGTGTACCAAAAGTGTCTTACAACTCCTTTTGCAGCAAGGCACCATGTTGCATGCCTATAATCCCAGCAGCTTGGGAGGCTGAGGCAGGAGGATCACAAGTTCAAAGCCAGCCTCAGCAACTTAGCAAGGCCCTGAGCAACTTAGTGCAATCCTGTCAAAAAAAAATACAAGGGCTGGAGATGGTTAAGCACCCCAGGGTTCAATCCCTGGTACCAAAATAGCAAACAAATAAAAACGACTGTTGCTAAGAAAGCATGGGTACACCAGGGGCCGATATGAGAATCACGAACAGTGGTCATGGAAGGGGTAGAAGAAAAGGGCAGAAGAGCCTCAGGGTCACCTCCTGCAGGATTTGCCACCTACTGGCTGCCAACCCATGGCCTGCATACTAAGGATGGCACCCTGGACACCAAATTTTGCTGCCAGCCATATACATCAGATTACCCCCATCGCTAGTGCAAGCGCCACACAGGTGACAATGGTGTCTGTGGTGCTCAGGCTGCACACTAGGGCCATGCCTGGCTGCCGCTGGGGCTCAGGGCTCCCACAGCCTCCCTCTGGTCCCTTCTTGGCACTGAAGCACTGAGCACAAAGGATGGAGATCAAGGTTCCACCCTCATCCATAATTGAAAGCACTTTTCACCTTTATTATTTGTAAAAATTTTATAATTGTCATCATCCCACAGACATCCCTGGTTCAGTCATTAAGGCTGTCAGGCTGTCAACTGCTGAGTTTATATGTATCAAGGTTGCCCAAGTACTGGGCCACTAACCTGACCTAGGCCAACCCTGGGTCTGTCCAGACCTCGCCTCACCCCAGGATCCCAGGCCCAGGGGGTCTACTTCTAGGCCCCTGAGCTCAGCCTGTACCCATCATACAGTGCCTGCCTGAAGTTCACGTGGTGAGGTGGGATCCGAGCCCAAAGGATCCAATTGCAAGAGTGTGACCTACATCTGCCAATATTGTTAGCTCTGGAGCCTGGCAGGGCAGCCTGGCTGGGACACAATTCGAGGAACTGTTGACTTGGCTTTGTTTCCAGTCCAGTAGCTGGGAGGGACTCGTGGAGGTGGCATCAGGGGCCCCTGGCTCCTCCCAGCCCCCATGCGTGTCATCGTGAGAGCCAGAGAACTTTGCTTGTTCCTCCAGGGCGCTGGTGATGTCAGTGCAGACCCAATGTCCTCCTGTGGCCTTTGTGCAACCCTGGGTCAGCTGTCTGGCTGCTGGCTTCCTCCAGTACCCATTTATGCCATACTAACATCAAAGACCAGGTCTCCCCTCCTCCCTTGTCCCCTAGCCCTGCCCCAGACTGGCTGAAGCCAAGGTGATGGGCAGTGGGTAACCCGAGCCAGGGAATGAGGGCTTCAGCCAGACATCCCATGCTGTGGCTCCAGAAGGGGCCCAGGCCTCCCGACAAGGTGTCCCGCTCTGCACCCACAGGCGGCAGGGGAACCTTGAGCCAGTCCCCTGAGATTGCTGAAGCCCTTTCCTCATCTACCAACTAGGAATCTCTCACCTGTCCTGCAGGAGATGAGATGACTTTGAGAAAGTCCTTCCCAAGCCAGGAAAAACCCTACAAGGTCAGCTGTTGCTTGGAGGGTTTTGGTCCTATAACTGCCCTGAGAAAGGGGCAAGAGGCTGTGGCCTCACAGAAGTTTGCATTAACAAGGGCTGAGACAGATCTGTGTCAGCAGGAACTAGCATTAGAGAATGTGAAGATTTCAGCATTGGATAGATGGTCCCAGAAAGTGCTGGGCTTGGGGTCTAATTACTGGGCTACAGGGACACAAAGACAACCGCCTTGCCCTCAAGCTCTCCAGGCACAAGTGATAGAGCACTTTAGATGGCAGACCCTGTCTGAGAACCTGAGGGCCCCAGGGGTAGGCGAGAGTGGGAGTGCCTGGGGCTCCAGCCACCCCTTACAGTCCCCCTCAGGATCTTTGATATAGTGCAGTTAGAACTCTGATTGGAGAAGGGCAATTCCAGAGGCTGAGGCAGGAGAATCACAAGTGTGAGGCCAGGCTGGGCAACTTAGCAAGACCCTATCTCAAAATAAAATAAAAAGGGCTAAAGCCAGGCACAGTGGTGCATGCCTATAATCCCACCAACCTGGGAGGCTGAGTCATAAGGACTGCAAGTCCAAGGCCAGCCTCAACAACTTAATGAGGTCCTAAGCAACTTAGCAAGACCCTTTCTCAAAACAATAAATAAAAAGGACTGAGGATGTTACTCAGTGGTAAAGTCCTGGGTTCAATCCCCAGGCTCCCCCAATACACAAAAAAATGGGCTGGGGGTAATGGGGGTAATTCAGTGATAGAGTGCCCCTGGGTTCAATATTCAGTACTGCAGAAAATAGATAAATAAAATAAAAACAAGGACCTAATCTAACTGTACAATTTTACCAATGAAGAAACTCAGGCCAGGAAAGGATAAGTCATTTGCCAAGGTCACCTGGCTTGGTTGTGTCAGGGTTGCTGCCTGGGCCTGGACCCCTGGGCCATGTTGATGGAGACAGAGGCAAAGAGATGAGGTATTCCCATCAAAGTCTGGGCCACAGCCACTGCTCCCCTGGCAACCCAGAGGGTGAGCCTCAGGGCCAGGAGCCTCGGTGTCCTGAGAAGGCAGCCCAGATCCGGGCCTGGGACAGATAGATAGGAGGGCAGAGGTGTCCTTCATCTACTTCCCTGGCCCCAAAGGGCTCTGTGAGCTGTCAGCCAGCGAGGCCTCTCCCACCCCAGCCTCCCAGACATCACCCTGCCCCTGGCACTCTCAGGGCCCTCATTACAAGTGCCCCAGGCAGGCAGACAGGTTCCCCTCTTCTCACTTCAGAGCTGGGACACCAAGGCACCAGGTGAAGGTAAGCCTGGGACCAAGGCTGCCTGATGCAAACCCTCGTCACACTCCCCACAGTTCCTTGGAGCCTCTCCCCAGCCCTAGCCCCAGCCTCTGCCTCCCCCGTCCATCCAGCCTGGGCCTGACAGGCCTCTCCTCCCGTCGCTGGGTTAGCAAGGACAGTACTTGCCCTGTCTAAAGTGGCTTCATGGGTCACCCCACTAGCCCAGAGTTCTGAGCATTCTCCAAATCGTGGGACCAGTCCTTCCCCAGTGGACATGAACAGAGCAATCCCCTGACCACAGAGGAGACCAGGCCAGGGACCTAGGACTTGGTCCTCCAACCCTGACTGGATGTGACTGGGTCAAGAAACCAAAACAGCATCAAGCCCCCCACAGCACCTGCCTTTTCTGTAGTATACAAGGTACAACTTCGCACCAAGGTGACCAACTGTCCTGGCGTGCCCAGGACTCTGCTGGTTAGCACTGAAAGTTTCAGGTACCCAGAAACTCCTCAGCTTGGACAAACTGGGACAGTTGACCATCCCACAGGACATACACATCTCCAGGGTCACCACACTTTTCCCTCTCCTCACTGAACAGGGTCTTTCCTCTTTCCATCACCCTGGTCTCTATGAGGCTAATGGGAGGGGCCACAGTCAGTCCTCCGCTCTGCTTGACCCCTCTCAGGCCAGGCTGGAGCTTGCCACAGGCCCACGGCAAGGTCAGAGGCCCCGATCTGCTAAGGAGGAGACGAGACTCCAGGGCTTGCTGGAGACCCGGCCTGCCCTAGGTCCTGTGAGATTAATAGCGGAGGGAGCCCAAGAAAGGCATGGTGGGGCCCTGAGCCTCCTCCAACCCAACTTCATCTTCCAGCAGGGGGCCATTTTGAGGTGACCCCTGGTGGGGTGACCCCAGGGCTGGAGCCAGGAAGGGCCTGCCTGGGGCCCACAGAGGCTGCCTCTACCTGTCTGGGTTGGAGGTGACTCATTTCCTCCCTCAGCTGGTAGGAGGCTGGGAGGGGAGGAGAAGGCATCTAAAAATAGCAGGGCCCACATCATGGAAGATGCCCAAAGAGCTTCTCCTTGAGCAGGGGAGGAACCATTTTCCATCAAACCCATGCTGGTCGTGGCCCCTATCAAGACCCCTGCATAGGCCAAGAGGACAGTGGCCTGAAACCCCCACCCCTCCCCTTCGCAGGCTCGGCACCAGGAGCCAAGGTGTGGAGATGGCCTCTGGGAGGCAGGGACCTGCAGAGGTGGGAGAGGAGTGTGCAGAGGAGGCAGGGCCTGGGGAGGCTGGAGGGTGCATGATTCAGACCACCTGGACTCACTGGGGCCAGCCCAGCCGGCCTTCCCTCCCACAGCGTCTCCACGGTGCCACGTCCCTTCCCCGCCCACCCACACACGGAGACACGGGGAGACACACACAGCCCTCACACTCAGCCGGCCGCCTGAGTCATTTCCCTCTGAATAGGACTCATCCCCTGCTACGTGGGCCTCCACTTCCCTGGTCAGGGCGGAGTCTGAGGCCCTTGTGTGCTCAAGTCACTCCCTGGAATACAAGGAAGTGATGCTCATGACAGTCCCTGATTTGGGGACCTGACATCTCAAGAGGCCCACTCAGGACAGGGGGCGGGAGGACACCAGGGCAGAAACCAGAGGCAGGCAGGGCCCACAGGGCGAGACCACCTGGAGTCAGGAGACCTGGGTTCAAATTCTGGCTCTGCCACTTTCTGTCTGTGTGACCTGAGATGAGCTATTCGACTCCCCCTGCAGCGGCTCCCTCATCACATGTGAAACACAAAATAGTGTACATGTCCCCAAGCAAACAGCGCTTTCCATCAACACCTGTGGTATGAAGCTAGAAGCCTAGGGTGGGATGGGCTGGGGTTGTGGCTCAGCAGTAGAGCACTCGCCTAGCACGTGCGCGGCCCAGGTTCGATCCTCAGCACCACGTACAAATAAAGGCATTGTGTAAAACTAAAAACAAACAAATAAATATTAAAAAAAAAAAAAAAAAAAGAAGAAGAAGAAGAAGAAGAAGAAGCCTTGGGTGGGGGAACCTCTGAAGATTTTGGCACTTGGGGGAAAGAGCTCCATCCTCCACAGCAATGGTCTCTGTTAGGGGCACTTTATACTTACCTGCTTCACCCTCTCCACCGACTTCTAAGGCAGGCATTGCCACCCCCACTCCACATGTGGGGACACGGAGGCCCAAAGGTAACCTGCCAACATCACCTGGTAAAAACCAGATCTGGATCCAAATCTGGGTCCAAGCCCCTTGTGCAATAAGTGGTGCAGGCAGGGTGGGTGATGTCCAGGGTGCACTGATCTCTGTCCTCCAGCCTGAGCCTTCAGGCGCCCTGCTGAGTGACTGTGGAAGGTGCCAAGCCTTTGCCAAGGCCGCCTTCCTTCTGTCCTATCCCATTTCCCTCACCGCCATCCCCCAGCCCTCAGGACGCCTCCTAGAACGCTCTGCACTGTCGTGGGGCTGCCACATTTATTTACTCCATGAATAGCCCGTGAGGGGGACCCCCACTTAACAGATCTGAGGCAGTCCCAAACCTGCTCCTGGTCACAGGGCAGGGGTTAGCAGAGCCTGGACTGAGCCCTGGCTTCAGGCTCGCAGGCTGAGGTTCTCACCCCTACAGAATGGGGCTCTGGGCCTTCCCCGACCCATCCTGCTTTGCATGAGCTAGGTTACATGGAAAAATCCAAACCTTGCATCAGACAGAGGGCCGACTCCAGCAAGAGTCTCCAGGCTTCCCACCGTTATCTGACTCATCCTCCTCCCGGCCCATGAGACTGGAGAGAGGCCTCTGGTCCCTGTGGCACAGATGGAGAGACTGAAGCAGGAAGGACCTTACTCCAACGAGTGGGGGACCAGATGGGCAGCAGCAGTTCACAGTTCCCCCTCTATCACTTATTGGGGCTTAACACTTACTAGCCACTATCTTATTTAATCCTTAGAACAACCCAATGATACGTCATCATCCCCTTTTGACAGATAAGTTATCTGAGGCTCAGAGAAGTTAAGCAAGCTCCTTGAGGATACACAGCTTAGCCCTTGCTCCAACAAGCATGAGACAGCAGATCCAGGGGCTCTCCAGACAAATGGGACCAATGAGCCCCCGCACGTGGAGCTCCCACGTGGGGCTGCCCAGGTGTGTCTGCGGGTTGGCACCAGATCCTCGTGTGTCTGTCAGTGTAGTGCGGGGGTGTAGGGACAGGAGCGGAACAGGACAATGATGGCCGGGGGTGGGGTGGGGGTGGGGGTGGATAATGGGCCAGAGGCCTGGGCTGCAGCGCGAGGAGGAGGACGGGTGTCTGCAGCGGTGCCCTCCCGGAAACCGCTACCAGGAGAGGGGCTGGGGAGGGTCACCGCTGCAGGCACGTCCCGCGCGGGCCGGGCCCCACCCCCGCTGCGCCGGGACCCGCGGGGCCGCACGTTGCGGGCGATTGCCCCATCCGGCCACATCCGCTGTTCCCGTCCTTCCTGCGCGTCGCGCACGCGGTGCTTCGGCCGGGCGGGGCTGAGGGGCTGGGGGTTGTCCCGGGCCGGCCAGACTGAGTCCCCAAAGGCACATTAACCCGGCGGCGGCCAGGCCCTTGTCCCAGACACCTTTCATGGCTGCCCTTTGCTCCGTCTGGTCTGAGCAGACAAATGGGGGAAATTGAGCAAGACCGCTCAGCAAGGCAGGAAACTTCTGGTCGCTTTGTTGCTCATGAGCTTGCAGCAACTTTGGGGTCGGGGGAGGGGACAGGACTCCTGGGGGAATTTCTTGAGTCAAAGAGGTTGGGCACTTCTCACCAAGCAGCGACCTCCAGGAAGGTCTTACTAGCCTTTGCCCAGACCCGGCCCAGTGATTGGCACTAGTAGTTGCTCCAGCAAATTCTTGTTAAAATGTATTTCCCCACCCTCCGCCTGCTTTAAGTAGCTGCCAGAAAGAACCTCCAGGTGGAAGGGGTGGGGTTAGGGCTGGAGCTGCAGGCTGACATTTGCGGTCTTGAGTTTCTGCTTTTGGTGTGGGTTTGCTGTTTCGCTTGGGCAAATCTCTTGGCCTCTCTGGGCAGCACTTCTGTGGGGAATCAGTCACAAGGCACCCTGCCTGGCCCTAAGATCTGAGACACCATCCAGGTTTTGAACTCCCAGCAGGCAGAAGGAAGGACCTTCTTCCATTTGAAGCTTGAATAAGATTCCTTATTATTCCTCTGCTTTTCCAGGTTGCAGCCTCAGTACTGCTCTTTGGTTCTGTTTGCAGTGCTGGACATGGGCTGGCACCTGCTAGACCACGGAGCTCTACCACGGAGCATCCCCCAGCACAGTACTGATATTTTCAAACTGTGACACAAAGTTAGTCCCCTGTTGCCTACTTTATCAAGTCCAAAGGATGGGATTCGGCATTCAAGGCTTTCTCACTGAACATCTCCCCTCAGCACCAACCACACCCCAGCACTGAGTAAGGAGGCTCACACTTCCCCACACACCACACCATGTTCATACCTCTGTACCCTTGCTCATGCTGCTCCCTCTACCCAGGATGCTTTTCCCTGCACTCCTGGAATAATCAGCTCCTTCTCATATAGATGGCTACTTAAATGTCACCATCTCGGAGAGGTATTTCAGAAATACCCAGTCTAAAGCAGGGAACCTGTTAGTCCCTCTCAGAGTTTCCTGTTCTTTTCCTCCTTATATCCGATTACATCTTGGAATTAGACATTTGTCTCTCCCCTGAACTGAAAAGTCAATGAGGTCATGTCTGCTTCCTCCTTCCCATATGCCAAGCCCTTACCTGGCACATGGTAAGAGCTCAATAAATGCTTATGGAAAGGAAGAAAGGATAAGTTGATTGGCAAAACCACTGAAAACAGCCAGGACGTGCCCCAGTAGGGGAGTGTGTTTTGAATGATGGTACAGCCATACAGTGAACACTAAGCAGACCTGAGGTTGATGTAAATCTACTTGGGAAAGTGTTTCTGATACCTTCAGAAATGAAGAGCAACCTAGGTGTGGTGGTGCCTGCCTGTAATCCCAGCAACCCGGGAGGCGGAGGCAGGAGGATCACAAGTTCAAGACCAGCCTGGACTACTTAGTAAATCCTGCCTCAAAATAAGATAAAAAGGACTGGGGATGTATGTCAGTGTTAGAGCACCACTGGACTCAATCTTCAGTACTATGAAATAAATAAATAGGTAAGGGGGCTGGAGGTGGAGCTCAATAGCAGTGTGCTTGCCCAGCATGCAGAAGGCCCTGGGCTTAATCCCTAGCATTATAATAAGTTAATAAAGAAGAAGAAGGCAATATGTGTATATACAGATAAAGGCATAGATATGTCTGTCAACCTAAGAAAAAGTCAAGACATATACACCAAACTAATTAGCCTTCAGTGGTAGGGTGCTTGACTAGCATGCTCCAGGTCCCAGCATGAAATAAAGAAAAAAAAGAAGAAAAAACTGAAAGAAAAGGGAGAAAAAGAAGAGGAAAAAAAAAAAAGAAAAGGGAAAAAGGCCGGGTGCAGTGGCTCAGGAGGCTGAAGCAGGAAGATTGCAGGTTCGAAGCCAGCCTGAGGATGTAGCTCAGTGGTTAAGGGCCCCTGGGTTCAATCCTCTATGGTACCAAAAAAGAAAAAAGAAAGAAAGGAAAAAGGCTAATTATTCCTTAGTAGGATACCAACATTTCCAGGGCTTTTTGCTCATGTAAGTCTTATTTAAAGACTCTGGTGGCACATGCCTGTAACCCCAGCAGCTTGGAAGTCTGAAACAGGAGAATCACGAGTTCAAAGCTAGCCTCAACTAAAGCTAAGCGCTAAGCAACTCAGTGAGACCCTGTCTGTAAATAAAACGCAAAATAGCGGGGGGGTGAGGGGGGACTGGGGTTGTGGGTCAGCGGTAGAGAACTCACCTAGCACGTGCACGGCCTGGGTTCGATCCTCAGCACCACGTACAAATAAACACATTGTGTACAACTAAGGCAAATAAATATTTTTTTTTTAAAATAAAATGCAAAATAGGGCTGGGGATGTGGCTCAGTGGTCCAGTGCCCCTGAGTTCAATCCTTAGTACCAAAAATAATAATAATAATAATAATAAATAAAGACTCTGTCTGCAGAGGTGGCCCCATGCAAGGGGAGCAGCTTCTGAGCACGCAGCTGGGCACTCTGGGGCAGGGCCTGATGCTTCTTCCTCGGTGTCTAGCCGGGAGGTCACTAGTGTGAACAGGTTGCCAGGACGATGGCAGCAGCACCTCTGGTGCCTGAGTGTGTCCACCCAATGCAGTGAAAGCAGAGTGCATAAGGACAATGACAGTGGCAGGACTGACACCAGGCAGCCCATCTTTACCTGCCAGGTGACATGGCTGCAGGTGGCCTTGAGCTATCAGCAAAGCCAAAATGTGACAGGAAGCCTGGCCTAGTGCAAGGCTGGGTCCAGCTGGCTCACCTCCCTGCTGGGGACACTCCCTGGGTTATGGGAGGCACTCAGGGGCCTAGGGGCACAGAGAGGCCAGGGGCAACTTGCTGTGAGCAAAGGGCCTCTTGCCCACTCGCCCACTGTCTGCCTGGCCACGGCTCCTGTGAGACCTGGGACAATGCGCCGCAGACCAACTGGGCCAGGGGAAAGGAAGGAAGAGCCGCACAGGGCTCAGGGTCAGATGTCTGCACTTCTGTTCCCCAGGGAGCCTCTTGTTATGCTTGTCAGGAAGCAGAAAAGAGTGGAAACTTTGCCCTCCTTTTAAGTAGCACATCTCAGCCTGTCCTCGTCCTTGCCTCTCAGAATGTGTTTCCTCTGTCTGGAAAACCATGGGACGACAGACTCACCATCCTGAAGTCACCCAGTGTCCAGTGGTTTCAGGTCCCCGCCTCCCAGCTGCGTGACCCTGGACAATGGCTCTCCTTCTCGGCATGCAATAGATTAGTTAGTACACAGTGTTTAGAAGGGGTCCTAACTTATGGCGATTTTGTCTGCTCTCTGTATGTGTTGGCTACTTTTCTTGTGGCTTGGGTAATAACAGAAGCTATTGTGAGGTTTAAATTAGATAATGGTTGTATTATGTGTTCACTTGTCTTATTATATGTAAGTAAATTCGTAGATCTTGGTCCATGAGATGCCGAGGAATTAACATGGTGTCTGCTGGTGGCTTCCTGGGGATGGAGGGCAGGCCTTCCACGGCCTGGGGAAGCATGTTGGTTGATTTGATGGTTTTAGAGAACCGCATGTTGCTAGTCAGGTGATGTGGCTCACGCCTGTAATCCCGGTGCTTAGGAGGCTGAGGCAGGAGGATCACAAATTCAAAGCCAACCTCAGCAATTTAGTGAGGCCCTGAGCAACTTAGAGAGGACCTATCTCTAAATATAATATAAAAAAGGGCTGGGGCTGGGGCTCAGTTCAGTCCCTGGTAACAAAAACAAAACAAGCAAAAAAAAAAAAAAAAAAACCAAAGAAGTGCTCTTTGCGGGGCTCTCTAGCTAATCAACAGCCTGCTCCCTCAAGCCCATCTAAACCAGCTCCTACTGGACTGGCTTTCCTAGCACACTATCCTGGCAGCTGTCACAGGCCCAGAGCACTGGGCAAAGTGTCAGGCCTGCTGCAAAATACACTGGAACTTTATCTGACCCCTGGCTTCTGTCCCAGCCAGAAATACATTGGCTGGAACTAGCAGTGGCACTGGGGGAGGAAGGCAGCCTCAGGTCAGTGACTACATCCTCCCTCTTTTTTATTTGTATAATTGTACTAATTAATGCTGTTCCTCGTTATGAAACCATTTCAAAACCCTAAGGTTTAATTGTGAGCCCTGAATTTGCAGAGAAGGAAAAATAGGAGCTCTCCCCACACATTCAGGGGAGGGCAGGGTGGAGATTCCCTCTCTTCCCTCTGCGCTGGTTTGCAGCAGGCTTTCTGGAGGCTGGGACAATCTTCTGTGCAGTGGCGCCGTCTGTGACTCTCCAGAAAGAGCCCATGACGTGGTAGCAGCGACTGCTACACCAGACTGGAATTGGGCCAGCTTTGGAGGGGGCGGTTCTCAGTCTGGGAGTCCCGGCTGGTCAAGGGCAAGCCCCCCTCCCTGTTCAGCAGTGTTGGGGAGGTCCCAGACGAGGCTCAACAGGTCTTCCTGCAGGTACTTCTCAAAAGCCATTGTCCTAGAATAAAAGGAATTCCAGTGCATGGAAAAGAGCTTATGTCTTGGGTTTTAACAGCAAAAATACAACAACAGGGCTGGGGGGCTGGAGTTGTGGCTCAGTGGTCGAGCACTTGCCTAGCATGTGTGAGTTTGATTCTCACTGGGTTTGATTCTCAACACTGCATATAAATAAATTAATAAAATAAAGGTACATCAACATCTAAAAAAAAAAAAAAAAGAAAGAAAAGAAAAGAAAAACAGGGCTGAGGAAGTAGCTTAAAGATAGAGGCCTTGGGCTGACCCCCAGCACTGTAAACATAAATAAATAAAATAAAATAAATAACTGCAAAAAGAAAGACACTCTCAATGTGGTGTGCCTTGGGAGAGTTTTAGACACTAGATTACATTTTTAAGAACTCCAAAATTTCCCATTGTACGGTTAAGAATGTCAAGACCCAAAGCCTCAAGGATTTAGAATTCATTAGATTAGAATCAGAAAAATATATATCAGACTGGTCAGCATGCTGGGTTCCATCCACAGCATTGCCAGGAAAAGAAAAAAATCATTCTGGTCAATTTGAGTGTGGACGGGAGAGAAGATGATATTATAGAGCTATTGTTAGTTTTTCAAAGAATTGTAAAGAGATTACCTAGAACAGTCTGTTCCTAGGGAATTCATGCTGAAGTATTTGACTTTTTTTTTTTTTTGGTATCAGGGATTGAACCCAGAGGCACTTAACCACCGAGCCACACCCCCAGCCCTTTTATTTGTTTAAAGATCTTCTTTGATTTTTTTATTTGTTCTTTTTAGTAATACATGACAGTAGAATGTATTCTGAGGTATGACATATCATACGCATATGGAACATAACTTCCCATTTCTGTGGTTGGTTGTACATGATGTGTACAACCGGTTGTATATTCATATAAAAACATAGGAAATTTATGTCTGATTCATTCTACTTTTTCTGAATCCCATTTCCCCTCCCTTCCCTTCATACCTCTTGGTCTATTCCAGTGAATTTCTATTCTTCCCTCTCACTGCTGATTGTGAGTCAGCATCTGCATATCAGAGAAAACATTGGCCTTTGGTTTTGGGGGATTGGCTTATTTCACTTAGCATGATAATCTCCAGTTCCATCCATTTACAAGCAAATGCCATAATTTCATTCTTATTTGTGGCTGAGTAATATTCCCTTGTGTATATGTACCACATTTTCTTTATCCATTCTCTGTTGAAGGGCACCTAGGTTGGTTCCATAGTTTAGCTATTGTGTGTGAACCGAGCTGCTATGAATATTGATGTGGCTGCATCATTGTAGTATGTTGATGTTAAGTCCTTTGGATATATGCTGAGAAGTGGGAATAACTGGGTCAAAATTGTGGTTCCATTCCAAGTTTTCTGAGGAATCTCCATAGTGCTTTACAAAGTGGTTGCACCAATTTTCAGTTCCACCAGCAATGTATGAGTGTGCCTTTCCCCCCACATCCTCACCAACATTTATCATTACTTATATTCTGACTGGAGTGAGATAAAATCTCAGTTTAGTTTTAACTTGCATTTCTCTGTTGCTAGAGATATTAAACATTTTTTTTTCATATATTTGTTGACTGATCATATTTTTTCTGTGAAGTGTTTGTTCAGTTCCTTTGCCCACTTATTGATTGGGTTATTTGTTTTTCTGTTAAGTTTTTTGAGTTCTTTATATATCCTGGAGATTAATATTCTATCTGAAGTACAAAAGATTTTCTCCCATTCTGTAGGCTCTCTATTCACGTTCTTGATTGTTTCCTTTGCTATGAAGAAGCTTTTTAGTTTGATACCATCCCATTTATTCTTTTTTTTTTTAATATTTTTATTTGTTTTACTTGTACACAATGCCTTTGTTTTTACGTGGTGCTGAGGATTGAACCCGGGGCGCGCGTGTGCTAGGTGAGCGCCCCACCGCTGAGCCACAACACCAGCCCCCCCCCCCCCCATTTATTGACTTTTGATTTGACTTCTTGTACTTTAGGAGTCTTTGTTGAGGAATTATTTTCCTAAGCTGCTATGCTGGAGTGTTGGGCCTACTTTTTCTTCTAGTCCAAGATCTCCCAACTCTTTTTTGTATTGTATTTAGAGACAGGGTCTCACTGAGTTGCTTAGGGTCTCGCTAAATTGCTGAGGCCAGCTTTGAATTGGCGATCTTCCTGCCTCGGTCTCCTCAGTTGCTAGGATTACAGGTGTGCCCTGCAGTATTTGACTTCTTTTCAAATGTCCACCAAGAATATGTGAACCAGATAAATGAATGTGGTGAAAGGTCAGATAGATGGCTCCAGGTGTCATGATGCCATTCTTGCAAGTTTCCTATATGTTTGCAAACTTTCCCAATAATACACCAGGGAAAATATTTAAACAATAAATTCTTTGGCTGGAGGTGTGGCTCAGTGGTGGAGCACTGCCCAGCTTGCTGGTTCTATCCCCAGCACCATAAAAATAAATATGTAAAAATAAACAAGCTAGTCATGTGCAAATCCAGACAATACAGGATTTATCTGGTCTAGATGACTCTCCCCCTACTTTAAGGATAGAAATAGTAGACTGCAGAATTGAATCAACCCAAGAGAACCACTCTTAGAGTTTATTGATTTCTTGTCTGTAAACAATGCTGATCATTAAA
This sequence comes from Tamias sibiricus, assembly GCA_025594165.1. Taxonomy (NCBI): domain Eukaryota; kingdom Metazoa; phylum Chordata; class Mammalia; order Rodentia; family Sciuridae; genus Tamias; species Tamias sibiricus. Next base: position 118,879,084 of record CM046663.1, on the reverse strand, counting down.
AATCCTTTTAGATCCTGGCCAGGAGAGGATTCATGTTGGAAACTGAGCGGTTCCAGCCCTTTCAGCTGCTGGGCATCAGATTTAACATAGGTCAAGAAACACTGTAATCCCAGCAGCTCGGGAGGTTGAGACAGGAGGATCACGATTTCAAAGCCAGCCTCAGCAACGGTGAGTCACTAAGGAGCTCAGCAAGACCCTGTCTTTAAATAAAATACAAAATAGTGCTGGGGATGTGGCTCAGTGCCCAAGTGACCCTGAGTTCAATCCCCAGTACCTGCCCCCACAAAAAATGTGGCAGGTTGAGGCAGGAGGATCTTCAGAGACCCTGTCTCAAAAGAAAATGAACACTACTGGGGATGTAGCTTAGTGAGAAAGAGTGCTTGCTTAGCATGTGCAAGGGCCTGGGTTGGATCAGAAGAGGAATAGAAAGAGAAAGAAGAAGAAAACAGTTTGAATACCAGCTATGAGGAAAACCCTGGAAGTTCACAAAATGTACTCCCCCCACCCCAGTCTGATCATACAAGGCAGTCATATTCTTTTGTAGTCATTATGAATTGAATTTTGTCCCCTACAAAAGTGTCAAAGATTGAACTCCCAATCTTCAGCACCCTGGGATGTGACATTTGGAAACAGGGTCATTGCAGAAGTAATGCAACGTACATCTTAAGACATAACCTTAAGATGAGGTTATTAGGTTAGACCCTAATCCAGTATGACTGGTGTCCTCATAAAAGGGGGAAAGTTGGACAGAGAGGGAGAGAACACACACAGGGAAAATCCAAAATGGACAAAAAAAACCAAAAAACAAAAAACAATGCCTTTATCTTTATGTGGTGCTGAGGATCGAACCTGGGCTGTGCACATAATGCCAGAGATGACCAGAAAACCAGCAGAGCTATGCCAAAGGCCTACATTCTCTTTCACAGTCCTTGGACAGAACTATTCCTGCTGACACCTTGACCTTGGACTGCCAGCCTCCAGAAAGTCCAAGAGACAATAAATTTCTGATGTTTAAGCCAGCCAGCTTGGTAGTAATTTGTTATGACAACACTAGAAAACAAATATGGTAGTAAAATATATGCAACATAAAATGTAATATTTTAACCTTTTTCTTTTTGGTATTAAGAATTGAACTCAGGGGCAATCGACCACTGGGCTACATCTCCAGCCCTTTTTTGCATTTTATTTGGAGACAGGGTCTTACTGAGTTGCTAAGTGCCTCACCATTGCTGAGGCTGGCTTTGAACTCGCGATTCTCCTGCCTCAGCCTCCCAAGTGCTGGGATTACAGGTGTGCACCACCGCGCCCCGCTTCCTCAGCCATTTTTATTTTTTTTATTTTGGTACAGGGTCTAGCTAAGTTTCTGAGGCTGGCCTTGAACTTGTGATTCTCTTGCCTCAGCCTCCTAAATCTTTGGGATTACAGATGTGCACCATTTTTAAAGTGTATGGTTTAGTGACATTAAGTGCATTCACATTGTTTTATCACATTTTAAATTTTTGCTCTGGAGCAAAACCCAAGGCTATGGGAAGATTGGAAGACCTACCTCTGTATCTTCTTCTGTTCAGCTGAGTGGCCTGCTTCGTCATGTGTGGGGCAGATGGCTTCCTGCTCTGATGCTGTCACTGCCCGTGTGTGGAGAGCTTAGAATCACGATCGTAACTCACAACATACTGAGCTATTACTGTGTTCCAGGATCATGCTAAGGGCTTGGCAGGGATCATGTCTTTTATAGTAACTTTATCAGGGAGGATAACTAGTCCCATTTTATAGATTGAAATTGAACTTATAGAAATTGTAGAAATCGAACTTCAAAGAACTTAACTGACTTGCTCACTTTGGGCAGCCAGGGATTTGAATGCAGGGTTTTTTTTAATATTTATTTATTTGTTTTGTTTTGTTTTGTTTTTAGTTGTACACAATGCCTTTATCTTTACGTGGTGCTGAGGATCGAACCTGGGCTGTGCACATGCTAGGCGAGCGCTCTACTGCTGAGCCACAACCCCAGCCCCTCAATGCAGGTTTTAACACTGCACCATCCTGCCTACTAGATCTTTTGGTCTTGAAGAAAATAAAAAGCATAGCCAGGCGCAGTGGCGCACGCCTGTAATCCCAGCACTTTGGGAGGCTGAGGCAGGAGGATCGCGAGTTCAAAGCCAGCCTCAGCAATGGCGAAGCACTTAGCAACTCAGTGAGACCCTGTCTCTAATAAAAATACAAAAAAAAAAAAAAAAAAGGGGGGGGGCTGGGGATGTGACCCAGTGGTCGAGTGCCCCTGAGTTCAATCCCCAGTACCAAAAAAAAAAAAAAAAAAAAAAAGCATGAAGTGATGATCGGATTGAAATATTTGTGTTCGTGCCTAGAGACCCTCTTGCATGTGTCACATGGCCAGCTCCTGTCCCTCACACCATGTTCCAGAGGGTCTCTGAAGAATCTGAGGATTCCAGATTCAAACCTGGCTTTCCAGCCGGGCGCAGTGGCGCACGCCTGTAATCCCAGCACTTTGGGAGGCTGAGGCAGGAGGATTGTGAGTTCAAAGCCAGCCTCAGCAATGGCGAGGCACTTAGCAACTCAGTGAGACCCTGTCTCTAATAAAATACAAAAAAAGGGCTGGGGATGTGGCCCAGTGGTCAAGTGCCCCTGAGTTCAATCCCCGGTACCACCAAAAAAAAAAAAAAAAAAAAAAAAAAAAAAAAACCTGGCTTTCCAGATCACTCTGAAGGTGTATTTGGGAAGGTAGAAGATGAAACTTATTTTACTCAACAGCTTATTAACATATTTTATAATTCTGGGGAATTTAGACACAGGGTAGGTGGGTCTCCACATGTACTCTGAGTCAAGGTCCCTGAGGTGCAAGGCGGTCAATTTACCATGTTTTTCTTGAGCCAACAGATAGATCTCCAGTGGCCTCCCAGTAGTGGTCAGGGCTTGGAAATCTTTCTATGATGGAAAAGGAAGAAACCACAACTCTCAGCAGAGACCAGGATCTTCCTGCCAAGGATTTCACATAGTTCCATCAAACGACAGGAAGTAGGAGCTCATGGAAATGGCCCAACTTGGTGCTTGGCTGGCCGGCACCTGCTGCTAGATGACAGCCCACTCTTCCTGCTCAGACCAGACTTTTTTCTCAATCTTCAAATCATATTGGTTTTCTGACCCTGCTGCAGCTATCTCTCTGTTTCCCAGAATAGAAAAGACGAGCACTGCTTTGCTGGCCAAGGAGAAGAAAGTTGAGGAGACAACACAGAGAGGGCTACTGCTAGGCAAGTCCTGGAAGGGGGCTGGGGTCTGGGGAGGGAGCCCTGTCCTGTGAGGGGAAGCAGGAGCAGGAGGCAGGCCATCACCACTGCAGAGGGGTCCTGCTGGGAAGAGGCCCTGTGCCTGAGGGAAGGGGTGGTCACAGGGCAGGTAGACGGCGTGGCCAGGCCCTGGGTGTCGTGAGATGGCAGTGCAGCCTCTTGGTGGGATTGTAGCTCCATAACCCAGTCAGTCCGGAAACACTGACTCAGCCATTGACCCAGGAGACGAGGGAAGCTGGGAAGTGGCTAAAAATGCCTGAGTTCAGCTGTTGCCTTTCTTCCACAGCACAGCTGTGGCAGGACCAAGAGAATTCCCAAACACCATGGCAGTGTCTCCCCCGGGCCCTTCACCACGGGCCTGTTAGTTGTTCTACCCATTGCACTGAAGGGGGAAGCAGACAGGTGAGGTGCCTGGCTCAAGCTGTGGACGGGAGGCAGTGCTGACAGCCCGGTGAGGGACAGGAAAACTTATGGGCAGATTCCAGGCTTACTGCCACCTTCAGAGCTCTGAGCCCGCACTGGGTGCCTGCTTTCTCACCTAAGCCTCGGACCCTGTGGGAAAAGCCCTCAGAGAGGCTGTAAAGCCCTGACGGAGGCTACATGTAATTACTTTCTGGAGGTAATCATTATCCCTGTTCTACAGTGAGGCATCTGATGCCCAGAGAGGTTAAGTTGATTGCCCAAGGTCATACAGTAGCCAGGGAAGGCCCCTGCCCAGGTCAGAGGGAACAGCGTGCGCTGGCCTGGTCCACAAGCAGGTGCTCGAGATGGAGCCTGGGCCACGGGGACAGCTGTGCTGGCAGGGTCTGCTGAGAATGTGTGTGTGAGCACAGCTTCCACAGCGGCAAACAGCGTGTGGGAGTGTGTTGACGGCAGGGGGTGGGGTGGCAGCGCCGTCCCCATGTGTGTTTCTGCTGGCAGCAGAATGTTCTAGTCTGTGTTGATAAACAACAGTTTGAGCAAGTGAGAGGCTGGAGCAGGGACAAAAGAAAGGGGTTTGCCCCGGCGGGGTGGGGGTGGGAGGAAGGAGACAAGCCTGGGGTAGAGGTGGCCGGAGCCTGCAACTCCCAGGAACAGGGGCAGCGGGGTGGTGGCAGCTGTTGTTTTCTCAGCTGACCTCACAGGGTGCGAACGTCTGGGTGTGGAGCCCTCTGCAAACCACCTGATGCCCATAAACATGAAAACAGGAGCGGGACACGCTGTGAGGAAGAGAGTGTTCTTCCCAGGGTGTTAGGTGCACGTTTCATCAGCACCCGAAGCCAGGGCGCACACATCATGATTCCCATGGCCAACAGATTCCTCAAAAGTCAGCTCCTTGGAAGAGGTGGCAGCCCAGAGCCAGCCTGATGGGCTCGTGATTGTGACCTGAGCCCTGCAACTCGCCCTGCTCCTGGGTGACAGCAGGCCAGCCTGGGGGACATCCGAACCTGGGAGTCACCCCAAGAGGGACTTGTGGGGCTCAAGCCCTCCCATCTTGGTCCCCCTCCCTCCACTTCCCCTCTGTTAGCTGAACCCTGCCCACTTCCACTGTCCTATTGCTCATCTCCTCCTGGAAGTCCTCCAGATGTCCCTAGGAGGGCCTCAAAACTGTGTCCTCCAGGATGCCCACTGCTCTCATTGTTCAAGGTGATTCTGAAACCAACACATGACATCTGGATGTCAATGGCTTCATGACTGGAAATCCTGCCCTCTGAAACCCTTCTTGGGGACTTGGTGGCTCTCCTTGTCCTTCCTGCCCTTTGCAGGGATGGAGGAAGGAAGCTGTGCCGAGCCAAGCTGATGGAGGAGGTTGGAAAGGCTCTTCCCTGCTCTGCTGCCCGCAGCTTCCGCCTCCCTGCCAAGGGCCTGGCCCTCCCAAGCACTGGCTATGAGTTCCTTCCTTGGGCTGCTTCCTGGCCCTTCTTGTCCACTGGATTTGTTCACCCCCAAGGCCAGGGCCAGAGAACACATCTCCAGGGAGAGTTGGCCTCTCCTCTCTCATCTTCTTTGGCTAAGGACCGGTCCGGGAGAAGCTCAGCAAAACAATCCCTGTTGAGCCTGGCTTCCCAAACGCCACAATTCCTGCCCTCCATATTTCTCTCTCTCTCTCTCTCTCTCTCTCTCTCTCTCTCTCTCTCTCTCTCTCTCTCTTTCTCTTTCTTCTTTTTTCCTTCCTTCTCCTTCTCCTTACCGTAGAATTGAACACAGGGCCTCACACATGATAGGCAAGCACTCTAACTGAGCTACATCCCCAACCTTTTTCTTTTTTAAATTTTAAGACAGGGTCTTGCTAAATTGCTCAGGATGACCTTGAACTTGGGATCCTTCATATATTTCAACAAGGTTAAACTTACCATCCCACATAGCAGTAGCTACCTCTGTGTTTCAATTTAAACAGTATCACAAGAGTCACATCTTCCCCACTGGCCTATGGGGGGGGGGGGGGCGTCTGTCGCATTATTTATGAAGCCTTTATAAAGACAGAATTTGTATAAACATGAAAACAAGCTATGATGGTAAATTTTATGCTATGTATAGTCTAGCATAAAAAAATATTGAGAAGGATGTACTAAATTTTAAAAATGCTGATTTTCTAGATAATAGAATTTGGGGTAATTTTTGCCCATTTTTTTATTACTTGAGTTTGTTTTGCAGTGCTGGGGATCAAACCCAGGGCCTCAAGCATGGTAGGCAAGGCAAGTGCTCGACCACTAAGCCACAGCCACAGCCCTATTATTTGAATTTTTTTGAACATATAAAATATATCTTTGTATAGTCAAAAAGGGAAAGAATACTCTATTTTAAAAAATAAGCACTTTGACTTTAAAGAAAATACTTAGAATTTACTCCCCAGAGACCCAACAACTTAAGTCAGCATGTGCTGACCTTCCCAGCTCAGGAAATTTTGAATGCCCTGGAGATTGTGGAAGAAATGCAGAGTCCCTGGCCCAGTCAGCCAAGCAGCCTCAAGCGATGCTCCAGGGGGCAAGGTCCTAGGACCCCAGCCTTGGGGACCCGGGGGTCCTGAGCTGCAGAGCAGTGGTAAGGGACTGCTCTTGCTCCTGAACTGCTCCTGCCCCCACTCCCCAGCCCCATGCATCTGTAGCTGTTCCCCGCCACAACCTCCCAGGGCCAGGGGCCAAAAAGAGGTTACCCTATTCCTTTAAGTTGGAGCCTCCACGTGCTGTTCCTTGTTTAATAGGTGCTTTGGGAAAACGATGGCCACCTTGATGGAAGGGTGTGCTAATCTTTAGGGCTAGAGGAAGCCTCAGAGGTCATTCAGTCCATTCCCCTGCCTCCAGGCAGCACTGAAATGATCCCAGCTGGGCAAGCCTTTATCTTGTTTTAAGGACTTCGGAAGCTGAACACCCCACACCCTTCCTCAGACGCTCATTCTGATGTCTAAACATTTCTTGCCAGGAAGTCCTTCCTCATGTCTAACCCAAACTCCCTATGGTATGGGTTTCCATCCTGTGGTTCTTGAGGGTCTATTGGAGATAGGGAAATCTTGCTTGCCTCCCTCCCATTATCCAAGGTCAGGAGCCTCCAGCACCTTGAATTGGGATTAAAGTCCTAATTCACTGTATGACAGGCAAGACACTACTTTTTTAGCTTGTTTCCTCCTCTGTAAAATGAGACCAACAGATGCCCACAGTGCAGGAACTGAGGAGAGAATGAGACCATGAATGTGTAGAAAAGGCATAAAACCATACTTATGTGAGACTATTATTATTATTATTATTATTATTATTATTATTTTACTTTTTTTTGTAGTGCTGGGGGTTGAACCCAAGGCCTCACACATGCTAGACAAGCACTCACCACTAAGCTCCAGCCCGAGACCTCTCATCATTATTGGTAAATAATACCAACCAGCTCTCCTGCCTGAACCATTGTATAAGATGATTTCCAACACAGTGGTTCACAAGATAATTTTAGTGATACAAGAACAAATATTTAAAATTAGATGTAATGCGCATTGAGAAAAAATACCTCAAATCCAAGATTTCACCAGCATTAGTACTTAGAACAAAGCTATGTCTAAACGACGATAACATTGTTTTAAAGAAAACATGGATTGAGTAACTAATACACAGGGCAGCACAAAGCTAGGGCAGAAATCGGAAGGGTGGTTTGTGAAATTCCGGCAAAGTGGAGCTGCCAAAGGGAAAGAAAGGGAAGTCCCAGAGGGGAGGGTAACAGCAGGATAGTGTGGCTGAGCAGGGGGCGCCTTGACTGCAGATGCAGCCTTCTGCAGGTTCTGGAACAGACGATTTCCCCCAGAGCTGGGCAGTTACCAGCACCAACAAGGCCAGTTGGCAGGCAGGGCTGGGCTTCCTGTCCCTATTCATGGCCCTCAGACTCAGAGCCCCCTCTGCACTTCTCTCTCAGGTGCTGGGGAAAGTGAATGACTCTAACTGTACCTTGGGTCTCCCCTGCAATGGTGCCCGCGGTGGCCTGTCAGTGGGGCTGTGGAACTCACTAGTCACTCATCAGATTTCTTGCTCTACTCTCATTGTGGAATTGGGCAAAGGGGCCCTGGCAGAAAATGATCCTCTGAGACCCCCTTGTGCTGGGACCTTTGCTGGGAGAGAGGAACAGAGTGAGTGAAAGAGGTCCTGCCTTCCAGAAGCTCACAACTGAGCCGGGGCGACCCACAGAGGCACCAACCAGCCTCTCACAGCAGTCCCAGCTACAAGAGAGCTGGGTCTGAGACTCAGCTAGGACTTGGAGGAAACGGTCACCTCTGCTGGGGGCTCTCAGCCTCCAAGGACCAGGAATTTCTGGTGGAGCAAAGGGAGGAAGATTTTTCATTTTGGGACCCCAGGAAGAGGCAGGGGCAGGGCTCTCTGTCCCAGCTCACCTGCCTCATTAAACATGAGATGCTGTTGGACCTGGTGTCACTGCCCAATCAGCAATGGTGGACAACATCAGGATGGCAGCACAGGGGTTTCCTGGACAAGCCACCACACCAGGGAATTAAAGGCCTCCAGAGCCCTGCTTGGGCCCCATGCCAGGCCCCAGGGCCCAAGGGGTGAGCTATTTTACCAGGCAGTATCAGTTCCTTTGTCTGTGAAATGGGGACAATGAACCTGATCACCTTCCTCTTTCATGAGAAGAGTATGAGGCTAATGAATACCCAACAACGGATGTGACTATACCTAAGACCAAGTGCAAGCTGCCTAGAGGCAAGGGAATGGCCGTGGTAACCCTTGGTTCTCTCTTCCTGTCCAGGACTGAGGACAGTGCAAGACCCACAATTGAGCTCCTCTTGGTTCCCACCCTGCCCTGGGTGGGTCTTGACCAGAAAGCCCTGATCTGTTTGCTAAGCAAATACCCCACTCAGTCTTACCTAAGACTGCCCTTGTAGTGCCATGGGTTTCTTCGTCCCTTCTAACACAAGATCCCTACTCAGGTCCCTTCTCTAGGCAGCCCTCTCATCAGTCTTAGACATGCTGGGGCTCATCTATGCTGTTGGCATTTGTTAAGGACTTGGGTTCTCCTTGGGGAAACAACTAGAACAACTTCTAAACTCCACCGCATCCTAAGATGAAACCGGGTCCACAGTTCCCAGTGTGGCCGGCCTTGGGAAAAGGAGGTTGCGTCCAGAGGAGGCCTCGAGATGCAGCTCTCTGTTGCCATGGCAACCAGTGAGCACCCCCGCAAGCCTTCTCATTGGCCACTGAGGTGGAGATCCCGCCTCCGCCGTCAGGAAGGACCAACCGCAAGCAGCCGGGATTAGACCCCAGCCGAGGGATTAGCGGTGACGCGGCTCCCCGTCGCGCTGCGAGGCCCACAGGCACGCGATCCGGTTCTAAGAGCCACGCGGGCTGTGATCAAACTGTGCCCAAGAGTCAGTGGGAGCCCGGAGTCGGGGGCGGCCGCTCGCAGGACGCTCCCGGCTCGGCGCTGGGGACGCGAGCCAGGTGATGGAGCGCGAGGGGCACGTTCTCCTCCCGCCGCCCCCGCCGCTGGGAGGCTGGCTCCGTGGGGCCGCTGCCGGGAGGCTCCCGAGGGCCGAGGAGGAGGAGGCGGCGGGGGCAGGCCGGCGGCGAGGAGGCCGGGGTGGAAAAGTTGTAAGGACGCGGGTGGAGAGGATCCCACTAGGAAGTGAGGCTGAGCTCCAGGAGGTGGAAGGAGCCTGGGCTTGGAGTCACACAGCACGGGATCGAATCCCAGCTCCGCAGGCACCCGCTGTGTGACCTGGCGCCCAAGTGCCTTCCGCTCTGTCTCCTAGGGGTGGAGAAGGAGCAGACGCCTGTTACTTTGTCCTGTTCCCCATGGTGAGCACCCTAAGAATTTTCTCCTCCATCATCCCCTCAAAACAAGAACCTGTAATCCCAGCAGCTGGGGACACTGAGGCCGGACTATCGTGAGTTCAAGGCCAGCCTGGGCATTTTAGTGAGACCCTCTCTCAAAAAAAAAAAAAAAAAAAAAAAAAAAAAGACCCTGAAAGAGGTGGGTGCTACCTTTACCCCCATTATATAGATGAAGACACTGAGGCTCAAGGGAGCTACGTGGGAAAAGCCCAGGGTGGCTCGATTCCCAGACGTGAGTTGGTGGTTATCTGGGGGGAAGTGGGAGGTGCTGTTCCCACCCCACCCCCGGGCGTCCTGGCCTGGCCTGGCCGGAAGGAAGGGTTCGTGCCAAGCTGTGAGACTTGGGTGGTTTCCTTTAACAAAACTGCGTCAGGCTCTCTCTAGGGGGTTAACCGCCGGGAACTGGTGACAGCGCTTTGACTGCAAGAGATCAGAGAGGAGAAAACCAGCCTCCTGCGCAAAGTTCCCTTTGTCAGATTAAAGAAGATAGAGCCACCCTGGCCCCCCACTTCAAGGGAAGAAGGGGAGAGAGTGTCACTTCTTTCTGTCCTAAGAAAACCCGGTTGAAGTTCCCTATGGAAGCCCCATTTAAGAATACCAGGCCCTTTTAACAGTCTGGTTGGGGGTGAGCCCTGGAGAACAGCACTGATGTGGCTGGACCAGAAGAGTGGGCCTTGGATTTGGCATTAGAATGAGCTCAATCTCGGAGGCTCAGCTGGGCATCACATGGTGCCTATAATCCCAACTACTCAGGAGGCTGAGGCAGGAGAATCTGTGAATTCCAGACCAGCATTTAGCTAGACCCTGTCTTAAAATTAAAAAAAAAAAAAAAAAAAAAGGAAAGGGCTGGAGATGTATGTGATTCAGTGTTTATGTAAAGTACCCTTGGTTTTCATCCCCAGTTCTGGGGGGAAAAAAAAAGTTATTATCTGAGACTCACATTCCTCATCTCTAAAATAGGTCTGATTAAATTGTGAGGATTATGAAAACTAATCATGAGGGCTGGGGACATCACTGAGTTGTAGGACGCTCCCTTAGCATGTGTGAGGCCCTGGGTTCCATCCCCAGTACTACAAAAAAAAAAAAAAAAAAAAAAAAAATCAAACAACAAAATGTCATCCATTTTTGGTGCCAACCTGTGGTCTGCCTGGGTTAGGCAGGGTGTTCATATCCCTACAGAGGGTGCCCTCCAGAGTTTCCGGGAACTCCACAGAGCCATAAGAAGAAGCTTTTGCCCAGATTCTCTGGCAGTTCACCTCTTGGGGCTGTTTGCCCTCTAGTCATTAGCAAACACTTAGGAAGCACCTAAAAGCTGATGTTTTCTGAGTCCCTCGCATGTGTTAGGCTGTAATGTTAAGTGCTGGACCCTGGTCAACCCTTTTAATAATCAGAAACAACCCTTTCTTTCTCCTGAAAAAACACTGTCATTGTCATCCCCATTTTGCAGATGAGGAAACTGAAGTACAGAGAGGTTAAGAATGTTCACCATGTGAATTTCAGACCTTCTGATGCAAATGACTCAAAGGCTGACTCTAACTGATTTATGCTAAGAAGGGAACTTACTGGCTCATTAAACTGAAAAATCTAGGCATGGCTTGATCCGGAGACCCAAAAATATCAGAAAGACTCCTTTTTCTAAATCTCTCCACTCTGCCTTCACTGTCCTAGGATCATATTTGGGCTTGATCAGTGGTCTGCAGCTGCATATTTAGATCCCAAATTCTATTTCAGAAGAAAGAGACTCCCTTTTTGATAATTGCAACACAGATCCCAGGATCCACCCTAGTTGAACAGTAGGGGACCTGGGACCATGCTGATAAAAGGTGCGGGGCAGGAAGAATTTAGTTGATTGGCAGGTCTGGTCACAGGCCCCGCACCTACAGTCTCCCCTGTATCAGTGGGGTGAAAGAGATGCAGGAACAAAAAAGATGGTGAATGGGTGCCAGCTGCTAATTCAACCTGTACCCTCCTGCTGAGGTTGCAAGGTTACACAGTTGAAGAAAGGTGAGGGCCGGACTGGAGCCCTGGCAGTCTGACTCTGACACCCACATCCTGGCTCCTTAAACTTTCACTATAGGTACCAACATCCTCATGCTAAGCTCCTAGGAGAGAAACCTCCATGTGGAAAGTGAAGCTCCCTCCCCAGGCCAGAGCCCACTCCTTCCTTGCTGCTGCCACACAGTCCTCACCACATCTGGTGCCCGTCTGCCTCCAGCCCTGCCTTCTGTTGGTCCCTGGAGGGTCCTGGAAGCCTTTCTGATAGCTTCAGCCTGGCTATACCCTACCATGCCACCAAAGGCCATGTATATTTAGCCAGAGTTATGCAGTATCCTGGGGACCAGTTGCTTCCTTTTTCTTCATGCAAAGGGGAGTTTCCTTGGGGATTGGGACTGTGTTCTCTTTCCCCCTGCATGGTCCCTCTCTGGGACCAGACAGCATATTTATAGTAGGCAGCCCCTGTGATTTCAAGGGGCCCTGGGAAGGCCTTACCTCCTGTGTTTCTCCTTTACTGTTCACTCCTTTAATTCCAGTTAAGATTGAAATGTGCCTGAGAGAGGGAACAAGTAGACCTTATTATTCATTCACACTTTAGGGGGAAGTAGATACAGAATCCTTCTGGAGGACTGGCTTTGTTTTCATGAAACTCATTTATTGTGCCTACTCTGTACCCTGCATATGTGTTATCTTGTTTAATCCTCACAACAACTCATGAGATAGGTATTAATATTCTCCCTGTCTTGAAGAGGGGAAAACTGAGGCCCAGGGAAGTCAAGGGCTTCGCCAAATATCTACAGGCAGCAGAGCAGGGGCCATGAAGACAGGAAGCCTCTTTCCAGAGCTTGTCCTGCCTATCCCTCACCCACCGGGTTTATCCCTAGCACTTTGGTTTATAAATGTATTCATACACATCTTTTGGACCTCCCTGTAATTCAGCAAGGGGGTTGGTATGATCATCTCTATTTTATAGAGAAGAATGTTGAGTGGCAGATTCAGGACTCAGCCCCAGTATGCCTACCTCAGATCAGTTCTCCCACCTGGACCCTCTGAGAGGTGAGCCCACTGGGGTCCTGGGACAGGAGGGAGAGCATGGTAGGGGTGAGAAGCTGAGATCCCCTTCCGCCCTTCTTCCTCTTCTCCCTCTTCTCCCTACCTTCTCTTCCTTTTTACCTTCCTTCTACTCATTCATTTATCCACTTGAGCACCTACTAAGCATCAGGGCTATAGGGAGCACCCAATAACAGCTACGTCTACCGTCTTCCAGCACGTCCCTACCACCAGGAGCCCGGCCATCCTCATCAGAATGTGAGTAAGGAAAGGCCACCTCACAAGGCAGGGACAGGCTGGCACACCTCAGGACCTGTGGAAGGAAACTCCCAGGGATTGAGGGAGTGTGATTTCACCGGAGGTCCCAGAACAGGAACCATGGGCCTGTGAATGGATGTGGAGGGTGATGGGGGGTGGTTTCAGCTGGTCTCCCCAAGTGTTCTTTCCAGCATGACTTCCTGAGCCTCAGTTTCCTCTTCTGTTAATTGACTTATTTCCAAGCTACATCTGAAGAATTGCCCGTTGGTTAGCTGCTTCAACCTCCAGCTTTCTTTTTGGGGGGGAGTGGGATATTGGAGATTTAACCCAGGGGTGCTCTACCACTAAACTACATCCCCAGACCTTTTAATTTCTTTTTTATTTTTATTTATTTATTTATTTATTTATGGTACCAGGGATTGAACTCAGGGGCACTCGACCCCTGAGCCACATTCCCCAGCCCTTTTTTTTTTTTTTTTTTTTTTTTTTTTTTTTTTTTTTTTTTTGGTACCAGGGATTGAACTCAGGGGCACTCGTCCTCTGGGTCACATCCCCAGCCCTTTTTTGTATTTTATTTAGAGACAGGGTCTCACTGAGTTGCTAAGTGCCTCGCCATTGCTGAGGCTGGCTTTGAACTCGCAATCCTCCTGCCTCAGCCTCCCAAGTGCTGGGATTACAGGCGTGCGCCACCCGCGCCCGGCCCCAGCCCTTTTTTGTATTTTATTTAGAGACAGGGTCTCACTGAGTTGCTAAGTGCCTCGCCATTGCTAAGGCTGGCTTTGAACTCGCGATCCTCCTGCCTCAGCCTCCCAAATGCTGGGATTACAGGCGTGTGCCACCGTGCCCGGCCCAGACCTTTTAATTTTTTAAAAACTTCTTTTTTTTTTTTTTTTTTGGTACCAGGGATTGAACTCAGGGGCACTTGACCACTGGGCCACATCCCCAGCCCTTTTTTGTATTTTATTAGAGACAGGGTCTCACTGAGTTGCTAAGTGCCTCGCCATTACTAAGACTGGCTTTGAACTCGAGATCCTCCTGCCTCAGCCACCCAAGAGCTGGGATTACAGGCGTGCGCCACCGCGCCCGGCTTAATTTTTTTAAAATCTTGAGACAGGGTTTCTCTAAGTTGCTGAAGCTGGCCTCAAACTTGCGATCCTCCTGCCTTAGCTTTCTGAGTAATTCTTCTGGTTTTCTGACCTGGTTCTTCTGGGTTCTTCACAGTGATTATATTTTATGGAAATAAGACAAGTGGTAGAAAGGCAACAAGAGCCCAACAAATCTTTTTATTTACTTATTAACTTATTTTTTTGGCACAGGGTCTTGCTCTTTTGCTCAGGCTAGTGTCAGATTCCTGGGCTCAAGAGATCCTCCTGCCTCAACCTCCTGAGTACTGAGACTACAGGTGCAGACCACTGAACTTGGCTCCCCACCAGGGCCTGAGTCTGGGTATCTCCTGAGTGCTCACTGTATGCCAGAGTCTGGGTTACAGCCTGGAGATACAGCAGTGAACAATAGAGATTTGTCCCACTTCTAGGACCACCACTACTAGCAGGAGTAATAGGAAGGGTAAGGCATGATGGTAGGACAGGAGACTTGTTTAACAGACCTGGCTGCTCAGGATTGCCTTGCCCCCACACTTTGGAAAATCTAGCACAGCAAAGTTTGGGGGCTGTGGAATTGAAGTGGGGTCCCTGATCTCAGATTAAGTGGGGTGCTGACTTAGAGGGCAGTTGGAGATGCCCCACCTTCACAGACCAGCTGGGCACAGTGGCCAACACCTGCAATCCCAGTGGCTCAGGAGGCTGAGGCAGGAGGATTACAGGTTCAAAGCCAGTCTCATGCCTGGTGCAGTGGCGCATGCCCATAATCCCAGTAGCTCAGAAGGCTGAGGCAGGAGGATCATGAGTTCAAATCCAGCCTCAGCAATTTAGCTTAGGCCCTAAGCAACTCAGCAAGACCCTGTCTCTAAAAAATATTAAAAAGGCCTAGGATGTGGTTCAGTGCTAAAGTGCCCCTAAATTCAATCCCTGGTACAAAAAAACAAAAACACCCAGACCAACTATCCTCTCAGTCCCTGCCTGCTGATCTCAGGCCATGCTCTGCCGACCAGGAGTCCCAACGGTTTCCTTGTCTTGGGTGGTTTCCAGCCCCACCTACTTTCCTGGAGCCCAGGTCATCCCTCATTCCTGCCAGGCATTTACCACTGTCACTCTGAGTAACTCCAGGGACCAGGGTGACCTCACCTGATCCTGATTCAGTTTGAGTCATCCTCCCCATTTCTGGAGGTGGCCCTCAGCCATTCTGACCTCATGATCACTTGGGCACCTGGGGCCTGTGGGAGTGGCAGGTCCCCATCCCAATTCCCTCTTGTCCAGGTCTGTGTCATGAAGGGGATGTGGGGAATCCTGGGAAGGAACCTCCAGCTATTCAGATTAAACTCATATCTGACACATCCCTCTTCTGTTTTTACCAGGAAAAGAACTTTACCTGGGGAGACTCTTATTCATTGATCATTCAGTTGCTTGAGGTAGGTACTCTCCAGACATCAGAGTCTCACAGCATTCCAATATTTGTCTTCATTTCCTAGAGAAAGAAATTGAGGCTCAGAGAGGGGACTTGGCTTTCTGACTTGACCTTGAACATGCTAAGCCAGCTCTACCTCTAAGCTACACCCTCAGCCCGGACTTGACTTCTTCAAGGTCACATGGCAAGGCACTGGCCCAGATGGGATTGGAACCTGGTGCAACTGACTCCAGAATTATTTAACCCAGCTGCACACCTGACCACTCCCTACAGCTTCCAGGTAGGGGAAGGAAGAGGGAGATCACTGCATCCACCACCTGAGCCTGTTCACATCCTGTGTGCAGGTGTTGGAGGAGATTGAAGTGCTGAGAGCAGCCAACATTGGTTTACCCTGGTGGTCTGAGAGCCACCACTTCTTTAGTGGCACAGGCTGCCAGGCCCAGGGGAGCCCTACAGGAGGTCTCCCCATGTAAGAGACCAGATCCGGGCTGCTCAGTGGGAATCTGCCCCTCTCAGTGTCCCAGCCCCCCACAGCTGGTCCCTGCTCTGCCCAGATTTTTTCTCCACCAGGCTCCTGGATGCCAGTCTCTCTCTCCCACTCATCAGCCTCATGCCAGGTGAGGCTGTGCAGTCCAGAACCAGGCTTGCACATGTACCTATGGAGTACTTAAAACATGACTCATAGCCGGGCGCGGTGGCGCACGCCTGTAATCCCAGCACTTTGGGAGGCTGAGGCAGGAGGATCGTGAGTTCAAAGCCAGCCTCAGCAATGGGGAGGCACTTAGCAACTCAGTGAGACCCTGTCTCTAATAAAACACACAAAAAAAGGGCTGGGGATATGGCCCAGTGGTCGAGTGCCGCTGAGTTCAATCCCCAGTACCAAAAAAAAAAAAAAAAAAAAAAAAAAAACATGACTCATACAGCTGAGGACCAGAATGTTCAATTTTATTTAATTTTAGTTTATTTACATTAAAGATTTTTAAAAAAATTAGTTGTAGATGGACACAATACCATTATTTTATTTATTTATTTTTATGTGATGCTGAGGCTCAAACCCAGTATCTCACATGTGCTAGGCAAGCACTCCACCACTGAGCCACAACCCCAGCCCCTGCATTAAAGACATAAAAAGTGATGCTCAATTCAGTTATGGGAAAAATGTTTATGTATGCTTGGAACAACTTGGATATATGTGAATCTACTTTTTCAACTACAAATTTTATGAGATCTAAATATTTTCTGGTAAAATTTAGCAAGTGCTCTAAGCGTATAATAGGCATGAGATTTTGAAGGCTTAGTCAAACAAATGTAAACTATCATTAATACTTTTTTACTGATTAATGTTGAAATGATAGTAGTTTATATATCAGATTAAGTAAAATATATAATTGAAGTTAATTTCATCTGATTTTGTTTTAATGTGGCTATTGGAAAATGTTATATGTCTATTGCACAGTGCTAGCCTGGAGGTTAATCATGAAGATTCAAATTCTGTTGCTATGTGTCCTTGAACAACTTAACCAACCTCTCTTGGTCTCAGTTTTTTTTTTTTTTTTTTTTAATATTTATTTATTTACTTTAGTTGTACACAATGCAATGCATTTATGTTTACGTGGTGCTGAGGATCGAACCCGGGCCGCGCACGTGTGAGGCGAGCGCTCTGCCGCTGAGCCATAATCCCAGCCCCTCAGTTTCATTACCTATAAAACAACTAGCATCTCCCTCATAGAGTTCTTCGGAGAAATAAATGAAGTAATGTTTGTAAGGCTCCCAGAATATAGTAGGTACTCAGAAAAAAAATTATGACAAGCTTCCTTTTACCATGACACTCCAAAGTGCAAGTCAATGAATCTCAGCAACATCTACCGAGCCTGCTGTGACCCAGGTCCTGGGAATTTGGTAGAGAACATGCCAATAATGCCTTTTCTCTTAGGGCACTCCCTGAGAGCCCTAGCCTTTGTTTAGGTGGCCACTAAACAAAGACAAGGGTTAAGTCAGGTGCTCTGGAGAAACTGAAACTCAAGAGATGTGCAGAGAGTTGCTGCCTTAGCAGGGCTGGCTTCCCGGGGAACCCGACACCTGAGCTAAACCTGATGGACCAGGAGCCAACCAGGTGAATCTCGGAGGGACAGAGGGAGGGAGGGACGGGTGTTCCTGGCAGTGGGAAGGGCTGGTACAGAGGCTGAAAGGGCCGCCTGTCCTCTGTTCCATGGTTGGCCTCACCATGTTTTCCATTTCCTGCATCCAGCTCTCTCCTGGCCACCGCACTGTCCCCGTTTTCATGGCAACCTTTGTAAAACTGGCCCACATCATTCCCCTTCCACCCAATTCCCACTTGTGTCTGCCCACGCGAATCTCTCCCCTCCTTTGCCCCTCCAGCCCTATTCTAGGAAATTTCCCTGATGGCTGCTGCCCCTGCTGGTCCCTCTCTGGGATTCTTCTAGTCTGACTACTTTGTTCTACACCACCTAGTGTCGCCCACAACCCCCTCTCCTTTGCTTCTTTCTAGGTCAGTCTTGCCTCCCACAACAAACTCGCCCCTTTCCCAGGGCAGGACAGAAGCAGGTCTCCCACGCCTCCCAGAACGGGGCTGAACCACTTGACAAGCCCTGTGGCTGGCCAGAGCCCCACTCTGGGGACACAGAAGGCATGTCTGCCCAGGCAGAGTGGAAAATCCCTTGCTGGGGGAAGGGCCGTGGAAATTTCTTCTTAACGTCCTCCTTCCAGACTTGGACTGGCCCCAGAAAGCAGTCAAGCATTTACCCAGTGACCTGCAAGGCGGCTCTGTTCTTCCTCCCTACCCCCACTCCAGGCTTAGATTGGGGAAAGTGACTCTGTGGAGCTGGGAAAAAGTAGCAACCAGGGGCAGCTGGCAGCTGACCCCTGCCTAAAAGAATCACTCTTAGATACCACCCAGTCCCAAAGAAACAAGGACAAAGGCAAAATCATACAAAACCACAGGTCTCCCATCCCTGGGCCAAGCCTGTTCTATAGCCCCGTGTTTCTTGGTTTCTTCATCTGTAAAATGGGAATAGTAATATCTACTAACTGGGCACAGTGGCGCATGCCTGTAATTCCAGCAGCTTGGGAGGCTGAGGCAGGAGGATTGCGAGTTCAAAGCCAGCCTCAGCAATTTAGCGAGGCCCTAAGCAACCCAAGAAGACCCTGTCTCTAAATAAAATTTTTAAAAAAGGGCTGGGGGTTGGAGTTATGGCTCAGTGGTAGAGTACTTACTTAGCATGTGTGAGGCATTGGGTTGGATTCTCAGCACCACATATAAATAAATAAAATAAAGGTCCATTGACAACTAAAAATGTATTTTTAAAAAAGTGGGGGCTGAGCCGGGCACGGTGGCTCACGCCTGTAATCCCAGCACTTTGGGAGGCTGAGGCAGGAGGATCACGAGTTCAAAGCCAGCCTCAGCAATGGCCAGGCACTTAGCAACTCGGTGAGACCCTGTCTCTAATAAAATATAAAAAAGGGCTGGGGATGTGGCCCAGTGGTCCAGTGTCCCTGAGTTCAATCCCCGGTACCACAAAAAAAAAAAAAAAAAATAGTGGGGTAGAAGTGGCTCAGTAGTAGAGTACTTGCCTAGGATATGTGAAGGATATGTGAATGTGTGAGGCACTACATTTGATCCTCCACACCACATTAAAAAGTAAATAAAATAAAGTTATTAAAAATTTATACATATATGTTTGTATATATATGTACATATATATACACACACACACACATATATATATATAATATATAATATATAATATTGGCTGGGGATGTGGCTCATTGGTTAAGCAAGCGCCCCTGGATTCAATCCCTGCTACTAAATAAATAAATAAATAAATAATATCTACTTCGTGGAGTTGGTGATGCGGTGAGTGAGCTGACGCTGGAAAGCACTCTGGTAAATCCGAGTTATTTTCTACCCCAGCCCTGAGCCTGCCCTTCCCTGTAGCCCCATGTGGAATGTGCAGTTCTCAGTCAAGGAAACTGCCCCCTCATTGTTTATAGATTGGGTCCACAGCACAGCATCTGCTATTTATTTATTTATTTAGTTAGTTAGTTAGTTGTACACAATGCCTTTTATTTTTACATGGTATTGAGCGTCTAACCCCGGGCCGCACACGTGCTAGGTGAGCGCTCTACCACTGAGCCACAACCCCAGCCCCTTGCTGTTGTTTTGAAACAGGGTCTTGCTGTGTTGGCCCTGAACTCCTGAGCTCAAGCAATCCTCCTGCCTCAACCTCTCAAGTAGGTGCTTTTTCTTTTCTTTCTTTTTTTTTTTTTTTTTTTTTCCCGTACCAGGGATTGAACTCAGGGTCATTCAACCACTGAGCCACATCCCCAGCCCTATTTTGTATTTTATTTAGAGACAGGGTCTTACTGAGTTGCTTAGCGCCTCACCATTGCTGAGGCTGGCTTTGAACTCGTGATCCTCCTGCCTCAGCCTCCTGAGCTGCTGGGATTTCAGGCGTGCGCCACCACACCCCACAAGTACCTGCATTTTAAATTGTGATAAAGTCTAACTTGTTTATCACTTGTACTTTTGGTGTCCTGTCTTGCAAATCATGAACTAATCCAAGATCAGGCCAGTGATCCCCTTTGAATTAATTTTTATGTATATATACTTTTTTTCCAATTTATTTATTTTTATTTAACCCTCCCCATTTTTTTTAAAAATCTATTTTTATTTACTTTAGTTGTACACAATGCAATGCATTTATGTTTACGTGGTGCTGAGGATCGAACCCGGGCCGTGCACATGTGAGGCAAGCGCTCTGCCGCTGAGCCACAACCCCAGCCCCCTCCCCATTTATTATTGGTGCATTATAATTGTACCTACTGATGGGTTTGTTGTTATATACTCATGTACACAAACAATACACAATCTAACAATATAATTTGGCCAATATCACTCCCCAGCACTTCCCCCTCCTGCCCTGGCTCTCACTGTTGGTCCATTTCCTCTGTTAATCTCCCTTTGATTTTCATGCAATCTGCCCCCACCTTTTTCCCCCCTCTTTCCTCTCTAGCTTCCACAAAAGAGGGAAAACTTAGGACCCTGAACCTTCTGAGTTTGACTTAATTCACTTAACATAATGGTCTCTCATTCCATCCACTTTCCTGCAAATGACAAATTTCATTTTTCTTTATGGTTGAATAAAACTTCATTGTGTATATGTAACACATTTTCTTTTTTTTTAATATTTATTTATTTGCTTTAGTTGTACACAATGCCTTTTATTTTTACGTGGTGTTGAGGGTCGAACCCCGGGCAGCGCACGTGCTAGATGAGCGCTCTACCGCTGAACCACAACCCCAGCCCTTCTTTATTTTTTAATATTTATTTTTTAGTTGTAGTTGGACACAAATCTTTATTCCATTCATTCATTTTTATGTGGTGCTGAAGATCGAACCCAGGGCCCCGCACATGCTAGGCAAGTGTTCTACCGCTGAGCCACAACCCCAGCCCCATAACACATTTTCTTTATCCATTCATCTATTGATGGACACCTAGGCTGGTTCCAGAATTTAGCTGTTGTGAATTGTGCTGCTATAAACATGGGCATGCATGTGTTGCTGTCATATGATGACTTTAATTCTTCAGGATAAATACTGAGGAGTGGTATAGCTGGGGTCATGTGGTGGTTCCATGTCTAGTCTTTTGAGGAACCTCCATACTGATTTCCATAGTGATTCTACTAATTTACAGTCCCAGCAACAGTGTTAAAGTGTTCTTTTTTCTCCATATCCTCTCCAGCATTTATTATTTGTATTCTTGATGACTGCCATTCTGACTGGTATGAGATAAAATCTCAGTGTAGTTTTGATTTGCATTTCCTTAATTGCTAATGACATTGAACATTTTTTTCATATATATATATATATATATTTTTTTTTTTTGGTACCGGGGATTGAACTCAGCGGCACTCGATCATTGGGCCACATCCCCAGCCCTTTTTTTGCATTTTATTAGAGACAGGGTCTCACTGAGTTGCTAAGTGCCTTGCCATTGCTGAGGCTGGCTTTGAACTCGCGATCCTCCTGCCTCAGCCTCCCAAAGTGCTGGGATTACAGGTGTGCGCCACCACGCCCGGCTTTTTTTTCATATATTTGTTGATCATCTGTATTTCTTCTTTGAGAAGTATCTGTTTAATTCGTTTACCCATTTATTAATTGGGTTATTTGATATTTTTGGTGTAAAGCTTTTTAAAAAAATATATTTTTTAAGCCCGGGCGCGGTGGCGCACGCCTGTGATCCCAGCACTTTGGGAAGCTGAGGCAGGAGGATTGCGAGTTCAAAGCCAGCCACAGCAATGGCGAGGCACTTAGCAACTCAGTGAGACCCTGTCTCTAATAAAATACAAAAAAGGGCTGGGGATGTGGCCCAGTGGTCTAGTGCCACTGAGTTCAATCCCCGGTACCAAAAAAAAAAAAAAAAACAAAACAAAAACAAAAAAACAGCCGGGCGCGGTGGCTCACGCCTGTAATCCCAGCACTTTGGGAGGCTGAGGCAGGAGGATCGTGAGTTCAAAGCCAGCCTCAGCAACGGTGAGGCACTTAGCAACTCAGTGAGACCCTGTCTCTAAATAAAATACAAAAAAGGTCTGGGGATGTGACCCAGTGGTCGAGTGCCCCTGAGTTCAATCCCCGGTACCACAAAAAAAAAAAAAAAAAAAAAAAAAAACACATTTTCTTTATCCTCAGCCTCCTGAGCTGCTGGGATTTCAGGCGTGCACCACCTGAAATTGTTGATAGACCTTTATTTTATTTATTTATATGCGGTGCTGATAATCAAACCCAGTGCCTCACACATGCTACCCACTGAGCAAGTGTGCTACTGCTGAGCCACAGCTCCAGGCCTGGTGTAAAGCTTTTTTGTTTTGTTTTGTTTTTGGTACTGGGGATTGAACCCAGGGATGTCTAACCACTGAGCCACATCCCCAGCCTTTTTTTAAATATATATATTTTTAGTTATAGGTAGACACAATACTTTTATTTTATTTTTATGTGGTGCTGAGGATCAAACCCAGTGCCTCACGCATGCTAGGCAAGTGCTCCACCATTGAGCCACAACCCCAGCCACCAACCTTTTTTATCTTTAATTTTGAGATAGGGTCTCCACTAAGTCACTGAGGCTGGCCTTGAACTTGTGATCCTCCTGCCTCAGCCTCCGGCAGTTGCTGTGATTACAGGCATGCACTACCATACCTGGCATAAATATTTTGAGTTCCTTGTATATTCTAGATATTAATCTATATCAGAAGAGTAGCTAGCAAATATTTTCTCCCATTCTGTAGGTTCTCTCTTCACATTCCTAATTGTTTGCTTTGCTGTGCAGAAACTTTTAAATTTGATGGCATCCTGTTTATTAACTCTTGGCACTATTTCCTGAACTTTGGGGGTCCTATTGAGAAGTCATTGCCCATGCCTGTATGCTGGAGTGATGACCCTACATTTTTCTCTAGGACTTGTATAGTTGCTGTTCTAATTCCTAGGTCTTTGATCCATTTTGAGTTGATTTTTTATGCAGGGTCTAGTTTCATTCTTCTACAGATGAAAACCCAGTTTTCCCAGCACCATTTGTTTAAAAAGGCTGTCTTTTCTCCAATGTATGTTTTGGCACCTTCATCAAGGATCAGATGACTGTAGTTATGTGAGTTTTTCTCTCTGTGTGTAGATGTACTTTAAAAAATTTTTTTCAGGGCTGGAAGTATAGCACAAGTAGTAGAGCACTTTCTCAGCATGCACAAGGCCCTGGGTTCCATCCCCAGAACCACTGCCAAAAAAAAAAAAAAAAAAAAAAAAAAAAAAATCAGGTTTGGTGAGATATAATTTACATTCAATAAAAGTCATCAATTTTAAGTGTAAATTCAATTACTTTCAGTTTCATTTCATACACACACACACACACACACACACACACAAAAGAAAAAAGTTTTGGTCATGGGGATTGATCCAAAGGTTGCCCTACCACTGAGCTATCTCCCCAGTCCTTTTTTTTTTTTTTTTTTTTTTTTTTTTTTTTTGTAGTGGAGATGGACAGAATACCTCTATTTTATTTGTTCATTTATATATGGTGCTAAGGATTGAAACCAGTGCCTCACACATGCTAGGCAAGCGCTCTGCCACTGAGCTACAGCCCCAGCCCCTCCCCAGTCCTTTTTATTTTATTTTGTGACAGGGTCTCACTAAGTTGCTGAAACTGGCCTCCCACTTGCCATCTTCCTGCTTTAGCTTCCTGAGTAGCTGGGATTACACGTGAGCACCACTGCAGGTGGCAAATTTTTTAATACTCTTTTTTTTTGGTACCAGGGATTGAACTCAGGGGCACTTGACCACTGGGCCACATCTCCAGTCATTTTTTTTGTATTTTATTAGAGACAGGGTCTCACTGAGTTGCTAAGTGCCTCGCCATTGCTGAGGCTGGCTTTGAACTAGCGATCCTCCTGTCTCAGCCTCCCAAGTGGTGGGATTACAGGCGTGCGCCACCGCGCCCAGCAATACTTTTAATCACTCTAAATTTTTTCTTAGGTAGTCAGAGATAAGGAAAATCAAGTGCCTGCCTTTGCTTATGACCTGCAGTTTTGCGTGTGTGTGTGTGTGTGTGTGTGTGTGTGTGTGTGTGAGAGAGAGAGAGAGAGAGAGAGAGAGAGAGAGAACATTTTAATATCAGCTTCCTAAGCGTTCCCCATGGACCCATTTAGTTATATGGAGTTTGAATGAATGAATGAAAGAAAGAAGTGACAGTCTCCCAATCTCTGCCTTCAGAGCCACATGGCCACAGAAGTTGCCCCAGAAGTTGCCATGAAGCTGCCGATGGTTGGGATAGAGATGAGGATTTCTTAGCCTGTCCCTTGCATGGACATATACGGAGTTTAACAACCTGCTTTCTCATTTGTGATTCTTTCATAAAGAGCCCCCATTTTAAGATAATTACAGCATCCTTCAATGATCTAGTCTTTGGGCCTGACTTCTGTGCCCCATGTTTCCTCGGCCTTCTGCTGGGGTGTCCCAGCAGTTACTTGGTTACCTCTAGCAGCAAAAGCAGGATGCTGACTCAGACCGTACCTGAGCTGGGAAATCAGGAGGGCTCAGAGGTTAGGTGAGAGGCCTGGGAGGTAGAAGTCTACACTTCCCAGCTTAACCCTGCAGGCCCACTCCCTAAGCCACCTGAGCCTTGGCATTTCCTTCAGAAACATGAGGCATAGTCAAAGGAGCCTCATACACAACACTTAATGTGTGCCAGACTCAGAAGAACACAGTTTAGACATGTGGCTGTCTGAGCTTGTTCCCCCAAAGCAATGTTTTCATAAGAATTTATTAAGGTTGGGCTGGGTGTATGGTTCAGATATAGAACATGAACCTGGGTTCAGCCTCCAGCACCAGGAAAAAAAAAAAGTATAAAGGTCATATGTGGACATGATTGTTGTTAAGATGGTGACTTTTTTTTTTTTTTTAGTTGTCAATGGACCTTTATTTTATTTATTTTCTTATATGTGGTGCTGAGAATTGAACCCAGTGCCTCACAGATGCTAGGCAAGTGCTCTACCATTGAGCTATATCCCTAGCCCAGGATAATGACATTTAAAAAAAATTTTTTTATTTGTTGATGGACCTTTATTTTATTTATTTATATGTGGTGTTGAGAGTCAAAACCAGGGCCTCACACGTGCTAGGCAAGCGCTCTACCACTGAGCTACAATCCCAGTCCTATGATGGTGACTTTTGAAAAGATGTTAGAGGAAAGCAAGACTAGAGGGAAAGGGAGTCACAGGGTTAGGGGGAGGAGGATTCTATTAAGGGATGTTTACTCTGCAGCCAGCCCCACCACCGCTTAGGCCACTGCCCAACCACTGGCCTCATCTGCCCATGGTGAATCCCAGCTAGCTCTTCTTTATAACATCTTCACTATTGTCCGTACTTATAGACGAGGAAACTGAAGCTTACAGAGGTAAAATGACTTGATCAAGATTATCAGTTAAAGCCGGGTGTGGTGGCGCACGCCTGTAATCCCAGCACTTTGGGAGGCTGAGGCAGGAGGATCGCGAGTTCAAAGCCAGCCTCAGTGAGGCACTTAGCAACTCAGTGAGACCCTGTCTCTAAATAAAATACAAAAAAGGGCTGGGGATGTGACCCAGTGGACGAGTGCCCCTGAGTTCAATCCCTGGTACCACAAAAAAAAAAAAAAAAAAAAAAAGTATCAGTTAAGAAATGTCTAAACCAAGATTCAAACTCAGATTTCCCTAATCTTAATACATAGGACCTGAGCCACTAAGGACACTACCTCCCTCCAAGAACTCAGCCTTCAATCTTCCTCTAAATTAGTCAGTAGGCATAGTGGGGCCTGGGGAGATACAACTGTTTCTACCCTCCCTCCTTTCTCTTTAGCCTGGAAGTCTGAAGCGGATGGAACTGTTCTCTGAGCCTAAGGAGAATGGGATGCTTGAAGGTTCAGACAACCAATATTTAGTTGACCATCATGTGCCAGGCCCAAGGGGAATGTAAGGGTATCCCACAGAGCTGCAGGGATGCAAAACAAGCATCTACAGGGGCTGGAGCTGTGGCTCAGTGGTAGAACACTTGCCTAGCATGTGTGAGGCATTGGGTTGGATTCTCCACACCGTGTATAACTAAATGAATAAAATAAAGGCCCATCAACATCTAAAAAATATTAAAAAACAAAAACAAACAAACAAAAAATAAATCAACAAATAAAACAAGCATCTACAGTGATATTAGAAAACTGCCAAGTTTTTTCCAGGCATGATTGTGCCTGCTATAATTCCAGCAATTCAAGAGACTGAGGCAGGAGGATTGCAAGTTTGAGGTCAGCCTGGGCAACTTAATGAAAACTTATTTCAAAGTAAAAAATTAAAAAAAAAAAAAAAAAAAAAAAAAAAGATGGGGCTGGGGTTGTGGCTCAGCAGTAGAGCACTTGCCTAGCACATGTGCAGCCAGTGTTCGATCCTAAGCACCATGTAAGAATACAGGCATTGTGTACAACTAAAACAAGTAAATAAATATTAAAAAAAAAAAAAAAAGGACTGGAGATATTACTCAGTGATAGAATGCCCCTGGGTTAAATCCCCACTACCAAAAAAAAAAAAAAAAAAAAAAAAAAAAGAAAGGAAAAAAAATTGCCAAGTTTTTAACACTGTCGTGAAAAATAAAGATGGTTGGGGTCAGTTGAGTCATAAAAGGGCTGCAGCTTGCTCTGGGCATTAAAAGCAGGGCAGGGTTTGCAAGCAAAACAAAGCAACTGCATCTCTGGTGGAAAAGCACTAACATCAGAAGAGCCTGCAATTAGGGTAGTCTGTAGACCATGCTGACCTGTACTAAAATAAGACAAGTTGTGGGAGGTAAGCCTGGGTAGGGAGTACAGGGCCAACTACTAAAGGTTTGAAAGGCAGACAGTGAAGTCCAGTGGAAGCTATTAAAAGTTCTAGAGCAGTAACATGATGAAGTGGAAATAGGAATATAAAAGGGAATCCTATACAATGGGAATTAATCAATACAAATTTTACAGTTCAAATAGAATAATTTCTGAAAGCATTTTCCTAAGTTGGATTTTCTGTGTAAGGTGTGTGTGTGTGTGTGGTACTGGGGATTGAACCCAGAGGCCCTCTACCATTGAGCTACATCCCTAGGCCTTTTTATTTTTTATTTTGAGATAAGGTTCGCTAAGCTGACTAGGCTGGCTTTGAACTCATGATCTCCCTGCCTCCAGTTGCTGGGATTGCAGGTGTGCTCTACCAGGCCCAACTATGTGGTGAAAGTGTATAAATTTTATTTACTTTCAGGCAAAGCAACAAAGGAGCCTGCCTCATCTTCTCTTAGGAAGCCCAACACCTGGGGCAAAACTCCCTGCCACATTGTAGGAGATCTAGGCCTGACTGGCTTAGGCTTCAGCAAGCTTCTTCCCTTTGTTGTTAAACCCAAGCTTCAGGGCTCTCACTGGGCACCCTTCTGTCCTGCTTGGGAAACTTTCAGGCCTTGTGAGAATAAAAAAAGGCATTCTGGCTTCAGGAGAGCACTAGTTGAGCTCTCTGGGGGAACCCAAGCCTTACCCCTGTCTCAGTCTGAATGTCTCCAAAAAGGAGCAGTGTGTTCAGCTACCTCCACGGCTTGGAAAGCGATCACCGAGCCTTCCAGCTCCTGCCTCCAAACACCAGCCAGACTCTTGCGAGACAACAGACCATGATCTTCCTTGCTCCTCTTCTGAAACTGGGAAAGCAGGTGCCTCTCAGACCCACCCAAGTGCTCAACCTGTTTCCTTTCCAGCCCTGAACCCGACAGGCTGACTGGCCAAGGTCAGCCCATGTCCAAGAAGATGGCTATTCAAGGGCTTGGGCCTCTACTAATCTGTAAAACACTATAACCCCCAGGCCCACCCTCCATAGGGTGGGTATTAAGAGAATGTACTAAACATGCTGGCGTGAGGCCTTCCTAAAACTATGCTCTGGGCACCTTCTCTGTTGTCATCACCATCCATTTGCAAATCTACTTCTAACCCAAGTTTATTCATTTTTGGGAAAAACTTGCAGTTCTACAAAGAAGTGTGAGTCTTCTAAGCCATTCCAAAGTTCAGGAGAATCCCTGTTGAAAACCTATGTTCTGCAGCCCTCCTGTAATCCCACCACTTGGGAGGCTGAGGCAGGAGGATCGCGAGTTCAAAGCCAGCCTCAGCAATGGCGAGGCACTTAGCAACTCAGTGAGACCCTGTCTCTAAATAAAATACAAAAAAAGGGCTGGGGATGTGGCCCAGTGGTCAAGTGCCCCTGAGTTCAATCCCCAGTACCAAAACAAACAAAAAAAAAACCTATGTTACTGGGGCCCCACTCTCCCCTCAGGCCAAGGGATCTGTATTACCCAGGCCCCAAGCAATCTGACTCCACAAAGTGGCAGAACCACTGTTTTATAGTCTTGGGCAAACAGGGCCTATCTGGGACCGGGAAGAGAAACAAAGGAGATAACAACCCTCCAGGGGCCAGTTGGTGTGGGAGGGAAGGAGAAGTGGGAAGGGCTGTAGCCTTCAGCTGGCCCAATCTCAACTTCTCTGATAAGGAAATAGGGGCCCAGAGAGTGCATGAGTCCAAGTCACCAAGGGCATTGTCTTACAGTTGTGTGTTGGTGGTTCTGCACCTGTCTGGGCCACACCTCCTCCCAGAGGCCACTCAGGTCTCTCCCAGCCCCCAGTTCCTTGTCTAGTGAGAGGCTTGAGCTAAGCATTTCTTTTCAAACTCCTCCTTTTGATCTATTTCTGCAGACCAAGTAGAACTGACTTCTCATAGGAAGAAGTCTCTTCTTTGGAACTTTTTAGGCTCAAGAGGCCTTTGTGCCTGGACCTTCTAACCCAGGCAGTCAGGTGAACTCTCCCTGCTGAGACTGGCTTCCAGGGAGGTCTGACTCACCCCTTACCTCAGGGTGCTTTCCAGCACGTTCCCCTGGTAGCTTTCAGCCAGCACAGAGCCAAGGGAGCCAGGGTTCTTGGCACAGATAGCACAGTCCATATACTTGTTACCAGACTGGCAGGCAGTCCTGGAAAGGACCAGAGACAAACCCCAGAGTCTGATGAAACCTACTTTTTATCAGCATCCATCCCCCTCCATTCCATTTCAGGGCACTGATGAGATTCAACCAAGTGTTTTAACAAACATGTTTATTAGAAAAGTAAAAAATATTGCATAGGTCTTAATACTTGAACATCAAGTGTATTCATGAACAGTGAGTATCTTCATGTAAACAGTTCTAGATGGAAGACCCAGATGGCACTCCTCTGGGGAAGGGGGTTCCAGCCCCCAGCCCCACTCAGTCCCATCCCCTCACAGTTCAACTCTCCAGAAATGGGGTGGGGATGGGGTGGACACAGCTCCCAGGTGTATTTTTTCTTCAAGTGTCAAAGATCTCAAGTGATCCCAACACCTGCTCTTCCTACTCTTACATTCATGCGTCTGTAAGATAGCTGCCTAGAACAGGTCAGTAGTGAAGCTCCAATCCAAAAAACAAAAGATAAACAAAACAAAACAAAAAAACCAACAAACACACTTGGTCCCTTCAGACCACGATACAAACCACCTCCATGAACTCCCCCCTCCCTCCTGGCCACTACCATGAACACACAACCCTCAGAGGCCAGAGCAGCCCAGCTGCCCTCCTGCCTGTGTCACACCACTGTTGTTTTAACCGTAATAATAAAAATAACAAGGTACATGCTACATACACATCCAGCCAGAAGCCTGATTGGCCCCTAAGCCTTTGTTTCATGCTACAGTACTGAGGGGCATTTGCCCCACTGGGGAGCCACCTGTGCAAGACCCCATGAGCTTCCCAGGAAACACTGCAGTCCCCCCACCTCCATCTCCTTCCCTCAGGTGGCTGTTGTCAGTTTTCTAACACAGGCATCAGTCCCTCAGTCCCTGCCTGCTGGTCTCCAACCCAAAAGTTCCGTTGTCTCTGCCGTTGGGGGCACTGTGCCCCTCACACAGGCACGAAGTTCAACACTCTTCAATGAGCAGCTGCTCTGAGCTGTACAGCTTCTTCTTGATGACTCTGAAGCCTGTGCTCAGCGTTAGGGACTGGCTGAAGCCAGGGACGAAGGGAGAGTTGGCGGAGCTAAAGAGCCCCTGGATCTTGGGCCAGAGGCGAGAGTCCAGGCGCAGCACGAGGGTCAGCTGGAAGGTGGGTACCAGACTGGGGTCGAGAGCCAGCTGGCCCACGCTGTGGCAGCTCTTGCCTTGCTCTACGCAGACGTCCAGCAGTGCCCCCCGCAGGCCGCAAGGCTCGCTGTAAGCCAGGCGCAGTAGTTCTTTGCCCACCTGGCTCACCAGCTGGCCGGGCATCAGCAGGCGAGCAGGGCGCCGCGAGCCCAGTCGCGCCTGGGACAGGCTCTCCTGCAGCAGCTGCATCAGGTTGGCACACAGGTGCTCATCCTCGGGGTCGCTGAGCAGCTCGAAGTCGGGAAGAGACACACCATCCAGGTATGCCGAATCTGGAAGGGAAAGCGCATCAGGAGGGGTATTAGAGCAGCTTCCACAAGAGATATACAGGAGGGGGAGGTGCTGTTTTTCTAAGAAAGCAAAGCTTCTGCCCAGTTCTCATCAGTTTCCGCCCCACACTCGTATACCCTCTACTCCAATACCCACACCCCTGACAATTTGGGTCCCAACAGGGATAGGAAACCAAGATGGGTCTGACCCCTTCCAGTGCTGTGCTTCCTCACCTCCCGGACCATCATCTCATTCAGCAAACCACTGCTCACCTTCCTCCGGCCCGAAGCCACTGTTACTGCTGTCCAGGGACTCGCAGTCCGAGCTCTCCAGGCTCGCGCAGCGGTCTAGCCCCTCCTCTCGGGCAGCCGACCCCAGGCTGAGCGCGGCGGCCGATCTGGGGTGGGAGTTCGAGACGCGGAGGAAGAAGAGGAGGACGAGAAGCGGTCCCAAAGACTAGGCATGGTGAGGTCAGACGCCAGGACGTTTGCTGATGAGCTCAGTATACCGGAGATCAGAAGCCGCTGAAAGACAAGAGGGACACCGCGGAGCGTCAGTCTGGGGGCTGAACAAGACTGCGAGCGCTAGGACCAGTACCGCCGAGACCGTCCCACGCAGAGAACGGAACAAGCAGAAGGGCCACTCACCAGCTAGTGCGGTCAGCGAGAACTGCTGGGCAAGTGCGTCCTGCCGCTTGAATGGGTGCGCGAACTGGTGCCAACCACCGATCGCTGCCCAGACCTGTCCCTTCAAACCACTCGCACCTCCCCCTTGGCCTGCTGAGATCCCTAGCACCAGCGCAGAGCAGCCTATAAGGTCTAGAGCGGCGAGGCCACGCCCCCTCCCCGCCGCGGCCCAATCCAGACCCGGGAGTGTGGCCCACCTCGGCCAATGGGGTCCGGGCGCACGTTCGCAACGTTCTCTCCTGCCCGGTGACAGCGGCTTGGCCCCGCCTCTCTTGAGCCCCGGAACGCTCCAGGCAGAACACCGAACCGTGGCCACTCCCCCTTTCTGGAAGGGATCCGCGGCGGCTGCAGCTGCCAAGGTCCCTGAGGGCGCTCGCGGCAGGGGAGGATCAAGGAAAGACTTGTTTATTATAGGGTCGCGTTGCTGGGGGAGGGGGTAGCCTGTGACCGAGCTCGAGGGAGATTGGAGCACTTGGGGGGCGGCGGGCAGGAAAAACAGTTACCCCTAGCATCTGGGAGCCTGAGACCCAAAGGCACAACCGGGCGCACAGTGGGTGCCCGTGGGACCGCGGCGCGGGGGGCAGACGTTAACCCGGCCACCTCTCGCGCACGTATTCCACGCTATCCTTGCGTGGAGAGGGTCGGGATGGGGGTGGAATCCAAAGACTGAGCAACTCTGAGCTCGGTGCTCGCGCTCCCCGCGGTCCCACCTGCCTGTCGGCCTGTTACCCTATAGCCCCAGAGGATGGGTTCATGAGATCCGTGCCCCACCCCCAAAACGAGCCTGCCCCCCGCCCCCCGGCTCTACCCGCTCCCACTGCACTACTGTTCCGAAGGAGAAGCCTTGGGTAGGTGATCAGAGGAATTCGTTTATGGGCTTAGGTCCTGCCCCTGGCCCAGCGGCCGAGAACAAGGACCCACAACAGACCGACACACTGACCCACCCGCGGGCCCTAGGGACGGACAGCAGTGCTGCCCGGCCTCCCCCGCCTGCAGCGGCCGAGAGCCCGAGGCATCCGCCAGGTCCTAGAGCCCTTTGTTCCCGCTTTGTCTAAAAGACTCAGAGAATTCATCGAACCGGGAACCGATAGCTCAGACAAGCATTGCGGAGAGTGCAATGGCCATCCCCGGTTTCGTCATTCAGGCGGGGCCACAGGAAATTTGGCCTGGCAGCGATGCTCCAGGGCCGATAGTGAGTTCCTGAGGGTGGGAGGAGGTTTGGACGAACTCGACCTTTTTTTCTTTAAAGGTTTATCAATACTGGACACGCGGACACTGATGGAAGAGAGAACCAAACTTACATCAGACACTCTGGACCACGGGTAGGAGCCAAACCAGATCAGACAGATGAGCCTCGCTCCAGGGCAGACTTGCGCGTGACATATGACACATGCCAAAGAAGTCAGGCTACTGCCATCTCCAGCCCCACCACACCCCCACCCCAAATTTAAAAAAATATATATTATTATTATTTTTAAAAGCCCTACCTACAGACCGTGGGGCAAACTAAGACTTAGTACCACAAAGGGCCAGAATCCAAGCCTTGCACTCCTACTCCCATTTTACAGGTGGAGAATCATTTTAGGGGGCAAATTTATGGGAAAAAAATTAGGAACCCCAGATTAGGAGACATCTTAAAAACAGCTGCAGAATAGAATAGTCTTTAGCCTTTCCTATCCTTTAGGCTCTGCCACTTGCTGGGAGCCTTAAAGACACCAGATCAAGGTGATGAGATGAAGGACGTGGAAGCTGGAGCAAATCACCCATGACAGAGGTGGAAAGAAAGAGTTGGGGATGGCTTGTGTGAGTGAGTCTAACTGTTGCTCAGGTGAGAAGATAAGGGAATTAATCCACCAGAGGAACATCAATTTCTCCCGTTGGGCTGACTGAACTGGGGACACCTGGGCCAGCTGTGCACAGACTAAGGTGGTTTTCTTTATCTTCCTTTTTTTTTTTTTTTTTTTTTTTTTTTTTTTGGTACTGGGGATTGAACTCAGGGGCACTCGACCACTGGGCCACATCCCCAGCCCTTTTTTTGTATTTTATTAGAGACAGGGTCTCACCGAGTTGCTTAGTGCCTCGCCACTGCTGAGGCTGGCTTTGAACTCGTGATCCTCCTGCCTCAGCCTCCCAAGTGCTGGAATTACAGGCATGCTCCCTCCCCCCCCCAGGCTTGGACCCAGGGCTTGAGGCAGCTATGCACAGCATGTGCTTGACACTGAGCTTCACCTCTAGTCCTTCTTTTTCTTCTTTCTATTTTTGACAGGAAAAAAAAGAAAAGAAAGAAAGAAATATATCAGAAAAATGTGGAACATTAACCAAGAAAAGTAGAGAAAAAAAAATAAGTGGCTGGGGCTGTAGCTCAGTGGCAAAGCACTTGCCTAGCATGCATGAGGCACTGGGTTCAATCCTCAGCACCACATAAAAATAAACTAATAAAGTGGGCTCAATGGAGCATGCCTGTAATCCCAGCACAGGGGATGCTGAGGCAGGAGGATCACAAGTTCAAAGCCAGTCTCAGCAATGGTGAGGCACTTAGCAACTCAGTGAGACCCTGTCTCTAAAAAAAATACAAAAAAAGGGCTGGGGATGTGGCCCAGGGGTCAAGTGCCCCTGAGTCAATCCCTGGTAAAAAAAAAAAAAAAAAAAAAAAAAAAAAAACCCACTAATAAAATAAAGGCATTCTGTCCATCTACAACTACAAAAAAAAAAATAATATATATATATATATATATATATATATATTTTACAAAAGAAAGAAATCCAGCCGGGTGCAGTGGCGCACGCCTGTAATCCCAGCATTTGGGAGGCTGAGGCAGGAGGATCACCAATTCAAAGCCAGCCTCAGCAATGGCGAGGCACTTAGCAACTTAGTGAGACCGTGTCTCTAATAAAATACAAAAAAGGGCTGGGGATGTGGCCCAGTGGTCCAGTGCCCCTGAGTTCAATCCCCGGTACCAAAAAAAAAAGAAATCCATAAATGTTGCCCCCCACACACACACCACCTTTCTCCAATACTGAAGATTGATGTGTTCTACCATGAGCTGTATCTTCAGCCCCCCCCCCTTTTTTATTTTGAGACAGGGTCTTTTTTTTTTTTTTTTAATATTTATTTGCTTTAGTTGTACACATAGGCGAGCGCTCTACCGCTGAGCCACAATCCCAGCCCCTTGAGACAGGGTCTAGTTAAGTTGCCCAGGCTGACATCTAACTTGTGATCCTTCTGCCTCAGCCTCCCTCAGAGATGTGTACCACCCCCTCTGGCTGGTTTCTCTTGTTTTTTAAGTGTGTGTGGGGTAGGTGGGGAGGACCAGGGTCCTAGCCCTGGAGGTTTTTCCCAGAGTAGGAGGCAGTGTGTTCCAGGATAAACAAACTCCTGCAAGAAGAACTAACAGAGGCTTAGAATGGGGGGTGGGGGGGGGGTGGGCGTGTTTCACTGTCTTCCCCTGTGTGACCCACACACTGAGATGGAGGGGGACAAGGGCCTATATCTGGCCTGCCAGGAGAACCTTTGAACCTAGAAGAGGGATTCCTTAACTTAACCCCTCTGAGGAGCTGGGGCAAAGGGTCTCTGGAGCTGGAAAACCTTTATCATTGCATCACACACCTTTCCTGCCCTAAACACTGCCCTCATCCCGTGGAGCCCTTCTGGGAAGGGCAGCTCAGCTTCTAGCCTCTGAACCAAGCCTCTGCAGAGCCCTCACCTGTGAACTTGCATTTGGTGTTCTCCCCCTCACGCTCCTACTGCCCTCAGCAAAAGCTAGCTGCAGGTCAGGCTTGCCCGAACCTGCTTCCACCAGCGCCCCTACCCCAACCCTTCACCCTTAGGTGCCCTCATCAAGTCACTCTCACACCCTGTGCATATCTCTTATTAATGATTGTTTCCACTTGGAATGCTCATCTTGCAGTAGCCAGCACTGTACCAGGTGCATAGTAGAGGCCCAGTCAATGTCCCTTGGATGAATAATGAATGAACTGATAAATGGATAGCTAGGTGAAGCATGAAGGTGGCTTCTTCCAGAAGTGCACAGATCTACACCTGGAGAGCCAGGATCTAGCTGGTCCTGTGGGATGGCCCTTCATAGGACATTGATGCTATCTTCTAATCCATTTTCTGAAAAGCACTGCCAAGGCCCTTGGACATTAAGCAAGGCTTCTAAGCAACTTAGTTTTTCCAGCTGGAACATAGGTAGCAACCCCAGGAAGCTAGGGAGAGGTGCACTGTACAGAGGACATTCCCTTAAAGAATTAAAATGGTATATTTTTGGTGTGTGTTGGAGGCTGTGCTGGGAATTGAACCCAGGGCCTCACACCCTAGACAAGTGCTCTACACCCCCAGCCTAAATATTTTTAATTGAGGTGAGGATCATATATGAAATTAACCATTTCAAAGTAAACAATTAGTACATTCAAAATGTTATGCAACTGCCACCTCTATCTAGTTCCAAAACATCATTGTCATCGCAAAGGGGACAGTGTACCCATCAAACAGTTGCTCCTCTCAAAACATCCCCTCAAAACATGTTCCTTGGGCTGGGGTTGTGGCTCAGCGGTAGAGCTCTCGCCTAGAACGTGAGCGGCCCGGGTTTGATCCTCAGCACCATGTACAAATAAAAATGAATTGTGTACAACTAAAGCAAATATATATATATATAAAACATGTTCCTTGATGGCAGGTTTGGGGGCTGCTGAGTGGCTTACTCTGGAGAATAGTGTTCCAGGGTCACTCACCACTCACTGCACAATGTGCAACATGGACTCTCCATTGACGTGACCCTGGTGGGAGACTAACCAGCCTCCTAGCAGGAGTGGGCTATTGTTGTGGCCTAGGCAACTCAGGCCTCTGGAGTTGGTGACCAAGCCCCAGTCTCTGTGTCCCGGGGCCCTGACCATGCAGAAACCCTTCCTCTTTCTGGCTGTGTTCTATTCCCGTGGGACCCACTGCAGCCTGCAATTTAAAGTCAATGAGCACTCCCTCCCGGCCACCTGCCCCTCCCTGTGCAGGCGGTTCCTGTCCCATGCACCCGTTCCCAGGGCTTCAGTCTGGCACATTGCCTCAGTCGGGTTTGGGAAGTTAAACCAGATCTTGGAGTGGGGGTGTGATTCTGGGAACCCAAGAATTCAAGATGGGAACCCCCGAAGGCCAGCCAGCTCACCTGCATGGCTTGCAGTGCCTTCTCAGCTCTCTGGAAACTTCTGACTGGGGGTAGTGGAGGTGGGGTGGGGAGCCAGTGGGTCAGGGCTGTGGGGAGAGGGTGGAGTGGTGGTAGGAGGTGGAGACAAGAAGCCTGCAAAAGTCTTCCCAGGACTTCTCTGGCTCTTTTACTTAAAACAACAACAAACAGCTTGGTCAAAATAGCAAGATTATAAAATGCACCTGGCTTAGTAGGACGGTTTTTGAAAAGCTGGCGACAGCCCGGGGTTTCAAGTAGGATTTTGATTGTTCTACTGAAGGGTGAGTTAAAGACTCAGTGGGGAGTCTTTTTGCAAATGAAGCTGCTTTTTGAAATGGAAATACTAACAATACAATGTATTGCAGCCTTTCAAAGAAGCTTTTAAAATTTGTTAGCTGCGAGCACCCTGAGGAACAATTGTAGTGACTTCTACAGACTGGACACTGAAGCCCAGAGAGCCCAGTAATCCTTCCATCAGCCTGCGGCTTTCAAGTCTGATTAACAATTGGAATCTGGGGCTTGGGCTGATTCCAATCATTAATCAGTGGTAGAATCAGTGGTACAGCTCGAGGTTTGTATGCACGAGGCCCTGGGTTTAATCCCCAGTGCGCACGCACCCAGAGCCCCCAAATTGGAATCATTCAGGGAGGTCATTTCCACAAGTACAATCTGAATGACTGGGCAGGTTAGGTGTGATCCTATTATACAGAATTATCTGGGTAATTCTGTGCTCCTC
This sequence comes from Tamias sibiricus, assembly GCA_025594165.1. Classification (NCBI taxonomy): domain Eukaryota; kingdom Metazoa; phylum Chordata; class Mammalia; order Rodentia; family Sciuridae; genus Tamias; species Tamias sibiricus. Next base: position 118,842,074 of record CM046663.1, on the reverse strand, counting down.
TTTAGCACAGACATGACTGCTGATCTCTCGGACAGAAAAACAGGGCCTGGAATGAAAGCTGGGTGGCTCCCCTTCCTATCAAAGGGCTTCCTTGTAGAGGCAGGGTGGGTTATGGGTGGGTGAGGGCATACAGCTGCGGAGAAAAGGCCCACACATGACAATAGTGAGCTCACAGATGGCCAATTCTGTTAGAGTCCTGAGTTTCACAAGAAGTCATTTCCTCTGGGGGACAGGGCAGAGGTAGTGTTAACCCCACAAAGGGCTGGCTTGATAAACCACTCCTGCCCACCGAATGGAAGGAGAACAGCTTTAGGATTCTGCAGACCCATGTTTATTTCCAGCAATAGCAAAGGCCCAGACAGCCCGGGGAGACTCATGCAGCCCACTCGTCTCATTCCCACCAGCCAGGGTGGTCAAGGGAATTGCCTGAGGGACACAGCCAGGTTTAAAACCTTGTCCTTCTGTCTCTTCATTAACCTGTGGTTCTCGGGAAGGAACCCCATCTGTTTTGGTAACAGCTTTCTGCCAGTTTACCAGAATCCTCTTCCATCCTGGGACAGAACCCTCATGAGGAAAGAAAGCAATGAAGTAGGAGGAGGGGTAGGCAGCCCCCTCTTTAGTTAGTACCTGAAGCCTAAGCTAAATGGCTGGCCATTTCCTGGAGGCCAGCCAAGGCCCTGTGGGTCAGGGGACAAACATTAGTAGGCCTGAGTTGACTGTTCAGCACCAAGGATGAGCAGGCTGCAGCCCTGATGCAGTCCCAGGAAGCATAACATGTCTTTGAAGCCCAATGTTTTTATGAAAAACAATACAACTCTGCATTCTATTTTATATTTTATCTATTAACTTTAGTAGCAAATTTTTAAGTTACTAGTGGCATTAATCTCTCCCACCAAAAATATTTTAATAAAAAGAAAGAAACACTGTGTTTATGCTGTGGCTTCATGAAGTTTTGAGATTTTCATAACCCAGTTTTGAAAATTCAGAGCGACAGACTCTCAAAGGCCTCTTCAACATCCACAAGGACCATAGCAAAGGAAAAGATATGACAAGTTCAGTGGACCTGCTGTTCCAAAAATTCCAGGCCAAAAAAAAAGAATAAGAAAAAAAAAAAAATGACCAGGCCTGGCCTGTAGGGGGTTCACAGTCAGGGGTCTGGAGGAGGCTTACCCTACTGGAGAAGGCATTTACAGAAGGCTCAGCACTTTTTGAGGGTTTCCAATTGTCAAATATCAAAGGGGGAAGCAGGGAGATAATGGACTTTGTTCCTCAAGCTAGGGAGTTGGGGGTCATGGCAAGGATGATCAGATGTCACAGTGTGGGTAGCCAGAATCCAGTCTTACAGATGGCCTAGACAGCCAAATGAGCTTACTTTCTTTTCCTCCTTTTTTTCAGAGAAGAAACTCTCTGTGGTGTGTGTGTGTGTGTGTGTGTGTGTGTGTGTGTGTGTTTAGGGTTTTTGCCCAGCCTCTGGGTTTCCCAAGGGGCTGGAGTGAGTAGGGCCAGTTTAGGATGCTTCAGCACAGACAACTGCTCTCACTTTTAGGACTCTGGCAGTAGAATGAATTTTAGAGTCTTTAAATGTTAGGGCCAGCAGGCCTGGGGAGAACCCTGTCTGTCTCCCCACTCTACTGATGAGGAGCTGAGCCACAGAGCAGGGAGCCTTTGGAGATGCAGTTAGGCCTCAAGTTATCCTCAGGAATTTGGCTTTCCCCTCCTGGGAACCCCTTCCTCACCCCTTTGTCAAACCTCTAACCTTACCCAGGAAATGCATTTTTATCTCCAGTGACCTTACAAGTCAAAGGCTTGGGAAACTCAGGTCTATGCAAGAGGCAGCAGCCCAGGGTCTGCATTCTGGACCTTTCTTTGGAATTCTTGAACCGGCAGGAGCTGCCAGTCCTGCCTGGCAATTTTGCCATCTCCTCACAAAGCTCTTCGACCCATATGACACTTTCCATGTTTTTAAAAAGCACTTTCATATCCTTTAGGATTTGTATACCTATGCTAATAAAACTAATATTTATGTAGCATATGTAGGTAGGTCAGGGTTCATCAGTGTTATTTTACAGGTGAGAAAAATGAAGAAAGTTCAGATAAGTACAGTGACTTGCTAAGGTCATACAGCCAGTCAGCAGGCTGGAGCTGACTCTAGGCTTAGGGAAATGTCCTGATTCTTGGTCACCAAGGCTCTTAGTTAGGAGCCAAAAGGGAATGTAAAGGCTGGAGTTGGGGGTTGAGTGGGGTGCAGAACAGATGGAGTGGATACATGCAGTCCTATGCAGTTATTGAGACAAAAACTTTCTCTGGGGTTGGCTCTTGTTTTATCTGATCAAGTTCTTCCTCCTCTTGCAGAATTCGGCAGGGCCCAGCAGTGCTGACTCAAATGGCTAGGCAGATTGACACCCAGGGGTTTCCCTCTGGCCAGACACCTTCAGTTCCAGAAGTGACAGTGATTTTCTCACCACATCCCCCTTCCAGAATCCTCTCCCTGAGGACTATGGTGCCCCACAGCAAGGCCCATCTGGGAAGTGGTGTGTGAGAAGAGGGGCCCTTTCTGGTTCCAGTTGTTCCATTTGTAACCCATAAAGGAACAGACTTTGACATAGGCACCCAGGAGCCACTGCTGATTTTTTTTTTTTTTTTTACTTAAAAAAAACAAATGCAGAAGCTGGTCCTGGTGGCTCATGCCTGTGACCGAGCTACTGGGGAGACAGGCAAGATGATCCCAAATCCCCAAATCCGTGCCCTGGCTAAGCAATTTAGGGAGACCTTGTCTCAAAAAATAAAAAGGATTGGGACGTAGCTCAGTGGTAGAGGGCCCCTTGGGTTCAATTTCCAGTATCCAAACCAAAAACAAAAATGTAGAGAAACACAAAAACTTCTAGGGTCGGCTCTGGGAACTGGTGCCCACAAGAGCTTAACCGACTTGCCTGCGGTCTGCAATGGTTTGTCTGGGGCCAGCGGGGATCAGGGCAGGGAAGACCCCCTGCTCCCTTTCCCCTTCCCCCCCACAGCCGAGGTGCGCCCTCGGCGGAGCCGGGCCGCTGAGGTGACAGATGCCGAGCAGCTGACTTGGGGGAGGGGTCCTTCCCCACCACCCCCTACTGGGGGGAAGCGAGAACGTGACTTGGAGAACGTGCGTCTGGGGCGGGGATTGGGGGACGGCGGCGGGGGTATAGAAGGCGAGTGGGACGAGGGGAGGGGCGGGGCTTCCCGACCCCGCCCACCCGCGAGAGAAGGTAGGTTCCGCCCCCTTCCCCGCCCCCCCGGGAGGAGATGCTGAGCTCAGCGCTTCTGCGGCGGCTGCTGGGTGGGGGCGGGGCGGCGAGGCCGGCGCCTTTCTGGAGAGGGCCGCGGAGAGGGCGAGGGCGAGGGGGAGGGGGAGGCGGCGAGGCGGGGGAGGCCCGCGCAGCCCTGAGGCTGTAACGACGGGGTCCTGCTAACAAAGGCATCTCTGTTGGGGTGGGGGAGGCCTCCTGGGTGCACGCACAACCTAAGGGGTGTGTGTGAGGGGGTTATCTGTGAGTCACAACCTTAAAGTCATAGCCCGTCGGAGAGGCCAAGCCGCTGTGCTCTCTGACCTCAGGATTTACTTGGTGGTGTTAGGGCGCGGGGGAACGGGGACTTGCCTCTGTAGTGCTGCAGTTCAGCATGGCCCCGGCCACCTCCAGCCAGTACTGGCAGGAACTTTTATTCAAGGCAACCTGTAAAGAGCACAGCAGATCAGCTTGGGAGGGGAAGCAAGCAAACCCTTTGTCCCCACCTGGCACAAATGGTTACCCAGGCCAAATGGGTGGGGGCTGTTTTTGAGCTGACCTACATACCTATTTGCCTCTTTATCTTTTTATTATCACACATGGTTATTATGGGAGCTTTTCTTTAGCACTTGGTGCAGCCTCCGTGTTTGCTGAGGGCTGCACAATGAAGCGTGTTGCCTCACTCACCCAGGAAGTTTTAAGAGTGTCTGGGCCTGGGAAGAAGGGCATCAATAGGCCTGCGGAAGCTTCCCCAAGCTCTTTCCTCATGGAACAGGATCCCAACCCTGATACAGCAGACTCAGAGCTGGTCAGCCCTGATTCAGATTTGAAATAATACTGTCTGGGTTTTCCTGGGGACTGCCTAAAGCTGGGCCTTTGTCTTTTGCCAGGTTTGACCCTGTGGTCTTGCAGCCTCACACTATAGCTTTCCTTTACAGATGGAGTGACAGAGGCACAGAGAGGAGTGGGCAGACCTAGTTTGGTATTTGCTGCACCTATGGTAGAAACACCTCTATTTTCTTAGGTCCAAATAAGGAGACCTCAACCTTTTGTTTGCCTTTGTTCAGCCTCACTAGGGCCTCCCTCTCCAAACCTTTGAATAGCTCCCCATTGCCTTTAGAGCAAGTCTGCCTCAGCCTAGCAAACCTCCAGGGCAGGCCCTTGCCTATCTCTAGATTCATCTCCCTCCCACAGCCCAGGAGGGGGAAATCACATGTGGTTCTAATTACCTCCAAAAAGCTCTTAAAATTTTCATAAAGTACAGTATGCCTAGCTTTGTGTATACAACTTTGCATGGTAATATGTGTGTAGATGTGCAAAGTATATACAGCCACAGAAGGTGGATCATAAAGAGAATATCAACAAGTATAAGCATATAATTTACAGTATTTTTATCATGCTAAAGAGAGACATACAGACCTGGAAGTGAGACTGGCAGAAGTAACAGTAGATTTCTATCTTGTCTTATCTGGTGCCCATTTTGGGGCAAGAAATCCTTGGCCCCTGAGAAGAGTGGGGGAAGGGGATGCTTGTACACATTAACCTTTCTTTCATTGGGATTTCCTTTCAACAGTGATATAATTGGCTTTGCCCAGGTTCCCTGTACCCTGAGGGATGCCATTCCTCTGTGGTTTCAATTCCCTTCCAGCTTGTTCCTACCATCATAGCAATTACAGTCAGCCCTCCATATGGATGGATTTGACCAACTACGGATTGAAAATATTCAGGAAAGAGAAATCACATCTGTACTGAACAAGTACAGATGTTTTTCCTTGCCATTATCCCTGAACAATACAGTGTAACAACTGTATGTAGCATTTATATTGTTAGGTATTGTAAATAATTTAGAGATGACTTAAGTATATCAGAAATTAGGCATAATTTACATGCAAATCTTATGCCATTTTATATAAGAGCAACTAGAGTGTGGGTGGGTTGTGGTATCAGAAGAGAATCTGGAACCTATCTTTCATGGATGTCAAGAACAACTGTTCTAGCTGAACACGGTCACACATGCCTGTAATCCCAGAGGCTTGGGAGGCTGAGGCAGGAGGATCAAGAGTTTGAAGCCAGCCTCAGCAACTTAGCAAGGCCCTAAGGATATGGCTTAGTGGTCAAGCCCTTTGGATTCCATCTCTGGTAAAGACTGTATTCCTCTCAGCTGCCCTTCTCACTGCCACCCACAGTGCCAGTTCATCTCTCCAGGCCAGGGTCCTTCAGAAAGCCCTCCGTGAACAGATTTGGAAAGCTCCAAGTCCCCCTTCTGGGGAGTGAAGGACAGGGTGTCAAGGCAAGAGCAGATGCAGCCTACGTGGCTGCGGCTGAGTTGCTTTCTTCTCACTCAGTAGTTTATATTGAAATGATCCTGTCCTGGGTCTGATGCCCCATCAGACTGTGAACTCCTTCTAGTGAATGTATACTTTAAAATCTTTAAACATCTCACCATTCCCACCTCACTCCCCTTCTACATACTCCTGTCCCAGTGTCAGAAACATGTGGTACATACACAATGAGTATTTGATCCAGAATTGAATGGAACTAGAGTCTACCGGTGACTCCAGGTCAATATGGAATCAGCAAGAGATGTCCCTGACAGTGGAGAACTCTGTTTCCTATGAACTTGGATAACATTTATTATTGGCATAGAAAGTTAAAGTTGAAAGGGGGATTTCCCTTATTGCACATTGGAGGAGACTAAATGGGAAGTGTCCAGAGTGACACAGGATGGGAACGAGATCCCATGGTCTGCTGGCATCTCTCCATTGTGCCTAATGTCTCTTCAGAGAGGCTTCCCAGGTGGTCCCTGTCCTTCTTCCCCTCCACTGTTTTCTTTCAAAGAACTCACTCCATTGGTAATTGAAAGTCTGTTTATTTGTATGTCTGATTCCTGACTTTCCCACTAAACTGCAAGCTACGGTAGAGGTAGAGGGGCTGTCTATTTCATCCTGAATCTGCCACTGTCCAGCCCAGAGCTTCCCAATAAACGTGCAGGAAAAGAAAGAATGAGTGAGTATCCATGTGGCCTGAGGCCTGAGAACATTTTCGTGGGGCAGCACTGAGACTGGCTCAAAAACTGCTAAATTGACAGGTCTAGAGGGCCCCTTGCCAGGAACTCCAAGGCCACACCCTACCTTAAGGAGCTTAGGCACAGGGGAGATAGATGCCTAGTGAATTACCTTGACACAGGGGAGATGTGTAACCTGGGAATGGCAAATCAGAATCTAGTAGTGGTGTAGATAGAGGATTGGAAGTTTGTGGTGGACCAATTAGATAGCTTTTGCAAAAATGGAAAACCACCTAAATGTCTCTGGTGGGCAAACATTTAAATAAAGGATAGCACATCCAAATAATGGAAAACTTGGGTGTTAAAAAGGGAGAGGTAAGCAAGACACAGTAGCACGTGCCTATAATCCCAGCCATTCAGGAGGCTGAGTCAGGAGGATTGCAATTTGAAACCAGTCTCCGCAATTTAGCAGTTTAGCCAGGCCTGTCTCAAAATAAAAGCATGAGGGCTGGGGATATAGCTCAGTTGGTAGAGTGTTTGCCTCCATGCACAACGTTCTGGGTTCAATCCCCAGCACCAAAAAATAAATAAATAAATAAAAATAATAAAATAAATTAAAACAAATAGAAGCATGAAAAGGGCTGAGGGTGTCTCTCAGTGGTAAAGCACCCCTGGGTTCAATCCCCAGTACTGAAAGGGGGAAATAAAAAAAGGGAAAGGTAACTGCTCAGGGTGTATATAGCTCAATGGTAGAGTGCTTACCTAACATGCCTGAGGCCCTGGGTTCTGTCCCAACACCTCAACAACAACAGGAAAAACAAAATTAAAAAGGAGGGGAGAGTATATTTTTGAAAGATGTCCAAGATACACTTGGGTGAAAAGAACAAATCACAGAACAATTTGTACACTCTAATCCCATTCTGGAGGTAAAAAGGAACATTCACTTTCCCTTATGGACCCATGCTCTTAAACATGCCAGTGACCATCCAAGACACAGGGAGGCTGTACACAGAGTTATCTCTGAGGGCTGGAGAGGCTTTTTTTTTTTTTTTTTTTTTTTTTTTGGTACTGGGGATTAACCACTGAGCCACATCCCCAGCCCTTTTTTATATTTTATTTAGAGACAAGGTTTTGCTGAGTTGCTCCTGCCTCAGCCTACTGAGCCACTGGGATTACAGGCATGTACCCAGCGCAGGAGAAGCTTTTACTTTTGCTTTACACCTTCTGCACTGTGGGATTTCTACCATGAACACATATTACTTTCACCAGGTTTTTTTTTTTTTTGGGCGGGGCGGGTGCTAGGGATGGAAACCCAGGGGTGGGTAAGCACTCTACCACTGAGCAACATCCCTCTACGCAGCTTTTCCCCCCAGCTATTCCAGGATTGAGGGCTATGGGTAAAGAGGTGGGGTGACTGTAACAGTGGAGGCCCAATTAGAAGTACTGCAGAGAGGGGAAATTCACAGAAGGACGGGCACCTCAAGGTATGGGACATGGGAAGCATAGTGCAGTGTTGGAGAGGCTCATTTGAAGTGTCTGACCTCCACAGTGCCAGTGACCCTGCGCTGAATCCAAGTCCAAGGCCAGGAAACTCTGACATTTGAGGAAGAAGGGCTAGGAAGGGAAGAAAGTCGACCTTTAGGACCCCACGGATTCCCTGGCCGTCAGCACCATCCTTCGGTACAGGCCGTTCTAGCTGCAGCAGGGAAACAAACAGACCCAGGAGGGGCGGGAGCCAAGCCTGGCGGGAGGAGATCCGAGTTTCACCAGTGGTGGTGAGGGCCCTCATGCTTGTTTTGTGGCTGCCCGCCTGCAGGCCAGGCTAGCATCCAGGCCCAGGGTGAAAGGCCAGGACTTCTGGCCCCTTCTGGAGACTCAGCCCCTTCCCAGGACCCGGAGCAGGGGAAGCCAGAACAATGCTGTTCACGGAGAGATGGGGGGAGAGAACTGAGTGGGGGCTGGAGAAGGTTTTTGGCTCAGATAAGCTAGTAAAAGCCAGCAGAAGGTCAAAGATAGAGGAATGTTCTGTGACTTCTAAGACAGCAGCTCATTTATCTCATAAACACTTGCTCAGAGCTCAAATCCAGTTGTAATACTGCCCTTGTACAGAGCTGGATAGGGACCCATAGGGGAACTGTGCTTGGGGTCCTGTCTCCAAGGTCTTTCTATACCCCACCCCCCATGACAGCTGAGGTTCATAGCGTCTATTTAGTTTGTGTTAGAACCTTCTAAAGAGATATTTTTACAAAGCAAGAAACTGAGGCTGGGCAGGATGGTGCCTTGCCATGACCACCTGGTGGGAAGTGTTAAAACTGGGATTCCAACCTGGGCGTGCCTATGTCTCACTTATAATTTGGTTGCTTGGAGCTCAGAACACATTTTCCCATGGAAATAATGCTGTAAGTGGTGGTTTGGCTGCCATGGTGGCCTGGCTCACCCAGGGGACAGCCAGAATTAATTCTATGTTTCATTGTGGTTGTGGATGAACCAGGCTTCTGTGGGCTAGCCTGGAACCCACAGGAGAGGGTAAAATGCTTTGGAGGTTGTGCCCAGCTGGAAACTCTTGCCCCTCCTATAGCGCCAGACTCAGGGAAAGCGGGGCATACGGTGGCTCAGGAGCACTTGTCCATTTCCAGAGCATTGGGGCAGGGGCAGGTTATAAGACAGAGAGTGCTACCTGAGAATGTACATTAGTTTTCAGACTCTGGAAATCTTGAGTCCTTCTCTTTCTTTCTTATGCTACCTCTCCATACAGTCATCTTCAATCTTCTTCCTCTGGATGGAGCACAAAAGGCAAGGTCTTGGGCTCAGGGTAGCTACTGTGAGAAACTAGGATCAGATCAAGATTTTTTTTTTTTTTTTTTTGGTACCAGGGATTGAACTCAGGGGCACTTGACCACTGGGCCACATCCCCAGACCTTTTTTGTACTTCATTAGAGACAGGGTCTCACTGAGTTGCTCAGTGCCTCGCCATTGCTGAGGCTGGCTTTGAACTCGCAATCCTCCTGCTTCAGCCTCCGAAGTGCTGTGATTACAGGCGTGCACCACCACGCCTGGCTTCAGACCAAGTTTTATAGTGACTTCGGGGCAAGCATTTATTCAGCCATTCAACAAACGTTTTCTATGGAGGTACTGGGAACTCTACTCATTCCTTCATGGAGCTTCTGTAGCTCAAAGAATCCTGGACAGGAATGACTAAGGGTCTCAGGCCCAGAATCTTAGAATCGGAAGGAATCTTTTTATAGACAGAAATTGTAGTCATTCATTAGTTCAAGAAGGCATGTGTTATGTTAAATACTAAAGATCCATAAAGCATGAACACTGAGGGCTAGAGAGGTGGGAAATGATTTGCTTGGTCTCTTACTCCAAGGTCCTGGTGCCTAGACCAGAACCTCCCCTGCCCAGTCTTTCCCCTTGGCCTTCCTGTCTCAGTGTGTCCAAGCCATCTTTTTGGATTTTCCATGGTCCCCAGAACTGGGGCTTGAGGCCTAGGGACAGACCGCAAAGAAGCAATGGATTCCTTTCTACTTGGAAATAATTATGCCTGAGTGAGGAATGAGGAATTTTCTTGCTGCTGGAGTTCAGAAGACTCCAAAGACTTTCCTCAGTTCTCTCAGTGAACCATTTGCTTTCTAAACTCTAGGTCTTCACAAGCACTGTTAGCTGTTTTTCTAACCCTCCACCTGGTGAATTCTTTGTGTGTTTGTGTGTGTGCGCGCGCGCGTGTACACACTACTAAATATTAAACCCAGGGACATTCTACCACTGAACTACATCCCAGCACCCCCTCCCTTTTTTTTTTTTTTTATTTTTATTTATTTATTTTTTTTATTTGAGACAGAGTCTCAGTAAATTGCCAAAGCTGGCTTTGAAATTGTGATCCTCCTGCCTCAGCATCCCAAGTAGCTTGGACTACAGGCATGTGCCACTGCACCTGGCTCATTCTTTTTTTTTTTTTTTAGTTGTTGATGAATCTTTATTTTATTTATTTATATGCAGTGTTGAGAATTGAACCCAGGGCCTGTGAATGCTAGGCAAGTACTCCACCACTGAGCCACAAACCTAGCCCATGGCTCATTCTTTTTTAAAAATACATTTGAGGGGGGCTGGGATTGTGGCTCAGCGGTAGCGTGCTCGCCTAGCACGTGCGCGGCCTGGGTTCGATCCTCAGCACCACGTACAGGTGAACACATTGAGTTACAACTAAAGCAAATAAATAAATATTAAAAAAAATACATTTGAGGGGCTGGGTTTGAGTCTCAGCACCACGTAAAAATAAATGCATTGTATACAACTAAAGCAAATAAATAAATATTTAAAAAAATACATTTGAAAACAATTTTATTGAGATGTAGTTGACATATAATAAACCTAAGCCTATATAAACTATGCAATCTAAGTTTAGATTTGTAAATTGGCATATAATAATTGTACATATATATATATATAGCTGTGTACAGTGGTGCATGCCTATAAACCCAGCTACTCTAGAGGTTTAGGCAGGAGGATTGAAAGTTTGAGGCCAACCTCAGCAATTTAATGAGGTCCTGAGCAACTTAGCAAGACCCCATCTCAAAAATAAACATTACAAGGACTGGGGATGTGGCTCAGTGTTAAAGTGCCATGGGTTCAATCCCCAGTACTCTCCTCACAAAATTTTATATATTTATGGGTTAGAGTATGCTGTCTCAGCATATGTATACAGTACATAAGGATTAGATCAGGTTAATTGGTATATTTAGCACCTTAAACATTTATAATTTTTTGTGTTAGAAACATTCAAAATCCTCTCCACTAGTTATTGTTGTTGTTGTTATTATTATTATTATTTTTTAAATATTTATTTATTTGCTTTAGTTGTACACAATGTGTTTTATTTGTACGTGGTGCTGAGGATCGAACCCAGGGCGCACACGTGCTAGGCGAGCGCAATACCGCTGAGACACAATCCCAGCCCCTATTATTATTATTATTTATTTATTTATTTATTTATTTATTTATTTGTGGTACCAGGAATTGAACTCAGGGGCACTCGACCACTGGGCCACATCCCCAGCCCTTTTTTGTATTTTTATTTAGAGACAGGGCCTCACTGAGTTGCTAAGTGCCTCGCCATTGCTGAGGCTGGCTTAGAACTCGTGATCCTCCTGCCTCAGCCTCCCAAAGTGCTGGGATTACAGGCGTGCACCACTGGCCCGGCTGTTATTGTTGTTGTTATTATTATTATTATTATTTGGTACTGGGGATTGAACTCAGGGGCACTCGGCCACTGGGCCACATCCCCAGCCCTTTTTTTTTGTATTTTATTAGAGACAGGGTCTCACTGAGTTGTTAAGTGCTTCGCCATTGCTGAGGCTGGATTTGAACTTGTGATCCTCCTGCCTGGGCCTCCCAAGTGCTGGGATTACAGGCATGCGCCACCGTACCTGGCTCTCCACTAGTTACTTTGAACTATGCAATTAATGGGTGTCAAGCATGGTTACTGTGCTGTGCTATAGAATGTTAGAATTTACTCCTCATATCCATCTGCATCTTTAGCTACGTTCTCTCTATCCCTCTCCCCTCTGGATAATTCTTAGCTTCCCCTTTGGGCCTTAGCTCAATAACCTCTTCCTGGAGGAGGCACTCCTGGTCCCTCAGTGTTAGGTCTCTGCTCTGTGCTCATCCACAGCACTCTGGGCTTCCCGAGCAGGACCATGAGCCCTTGGGATTCTTTTTCTTTCTTTCTTTTTTCCTTTTTTGCCCTGGTGCTGGGGATTAAACCCAGGGGCCTTGTGCATGTGAGGCAAGCACTCTACCAACTGAGCTATATCCCCAGCCCTTTTAATTTTTTAAAAAATTATTTATTTTTGGGGGGGTGGTGCTGGGGATTGAACCCAGGGCCTTGTGAATGCTAGGCAAGCATTCTACCAACTGAGCTATGTCCCCAGCCCCTTAATTTTTTATTTTGTGATAGGTTCTCACTAAGCTTCTCAGGTTGATCTTAAACTTTGAATCTTCTTTCTCAGCGTCTTGAGTAGAGTCTCTGAAATTACAGGGATGAGCCACCATTCCCGGACCCTCGGAATTATTCTTATTGGATGTCTTTCTTTCTGCTAGACTGTGATCTTGAGGAGGGGCCTTCCCTATGTTGGTGTCCTTGTTTGGGGCAACTGTGTGCACATTCTCTGTCAGTGCATGGTACAGAGTAGGTGCTCATGCACAGTTAGTGAATGACTGTGACCCATGGCTGGAGGAAAGGTCTTCTGGTGAGTGACTTTCCTTCAGGTCATTCAACAACTGTTGATCAGGGACTCTGTATACCCAAGGCCAAGGGTGTGGTTGGTTACAAAGATGACTTGGAGGGGCTGGGGTTGTGGCTCAGCGGTAGAACGCTCGCCTAGCACGTGCGCGAAGCGGCCCGGGTTCGATCCTCAGCACCACGTACAAATAAAGGCATTGTGTACAACTAAAACAAATAAATAAATATTTAAAAAAAAAGATAACTTGGGAAAGAGAGGCCAACAGTCTAATGGGAGAATTTATAATACTGAACATACTTTGAAAATTGCAAAAACCTCTAATAGCCAGAGAGCCTGTGGTGTGTGTGGTTTGGATGTGGTTTGAGTGTGTCCCCCAAAGGTTCACTTGCTGGAAGCTTGAACCAGCATGGAAGGGTGGTAGGACCTTTAAGAGGTGGGGTCTAGTGGAAGGTAATTAGGTTGTGGAGACTCAACCTCATGATTAGATGAAAGAGCAAGGGTACTGTTATAAAGTGAGGTCATCCCACGTGCTCACCCCTTCTGCACAGGATTGATTCTATTTCCACTTCACTGCCATGTTGTACATAGCCAGGGAATGCTTTCCAGGATGCCAGCAACATGCTGTTTAGACCCTCTAGCCACCAGAATTGAGAGCCAAGTAAACCTCTTAGCTTTATAAGGTACCCAGCCTCAAGTATTTTGTCATAACAACACAAAATGGACTAAGACAGCCCCCATTTCCTCCTAAGTCCCCCTCCACCCCCACTGGTTCATTGAGTCTTGACTTCTTGGACTGGGGCCCAGCAATGTCTTCAGCTCTAGGACCCTACACAGCAGTGGACAATCTAGGGCCTTGTGTGGTAGCTACACAGAGGCTCATGGTGGCAGTTTGAGGAGTCATGCAGGCAGCATATGATCTAGGCTCTGGATCACCTGCCTGAGCTTTTAGCTGTTTTAGAGACTTCATTAAGAAAGCACCCAGTGAAGCTGGGTGTGGTGGGTCATGCCTAGAATAGCTACTTGGGAGGCTGAGGCAGGAGGATTGAGGCCAGCCCTGGCAACTTAGGGAGACCCTGTCTCACAATAAAATAAAAAGGACTGGAGATGTAGGCCAGTGGTAGAGCACCCCTGGGTTCAATCCCCAGTACCATCAAAATAAACAAAAAGCACCTATTGGGGCTGGAGTGTAGCTCAGTGTTAGAGCACTCGCCTAGCATGCACCAGGCCCTGGGTTTGATATCCAGCACTGCAAAATAAATAAATCAGTAAAATATTACAAAGTGCCTATTTTCAAACTTCTCTGGAGGGAAACCTTGAAGGCAAGGGCTCCAAGGGTTTGAAATAATACCTTGAAATCAGTTACTCCTGAAGTGATAGGAAACTGCATCCAGCAACCACTAATAAATAAATAAATACTCATATTGGTGGATCCCCAATTTCCCTGAACCTCTGTCCTGTTATCTCAAAGATGTTTTGTTGTGAGGGATATGCAGTGTCCACACGCCATGTGCACAGAAGATGCTTTGGAAATGTCAGAATCTGAGTGCTCACAGCGGGTCACTGAGGACCTCCCCACAGGGAGGACACAGTGGAAAGGGCCCACTCAGGTGCAGCAAGGGCTGAGGCCTGGAGAGGCACAGCACTAGGACCCAGGGGCCGAGTGTGGAGCCGGCTCAGCAGGAACAGTTCACAGCCAGAACACAATGTTCTTTGTGTACCCACAGGAAACCCCAAGAAGAGAGTTGCACATGGCCTCTGCTGGGCGTGTGCTGCTCTCAGCCTTTTATTCTTTTTCCTAACCTCAGTCCCCACTTTCACATCCTGTAACCTGCAATGCTGCCCTGCCCCACCAGGCTGGGCTGGTCCCAGGCCCCAGGAGAGCAATCAAGGCAGGAAGCCCAAGGCCTTGCCTGGTTTCACCATCTTCAAATAAGACCCTTTTGCTTCTAGCCTTGGCTTCCTGAATGGACTGTTTGTGATGGAAACTTTTTACAGTGCAGAAGGCAGACACGGGACAAAGCTGCGCTTCTAGCCTTGGTGAGGGTCTTGGCCCCAGTGCAAGGGAAACAGCTGATGGTGCAGGGCCACCTCCTCCCTTCCTCTCTGAAGGCCAGGCCCCACCTGGGTGGGGGTGGGCCCCCACTGCTGCTGCATAAATCAGAAGGAACTTGGAGCTGTCCTGGAAACCAGAGCCAAGTTTGCTTATGATGTGGTTCCTAGTTTTTATTTCCACGAATGCTATAATATGTTGTCCCACCAAGCTATTTTTATTGAATGAAAAATTTAAAAAAAATTTAAAAAGCAAACCTCTGCAAAACCAACAGGCCTGTGACAGGAAAGGACAAGGTGAACTTTTCACTTCCTTCCCTGCAGCCTATCAACTCTATCTGTGGTTTGGTGTCGCCCACATTTTTGTGCTATATTCAATCTCAATTTTTGCCTCTTGTTTCTGAGGCCACAAGAGCAAGGCTATTTTTTTTCCTTTTGTACCAGGGATTGAACCCAGAGGGGCTCAGCCACTGAGCCACATCCCCAGCTCTTTTTATATTTTATTTGAGACAGGGTCTCGATAGTTGCTTAGGGCCTTGCTACATTGCTGAGGTTGGCTTTGAATTTGCAATCCTCCTGCCTCAGCCTCCTGAGCCGCTGGGATTACAGGTATGCACCATGGCACCCAGCTAGGCTCTTAAATCTGTGTCACTCCCAGTACTAGGGATTGAACCCAGGGCCTTGCAAAGCTTTTTCACCCCAGTACTAGGGATTGAACCCAGGGCCTTGCAAAGCACTAAGCAAGGGGATATGGCTTAGAGGTGAGCACTTGCCTAGCATGTGTAAGGCTCTGGGTTCAATACCCAGTGCTGGGGGGAAAAAAAGACTTCTGGTGAGTTCTCAAAACAGATTGCAAAATGGGTCCCCCTCCCCGTCCCCGGCCTTTTGGCCAGCTCTAAGCAAAGGCAGGCCCAAGTGAGCAGCAGGAGTCTGCAAGAGAGCCCACCAGAAGTCTAGCAAATTCCCAGCCAAATTCTGGCAACTGTGCTGTTGGGGGCCCTGCAACAGACTGCATTTCTGGCCCCTTAATTAGGATCCTGACCACTGAAAATAAGACTCCATGCTAACAGGAAGCTCCATTAATAGGGCTCCTTCCATTTTGGTGTTTTAGAGTCTTTTCCCATTATTATTATTATTATTATTATTATTATTATTATTTTTTTTTTGTGGTACCGGGGATTGAACTCAGGGGCACTCGACCACTGGGCCACATCCCAGCCCTTTTTTGTATTTTATTTAGAGACAGGGTCCCACTGAGTTGCTAAGTGCCTCGCCATTGCTGAGGCTGGCTTTGAACTCGCGATCCTCCTGCCTCAGCCTCCCAAAGTGCTGGGATTACAGGCGTGCGCCACCGCGCCCGGCTTTTTCCCAATTATTGCTTGGTGAGAGTGTGGGCTCACCTCAGACCTGAAATGAGATTTTGTGTGTATGTGGTGTGTGCGCACGCGTGCTGGAGATTGAACTCAGGCCCTTGCACATGGTAGGCAAGCACTCTACCACTGAGCTGCATCCTGGCCACTATAGAGATTTGACTGGGTGCTTCCATGACTTTCCCAAACTCACAGATGCCCCTCTTGAGGAAGGGGCTTCCAAAAGCAGATAATGCTGCTACCCCTGGGGTATCCTGCTCAAGGTTTAAGGCCCCCAAAAGACCTGGATTCTAGTCTTAGTTTTTTCAACTTGCTGTACGACCGGTGTAAGTCACTTTCCAACTTGAGACTTCAATACCCTCATTTAAGGAGAGTTGGGTTACACATTGCTTTTGTGTGTTGAATTGTGTCCCCTCAAAATTCATATGTTGAAGTCCTAATCCTGGTACTACATAGTGTGAGCCTATTTGGAGATAAGTATTTTTTAAAAATTTTTTTTAGTCCTTTTTCATATTTTATTTAGAGACTGGGTCTCACTGAGTTGTTTTAGGGCCTTGCTAAATTGCTGAGGCTTTCTTTGAACTCACGATCCTCTTGCTTCAGCCTCCTGAGCCGCTGGGATTACAGGTGTGCACCACTGTGCCTGGCTGGAGATAGGTCTTGACAGAGGTAATCAATGAGGTCAGTAGGGTAAACTCTAATCCTAACCCAAAAGGACTTTGTCTCCTAATAAAAAGGGGAAATTTGCACAGAGACATGCATAGAAGGAAGACTGTGTAAAGGGACATTGGTAGAAGATGGCATCTGTAAAGCAAGGAGAGGGGCCTGGAACAGATCCTTCCCTCATGGCCCTCAGAAGGGAGCAACCCTGTTGACCTCTTTCTTGATCACAGACTCCCAACCTTCTGAACTGGGAGATAAGAAGTTTCTGTTGTTTAGATCATGTAGTCTGTGATATTATTATTTTTATTTTTTTGGTATGGGGGATTGAACCCAGGGGCACTTAACCACTGAGCCACACCCCAGCCCTTTTTTATTTTTTGTTTTGAGACAGGATCCCACTAAATTGCTGAGGCTGACCTTGAGTTTGTGCTCCTCCTGCTTCAGCCTTCAGAGTCACTGGGATTACAGGTGTGCACCACTGCACCCAGCTCTTAGGCTGCAGGGTTCTTTCTGGCCATCCCAGCCATACCTTGGTGGCTCTCTGCCATCCCACATGGTTTTTCTATTATTCCTTCCCAGTGAGTAAATGACATCATGTGTGGGAAGTGCTTGGCACAATGCCCACATACGGCCCCTTGCTAACCATGACTGAATGTTCTCAGCCACTGGGAACCACTTGTACCTACCCTGAGACCTTGTGTACCAAAATGAGAGGTGTGGGTTCCCAGCCCAGACCTCCTCACTTCTGCCTTCATTATTGAAGACATTGCCACCCCTCCCACCCCCCACAGTGGCTTTAAAATCTAAAAGCCTGCTGGGCATGGTGGTGCACACCTGTAATCCCAGTGACATGGAAGGCTGAGGCAGGAGGATTGCAAGTTCCAGGTCAGCCTCGGCAACTTAGCGAGGCCCTGTCTCTAAATAAAATATAAAAAGGACTACAGATGTTGTTAGGTGGTAGAGTGCCCTGGGTTTAATACCCAATACAAAGTAAAACAACCATAAAAAAATGCTAAAAAAACCCCCACCAAAACAAACCAAAACCCTGAACGTATTCAGTTGGCATATTCCTGGAGCCCAACTCTTTTATAATTATTTTTCAAGGTACTGGGGTTTGAACCCAGGGGTGCTCTACAGTGACCTACATCCTCATCTCTTTTTAAATTTTGAGACAGGGTTTCCCTAAGTAGTCCAGGATGGTCTTAAACTTTTGATTCTCCTACCTCAAACTCTAAGTCAATGTGATTATAGATGTGCACCACCATGACTGGCCCAGTTCTTTTATTATTTATTTGTTTGTTTATTGGTTCTTTTTAGTTATATATGACAGCAGAATCCATTTTGGCATAATTATACAAGCATGGAATATATCTTATTCTAGTTAGAGTCCCATTCTTATGGATGTCTGTGGTGGTGGGATTCACTGTGTCGTTTTCACGTATGTACATGGAAAACTATGTCAGAGTCATTCCACGGGCTTTCCTTTGCTTATCCTCCACCCTTTCCCTCCATTCCCCATTGTCTAATCTACTGTATTTCTATTCTTCCCCTTACGTCCGCTTATTGTAGGTTAGCTTCCACCTCTCAGAAAACATTTGACCTTTGGTTTTGTTGGGACTGGCTTACTTCACTTAGCATGATAGTCTCCACATCCATCCATTTGCTGGCAAATGTAATAGCCATTCTTTTTTTTTTTTTTTTTTTTTTTTGTGGTACCGGGGATTGAACTCAGGGGCACTTGACCACTGGGTCACATCCCTAGACCTTTTTTGTATTTTATTTAGAGACAGGGTCTCACTGAGTTGCAAAGTGCCTCGACATTGCTGAGGCTGGCTTTGAACTTGCGAGCCTCCTGCCTCAGCCTCCCAAAGTGCTGGGATTACAGGTGTGCACCACTGCGCCCGTCATAGCCATTCTTCTTAATGGCTGAGTAATATTCCATTGTGTATATATAGCACATTTTCTTTACCCATCCACCTATTGAAGGGCACCTAGGTTGGTTCCATAGCTTAGCTATTGTGAATTGAGCTGCTATAAACATTGATGTGGCTGTGTCACTGTGGCATGCTGATTTTAAATCCATTGGGAATATACTGAGGAGTGGGATAGCTGGGTCAAATGGTGGTTCCATTCCAATTTTTAAAAAATATTTATTTGCCTTAGTTGTACACAATGTGTTTATTTGTACGTGGTGCTGAGGATCGAACCCAGGCCGCGCACGTAGGGCGCGCCAGGCAAGCGCTCTACTACTGAGCCACAACCCCAGTCCCTCCATTCCAATTTTTCTGAGGAATCCCCATACCACTTTCCAGAGTGGTTGCACCAATTTGCAGTTCTTTTAAATTTGCAGTTCTTTTTAATGGAGCCACAGAGCCAGCAGGTCTAGAAAGAGACTGAAGAACTCAGTGTGCAAGGTTGTTTCTCTGTCCTGGGGCAAGAAATTCTTTGCCTGTGGATGAGCTGGTCACCAGGGTCTGGAAACCTCTGGGGCTAAGCCTCAGATTTCCCATTTGCCTGATAAGGACACTGGCTGGCAAGGTCCTGAATTAGTCTTGACCGTTGCAGGTGTCAGGGGCTTGTGCTTTCTGACCGCAGGGCACTGCCTCCCTCCTTGATCCTCTAGCCTCCCTTCCAGCTTCCGTTCTAGCTTCCAGGATGAATCCCCCTGTGTGGAGAGATGGTATGGGGACAGTGTCCTGTGTTCTTTCTGATCCTGGGTCCACGGATCTCTGGAGGCCATAGCGTCCTGTTCTAGAGCTTGCACACCTAGGCTGGCCAGAGGATCTGAGTTCCTTTTTGTTATCAGGAGTCTTGGGGAAGCATTCTCTAGCCTAGGACATTGAAGTGGGGTCACAGGATGAACCTCAAGTCCTCTCTGGGCAATGACATTGGTCTGGGATGGTAAAGTCCTAGGTTATATTCTAATCCATGTGGGTTTGAAAGCTCTGATTTTGTAAAATATTTCAGATTGACTCTTGTTTTGGAAAATCTGCAGAGAGTTAAGTGGGTATTAGGAGGCTTGAACAGCCCCCAAGCATGACCTTTTGGTTTGCTGAACAAATGAAATGTCTGTATGGTTTATCTTTAAACATGTGCCCAGAGATTTCTGAGAATAGGAGGGAGAGAAAGGGCTTGGGAGCTGACTGCAGGCTTTCAGAGCTCAGGGAAGGAAGGAGGAGAAACCATCTGGGGGAAAAACATCTCTCGATGTGTGTATGTTTTAAATTTGATCACTCCAGGCTGCCTCTTATTCTGGTTTTTGGCTCAGAGCCCAGAAGGGAGGTTCCTTCAATAATTCTCTCTAAGCTTAGGATGTATGCCTTTTCCTAAAAGTCAATAAATAACTACAGAGCTGTGAATGCTTAGTTTCTAGACAGAGCAAAAATGCTGTTCCCCACCTAGTGGTCTGCACAGATCACATCTGCTGCATCATACCAGCCTGTGGCCTAACCCTCCTGGGTTGGAGGAGCCTGCTTTGCCAAGCGATTTATTTTGAGTGTCAGGATTTTTGGCTTCTTTCTCAGGCGTCCCCTGGCTGTTTCAGAGAAATGCTCTTCTGATGGAAAGTGGAGCATGGTGAACAAGACTCAGAACAATGTGCTTCTTGCTTCCTTCTCCTGAGACATCTCACCACTCCCCTGTTTACACTCGGCATTCCAGCCACACCAAATGACTTGGAGTTCCACAGATGTGGCCCTGACTTTGCACATGCTGTTCCCTGTGCTTGGAACACTTCCCCTCTCTGCTTGGCTAACTCCCATTCATCCATCACACTCAAGCCAGGCTTACCTTCTCCAGGAAATTGTCCTTGTCATCTCCTCAGAATTCTTGCCTTCAAGTCCTCGTGGCTTCCACAGCCACCTGTGTAGACCAGGGCCATGGATATATCACACTGTGTCTATTTCCTGTTTCTGTTTACTTGTATACTTTTTCCATTGGTCCAAGTAGCTTCAAAATTGAACTGTGTGGGCTGGGGCTGTAGCTCAGTGGCAGAGCACTTGTCTAGCATGTGTGAGGTACTGGGTTCGATCCTTTGCACCACATAAAATTAAACAAATAAAATAAAGGCATGCTGTTCATCTACAACTACAATAAATAAATAAATAAATAAATAAAAAAAAAAAAAGAAAAAAAAAGAAAAGAAAAAGCTGGGTGCAGTGGTACATGACTGCTCATCAGCTCAGGAGGCTGAGGGAGAAGGATCACGAGTTCAAAGCCAGCCTCAGCAAGAGCAAGGTGCTAAGCAACTCACTGAGACCCTGTCTCTAAATAAAATATTAAGTAGGGCTGGGGATGTGGCTCAGTGGTCAAGTGCCCTGGAGTTCAATCCCTGGTACGCTCCACAAAAAAAAAAAATAAAAACTTGATGACCTGAGTCACATCTGATGTCATCCCTCCCATTCACTTATTGGACCCCAGAATGAGGCTGGGGAGTTTGTATTGTTATTTGGCTTAATTATGAGGCACGGTCAGGTCTGGGAACTATAGCCTTATCTTTTTGTTCTGGCAGTGCTGGGGATGGAACCTAGGGCTTTGTGCATGCTAGGTAAATACTTTACCACTGAACTACAACTCCAGCCCCTGACCTTTTTATTTCTCTTTCCCTATACTTGTGCCATGTAGGCCCTCTGTATATATTTCTTCCTGGCAACCTCTCTTGTTTTCACTTCTCTCTCTCTCCTGCCTAGACCAACAATTTGCTTATGCCCTTGCCATTACCATGCAAAACCTTAACCATCAACTATTTAGTTTTTCCATTCCCACTGCCAGGCTGCTGGTGGACTTCCCCAAAGATTGTGCTACTGCAATTCGTGGATTCTGAGTGCAACAGGGCACTAAATGTGCTTGGTGATCCTTCTGACCCTGGGACAACTCCTGACCCCACTGTTCCCACTTCCTCCTGCCTCTTACCACAGGCAGTAGAACAGCTTCGCCAAGAAAATAGAAGCCATCAGATGGGAACTCCCTTGACTTCCTGCCACCTCACCTACACATGCATTCAGATCAGTGTTCTTCTTTTCTCCTTCCCTCCAACCAGGTTCTCCATCCCTTCTCTTCCCACCTGCCCAGTGACCTTACCTTCAATTGTCCCCCTTCTCTCTGATCTCTCCCTCTGGACTCTGTGCTGTCTGGTCTCTCATTTTTGCCACCCTTTCCTGTTAAGGTCTTGAAGGTATTCTAGAGTTGGTCCCATCTTTTCACCTTCCACTCTTTCTCCCACCCATAGTTGAACGGCTCTGTCCCATTTACCCCTGAGGTGGCTGTGCTCAAGACAAGGTCACCAACAGCTTTCTTGGTAAGATCCAGAGGTCTCCTCCATCCCTTTTCTCATCAAATTGCTTGGCTGCACCAGATACTACTGTTTGCACCCTTCTTGAAATCTTTCCCTCTGGTTTCTATGATGCCACATTCTTGTTTTCTCTTTGGGGACTTTTTGCCATTGATTTTTGGAATCCTCCTCCTCTGCCTTCCCTTATATGTCAGTGTTCCTGGGAAGCCCTCCTTGCTGCAATTCTTTTCTCACTCCTGGGCTTTCCCTCTGGGTAATTCCATCCACACCCTACATTTGGTTTGATAAACACCTCTAGGCTGGTTAGTCCCAAATCTAACTTCAGTCCAGTCTACTCTCCTGGCCTATAGGCCTGTAGAGCTGACTAGTGGACATCTCCTTGAGACTGCTCCTCTCTCTGGACCCTAACCTTAGAGAATTGCATGACTAGCCCTTCAGTTCCTATCACAAGAAACCTTGGTGTTCTGAGTTCTCCAAGTTCCACCAGCCACCAAGTCTTGTGTGGGATACTTTTGAGTAATTCTCAAATCAAATCTGTCCTCTTGTTTCAACTTTTTTTTCTTTTTTCTTTTTCTGGCTGTGGTCATCTCTTCCTGTATTTCTACACCAGGTTCCAAGAGATCTGGATCTGACCACTACCAATTATCCACCATGCCCTCCAATTCAGCTTTCTAAAATGTAAGTGGCTTGGCATTCCCTTACCTCAAGCCCTTCAGTGGCTCCCCACTATCCTCTGGTTGAAGTTCAAATTCCTTAGCAAAGTGCATCAAGTCATAGTCTTGGTCTCATCTCTTGCCCTTACACTGTATGAATCAACCATGACTAACTACCTGCAGTCCTACTAAGCACAATGCTGTCCGTGTTAGGGTCCAGTTTCGCTTTTTCCCACGAACCACAAAGAGCCAGACAGTATGTAATATACAAACGGAGTTTATTGGGCCAGCTAGCTGGGGTCAAGCTTTCCCACAGACACACAGGAAGGGCAAGACCCCGAACAAAGGAAAGTCTCAGGTTTTAAAGCATTACCTACGTCATGGCCCGCACGTGCGAAAGTGAACAAATGGGGCTTCAGGTTACCTATATCCCTGTTAGAACAAATAGCCCACGCCCACGAAATTCAAATAGCCCATCTCCAGGCTCAACTTCCTAGCTCACCTGGAGGAGGGGTTTCTTATCAACATTCCAGCCCGCCTGGGGCAGGGTTACTATCTTAACATTCGCTCCCCCTGGGCCTTTGCACCCTCCACCTAGGAAGTCCTTCCTTCCCACTCCTGCTTTTTCTTCAGCTCTCTGTCTAACCATAGTCCTTTTACAAAGCCTTGTCTGATCTCTTGCCGAGCTGGATTAGTTGTCCTTGCTATGGGATTTTATAGCATTTCATGTTTCCCCTGATCAGAGAAGTTTTTACACTTAAAATTACTTTTTTCTCTTAGTGTTTATGTAAACATGTCTTTTTTTTTTTTTTTTTTTTTTTTTTTTTTTTTTTTTGGCACTGGGAATTTAACCCAGGAGCACTCTACCACTGAGCTACATTCCCAGTCCTTTTTAATCTATCAATCATCTACTTATTTGAGGTGCTGGAGATTCAAACCCAGGGCCTCACACATGCCAGGTAAATTCTCTACCACTGAGTCACATCCCCAGCCTCTTTATTTTTTATTTTGAGACAGGGTTTTGCTAAGTTACCCAGTGCCTCAACTTTGTGAGCCACTGGGATTACAGGGATGTGTTACCACACCTGGCCTGTGTCTTGTTCTATGACATATCCTCAGTATTTGGCATATACTAGACACATAGTAAGTGCTTAATAATATCTGCTAAAAGAGTAAAAAAGACAGGGGTTGGGGCTGTAGCTCAGTAGTGGAGTGCTTGCCTGGCATGTGTGAGGCACTGGATTTGATCCTTAGCACTGCATAAAAATAAAATAAAGGCATGCTGTCCATCTACAACAACAAAAAATAAAAAAGTAAAAGACATCTGAAAAGTTACATCCCCTCTCTTTCTTGGGGGTAATAAATTGTATGTTGTTATGTTACCTGCTCTAAACAGCTTTTAACAAGGAAATAGGCTAATTTGCGAAAACAAGTCCTCCTAGGGAAACTTGACAGACTGGAGAAATTAAATCATCTGAGAGGTGGAGACTAGCTTGTGGATGCTAACACATGGCACTACCACCAGGCCCCTGTGCAGGAGCCCATGAGGAGGGCAGGGAGCCACCAGCATCATCTGCCTTGACTCATCACACGAATGGTCATGTGAAACATGGCTGCTCTGGAGAAGTTTCCATTTGAGCTGGGCGTGGTGGCGCACGCCTGTAATCCCAGCACTTGGGAGGCTGAGGCAGGAGGATCACGAGTTCAAAGCCAGACTCAGCAATGGTGAGGTACTTAGCAACTCAGTGAGACCCTGTCTCTAATAAAATACAAAAAAAGGGCTGGGGATGTGGCCCAGTGGTAGAGTGCCCCTGAGTTCAATCCCTGGTACCAAAAAAAAAAAAAAAAAGTTTCCATTTAGTCGGGCCTCCGCCTGGGTTAGTCTTCCCTCTGCCCACTAATTATCCGAATTGCCTCAGGCATTACTCCATTATGTATTTTGCACTGGAAACAGTAGTTTCTAAAATAGGGTAGATGCTCATATATGTCATCTATCACTTCTTTAACAAATACCTACTATAAGGCTGGGGGTATAACTCAGTGGTAGAGTACCTGTCTATCATGCATGAGGCTCTAGGTTCTATCCCTAGCACTGAAAAACAAACAGAAAAACCCTGTTATATGCCTACTATGTGCCAGATACTGTTCTAGGTACTGGGATGTGGCAGTGAATGAATTGGATCAGGTTGCAACTTCTTGTCTGTAAGCAAGTGGGTGAACTAGATGATCTCTCCCAGCTTTAATGTTCTGAGACCCCACTTTGATCAGATACAAACAAATTTATGCATGGAAGGGCTAACGGCTAAATAGCAGGCTCCAGTCTTCCTCCCCCTTCTCCCTTGGAGCCATCTCCCTCCCAAACTCAACGTTGGGAAAACAGGAAAAGGTTTGGCATCATTTATGTTTGCCTGCAACCAAAGATTTAACTCTCCCAAGTATCTGTCATTTAAGACTTTTATCTCTTTTGTGGAATGAAAGGTTTTATTTTGGTTAGAACTTCAGACAATTTACAAGGAGGACTGGCAAAATATTTTAGGCAGGGGCTGGGGTTGTGGCTCAGTGGTAGAGCAGCTTACCTAGCACGTGTGAGGCACTGGATTTGATCCTCAGCACGACATAAAAATAAATAAATAAAATAAAGGCATTGTGTCCAACTAAAAAACAAAACAAAACAAAACAAAAAACAAAGTGGCTGGGATTGTGGCTCAGCAGTGGAGCGCTCGCCTAGCGCGTGCGCGGCCCGGGTTCGATCCTCAGCACCACGTACAGATAGACAAACTGTGTACAACTAAAGCAAATAAATAAATATTTAAAAAAAAAAAAGATATTTTAGGCAAAACAAAACAAAACAAAACAAAGATATTTTAGGCAAAGGTAGGTGAATTGGCAAAGGACAAAGCACAGCATCTCTCAGATTTGCCAGAATGGGCAGGTCATTCAGGTTCCTCCCTTCTGGGGGTGGTAGGGATATCCTGGTCCTATTTCCTTTCCGTTATAGAAGGAAAGGTCCTCAGCCTGAAGGTCCCAAGTTTCTACCACTTCAGTATCTGGTATCTTAATTAGGAACAGAGGATTCAAGGGAGAGCCTTGGGTCCTGAACCAGACTTAATAGTTCCAGACGACCATCATTCCAGGTTAACTTCAGGTATGAGATGGCACTAATAAATAACACTCTAACGTGTATCAGGGGAAACTGAATTTTTAGCTGGATGCACTGGCACACACCTGTAGTCCCAGCTACTTGGAGGCTGAGGCAGGAGGATCACTTGATCCCAGTTCACAGACAGTCTGGATAACATGGTGAGACCCTTTATCAAACAAACCAGCCCTCTACAAACAAACCAGCCCTCTACAAAACTCTGAACCTTAAGGTTGACACTGGATAATTAAATGTGATAATTAAATTTTCAATTTTTGACTATATAAAAGTAAATGAGCTATTAAGTTTACTAATAATGTCCCACTATTATGAGACAACAGTTATATGGAGTTGTGTCAGACTGACATGAACAATTCCTTATCAACAGCAGGCTCTGACTTCAGATCCTGAAGTATATGATGAAACAGAAGCCACAATGATTCAAAAGACCCAGCTCCTTTGCTTATTAGCTGTAATACTATATTGGTATCTTCTCTGTGTTGATTTCTTCAACCGTAAGATACTTGCCTCATTTATTACAGGATTGATGTGAGAATCCAGACAACATATGTGAAAATGCTCTGGAAACTGCCAACTGTTTTATGCACAGAAGGCACTGTTACCATTAGTCTCCCAAGGCTGGTTAGCTGTTCAGTCCTGGTTGCTTGCTGCAGTCTGACCTCTTGCCCTCCTTCTTGCTCACTCAGATATCCCAAGGAAAATAGCCTTCCCAGGACCTAACAATATATATATTTTTAAAATATTTATTTATTTGCTTTAGTTGTACACAATCTGTTACGTGATGCTGAGGATCGAACCCGGGCCGCACACGTGCTAGGCGAGTGCTCTACCACCGAGCCACAACCCCAGCCCCTAACAATATTTTACCCACACTGAACCTTAAGAGGATATGTGGAAGGTGACATATGTGGATATGTGGAAAGCTAATTCTTGTCTGCTCCTGAAGGAAGTGTTCCTCCATCATGCTTGAGAGCCCTTCTCATCAAGCCCTGGAACGAAAAAGGGAGGGTAGTGACAAGGCTTATTTTCCTAGGTAGTTTTCATTTTACCAATGAATAAGAGGTTTTAGAATATTTCTTTGTACAATGTTCTGAGTTGGGTTCAGTGATACAGCATGATGGTTCTCAAATATTCTCAGCTTTGCAGCCTGGTAAGACTTGAGTCCACATCCAGACATGACCAACTTTAGTTATGCAGCCTTAATCTGAACTTGAAGTTCCTCTTCTATGTGAGGGGGTACTAGATAGCTTGAAGCATTACTGAAAGGATTATAATTATTGTCTGAGTGATTGGCATCTAAGTGCACAGAAGTCAACAGATGATCCACAGGGCCCAACTTTGAGTTCAAAGCATGATACAGTTGTGAGTGATAGTACATGAAGACCAAAAGAGAAGGTACATGGAGGGAGGTACCATATCTCAAAAATAGTGAGGGTCTTGTTCTTGGTAGGACTCAAGAAGTACCTGAATGATCAAGGTGAACATTGAAAGCATTTCAGTTCAACTTTAAGATCTCTTTTTTGGACCAGGGATTCAAGCTGGGGGATTTAACCACTGAGCCACATCCCCAACTCTTTACACTTTGAGACAGGGTCTAGCTAAATTGCTGAGGCTGGCTTTGAACTTGCGATCCTCCTGCCTCAGCCTCCTGAGCTGCTAGAATTACAGGCGTGTGCCACTGCACCCTGCAGATCTCTTTAATTGTTAAGGTCAAAGAAATATCCAGCTTAGGAGACGTTCCGTAAAAAACTCAAAATATTGCTGGGCATGGTGGCACATGCCTGTAATCCCAGCAACCTGTGGGCTGAGGCAGGAGGATCACAAGTTGGAGGCCAGCCTTAGCAACTTAGGCCCTAAGCAACTTAATGAGACCCTGTCTCAAAATAAAAAATAAAAAGGGCTTGGAATGTAGCTCAGTGTTAAAGCACCCCTGGGTTTAATCCTTAGTACCAAAAAAGAAAGTTCAAATACCAAAGTGTAAAGATTGGATGATGCAGGACTGAGGTGTAGAGAGCTTGCGTAGCATGCATGAAGCACTGGGTTTGATCCTCAGCACCACATAAAAATAAAGACATTGTGTCTGCCTTAAAAAAAAAAAAAAAAAAAAAAAAAAAAAAAGATTGGATAATGCAGTCTTTCCTGCATAGCTACACAAATGAAATAAGAGATAGTGATTACTTCCCAATTGTTACTAAAGTTCTGATTTAAAGGTTTACTGCAGTGTAGGTTATTTTTTAGTTTTTCCCTAGTTATCAGCAAGATGACCAGTGCTAAGGAGTATTGCAGGGAAACAACTGGTTTTATATATGTATCTTGTTTTGGTTGAGTAAGGTAAACAGGTGAGCTTGTGAACTGGTACTTGTGGTTCTCTGATTTGCCTTAAGAGACAAAACTAGTGAGCTGAACTATCAAGCAACCCTGATTTATCCCAGTTTCCTATATTTCTTTTGCCTGAATTGTGTGACCATGAGCAGGTCTTCATCTTCACAAGGCTTAGACTTTACCAACTGAATGAAGTTGCCACCTCCCCATCAGGTAGTATGTGTTAAACATTTTTAACTCCTGAGATTAAGGTTAACTGCTACTGGGATTATATTTATTTATAATTACATAACTCTAAGAAGATTGGGTCTAAGTTGTTAATGAGGAGAAAAGCAAATGCTAAGGCAAAATATGTATACATTGTAATAATAAATGATTCCCCTAATTGTGCAATGTAGACACTGGGATCCTATGAGGGAGAACACAAAAAAAACCAAGCCAAACCAAACCAAAACAAAACAAAACTCCATTTCTCAGCCTTCCAGGTTTTCCTCTAACATGGTACAAAAACCTACTCAGATACTGATAAGATAAATTCAGACCCTTCTGCAAAGATAAATAATTCCAAAGCAAAGAAACTCTACCATTTGCTTAGGAGAAATGGTTTTTAGATTCTTGTAAAAAGTAATTTGACCTCTTTTCCCTATCCCAAATCCTGTAGACTTTGAAAGGATAAAAACATCAATCTGGAGCTCTTTCAAAGGATTTGCCACAGAATTGCTTGAGTCTATCAATGAGCTGAATGGAGGATTTCTGTGTCTAAAAGGATTTTGCTGTTTTATTTTTACAAGTGTTGCAACATTCAAAAAAGCAAAAAAAAAAATTTTTGCCAGTATGTTTAGAAGAGGTTAGAAAAAAGTAGAAT
The DNA here is from genome assembly GCA_025594165.1 of Tamias sibiricus. Taxonomy (NCBI): domain Eukaryota; kingdom Metazoa; phylum Chordata; class Mammalia; order Rodentia; family Sciuridae; genus Tamias; species Tamias sibiricus. The sequence goes on along the minus strand of CM046663.1, from coordinate 118,813,199 downwards.
CTATAGAATCAGATGTCTAAAAAATAGGAGAAAGAAAAAAAAGAACATTTCAAAATTCCTCATTTGAATAGGTCCTGAGTTGAAATCACATTCATCCGTGAAAAGAAATGTTTAGGTCAGAAAGGTATAACTATAGATCCTCACCTTGGAAAATTTCCAGGCACTGTATGATGGACAGAATGCATGCCATTTAGTTGGCTAATTCTGACACATATCCTACTTGGCTTGTGAAAATTTTATAAATATCTCTTTAAACCAAACCTTCTGGTTCTCTAAAACTGATTGTCTTAATCTGATTCTCAATACTTTTTTAAACAAATAAACATTTTCCCTGCAAGATCACATATTTAAGTATTTGTTGGCTGTGGATAGATACAGAGAAACCAAGTATGGATGGGAATTAGCAGTTTGGTGATACAGCTATGAATCTGAGGGGCTGTATAAGTTGTACCAAAGTCTCTGATGGGCTCTGCTCTGGCTGTGCTCCTCTAGCACATCCTGGCAACATCAACCTGAAGAGGGTGTGAACCCCAGCAGCTGCTCAATGGGTTTAAACCGCCACTCATCGGCCTCCAGCTCTTCTACCAAACCAGCTAGTTTTTTTCCATCCGAGCAACTTGCTGATCTGTAAAGAGTCAAGGAGATACTACTACACAACAGTACACTTTCCATGACACTGTCACCAATCACCAACATGATGACTGGTTTAAAAATAATTTATAGTTGGATTCCCCCCTCATTGTTTTAGTAGTAATGGGGTCTATTTATGTTGATCAGAAAACGTTTTCTTTTTGGTACTGGGGATTGAACCAAGGGGTGGTTTACCATTGAGCTCCATCCCCAGTTCTTTTATTTATTATTTTTAAATTCTGAGGCAGGCTCTAAGTTGATGAGACTGGACTCAAACTGTTATCATCTTGCCTCCACCTCCCAAGTGGCTGGGATTATAGGGTGTACCACCAAGAAAACTTTAATCTTAAAAAATAGAAAAAACCAATCCCAGCCACTTAGGACGCTGAGGCAGGAGGGTTGCCAGTTCAAAGCCAGCTTCAGCAATGACAAGCAATTCAGAGAGACCCTGTCTCTAAATAAAAAATACAAAATAGGGCTGGGGATGTGGTTCAGTGGTTGAATGCCCCTGAGTTCAATCCCCCGACCAACCAACCAACAAACAAAAAAACAACAACAAAAAAACCAAAAAACCAGACAAAGCCAAAACCATTCCCAATCATTCTCCATTCATTTTCATTGCCTTTCTTCCCCTAGTGCTGGAGATTGAACCCAGGGCCATGCACATACTAGGCAAGTGCTCTACTACTAAGCTACATGACCAGTTCCCATCTTAACTGCTTTTGACCACACGGTTTGAAACATTCCAGATCAAAATAAACATTTACTTAATCATTCTGAATATTTTCAAGTATAACCTGTAGGCATTTTTTCCTCTTGTAGATATTATGCTAAGGATCGTACACTCCCACCTCCCTTCTTCATTCACATCACAGCAGCCTTAGCGACCAAGTTACTTATTCCATTTTTCTAAAAAGTTTTTTTTTTTTTTTTTTTTTTGGTACAGGGGTTGAACTCAGCGGCACTCGACCACTGGGCCACATCCCTAGCCCTTTTTTTTTTTTTTTGGTACTGGGGATTGAAATCAGGGGCACTCGACCACTGGGTCACATCCCCAGCCCTTTTTTGTATTTTATTAGAGACAGGGTCTCACTGAGTTGCTAAGTGCCTCGCCATTGCTGAGGCTGGCTTTGAACTTGCGATCCTCCTGCCTCAGCCTCCCAAGTGCTGGGATTACAGGCGTGCGCCACCGCGCCTGGCTCTAAAAAGTTTTTTTTACAATGTCAAAAGTCGTTTTTCAATACAATTATCACAGGCATGCCGATAGATCTCAGTGGTAGAGTGCTGGCCTAGCATGTCCCTGTGCCTGTTCCAGTGCCAGGTCCTGGGTTCTATCCCTAGTACTATGAAAAACAAAACAAAAAGTCCCCTCAAAAACCAATCATCTCATTTTCGGTACATTTTTTTTTTTTTTTTTTTTTTTGCAGTACTGGGGATGAACCTAGGGGTGTTTTTACCACTGAGCTATATCCCCAGATCTTTTTACTTTTTTGAGTCAGGCTCATGCTAAGTTGCTTAGGCTAGCCTCAACCTTGTGATTTTCCTGCTTCAACCTCTCAAGGAGCTGGGAGTATAGACAAGTGCCACTATGCTCAGCTGTGCTCTATTCTTTGTTGTTTTTGTGGTACTAGGGATTGAACCCAAGGCCTCACTTGTGCTAGGTGAGAGCTTTGTCACTGAACTATATCCTTAGCCCTGTTCTTTTTTTTGGTAGAACTAGGGATTGAACCCAGGTGTGCTTTAACACTCAGCTACATCTCAATTCTTTTTATTTTTTAATTTGAGCCAGGGTCTGCTAAGTTGCCAAGGCTGGCCTGAAACTTCTGATCCTTCTGCCTTAGCTCCTAAATAGCTGGGAATACAGGTGTGTGCCACAGTGCCCTGCCCTGTTCTATTCTTAAAAAAATATTCATCCTCCATGACAATAGTGATTCACTTCTGGAGGGAGGGACAACTATGGCTTTCTCCCCTATGTAATGCTTTCTATGGAGAAATAGTCTGGTGGGGGAACAGTCCTTGATGTATAATGAAGGCCTGGTGAGGCATGATGGGGCAGAAATCATACTATAAGGTTATCGAGTCCAGGTAGACCATGAGGTATATATAAATGCTTGAAGATGAAGAGGATAACCCATGGAGGACAACAGTAAAAGGTTTCAGAAAGGAAAGGAAAAGGCAATACAAGAGGAGCAGGAAGCATTGACTTCCCTAGAGAACCAACCCCTCTGCCTTCAACTTCAGTTTCAATGGGACATTCTGTCTGACAACTAAGACCTTAGAATGTTCTTTCATTTAGGAAGTCCACTTAAATAATTTTTTGCTGAGTTTGGGAGTTTTGTTACAGCATACTGACTTTTAAGAATCTGCCTCCCTTGGGCTGGGGTTGTGGTTCAGTGGTGGAGCGCTCGCCTAGTGCGCGCGCGACCCGGGTTCGATTCTCAGCACCACGTAGGAATGAACATATTGTGTACAACTAAAGCAAATAAATAAATATTTAAAAAAAAAAAAAAAAGAATCTGCCTCCCTTACCCTCCATACATTTATTCTCACAAATAAATGATACTCATGTGCTTACCATGTTTCACCTGTTTGAGTGTGGATGCCACTTGATAACTGAAAACAGATTCACAAAGAAACCTCTCAGAACCATCTGTAAACAAAAAAGGAAATGGTTTTAGTCTGCTCTAAGGGTTTTATGGCTTCTGATAAACCGAGTAAACCTGTCCATTCTTTTCCCTGCTTTTACACTGGAGGTCTAGTTTTCAGTGTTAACAAAGAGGATTTGTGTTTCATTTAGAACTAATACTACTCTGTTATAAAAGCTACTTCTTCTATACCTAGAATGCTAAAACAGTCCCTCTACTTGTTTAAGAGTTTAAAAATAGTATTTAAGAAAACAAAAACAAGAAACCTCAGTGTGATGTCCTGGTCAACATTTCCCTCCTCCCAACCTGAAAGTTTCTTAATGTTCTCTTCTGTACACCAGGCAAACACTGCAGCTGACACATTTGGCCGTGTGGCTCCTGTGCTATCAAAATACAAAGTTTCACTCAAACTCCAAATCATTTTCATTCTAAAAAACAAAGCTGAGGGAAAAATCTTTGTTGATTTTTAATATATCAGATTACATCAAAACACTGATGGGAATTTTCATTCTGTAAACACAAATTGTAACCTTGATTTTCCAACTGAACCAGAACACTGTAATTTGGATGACGAAAAGAGTGTGGTCAAAGTTCAGAACCTAGAACTGTACTGGTGCCAAGAACTGCCAATGAGGTGGCTAACTTGGTCACCACAGTACTTGGAAGATGATTGTGAAATATTGGTACTTCATGACACTCCTTGTCAGGCAAAGGCTGATACAGCAAAACATATCCCTAAAGATATATATTTCATGTAGGAAAATTAATATCTTATTGCAAAAATTGTAAAACAAATGGAAAGAGAGGACACTACTGTCTTTTTCAAGGTAGTAGTACATGCCAGCACTACTAGATGTCAAGCATTCACCCATCAATCATGGACTGGTTGTGTAGGTCAGGTATTAATTGACAAGGAGAGAGGACGGACACATTCTGGCCTCATGCTGAGTTTCATACAAGCAAACCTTTTCAGAAGTCATGGTATCAAGGAGAAAAACTACAGATATTGTATCCATATAGCTTGAATACACAACTAGGAGGGCTTTCTTCCAATGCTATTTTCAAATTGATACCAAAAAAAAAAAAAAAAAAAAAGAAAATATAATTCTTAGGATGTACACTATCTTCAGAGAGTTACATTCTGCAAATTCATAATATTGTATAATATACAGGATACAATTCCTCCCCCTCTCCCCACTTTTCTGGCCAAATGTAAATCATTTGTGAGTAGATTGCCTAAATTAAACAGCAATTTTTTTTCATTTTAATTGACTGAATGTCATGATGAATATCTTTATTTATTTATTTATTTATCCTTATTTTTTTGGTGCTGGGGATTCATGCATGCTTAGCAGATGTTCTACCACTGAGCTATACTCCTGCCCTAGACTATCCAGTTTAAAGATCTAGGCATGCTGATGACATCACATCACTGAGTTGTTTTTTTTTTTTTTTCCTTCTTCTCAAGATAAGAGCAATTGGCAGCACATACAGTGCTTAAGTATGAATTCCACTATGGGAAGAGGAACTGTTGTGAACATTTGATATCAATGATGCAATTTGTTTTTTTAAATAATTAATTTTTTCTTTTTCTTTTGTGGCACCTGCTCTTCTTTTCTTTCTTTCTTTCTTTTTTTTTTTTTTTTTGTGGTACTGGAGATTGAACCCAGGGGCACTCGACCACTGGGCCATATCCCCAACCCTTTTTTGTATTTTATTTTATTTTATTTTTAAACATTTATTTATTTACTTTAGTTGTACACAATGCATTTTTTTTTACGTGGTGCTGAGGATCGAACCCAGGAGCCACAATCCCAGTCCCCCTTTTTTGTATTTTATTAGACACAGAGTCTCACTGAGTTACTAAGTGCCTCACCATTGCTGAGGCTGGCTTTGAACTCTCGAGCCTCCTGCCTCAGCTTCCCAAGTGCTGGGATTACAGGCGTGTGCCACTGCACTGGCTCAAGTTTTATTTTAGAAAAAGCAAAGAGAAGTAAAGCTTACTTCCCAGTTTTTTTTTTTCAATATTTACTTGTTTGTTTTAGTTATACACAATGCCTTTATTTATTTTATTTATTTATTTTTGGTACCAGGGATTGAACTCAGGGGCACTTGACCACTGGGCCACATCCCCAGCCCTTTTTTTTTGTATTTTATTAGAAGCAGGGTCTCACTGAGTTACTAAGTGCCTCGCCGTTGCTGAGGCCACTGGCTTTGAACTCGTGATCCTCCTGCCTCAGCCTCCCAAAGTGCTGGGATTACAGGCTTGCACCACCGCGCCCGGCCAATGCCTTTATTTTTATGTGGTGCTGAGGATGGAACCCAGGCCGCGCATGTGCTAGGCAAGCGCTCTACCGCTGAGCCACAACCCCAGCCCCAACTTCCCAGGTTTGATCCTGAACTTTAGGGTCTTACACAAGGTAGTGGGAATTACCAGCTATAAGGATCAAGACAACATGTGTATAGAAGCTCTTGGAAGTGCTACCTCCCACATATATTTAATCATAGATGTTATTAGGATAAAATGCTTATAACATTTGCATATTTTCCTTGGTAATAAACTTCAAAGCAAAAAGATGTAAGCTTATCTTTCAAAATGGTACCTATATATCACTCTGCCATATTAAATGCCTATCAAACACACTTTTGTTGATCTGCGACTCTGTATTAACCAAAGTCCACTGCTTCTTAGCCATTTCCCATTAGATGTGCTATCTGTACCAATCTAAAGCTTGGAATTTTTCCAGAGAGTCAGCTTAGTGCAATTTGTCTTCCATTTAGAAACTGTAATCAAATCCTTTGTAAAACACCAAGTAGCATATATATCTGCTTTCTTCTTCATGGATAAGCAAAGGTTATAAATACTGAAAAGTTCTATAAATCGCCCAAATCTAATACTATATCACTAACTCCAATAAATTTGATGCTAACAAATTCATTGAAAGGAATATTACCTCACCAGAAGGAAATTAGACAATGCCAGGTAGTTTATATTTCAGTGGCCAAGAAAGTCACTAGATACAGCCACTTCTGGACCGGAAGGCAGTCTTTAATTTGCTCACTAATAACTGGGTTAGGATAATCTTAGCCAAGGACTGTGTAATGCTAAAATCTGCTGTGTGCTGCTCATGTGGGATGTATGTTATCAGAGAGCTGATGCTCCAAAAAGTTAATTTTCAAGGTTAATTACAGGTTATTTGGATTTATTATCATAGACTTGGGAGGATGAAATGGCAAATTGAACATAAGATTATAAACAGCAGGCTGGAGTTGTGGTTCAGTGGTAGAGCATTTGTTTGGCATGCGTGAAGCCCTGGGTTCAGTCCTCAGCACTGAATATAAATTAATAAATAAAAATGGTTTTCTGCATGAGTGTTAGATTAACTGCAAAATAATATCACCTATAAACATGGTAGAAATGCTTCAAAATCTAACATGCTAACCAACCCACACTTAAGTACTGTACTAGAGGATGTACATAGGCTTACACTTTTTTTTTTTTAAATATTTTTATTTATTTGCTTTTAGTTGTACACAATGCATTTTATTTGTACGTGGTACTGAGGATCGAACCTGGGTCGCCCGCGTGCTACGTGAGCGCTCTACCGCTGAGCCACAATCCCAGCCCCATAGGCTTACACTTTATGTAAGAGACTCAAGTATCTGCTATTTTAGTATCCACAGTTGTGGGATGTATGAAGTGGGAGGTAGGGAGGAGGTGTGGTATGGTTGTAGGAGTGGGGTGCCAGTGGTCCTTGAACAAATCTCCTGTGGATTCTAAGGGATGACTGTACTCTTTAATTTACTATGCTTGAATTGGCCAAGATATAGGGATTGCCCTCTGGTTTTTTGATTTTTTTTTGTACCAGGAATTGAACCCAGGGGTGCTTAACCACTGAACCATATCCCCAACCCCTTTTTTTTTTTTTTTTTTTTTTGGTGGTACTGGGGATTGAACTCAGGGGCACTCGACCACTGGGCCATATCCCCAGCCCTTTTTTGCATTTTATTTGGAGACAGGGTCTCACTGAGTTGCTAAGTGCCTCACCATTGCTGAGGCTGGCTTTGAACTTGCGATCCTCCTGCCTCAGCCTCCCAAAGTGCTGGGATTACAGGCGTGCGCCACCGCGCCCGGCTCCCCAACCCTTTTATAAACTTTTTATCTTGAGATAGGGTCTTGCTAAGTTGCTGGGGCTGGCTTTGAACTTGTGATCCTCCTGCCTCAGCCTCCCCAGCCACTGGGATTAAAGGTATGCAACCACTGTGCCTGGTTCTGTTATTTTTTAAGTCTATTTTTAAGTGTAAAGAGCTTTAAGATTACTGGTGAAATGTAAAAGCTAAGAAGAACTACGACTGCATTGTGAGTTTAAACTAAATTAAAAGAACCCAACACAAGCTGGGCATGCTGGTACATACCTGTAATTCCAGCAACTCAGGAGGCTGAAACAGGAGGATTACAAGTTTGAGGCCAGCCTCAGTAACTCAGTGAGGTCCTAAACAACTTAGTGAGACCCTCCCTGTCTCAAAGTACAAAACAAAACAAAAGTGCTGGGGATGTAGCAGTTCACTGGTAAAGCCTCTGGGTTCAATCCCCTATACCAAAACAAACAAAACAAAACCCAACATAAGCCAGGCGTGGTGGCGCACGCCTGTAATCCCAGCACTTTGGGAGGCTGAAGCAGGAGGATCACGAGTTCAATGCCAGCCTCAGCAATGGCAAGGCACTTAGCAACTCAGTGAGACCCTGTCTCTAAATAAAATACTAAAAAGGTCTGGGGATGTGACCCAGTGGTCAAGTGCCCCTGAGTTCAATCCCTGGTACCACACAAAAAAACAAAAAACAAAAAAACCCAACATATTCCTCTGCGAAGCAGTAAAAATGGATAGATCTATAACTTGTTAAAATATCAACATTCAGACTAAGCTCAGCAGCTTTTCTTCTTTAATGTTTCTATATAATCTGGTGCATCCTGATAAAGAATGCCGATAGCTTTGAGATTATGGAGCTACCTCCTGTATTAAAATTCCTGTTGTAGGTAGAATTTAAATGACTTCAAGATAATCTTAGAGTGCTATTTTAAAGCACCGATTTCTCTTCTGCTGCTATGAAACTCATTAAGCAACTTAAGAGCCTTCAACTTTTGTGGGAAATTTCTTCAATACTACATCTCTGCTACATATAAGTAAAATCATAATATTTGTTAAATGCCAAATATAGTGAATAAGGCTCCAATTGTTTTCTACCTCCAGTTAGACTGGTGATACTAAATTGAGTATTTCTTCTTGTGGTGGTACTGAGGATTGAATCCAGGACCTTGCATATGCTAAGCCAGCCCTCTACCACTTAAGTCACATCCCCAGCTCTTCCTATTTCATTTTGAGATGGGGTCTTGCTAAGCTGTTTAGGCTGATCTTTTTTTTTTTTTTTTTAATATTTATTTATTTACTTTAGTTGTACACAATGCAATGCATTTATGTGGTGCTGAGGATCGAACCCGGGCCGCGCACATGTGAGGTGAGCGCTCTGCCGCTGAGCCACAACCCCAGCCCCAGGCTGATCTTGAACTTGTGATCTTCCTGCCTCAGCCTACCAAGTAGCAGGGATTACAGGTGCTCAGGTCCTAACTTCACACAACTGAAGATGATGAAAAGGCAAAATCCCAAGTACAAACACCTCAAAGATATCATTCACTATATGCACTGCCTGGTCACTTATTTCACTACTGATCAGAACCTCAACAAGTCTAGATAGCCTAGTGCTCCTGGAGTCTTCCCATATTTTCCTGTCATAAATGATTCTTCTGCTTGCCCTGACTTGCTGGGGATGTAGCTTAGCAGGAGAGCACCTTCCCATCTTGTGCAAAGCCTGGATTTTCCCCAGCACCATTAAAAAAACCAAAGAATCAGCTATAGTGTTTGGCCTGGTTTAATCCAAAACTTTGCTTTTTATTATGCCCTATATAAATGAATAAAGAACCCCCTTCGGGGCTGGGGTTGTGGCTCAGTGGTAAAGCGCTTGCCTAGCACGCATAAAGCACTGGGTTAGATCCTTAGCACCACACAGAAATAAATAAATAGGGCTGGAGTTGTGGCTCAGCGGTAGAGCGTTCGCCTAGCACGTTCGCGACTCGGGTTCGATCCTTAGCACCATGTAAACATAAATACGTTGCACTGTGTACAACTAAAGCAAATAAATATTTAAAAATAAATAAATATTTTAAAAAAATAAATAAGGGTATTCAAAAACAAAAGAATTCCCTTCAACCTGGCTCCTGACTATAGTTTCAGAGACATTCCAAGGTTAATTTAAAATATATTTATATAAATATGCAAGATTTAAAGCAAAAAAGATCAACATGTAATTAAGCACCAAACTGCTTGACTCAAGTAGATTTTGAGTCCTTAGTAGGTTCTTTGCCAATGTTTTTCAAAATATGGTGAGAAGATTACCTTCACGGAAAGACCCTAAATGTTGGTCAAAATGTGGTACACTAATTCTGAATCTCTAAAGTTGGCCCACCAAAGTGCATTTTAAATAAGCTCCACAGGCGAATTTTAAGCTCCCTATTAAGAATTATTAGTCTTGCTCCTAAAGTGACAGAAATCACAAGAATTCCAGTTACCCATGCTGATTCATGCTTACTGACTGTACCCTTATCTTGACCAGCCAATTTGCAAATGTGAGCTGAATAAGACGGAGGATGACCACACACACATCTGTCTCTGGTGCTAGAAAAACTATACTGCATTGTCCTGCAGTGGGACAGGGGAGCCATCTTCACCTAAGAGTAGTGTATCTGTTTTTATTTTGTCTCAGAACATCTCTGGTGTGTCCAATCTATCTGTAGATTAATTACACTAGGGAAAAAAAAAATATACCAAACTTACTAACAATAGGCAAGAGGACAGGGCCAAGATAAAGCAAACTGGAGCAGGAGATTGAGAATTCCTGGCTCCCATGCAGAGTCTGCCTCTAACAGTACCAAATCACTTAACATTTTTGGATCTAAAGAACTCTAGATGACTTCCCTGCTTTCCAAAGTCCTTTTCAGCATCAAATTCTGATCCTGGAACAAGATTTGTGTTTGAAGATATTACTTTGGGATATGGACAAGAGATGAAACGTGGAGCTGAAGTCAGGGCAAACTCATCTCTAATCCACTTAATAGCTTCTTTCTAATTAATATTCATTGCAGGTCTGAATCCAGTTATTCAGCAAAAAGCAGCATGAGATCACCTTCTAACATCTCTCCAGCTCCTTTGGGGTAGGTGAAAAGGGCTTTCCGTGGTGGGGCAAGGTCTGAGACACTGAAACCTGATGCAGTAACAGAACTTCCACTGACCCCACCAGCTGAGGAGGAGGATGAAGAGGCTGCCATTTCCTCTAGTAGAATGTTCACTTCACTGAAAGAAAGAAAAACAGCAATTGGCAAGTTTATGGATGTGAGACAGACAACATTTCACTCTAACTGCCACAAGGGCCAACATATAATTTTATAAAGAATTAGCTCTCCCTTTTTTCTATCCCCTTTACTTCCAACAATCTTTTATTGAAACCTCAGGCCAAAATGTCAGGTTTTGAAGTGCAAATATGCTTAAGAATAGTTTGTCTACTAAAACAATTACCTCCTACCATTAGGAAACTGTTTATGTCATTTGAGATTGACTGCAGGTGATTTATAAATTAAGAAGGGGTGATATGGCAGTGCCCAGGCAAAAACAAATTATGAGGTTAAAATAATCATCTTCCATAGGACAGTTTGTCTTGGATACATCCTGACCAAGCCACACCAAGAAATTCACTTATAAAATTTTCCAAATAAGATTCCAGAATAACACTGTGTTCTGTTCCCAGGGAAGGGAAATTGGTTAGGAAATACACATTGGCACTTTCATCAAAAAAAAAAAAAAAAAAAAAAAAAAAAAAAAAAAATCTTTTAATCCAAATGTAATACCTGAATTTGTCACTTGGTGGCATCCCAAAACTGGAACAAAACAGCTCAGAAAATGATCCTGGAACTCTTGGCCCTTATGACTATAGCAGCTGCATGTTTAATCCTATGTCTCATCAGAAAATTCAAATGGAGCCAGGTGTGGTGACACACACCTGTGATCCTAGACAGTCAGAAGGCTGAGGCAGGAGGATCCCAAGTTCAAGGCTAGCATGGGCAACCTGGCAAGACCCTATCTCAAAATAAAATAAAAAGGGTTGGGGTAGACGGTTAGCATATGTGAAGTCCTGGGTTCAATCCCCAGCTTGCACTGCCCCCCCCCATCCAAATGTAAATGGGGTACTCTGTACTGAATACATGACTTCCTAAAAATGTTCAAAACGAGGGCTGGGGTTGTGGCTCAGTGGTAGAGCCTAGCATGTGTGAGGTACTAGGTTTGATTCTCAAAACCACATATAAATAAGTAAAAATAAAGGTCCATCAACAACTAAAAAATATTTTTAAAAAATGTTCAAAAACAAGAACATTCTTTGGCACAGAAGCTTATGTCATTTTAACTAAAGATTCTAAAGTAATACTTTCTATTTAATTTATTTATTTTATGATACTGGCGATTGACCTTAAAGTGTATACTTTCTAAAAGAAAAAGATCTAGCACCATGCTAAAAGAAGTTTCTGCTGTAATGGAAATGTTCTAGTGTTCTATTTCTATCCTGTTCTATGTGGTAGCCACTAGCCTCATGTTGTGGCTATAAATTAAATGTGGCTGAAGAATTATATTTTCAATTTTATTCAATGTTAACTAAAATTTCAACATAGCCACATGTAGCTAGTGGAGTTCTAGTATTTAATTAAAAAATGATTTTAGCCAGGGGTGGTGGCATGTGCCTGTAGTCCCAGCTACTCTGAGACCAGGGAATTGAGAGTTCCAGGTCAGCCTGGGCCACAGAGATAATATAGCAAGACCTTATCTCAAAAAAAGGAAAAAAATAAAAAAGGGAGATTAATAACAATGAAAATTAAATAGTAGGGGGGAAAAGATCCTAGGTCAAAAGTAAAAAACAACAAAAGAAAACAAAAAAACCCAACAAAAACCCACAAACAACTTGGCTATTGGTTGATTTATTTATTTATTTATTTATTTATTTATTTTTTGAGTAGTTGGGATGGATTGAACCCAGGGTCTTGCACATGCTAGGCAAGTACACTACCACTGAGTTACGTCCTTAACCCTTTTTAAATTTTATTTTGTGACAGGGTCTTGCTAAGTTGCCCAGGCTGGTCTTGAACTTGCAATCTTCCTGATGCAGTCTCCTGAGTAGCTGGGATTACAGGAATGCACCACAGTGCATGGAATAGTTAATTTTGCATGGTTAACTTTGTTATGTGAACTTTAGCCCAATTAAAACACACACACACACACACATACACACACACAGAGGATTTAAAACATGAATTTTCCTATGCAATGATCAGAGAGAATTTTATTTTAAAGCCAGGGGATGCAGCTCAGTAACAGAGTGCTTGCTTAGCATGTACAAGGCCCTGAGTTCAAGCCCCAGTTGTGTGTGTGGGAGAATTTTAGTTGAATATTTTTTCATTAACTTTTTTCCTTCCTGGAAAAAGAATGAGATTGTAGTTCAGCGGCCAAGTACATGCTTAGAAAGCTTGAAGCCCTGGGTTCAAACCTCAGTACTTACAAATAGAAAATGAGGGAATGCTATGTTGGTATAAATCCTATCTATATAAGTCATCCAGCTTCCTAGTAAGGAAAATAATATACTATATCTGATATACTGGCTGTTTCCTTAATTTTATGATGATGATTTAAGGCTGTCAGAGAAGCAGAGCTTAGTTTCTAAGTATATGTCTATAAGTAATACTGATTAATACTGCAGTAGAATATGAGACTAGTAAGTCTGCTGCTATAATTAGACTGTCAGCCTATTAAAAATGCAAATTGATTAATGACATTTTTTATCTTGTTACTAGGTTACTTTTAATTTTTTTTCTGTGCTTTGAGAATTTTCTATATTCACATCCATAAAGTCAACAACTTTCCAAGTTAGATACATATCCAATCCTTTGGACCACACTGGGTCAAAATATAGCTTGATAAGTTTTTAAATGCTTTTTGAAAAGAACTTAAGCAGTAATGGACCAGTCCAAATCTCTAAATGGATTCCTGGAGGGATTCAAATAAAGCATACAGACAACTCAGCCACCTTTTGGAGAGTAGCTTAGTCTTTTTTTCCCACCAGTTCCGAGTAGAACCCACTGTGAACTGTTTATATATCTCACCTAAGATTTAAAACTGTAAATCTTTTTCCTCCCCTGATAAATGCTCTGTTCAGTTGAAAAGCTTTATACTTTATATTTTGAGATCAGCTGCTCAGCAGAGCACCTAAGCAACTGCCAGAGTGAGGCCAGCTTCAAAAGCTAGACACAGTGTGACTTCTAAACTGAATTTAATCAAAGGGACTTCCTTTTTATCCCGTTTTTTTTTTTTTTTTTTTTTTTTTAGTTTCTCAGAACTACTATCATTTGATACACAAGACAGGGTTGAAAAATGGAGCATAGAATTAGCACAAGGCTAACTTTAAATAAGCAGTTCTCTGCTGAGGTGGAAAGAGACACCTAAGCAATTTATAGTTCTAAAGACATAGTGTGTATGTGTGTGTGTGTGTGTGGGGGGTGCTGGGGATTGTAGGACCCCATGCATATGAGGCAAGTGCTCTGCCACTGAAGTGCATTCCCAGTCTTTTTTTTTTTTTTTTGGTACCGGGGATTGAACTCAGGGGTACTCGACCACTGGGCCACATCCCCAGTCCTTTTTTGTATTTTATTAGAGACAGGGTCTCACTGAGTTGCTAAGTGCCTCGCCTCGCCATTGCTGAGGCTGGCTTTGAACTCGTGATCCTCCTGCCTCAGCCTCCCAAAGTGCTGGGATTACAGGCGTGCGCCACCGCGCCCGGCTCCCATTCCCAGTCTTAAGTAAAATTTTGTTTTTGGTGCTGGGGATGAACTTAGAGCCTTGCATATGCTAAACACATTCTCTACCACTGGGTTATACAGTCAGTCCCTAGGTTGTTTTGAATGCTATCAGCAAAATAAATGGAAGTTAAAGTAACAATAAACTCTGGATTATAACTGCTCTCTAAGGGCAGGCATTAACTAATCTGTCTGAACCAAGCATAATGTGTGGCCTATAATAAGTGGTTGCTCACTTAAGTAAACATTTGGGGAATGAATTAAATATTTCACAGGAAACAGATTCCTTAAAGGTCATCTAATCCAATTTCCTCTTTTTATAGATGATAAAATGAAGCACAGAGACATTGCAGCTTATCTGCTGTGATGTTTTTGAAACAACAGCTTTTTAATATATCATGTGTCATGTGAAAGGCAAACTCAGCACAGTGTTTAAGAATTGACCCTGGGGCTGGGGTTGTGGCTCTGCTGTAGAGTGCTTTGCCTAGCAGGTGCGAGGCCCGATCCTCAGCACCATGTAAAAATGCATTGTGTACAACTAAGAGCAAATAAATAAATATTAAAAAAAAAAAAAAAAAGAATTGACCCTGATACCATTCTGACCTTTTTTCTCTTTTGTGGTACTGGGGATTGAACCCAGGGCCTCATGAATGCTAGGTAAGCACTTTCCTACTGAGTTACATCCCCAATCCCATGTCTTGGTTTTGCTAAGTACTTGCATGACTCTGGATAAATCACTTAATTTTTTTAATTTCTTAGTTGTCTCACTAGCAATGTGGAACAATAATAGTACAGAGATGTTATTAAGTTGAAATTAATAACATGTAAAGCAATTGGAATGGTCTCAGGTTTAGTAAACACTTAATAAATATTGGCTATCCAAAAATTATTAATGGATATTTACTCTTGAATATATTTATATTTTTTAATTATGGGGATTGAATCCAGGGGCACTCAACCACTGAGCTACATCCCCATCCTTTTTTATATTTTATTGGAGACAGGGTCTTGCTAAATTGCTTAAGGCCTCATTAAGTTGCTGAGGCTGGTTTTGTACTCTCAATCCTCCTTCCTCAGCCTTCTGAGCTGCTGGGTTTCTACTCCTGAATCTTTTTTTTTTCCTATTTAGTTCCCAGTTGTTCATACGTATATTACATACCAACATATTTATGGGAAAAGTTTTATTTCTCTCCATCTGATATAGACACAGCTAGATCAGAAAGAGGGACAATGTCTTCTATTATACTTCACTATTGAGTTACACCCCCAGTCCTTTCATTTTAAGATTCATGATCTTAGGAAGAAGTCTGTGATTTGGGGACGAGGTAAAGTACTTCTTTTTAACCTCAATACCTGGTACAGAACCTCGGTCATTGCGTTTTCTGGATGAATGATTTGTAAATAATAGTAATGATTTACAAATTATAGAACAAAGGCCAAAGCTCAGCAAACATTAAGCAGGGGACACAGAAGCTTGGTGTCATGAGGGTTGGCCCATTATGTTTTCTTTTTTTCCCCCTGTTGTGCAGATGTATTTACTCTATCTTCCACTAGGCTGCCAGGCCCACAAACAGTGCTCTATAAGACTTTGCTGAATAAATTTTGATGAAGTATCCTGGGACTTGGCCCTGTCAGGGAAGCTGGGGCTACTGGCAGTATAAATCCTCATAGGAAAGCAATGACATTTTGGGAGACACAGTACAGCTTGATTAAACATTTACTTTTAGGTAAGACAAGGATGACTTCACATTCATAAACTACGTTCCTTTCTTGCAGAAATAAGCCTATTTTCTTAACAAGATCTTTCCTTTAAAAATAAATCATCGATAGGTGAAAAAAGTTGCTGTTGTAATTAAAAGGCAAATTACGACAAGCAATCGTCAAATTCATCAACAAAACGTTCTACTGTATTCCACTTAAACAGCTGGATTACGCTACAAACCGAACAAATGCTACAGCGATAGCTGGGTGGAGTGGAGAGAAAGGCGGTGGAAAGGGGAGGGGTCAAAACATCAGGGGTGGGCTGGGGCTGTGGCTCAGCGGCAAAGCGCTCGCCTCGCACGTGTGCGGCCCGGGTTCGATCCTCAGCACCACATAAACATAAATACATTGCATTGTGTACAACTAAAGTAAATAAATAAATATTAAAAAAAAAAAAAAAAAAAAAAAAAACATCAGGGGTTTCCAAGCTAACTCCAAGACAAACTTCCCATTCAGCTCAGTCCCAAAGAAGCGACGCCAATCGACGGCCCCACTGCGCAGGCGCCACTCCTTGGTGCGCATGCGCACCTCGTCCTGCGCGGCCTGGGAGAAATTTTCTTTTCCACGCCCGCTGCGGCAATCTCCTGTCTCCTCCCATCTTCTCCATTTTTCTAGTCCGTCCGGGTAGGATTTCAGGGGTCAACTCCCATCAAGCTCCCGAACGCCCATGAACCTTCGGCTACTTACCTCAGCGGCTTTAGCACTTTCCCCTTCAGCCCCGCCCCCCGGGCCAGCCAGAAAGGCCGCGCTCACAACGGCTAGTTGGCAGCGTGCTCGCACCCACGCAGAGGGAGCCCGCGGCGGCGTGCACGCGCCCGTGCGGCAGTGGGCGTGGCCGGGGTGGAGAGAAGCCGAGAACTAGCTTCCAGAGTTCACTTCCGGGTCTTGAACCTTTACGCGGTGCGTACGTTTTCCTGAGGTTCCCGAGCCCTATTTTCTTCCTTGGGTTTGGTGTACTTGTTCTTTGTGGTTTCTTTTTGTGATTCAGACCTTCAGCTTCCTCTCCAAACCTCCTTTTTCCCTCTTTATTTTAAACAGTTACATAGTCCAAGGCTGTACAGGAAAGGAAGATGCCAAGTTTGCAGTGTCACACCTACCTCTTCCTCCAGAGCTCATGGTCTGAAGGCCCACCTCTGGAGAACACATTTTGTGTGTATGTTGTGTGGAGGAATACAGAACTAGGGTGTAATATATATTTACTTTATGTGTTATTTCTCAGAACAAAACCTCTGCTTGCCTTTGTAAGCAAACTGCTAATTAAAGAGACTTGCTGAGGCTTGGACTGAGCATTAGTATGTTTAATAAGGATTATGAATATTCTTTGGAACTCTTAAGTATTTGGGGCATCAAGACTATCCAAGCTAAATTGGTAAAAAAAAAAAAAAAAAAAAAAAGATTATCCAAGCTTTATGTGGTAGGGAAACTGTTTGAACTTCACCGTAGCTAGCCCATAAGGGACCCGTGTTTCAGAATTTGTTGTTTTTGTGGTGTTGGGGATGGAACCCATGGCCTGGGGCATGCTAGGCAGATGTCATATACCACTGAATTACATTCCCATCCCTTCCTGAATCACTGATTTATTACGTGGTGATTGGAAGCTTGGCTTCTTGGTAGGCTATGTACCATTTGTTGGACAGTGGCCTATAGAAATTGGATTCTTTTCCTTAGCAGTGTGTTGGTCTGAGAAACACATTGGTTGAGCTTTTTTCTGTACTGGGGATTGAACCCTGGGGAACTTCACCACTGAGCTACATCCCCAGTCCTTTATATTTTGGAACAGGATCTCCTTAAGTTGAGGAGGATCTTGCTAAATTGCTGAGGCTGGCCTTAACTTGCTATCCTCCTGCCTCATCCTCCCAAGTTGCTGGGATTACAGGTGTGCACCACCATGCCTGCTGGTTAAGTTGTATTTGTGTGTGTGTGTGTGTGTGTGTGCGCGCGCGTGCGTGGTGCTGGGGACTGAACCCAGGGCTTTGTGCATGTGAGGCAAGCACTCTACCAACTGAGCTATATCCCCAGCCCCAAGTTGTATATTTTGACAAGCAATTGGAACTGATGGTTAGTTATATATTTCTAGTTCTAGTTCTTTAAAAGTTCTTAGCCTTTTCCCCATGGATAAGTACATTAAATATCCCTCATTCTCTCTTTTTTTTTAAATTTTTTCAATTTAATTTGTTATACATGCTTTTAGAGTGCAATTCCTTTCATATTACATATAAAGAGCACAGTTTTCCAAGTCATTGGTTTTACACAAAGTATTTTCATACCATTTGAGTTTTTATACATGCTCTTAATATATTGTTGTCCAACTCCTTCTGCCATTGTTTCCATTCCCTTGCCCTTTCCCTCTCCTCCCCCCTTTTTTCATTATTCTCTTAATTACAATATTCAAATGATTAGATAAAAGTCAAAGGTTGCAATTTACTCTAAGTTAAAGTAATGAAGAGACCTCTGTTCTCTCTTTCAGTGTCATGGGCACAGTGGTTATGGTGATGCATACCTGTAATCCCATGAACTCGGGAGACAGAGGTAGGAGGATTGCAAGTTCTAGGCCATCCAGGGCTACTTAGTGAGAACCTATCTCAAAATAAAAATCAAAATCATGAGCAAGCTGTATATAAAGGCCTTGTAATCATTTTTTTTTCCAGGCGGGGAGAGTGATAGTACACATATCACCTTGCTGTCTAGAATGAGCCATGAATGAAATGAAATAATGTGGAAAATACAATTGACTTTTTGTTGGAGAAATCAAATGGAAATCAGTATTGTTTTGCTTAGGATGTATTGTGAACTAATGCCCCGTTATATTCTTTTAAGTCTATATAACGATCCATGAAATAGAGGTAGAGTTTTTAATTTCTTTTTTTTTTTAAATATTTATTTATTTGCTTTAGTTGTACACAATGCAATGCATTTATGTTTACGTGGTGCTGAGGATCAAACCCGGGCCGCACACGTGCTAGGCGAGCGCTCTACAGCTGAGCCACAACCCCAGCCCTAGAGTTTTTATTTCTAATTTAAAAAAAAGGTAAAATGTTAATTTATTTTTCAGGATTTCGATAGAATATTATTTGGAGAAGGTGTCATGGAAGTTCTGCGCCCACAGCTTATAACAATTGATGGACGAAATTACAGGAAGAACCCTATTCAAGAGAAAACTTACCAACATGAGGAAGATGATGAAGATTTCTATCAAGGTAATCCTAGTTACTCTTAGGTTAGAAGTAAAATGTAGAGCTGTGGATGTAGGTCAGTGGTAGAGAGCTTGCCTAGCATGTGTGAGGCCCTGAATTTCATCCCCAGAACCACAAAAAATAAGTTCAGGAACAAAGGTTCGTTATGGGCTTGCTATGGTTAAGTTCAACTGTTGTTCCTACCACACACATGCGCACACATACACATACCAAAAAAAAAAAAAAAAAAAGCCTTCTGTTTTGTAGGAGCAATTCTTACTTTTGTTTCACTGTATTTCTTTATCAGCACTAAAATTGGAGATATTTGGCTTTTCATAGCTCCATTTGTGTAGATTCAAGGGTTTGTTTGAAGCATTCTTGTTGTAGTTCATAAGTCATGTTTAATCTTTGTACAGAGACTTAAATGTTATGAGGGATAATTATAGAAAATATTAACCACTAATATTCTGTGACAAAATTGAATTCCTTTATCTGTGAAGTAACACATATTATAAAAATAAGGGACCGGGGCTGGGGTTGTGGCTCAGCAGTAGAGCGCTCGCCTAGCACGTGCGCGGCCCGGGTTCGATCCTCAGCACCATGTACAAATAAAAAACCCATTGTGTACAACTAAAGCAAATAAATAAATATTAAAAAAAAATAAATAAGTGACCGCCGGGCGCCGTGGCGCACGCCTGTAATCCCAGCACTTTGGGAGGCTGAGGCAGGAGGATCGCGAGTTCAAAGCCAGCCTCAGCAATGGCTAGGCACTTAACAACTCAGTGAGACCCTGTCTCTAAATAAAATACAAAAAAGGGCTGGGGATGTGGCCCAGTGGTCGAGTGCCTCTGAGTTCAATCCCTGGTACAAAAAAAAAAAAAAAAAAAAAAAAAAGTGACCATACATAAAGGATTGGTCCAGTGACCAATAATGTTTGCTGTTAATATTGTGTTATTTTTCTTTGTAGCCACAGATTGGCCATTTCAAAGTTACAACTAACTTTATTTTAATATAGGGTAATTTTAAGAAATAAACAGTTTAGACTGGTTGTAAATATTTTCAGGGCAATTACCCTGGGCTTGGATTTAGTGCGTAAATAGGGCCTTTGCAAGTTCTTTGTGACTTTTCCCTTTTGGGTTATGAGCCTTTCCACTGGACCCTAAGGCTTGGGGGTCAATATGCTTTCTCATCCTCTCCATTGTGTCTTGTCATCCTTGAGGCCCTCATCTCCTTTATCCCTCCTCTTTTCCCTGTGTCTGGGCTGACTGTAGTAAGTTCTCCCAGTATCTCACTCACTGAAGTAGTCTTGTGTCTTAATACTAAAAATCACTAAATTGTATATTTATTTTGCAGTACTGGTAATTGAACTTAGGTGTGCTAGTCAAGTGCCCTGACTACCACTGAGCTACATCCTCAGCCCTTTTTTTTTTTTTTTTTTTTTTTGGTACTGGGGATTGAACTCAGCGGCACTAGACCACTGGGCCACATCCCCAGCCCTTTTTTTTTTTTGTATTTTATTAGAGACAGGGTCTCACTGAGTTGCTAAGTGCGCCTCGCCATTGCTGAGGCTGGCTTTGAACTCGCGATCCTCCTGACTCAGCCTCCCAAAGTGCTGGGATTACAGGCGTGCGCCACCGCGCCCGGCAGCCCTTTTAATTTTATTTTGAGCTAGGGTCTTCTTAAGTTGCCAAGGCTGATCTCAAACTTGTGAGACCTCAGCCTCCCAAGTAGCTGGGATTACAGGCACGTGCCACTGTGCCCAACTGAATTGTATACTTTAAGGAGTGAATATGTGAATTATAAAAAATAGTAAAAAAATTGATTATTGTGTCTAAACTTCCTTTTCTTTCTTTCTTTCTTTCTTTCTTTCTTTCTTTTTTCTCTTTCTTTTCCTTTCCTTTTTTTGTGGTACTGGAAATCAAACCCAGGGCCTGGCACATGCTAGGCAAGCACTGTACCATTGAGCTATATTCCCAGCCTTTCTGTCTTAGCTTTTTAAGAGAAAATAGTTAAATACTGGTATGTATATGTATAAGATCCCAAGACTGAAGGATTTAAAATAGTCATTTTTAAAAAAAAACATTTCTATTTCTTACAATGTAAGAGCAGGTCAGAAGGAAGAGTGTTCTGTGATGTAATGTGTTGGGATATTTTTAGTGCCTGTGCTTTGCATTTTTAAAACCCTGAGAGAGGGCTGGGGTTGTGGCTCAGCAGTAGAGCGCTTGCCTACCACATGCGTGGCCTGGGTTCGATCCTCAGCACCATGTAAAAATAAAGGCATTGTGTACAACTGAAAACAAATAAATAAATATTAAAAAAAAATACCCTGAGAGAGATTGAAAGCTGGGGAGAAGGAACAACAGCATTTCTGAAGAGTTGTTGTGGTTTCTGTGCAGACTCCATGGAGTATGCTGATGAGCCCTGTGATGCCTATGAGGTGGAGCAGACCCCGCAAGGATTCCGGTCTACTGTGAGTGCTCCCAGCTTGCTCTACAAGTGAGTGAATGATGTCCCCAGCTGATCACAGGGTGGCACTTCCAGGAAACTCAGCAGGAAGCTGACTTTCATCTTCCACACTTAATACCATGTTTGCTAAATGATAAAATAGTATTTTATGTGCTAAAATGTCAAAGGCCTGATTACAGATTAGTTTTATTATACCACGTATATTGCCACTTTCTGCTGATTATACCTCTTAAATATCCTTTGAATCCACCACTTACCACTGTCTTCATTTTTACCCCTCTCTGCCTTTTCTGTGGATTTCTTAAAATAACCCATTTACTGGTCTTTACACATTGGTTCTTGCTCTTCCAAGTCAGTTTTTCATATTGAGGTTTGAATGATCGTTTTAAAAGACAGATAGGATTATTTTACCACGTCTGCTTAAAATTCACCAGTGGCCTTCCATTGAAGATAGAATTCTAGTCCATTAGAGTAGTGGCCAAAATCTTGAGCATGACTTAGGAGACCTTCATTTTTTAGTCTCAGTTCACACCACTGTTTCCATGGCTCCTGCTTATACCCATTGTTGCCGCCTGCAGCTGCCGCTTGCAGCAACGACACTGCAGGAGAAAATTCTGAGGCAGGATGGAAATGAAAAAGTTCTTTTATTCTTCTCTCTCCGGCTCCAACAACCTCTCCAACTCCAACTCCAACCACCAACTTACTAAATCTCACCTGGTTAAATACTTTTTTCCTTAACAAGGACACGTGCTAACAGCTTGAGCTTACAGGTGCGTCACGCAGTGTTCACGGGCATAAAAAGATTCAGGTGAAAATACTTGAACACCTTAATGGCTCTCAGCTAGCCGCCATCTTATCTATCTCCTCAATTAGGGCTCTTACATTTCCCCCCTTTAGTTTTAAAAGAGGGGATGCTGGGGCTGGGATTGTGGCTCAGCGGCAGAGCATTCGCCTCACACATGCGCGGCCCGGGTTCGATCCTCAGCACCACGTAAACATAAATGCATTGCATTGTGTACAACTAAAGCAAATAAATAAACATTAAAAAAAAAAAAAAAAAGAGGGGATGCTCTAGGACATCCATGTGCAACCAGCATTCTTACCTGTCATCGGATAATCAAGGCTGTGCCCTTGACTCCTGTCTTAGGTTGATATGTTGGCCACATGAGACTGTCCCTGTGGATGGGTGACGACCTCATCCAGATCAACTGTGCCTGTCTTAGGTTGTCCCCCTCTGGGGATCTTACCTGTCATTGGCTAACCAGCCGTCCAGTCGAGCCCTTCAGGATTGACTGTGTATTGACTAACAGCTGTCCAATTGTGAGGAGATGCTGCGGCTTTAAGGCGGCATGCCTTCTGCTAAGGAGCCAAGTTCCATAGCAAATCAAGGTCTTTAAACAAATCAGCTGCCCTAAATTCCATCAAGTAACACACTGAGTTCTCTAGACAAATACCCGCAAGGTATTGTCCCGTAATGTCCCAAATAATGAAAGATCAAAATGTCCACTTGTTATAACACGTTGATCTAGGAGGCCCCATGCATGCAGAGCAGAGGCCACACTGCTGGTGAGGTTGTTTGATGCTTGAGCAGCAGGGATGCTTGTAGCAAGCGATCCCTGCAGTTGTAGCAGCAACCGTCTTTTTTATGTCTAGACAATGCCACTGGCAAATCTTCAGGGCCCGCTACCTAGAAACTCAAGCATCAATTATTAAAGGAAAGGCAGTGCTATTCCAGCACTGAGTTAAGAGGTGAGTTGTCAAACTAAAAAATAGAATTATTAGATTAGAAAATTAAAGTTGATCTCTGCTCACACACATTGTTGCTTGAGCTCCCACAAACATAAGCTGGCAAAATATCACATTCAGAACAAATCAAAGAAAGACTGAGGGTATTTACTGCATTAAAGATAGATTAAAGAAAAGCTAAAAGCACTTTGGAAAAATAATTTGTTAGCTGGAATCCCCGAGTCTCTGCATACACAACAACCTTCTATGAAATTACCTGTTCAAATAATTTAAATTAATCAGCTATTAAACAAATAAAGTTAATTACAAATAAACAATCCCATGTTAAATACCAAAATATTAGGTTATACAGTATTAGTTATATTCTTTGCTGAAGAGAAGTCCCAGGGACACCTATAAATCAAAATTGAAGGTACCTTCACTTTTTTAAATTGTTTACCCAAATTGAATACTCTAAACTTAAATGAATTAGAGTTATTTGGATCCATATATATATGTATATATATATATATATATGTATATATATATAAAATTTTTTTTAAATATTAATTTTCATAAGCGCTTTGTTATTTGTGACATCACACTGGACAGACGCACATACAAACATATATTTGTGACGTCCCATTAACATGAAATTTAGACAAATGCAAAAACATAAAGACATATATAAAAAGAAAAATATATACAATTGTGTGCACACTAAAGAGAAATCTTCTCATCCCGGCCGGGAGGAATGAGACTTAAATTGTGAATTTATTGGAGGACTCTTTGAAGGGAATCATTCCATACCTTCATCTTGGTCCTCTTGATTTTGTACTTGTTTTATTAATCTTGATTCCTCAATAACTTCATCTTGGTCCTTTTGATTTGGTATCTGTTTTATTAATCTAGATGGTATCCATATTGGGGAGGATTCATGCTGTGGAAAAACACAAACAGATCCTCTCCCCCAAATTAATACTGGATCTGGACCCTTCCATGCACCTGAAAGAACATCCTTCCAGTAAACCAAAGGTTTATGTTGTTGGTGTGGATTCCAGAGTCTGTCTCTAGCCGAATATCCATTATAATCTAAAGTTAAAAAGTTTAAGGTAAACAGGGCAGCTGCCAATCTGTCCCTAGGATTTTTCCAATTTCCTTCTTTTTGCTTTAATAGCATAATTTTGAGTGTGCGATTAGCTCGTTCAATTATACCTTGACCTTGAGGATTGTATGGGATACCTGTTTTATGGGATATATTGAATTTTGCGCAAAAACTGTTTGAAAGATGAGGATGTATATGCAGGGCCATTATCTGTTTTAAGCATTTTGGGGATGCCCAATGCTGCAAAAGCTTGCAGACAATGAGATGTAACATCTTTAACTTTTTCTCCAGAATGTAAGGAAGCAAAAATCATGCCTGA
The DNA here is from genome assembly GCA_025594165.1 of Tamias sibiricus. Classification (NCBI taxonomy): domain Eukaryota; kingdom Metazoa; phylum Chordata; class Mammalia; order Rodentia; family Sciuridae; genus Tamias; species Tamias sibiricus. The sequence continues at coordinate 118,788,432 of CM046663.1, read as the reverse complement.
GCATGTATCTATGGTCACATGAATAAATCTCAATTTTCCAAAACTTGGCTCATGAGTGACATCCATCTGCCACAAATGATTGGGCATTAATCCTCTTGGGTTAACCCCATAATGAGGATTGGGCAAATGTGTCATACAAGATTGACAAGACTTCACAATTGCTCGAGCTTGCTCCTTTGTGATTTTGAACCTTTGCTGTAACGTAGTACTATTGACATGAAATTGGGAATGGAACAAGGTAGCTTGTTGGACTGCTGAAAATATAAAGATCGTTTTAGTGAGGGCATCAGCCTTTTGATTACCTTCATGGAGAGGACCAGGCAAATTAGTATGAGCTCTGATATGTCCAATAAATAAAGGTTGTTTACGTTCCCATGGGAGATTTTGAATTTGAAAAAACAATTTAAAGGCTGGAGTATGTGGTGCTATTGGACCTGCTAGCTCCAATTTAGGGACAGCATGTACAATATAGTGGCTGTCTGAAAAAATATTTATAGGCTGTTCTTTAAAACTTTATAGAGCTATTATAATAGCTTCAAGTTCAACTAATTGGGCTGATTTTTGACCAGTAATATGAATCATATTTTCTTTTTGAGTGACTACTGCAGCAGTACCATTAGAGGACCCATCTGTAAATACATTTAATGCCTTAGGAATAGGTTGATTTTTTATTACCTGTGGAAATATAATGGGATGATTGACACAAAAAGATAGTATAGGAGATTTAGGAAGATGGTTATCAAAATTTGCAGAAGTAGAGCATCTAGCTATAGCCCAATCATTATCATTGAAGCACAAATATTCAACCTGTGATGATGAATAGGGAGCAATAATAGTAGTGGGGTGAATGCCAAATATTTTAGTAGAAGTCTTAAGTTTTTGAAGAATAAGTTTATCCACCATGGAGGTATAAGACTCAATTGTACTTTTAGGAGAGACGGGTAAATGTATCCATAATAAAGGTCCCTGTTGCCAAAATACTCCTGTGGGTGTATATTGTGAAGAAATAATAATCAATATTAGCGGTCGAGCAAAATCAATTCTATCACAATGGGATCTTTCAATGGCCTTTTCTACTAACTTTAAAACTTCCCTAGGATCAGGAGTCAATGTTCACGGTGAAGATGGATCAGGGTTCCTGCAAAGGATATCAAATAAGGGTTTTAATTGTCCAGTAGTGAGGCTTAGTGTAGGGCGAAGCCAATTAATGTCTCCCAGCAGTTTTTGGAAATCATTGAGGGTGGTCAAATGTTCTTTATTTATTAAAATTTTTTGAGGCCTAATAAAGGTATCCATGATTTTAAATCCTAAATATAATATGAGAGATCTAGTTTGAACCTTTTCTTCAGCAATTTTTAATCCATATCTTTTTAAATTTTCTGTCCTATCACTGAATATGGTAAATAAGATTTCTTGATTAGGGTGAGCAAGCAAAACATCATCCATATAATGGAGGCACATAAGGTTTGGATATTTGTTCTTAATAGGCTGAATAGCTTTGTTTACATAGATGTGACATATAGTGGGGCTATTAGCCATTCCCTGCGGTAGCACTTTCCATTGATATCTTTTATCAGGGCCATTATTATTGATAGAAGGAACTGAAAAAGCAAACCTGGGGGCATCCAGAGGATGTAGAGGAATGGAAAAGAAGCAATCCTTTATATCAAGAGTTATAAGATGGAAAGTTTTTGGAATAGCTACAGGATTAGGAAGTCCAGGTTGGGTAGGGCCCATAATTTGCATGGTTTTATTGATTTCTCTAAGATCATGTAACAATCTCCATTTTCCAGATTTTTTCTTGATTACAAATATGGGGGAATTCCAGGGAGAGGTGGAAGGCTCTATGTGTCCTGCTTCTAGTTGTTCTTGGATTAATAGGTGGGCTGCTTGTAATTTTTCTCTAGATAGGGGCCACTGAGGGACCCAAACTGGCTTATCAGAAAGCCATGGTATTTTCAAAATTGTTTTCTCAGTGGCCCCTAGAAAAAATATTTTTTACCCTTTTTGATGATGATTTAGATTTTTATTTTTAACACCTGCAGGCTTGGTTGCGAGGTGTACCCCCATTTGCTGCAAAATATCTCTTCCCCATAGGGTAACTGGCAGGCTGGTCAAAACATAAGGTTGGAATGTTCCTTTATGCCCTTCATTATCTTCCCAATTTAAGACTACAGCACTTTGTGCTGGGGTGTTAGTATATCCCAAGCCTCTTAAACTGGTTGAGGCCTTCTGCAGAGGCCAGTGCTTGGGCCATTGTTGTAGATTAATGATGGAAGAGTCAGCCCCAGTATCCATCAGCCCCTCCATCTCTACACCTTGAATTTTTATTTGGCACATAGGCCTCCGTGAACAAGCCTGAACCCAGCAAGCCATAGGTCCTGAGCCAGTGGAACCGAATCCTCTATTGTTCCTATTCTGCGGCATACTCTTGAATGAGTTGTGGAAACTGGGAAGGAGAAGCAGCTGAGCAATTCTATCTCCTTGGTTAACAGAGATAATGCCTCTAGGTGAACTAAGCATTATTTTTATTTCTCCTTGGTAATTGGAGTCAATAACACCTGGTGTTACTTGAAAACCTAATAAGCTTTTAGAACTTTTCCCGAGGATAAGTCCTACAGTCCCTGAGGGAAGAGGTCCCCTGACTCCCGTGGGAATCAGTTGAACCCCCATTTCAGGTATTAGCACTATTCGGGTGGTGGAACAGAGGTCTAGTCCTGCACTTCCTCTTGTCCCTCTGACAAGGGAGTCAATGGGTAGGAGGGATTGTGACGAGGAATCATCTGTATGGATGTTTGAGGATATTCCTCGTCTAATGCCTCGTACATTTGTGGGCCCTGAGGCATTGGGCCCTGTGCCCCGTTTTCTGAATTCCTGGACAAAACATTTTCCATAGATGTCAAATTTAGAACAGCATTTATTGGCCCAATGATTTCCCTTTTTACACCTGGGGCAGCGGCCTGGGGCACGGTATGAGCTTGGTCTTATTTCTCTTTGGGGATATTGCCTAGAATATCCTGGTTGATTATAATAATTTTGTCTGGAATATCCTGATCGATTATAATTTTTTTGTTGAGCCCTATTTGTGAAATTTTGAGGTGAAGCACCTCTCATTGCTGCTGCAATCACATTGCCTGTGACAAAGGCATCATTAATATTTTTACATAATCTAATGAATATTGAAAGGTCCTTTTTATTTTTCCATGGTCTTATAGCATCTTGGCAATATTTATTAGCATTTTCATATGCCAACTGGATGACTAAGGGCATTGCTTGATCAACATCACCGAATATTCTGCCTGCAGTTCTTAAAAGTCTGTCAGCAAAATCAGCATAAGGCTCGTTAGGCCCTTGTATTACTTTTGATAAGCTACCTTGCAAATCACCTGTTCCTGGTAAGGTCTTCCAGGCTTTAACAGCGGCATTGTTTATTTGTGTGTATACACCAGGATCATATTGCATTTGGGTTTGTAGTTCAGCAAACTGTCCTTCACCTGTTAGCATATCTACATTACGGTCTGGGAAGCCTGCATTTTTTTAGCTGTTTCTATACAAAGTTCCTGGAATTGTGACCTCCAGATCAGGTATTGTCCTCCCCCCCCCCCCCCCCCCCCCCCCCCCCCACCCCCCCCCCCCCCCCCCCCCCCCCCCCCCCCCCCCCCCCCCCCCCCCCCCCCCCCCCCCCCCCCCCCCCCCCCCCCCCCCCCCCCCCCCGCTCAATACTGCCTTGCATAACCCCTTCCAGTCTGAGGGGGTTAAAGTGAAAGTGTTAAGGGACTCCAGCATGCTCAATGTGAATGGAGCTTGAAGCCCATAGGTCATTTTCGCCTCTTTGAAATTTTTTATTGTTTTAAAATCTAGGGATTGGTGATACCTTTGCCCATTTTCATTTTCAAATACTGGCAGGTCCCAATGTTCCTGCGGTTTTTGGCGTTCGAGGGTGCGTAAGCGCTCAGAAAGGCCGTTAATCTCTGCCTCAAGGGCACGTATACGCTCAGAAATACCCCTCATGGTTTCTGTAATGGATTCCACCCATGAGGGCACAAAATATTCCTCCACTTGATGGTCCTTTCTGGTCTTAACTGACTTAGCGGAGGAGGCTGTGCTTTCATGATTATTTGGCTCCTCCTCATTACTATCACTTTCACTGGTAGTAACATCCTGAGTTTCAGATTCTATTGAGAGCACGTATTCCTCGGCTATTTCTAATAAATCTCTGATAGCTTTAGCAGTTCTTATTTTCGTTATCTTTGAGTTCACACCAATATTATCCTTACTGGTCTTATCTGACTCAGGGGAGGCTATGCTTTCTTGATCACTTTCCTCCTCACGATAAACTGAGTCAGCGATGTCAAAAAAGCCTTTTATTACTCGGCCTTTTGTTATTTTCGCACCCATCTTTAATGATTTCTCAGTTCTTACTTGCCAATTCCGAATTTCCCGTCCAGGCCACCACTTGTTGCCGTCTGCAGCTGCCGCTTGCAGCAACGATGCCACGGGAGAAAATTCAGAGGCAGGATGGAAATGAAAAAGTTCTTTTATTCTTCTCTCTCCGGCTCCAACAACCGCTCCAATTCCAACTCCAACCACCAACTCACTAACCCTCACCCGGTTAAATACTTTTTTCCTTAACAAGGACACGTGCTAACAGCTCGAGCTTACAGGTGCGTCACGCAGTGTTCACGGGCATAAAAAGATTCAGGTGAAAATACTTGAACACCTTAATGGCTCTCAGCTAGCCGCCATCTTAGCTATCTCCTCAATTAGGGCTCTTACAACCCATCTGGTTTTCTTCGGTTTTCCAGATATGCTGTATTCCTTTCTACCTTAGAACTTTTGCATATGCTGTTCCTTTTGCCTTAGAATCTTTCCTTTTCCTTACTCAGTTATATTCTCCTTCCTTAGGGAAGCTTGCTTTGATACCATCATCCCTGTCATCCACATTGATTTCTCTACTGTTTTCATAACAATTCTACTTTCCCTTTATAGCATTTATCACAGTCTGTGTTTGTATTTATTTGTGTGCTATGTGATGTCTTCACTAGGTGGGAAGCTTCTTGAGAGAAAGAACATAACATGTCTCATCAATTAACTCCTAATTTTTTTTGAAAAAAAAATTTTTTAGTTGTAGTTGGACACAATACCTTTATTTTATATACTTATTTTTATGTGGTGCTGAGGATTGAACCCTGCACCTTGCATGTGCTAGGCGAGCACTCTATCACTGAGCCACAACCCCAGCCCCAACTCCTAATGTTTATGAAAGACCGCTATGCTTTTTCCAGGGTTTTCTTTTTTTCTTTTTATAGTGCTGGTAATCTCAAACACAGCGCTTTGTGAATGCCAGGCAGGCACTCTACCACTGAGCTGCACCTGCAGCCCCAGGATCATCTTTGTAAATTGCTTGGAAGTTTGTGATCCCTGCAGTCTGTGCTTGCTTGCGTGCATGTTTGCCCACATGCTATCCCATATTAACTACTAATAGAATATTGTCAACTTGGGCTGCGGTTGTGGCTCAGTGGTAGAGTGCTTGCCTAGCATGTCGAGGCACTGGGTTCGATCTTCGGTACCACATAAAAATGAATAAATAAAGTAAAGGTATAAAAAATGTTATCTGTTTAAAAAAAGTATTGTCAATTGGGCTTACACCTTTGAACATAAACTGGTCTATGACATACATAAGTTATTATTGTTTTTCTATATTATACTAGATGAAGTAGGTCTATTCTGGGAGGAGATCTGCAAATGTGGAATCTCCAACCAGCATAGTTTCATTTTCATCAACCTTGAGAGCTTTTTGAAATACCTATTTAGGATGAAATTCTGGAATGTGACCAATAGGAAACCAAAGCCAACACTGACCCCTCCCTTTTTTCTTAGGCTATGGTAACAGTTTTCCCCAAGAAACATGATTTTACAAAGTTGTGGCTCAGTTTCCTGACAAAATCAATGTCATATGTCTTAAGATGTATGTCTCCTACCTCTACTTTTTTTTTTTTTTTGGTACTGGGGATTGAACTCAGGGGCACTCGACCACTGGGTCACATCCCCAGCCCTTTTTTTTTTGTATTATTTTATTTAGAGACAGGGTCTCACTGAGTTACTAAGTGCCTCGCCATTGCTGAGGCTGGCTTTGAACTCACAATCCTCCTGCCTCAGCCTCCCAAAGTGCTGGGATTACAGGCGTGCGCCACCGTGCCCTCTCCTACCTCTAAGATGTGTAAAAATTCCTTAGAAATCTGATTCTGACTTGATCTTTTGAATTCCATATATTCTTTTTTAAAATTTTTTATTTTTGGTGGTGCTGTGGATTGAACCCAGGGCCTTGTGCATGTGAGGCAAGCACTCTACCAACTGAGCTACACCCCTAGCCCTTGAATTCCGTATATTCTGAGTCCTCATTATATATTAGATGACTTGCCTATTAGATTAGATGTCGGTTCTGCTAAATCCTTTTTTTTTTGGAGGGGAGTATTGGGGATTGAACTCAAGGGCACTCAGTCACCGAGCCACATCCCCAGCCCTATTTAATTATTTATTTATTTTTTTGGTATTGGGGATTGAACTCAGGGGCACTGGACCACTGGGCCTCATCCCCAGCTCTGTTTTGTATTTTATTTAGAGACAGGGTCTCACCGAGTTGCTAAGTGCCTCGCCATTGCTGAGGCTGGCTTTGAACTCTCGATCCTCCTGCCTCAGCCTCCCAAGTGCTGGGATTACTGGTGTGCGCCACCACGCCTGGCATCCCCAGCCCTATTTTATATTTTATTTATAGAGAGAGTCTCAGGAGTTGCTAATTACCTCAGTGTTGCTGAGGCTGGCTTTGAACTCATGATCCTCCTGCCTCAGCCTCCCAAGCCACTGGGATTACAGGCGTGCGCCACTATGCCTGGCTCTGTTAAATTCTAATTTTTTTTTAATGTTTATTTATTTACTTTAGTTGTACACAATGCATTTATTTGTACGTGGTGCTGAGGATCGAACCTGGGCCGCACACGTGCTAGGCGAGTGCTCTACCGCTGAGCCACAATCCCAGCCCCGGCTCTGCTAAATTCTTTTTTTTTTTTTTTTTTTTTTGGTACCAGGGATTGAACTCAGGGGCTCTTGACCCCTGGGCCACATCCCCAGCCCTTTTTTGTATTTTTATTAGAGACAGGGTCTCACTGAGTTGCTAAGTGCCTCGCCATTGCTAAGGCTGGCTTTGAACTCATGATCCTCCTGCCTCAGCCTCCCAAGTATTGGGATTACAGGCATGCACCACCACGCCCAGCTTCTGCTAAATTCTAATAGACAATATTTACTAGAAAAATTTCTTTCTTTCATTCTTTTTTTTTTTTCTTCAGTACTGGTGGTTGAACCCAGGATGCTCTACCATTGAGGCACATCCCAGTCCTTTTTATTTTTTGAGATGTACTCTCACTAAGGTGTCAAGGTTGGCCTCAAACTTGCAATCTTCTTGCCTCAGCCTCCCCAGTTGGAATTAACACATGTATACCACCTGTTCAGCCTACTAGGAAGATTTATTTTCTTTCTTTTTTTAAAAATATTTTTAGTTGTAGATGGACATAATAACTTGATGTTATTTATTTAATTTTTTGGTACTGGGGATTGAACTCAGTGGCACTCAACCACTGAGCCACATCCCCAATCCTATTTTGTGTTTTATTTAGAGACAGGGTCTTAGTTGCTTAGCACCTTGTTGCTGGCTTTGAACTTGTGACCCACCTGTCTCAGCCTCCTGAGCCACTGGGATTACAGGTATGTGCCGCTGTGCCCAGCTTATTTATTTATTTATTTTTTATGTAGTCCTGAGGATAGAACCCAGTACCTCACATGTGCTAGGCAAGTGCTCTATTGCTGAGCCACAACTGCAGTCTGGAAGAGTGCTTGTAAATCATTTCTGTAGGCTAATTTGGGTCAAGGAAGAAATTATTTGGCCAAACTAATTATTTATAATCAAAGCCTAATGATGGCAACACTTGTTCACAGATAATCTAATGATGTGGTTCTTGGCCTCAGGTGCACTTTAGGATCACCAGGGAATTTTTAAAACTCTCAATGTCTGGGTGCACCCCAGACCATTTAAATCAGAGTCTTTGAAAATGGGACCCAAACATCATTAGTTTTTTTTGTTTTGTTTTGTGGTGCTGGGGATTGAACTCAGGGCCTTGTGCATGTGAGGCAAGCACTCTACCAACTGAGCTATATCCCCAGCCCAGCATTAGTAATTTTTGAAGAGCTGTCCCCCCCAACCCCATCATGATTCCAATGTATAGCCAAGACTGAGAACCACTTGATCTGGGTAGGAATTTCCACTTACATATTCAGCCAAGGAGCTACCCCTTACAATGCTTGTCTGTATTTTTTTGTGTGTGTGGTGCTGGGATTGAACCCGGGGCCTTGTGCATGTGAGGCAAGCACTCTACCAACTGAGCTATATCCCCAGCCCTTGTCTGTATTATTGTAGTGAATATTTTAGACTTTTCAGGTAAACCTCTTTCGAGAATTGACTGTACTTTTAACACAGGTTAACAAGGATATCATGGAGCTCTGTGGCAGTCCCTGGGAAGCTCTTTCATATATGATCATATTTAATCTTTATAATAATCTTATTATTCATAGATATTATTCACTCTATTTTTTTTGTTTGTTTAATTGTTCTGGGGATTGAATACAGGCTTTGAACATGCTAAGCATGTGCTCTATCACATTTACTCTATTTTTGTGAGGGAAAAAATAAGCCTAGAATTATTAAATGACTTTACCAAGGTTTTGTTTACTCTAAAGCCTCTTTGACTTCAACCACTTCCTTTTTTAAGGTAGTGAAGCCTAGACTATTCTTAACAGTTTGTAATAGACTTGTCTGCTAGCTACATACCAACAAACAGGAGCTTGTTTGAAGAAATTTTAATCCTCTTTTTAAACTTCTTCTTCATTGTTTTTCTTTTTTTGTGTGGTGCTGGGGATTGAACCCAGAGCCTTGTGCATGCTAGATGAGCTCCCCACTGAACTACATCCACAACCTAATTTCTTATTTGGAAAAAACAAAACAAAACAACAAAACAAAATCTGAGTAGGGAAGGGATGGGGGATGGGAATGAGAAGGACAGTAGAATGAATTGGACATAACTTTTCTATGTTCATATACGATCGTATGACCAGTGAATCTCCACATCGTGTACAAAGAATGGGAAGTTATACTCCATGTATGTATGTTATGTCAAAATACATTCTACTGTCATGTAAATCTAAAAAGAACAAATAAAAAATAAAAAATGGGGCTGGGATTGTGGCTCAGTGGTAGAGCGCTCACCTAGCACGTGTGCGGCCCGGGTTCGATCCTCAGCACCATGTAAACATAAATGCATTGCATTGTGTACAACTAAAGCAAATAAGTAAATATTTTTAAAAAATTAAAAAAAATAAAAAACAGGGTAGATCTTAATGGAAATTATTAGACTTGGTTATCCCATGTAAAAATGAATGAGAAAAGGGTGTAGCTTAGTATGTGTGAGGCCCCAGGTTAAATTCCCAATATCCCCTACTACCAGGATAGTTTAGATATAAGTCACCCATAGTATTGGTTGTGTAATGAAATCATATGAAATCATAGAAGATGAAATAACTTGTTAACAGGGAGCTCTTTCCCTTAATTTTATGGTTCTGGGGAATGGTCTCTTAGTGCTCCATAGACTTCTCTCCTGAGATCCATGGTCTCCATTCACTTTGACACATCTAATTACTATGGGCTCCAGAAGATAATTCTAGATTGTCAGACTTATTTATATGAGGAGGCTAGACAAGTAAGTAAATGAATCGGTAAATGATAGAGGAGGGGTCAGTGAAAGATAGTAGGGAATGATGGGAATTATGATAGCTTGTGTCTCTTCAAGGGGGTGTTCGAGAATTGGCTCCAGCCTACTGTTGCCACGAGTTTGTCAAATCTTTTAGTTTTTCTCAAGAACTTGCAAATATGTATATTTTACGTGAAATCTCCTGAATAAAACATGTCTATATAATGAATTTAGCTTGAGGGTCATATGTTTACTCTCTGTGCTTTTGAATCTATCCTGAATGGTGAGTCTTGTTTTTTGCTAAGCTTTTAACCCTTATTTAATAAATCAAGGATAATTCCCTTAGGATGAACTCATAATATGGTTAATTTGTTCTCCAAAATGGACAAGATTCTCCTCCCTCAAATTGTAGATCCACTGAATGCTGAAAGTGCCCTTTGAGACTATGCCAGAGTGCTTTTCACTGTGCCACAGACCCAGATTTTGAATCTAATTTTGAGCAAACAGGTGTTGGACATGGTTATTCTGTCTATACCTTGAGTTAGCAATAGCATCATTCTGCCAATGAGTGTAATGTAGCATGTTCTATGAAGCTAGATGACTTGTAATCAAAATAAAAATCATACCATAATTAAAAATCGAGCTTTTACTGAAGGATTTTTCTGTAAGAGTATCTTTGGTCACACAGAGTTTAAACCAGCTAGGATTCCTTATTTTGGAACATTTTGATTTAATCTGCCTCTGTTAATTTTCTTTTTTCTTTTTTTTTAAATTACAGGCATATAGTTGGAAAGAGAGGGGACACTAGGAAGAAAATAGAAATGGAGACCAAAACTTCTATTAGCATTCCTAAGCCTGGACAAGAGGGGGAAATTGGTGAGACTCAGTATGTGTGTTACATTTGTAATCACTTTTACATGTGAATGGAGTAATATAATCCTACTGAGTGTTCAGGGACTTCATTCTCTGGGATCCAGTAGCTATTGGCCTTTTTTTTTTTTTTTTTTTTTAAATATTTATTTATTTGCCTTTAGTTGTACACAATGCAATGCATTTATGTTTACATGGTGCTGAGGATCGAACCCGGGTCACGAATGTGGTAGGCGAACGCTCTACTGCTGAGCCACAACCCCAGCCCAGCTATTGGCCTTTTTTGATAGATCAGTGTCAAATCTTCCACAGGAGAAGAGATATAGACAGCCTCCATTAGATTTAATACCTGGACCTTGACTTTATACTTGACCATGAAGCTTCCAGATATCCTTGTGCATTAGGTTTCTTTTATGCTTTGTTTTTTTTTTTTTTTTTTTTTTTTTTTTTTGGTACCGGGGATTGAACTCAGGGGCACTCGACCACTAGGCCACATCCTCAGTCCTTTTTTTTGTACTTTTTTTTTTGGTACTGGGGATTGAACTCAGGGGCACTCGACCACTGGGCCACATCCCCAGCCCTTTTTTGTATTTTATTAGAGACAGGGTCTCACTGAGTTGCTAAGTGCCTCGCCTCGCCATTGCTGAGGCTGGCTTTGAACTTGGGATCCTCCTGCCTCAGCCTCCCAAGTGCTAGGATTACAGGCGTGTGCCACCATGCCCGGCCTTTTTTGTATTTTATTAGAGACAGGGTCTCATTGAGTTGCTAAGTGCCTCTCCATTGCTGAGGCTGGCTTTGAACTCATGATCCTCCTGCCTCAGCCTCCCAAAGTGCTGGGATTACAGGCGTGCACCACCGTGCCTGGCTTATGCTTTGGTAACTTGAAATGGAATTTATGAATTGTTTCAAGTTAGAGCTACAGAAAACTAGTGAGATAAGAGAATATGAAACAAAGCTCAACCAATTTTTTTTTTTTTTTTTTGGTACCGGGGATTGAACTCAGGGGCACTTGACCTCTGGGCCACATCCCCAGCCCTTTTTTGTATTTTATTAGAAGCAGGGTCTCACTGAGTTACTAAGTGCCTCGTCATTGCTGAGGCTGGCTTTGAACTCGCGATCCTCCTGCCTCAGCCTCCCAATCAACCAATTTTTAAAAAAAATATTTATTTTCTTTAGTTGTACACAATGAATTTTATGTTTACGTGGTGCTGAGGATCGAACCCGGGCCGCACACGTGCTAGGCAGGCACTCTACTGCTGAGCCACAACCCCAGCCCCTCAACCCTTTTTTAATATATATATATTTTTTAGTTGTAGATGGATGCAATATCTTTATTTATTTTTTAAAAAATATTTATTTATTTGCTTTTAGTTGTACAAAATGCGTTTATTTTTACATGGTGCTGAGGATCGAACCCAGCACCTCATGCATGCGAGGCAAGCACTCTACCACTGAGCTTCAACCCCAACCCAGTTCAACCCTTTTGATATGTGTTCTCTATAAGGTTTTTACTCTTGCTTTGTAGACCAGGAAGGAAATCATAAGAGTAATGATTAAAATAACAATCTGTTTCTAATGTTGCTCAGATGAGCAAAAATAGTTTGTTAATATAAATCAAGTCATAAAGTGTCTGTACCAAGTGTCATTATGAATTAAAGCACGATTTTTTCCCCCTGTGGCTTTGAGAGGCACTGTAGGGACAATATTAAAATCTCATTTTTAAAATGACAGGGCTTTTTCAAAGTCAAAAAGGGCAGTAGCTTCCAATAATCCATTTTCTTTCTTTCTTTCTTCCTTTCTCTTCTTTTTTTTTTTTTTTTTTTTTTGAGATGGGGTCTTGCTATGTTGCCCAGGCTAGTCTCAACTCCCTGTGCTCTGGTGATGCTCCTGCCTCAGCCAGCCTCCCTAGTGCTGGGACTGTGGGCACATGCCCCCACACCCAGCTACCAGTAATCCATTTTCCATAAACACTCAGACATTGTATTACGTTTTGGCAGAAAAAAATTACAAATATTCTTTTCATTTTGTGCTGTGTAAGAATGATTATCTTGACGGATAACTAGCAGTTGTCTTTAGAGTAATGTTGCTTAAAAGAATTTTCTTTGATGACCAGAATGTTCTATATGTACACTGTCCAAATAGGAGCCCTTGGCCCGTGACTGAGTACTTGAAATATAGCTGAAGTGACTGAGAAACCAAATTTTTAATTTATTTACTTCTATTTAATTTAGCTTGCGTGTGTGGGCTCTCATATTGAGCAGTACAGTACTAGAGTTTTCCCTTGTCCTTTGGTACAGTAAACAAACTCTAGTATAAGAACTTTTAACATCTTGGAAGGACTTTTATTAATACAAATACTTGTTTTATTAGAATTGTAAGTATAAAAACTCAACTTTTTCTTTAAGCTTTAAAGTTTAAGTTACAAAAAAGAATTTTTTTTTTCAAACAGGGTCTTACTAAATCGCCAAACTGGCCTCTAACTTGCAATCCTCCTGTCTCAGCCTCCTGAGTGGTTGAGATTACAGGTGTGCACTACTGTGCCTGATTGAACATCTATTTTTAACTTATGGTAGGTGTTCCCAGGAGTGGAATTGCTGGGTCATATGGTAATTCTATGCTTTTTTTTTTTTTTGGTACTGAGGATTGAACTCAGGGGCATTGACCACTGGGCCACATCCCCTGACCTTTTTAGTATTTTATTAGAAACAGGGTCTCACTGAGTTGCTAAGTGCCTCGCCATTGCTGAGGCTGGCTTTGAACTCGTGATCCTGCTGCCTGAGCCTCCCAAGTGCTGGGATTATAGGCGTGCACCACCATACCTGGCTTATGTTTAATTTTTTTTGTTTGTTTTATTAGAGACAGGGTCTCACTGAGTTGCTAAGTGCCTCGCCATTGCTGAGGCTGGCTTTGAACTCGCGATCCTCCTGCCTCAGCCTCCCAAGTGCTGGGATTACAGGCGTGTGCCACCGCACCCGGCTTATGTTTAATTTTTTTAAGGAACTGTCAAACTTTTCCATATCAGCTATACCGTTTTACTTGCTTATTAGCAATGTGTAAAGGTTGCTTTGTAGGTTTTTTTTTTTTAATAACCTTTATTTTTTTAGAGTACTCTTTTAAAATATTTATTTATTTACTTTAGTTGTATACAATGCAATGCATTTATGTTTTACGTGGTGCTGAGGATAGAACCCGGGCCGTGTGCACGTGCGAGGCGAGTGCTCTGCCGCTTGAGCCACAACCTTAGCCCCCCGCTTTGTAGGTTTTGAACTCATTTTTCTATTTCATCTGTTGGTTTTAAGGATTCTCTCTCTCTCTCTCTTTTTTTTTTTTTTTGGGATACTGGGATAGAACCCAGGGCCTCATGCATACTAAGCAAATATTTTATCACTAAACTAGATTCCCATCCCCCTTTTTAATTTTATTTTAAGATAGGGTCTCTCTGAGTTGCACAGGCTGTCCTCAAACTTATGATCCTTTTATTTCAACCTCTTGAGTAGCTGGGATTATTGGTGTGCACTACCATGCCTGTCCAAGATACTCTATTTTTAAACTTCATTCTGCTTAGATTGAATTTACTAGTAGTTTTCTTTTTTTTTTTTTATATGTATACTTATTTATTTACTTTAGTTGTACACAATGCAATGCCTTTATGTTTACATGGTACTGAGGATTGAACCCGGGCTGTGCACGTGCGAGGCGAGCACTCTGCCGCTGAGCCACAACCCCAGCCCACTAGTAGTTTTCTTAGCTTTGGCACTGTCCCTGTTCAGATGTATACACACATTCAGAACCTTTTTAGTTCCCTAGAGATGATGGTATCAAGAGGGCATCTCTATTCCAAGCTGGGGGCCTTTAAGTGTTTTCACTTTTCTTTGCTTGCAGTGATCACTGGCCAGCATCGAAATGGTGTAATTTCAGCCCGAACTCGGATTGATGTTCTTTTGGACACTTTTAGAAGAAAACAGCCCTTCACTCACTTTCTTGCTTTTTTCCTCAATGAAACTGAAGTTCAAGAAGGATTCCTGAAGTTCCAGGAAGAAGTGCTGGAAAAGTGCTCCATGGTAAGCAGTAAGCAAAACAAAAAGTTAAAAGAAAAAGTCAATATAAAAAAAATATAAAAATGGTTCAATAATTGAAATAAGCAGAAAGATACAAACCTCTTCTCTTACGTGAAAGGTAACTATTTCTGGGAGCTGGGTACAGTGGCACATGCCTATAATCTCAATCTATTTGGGAGGCTGAGGCAGGAGGGTCAGAATTTTGAGCCTCAACAATTTAGTGAAACCCCATCTCAGAATTAAAACAAATGAAAATGGCTGGGGATGTGACTCAGTGGTAGACTGTTCCTGGGTTCACTTCTCATTACTGGAGAGAAAAAAATTGTTACGCATACGTAAATAGTGAAGTGCTTATGATAATAATACATCCAGATTAAAAAACAAGTTTTTAGGGCTGGGGTTGTGGCTAGCGGCAGAGCGCTCGCCTCGCAATCCTCAGCACCACGTAAACATAAATGCATTGCATACCTAAAGCAAATAAATATTTAAAAAAAAAAAAAAAAACAAGTTTTAAAATTCCTTTTGAATATAGTTTTAGTTGATTTTAAAAAAGGAAGTTAAAGCCAGGCGCGGTGGCGCACGCCTGTAATCCCAGCACTTGGGAGGCTGAGGCAGGAGGATTGCGAGTTCAAAGCCAGCCTCAGCAATGGCAAGGTACTTAGCAACTCAGTGAGACCCTGTCTCTAATAAAATACAAAAAAGGTCTGGGGATGTGGCCCAGTGGTCGAGTGCCCCTGAGTTCAATCCCCGGAAAAAAAAAAAGGAAGTTAAGATGGCATGGTGGTATGTGCCTGTAGTTCTAGCTACTTGGGAGGTTGGCAAGATGGAGTCTGAGTTCACATTTTGGGCAACATAGACCCCATCTCAATGAAAAAATAAAACTTCGTCAATTTTAAAAAAGTATGAAAATAATATAGCTTATTATAGAAAATTTAGAAAATACTAATAAAAAAATCATCTGTAACCTACCTCTGAGAAATGGTATTGTGGCATATTTTTTTCAAATATATGTATGTGTATCAATGTGTGTACACTCATATTTAAAAGATAAAATTTGGGGGCTGGGGTTTTGGCTCAGTGGTAGAGCGCTCACCTGGCACGTGTGCGGCCCGGGTTCGATCCTTAGCACCACGTACAAATAAACCCGTTGTGTATAGCTAAAGCAAATAAATAAATATTTTAAAAAAAGATAAAATTTGGCTTATACATGATTTTATATTCTGAATTTTTTAAACATAGTATTATATCATGAACATTATTTTGTCATTGAACAAAAACCTAATGTTTTGCCTCTTTTTGAAGACTAGGGAAGAAATTATTGCAGTGATAATTAAAATAACAATCAGATTTCAGCTGTTCAGATGAATTGATTTTATCTTTCAAAATAGGGTTTCAATATGTTGCTCAAGCTTAAATTTGTGGACTCAAGTGATCCACCTCAACCTCCCAAGTCTGGGACTACAAATGTGTGCCTCCATGCCTGGCTCAGATGGCTTGATTTTTTGGGTTTCATTATACAGATATATAATTGTTTAGCCTTTATTTTATTGTTTCTATTGTTTTAATGTCTATTTTTCATTATTATAAATAATTGCTGTAATGAGTAATCTCCAGACATTATGATCAGTAATTCTATAGAAAAGAGTATGTGTGTTTGATGTTTTTTTTTTTTTGGTATACATCTAAATTACCTTCAGGAAATTTTATAGAACCTTATAGTACCTCTACAGAATCTTGTACTCCAAATTCGAGTTTTAAGTTTCTCTTCCTACTTTTGCTAGTACTTGGTATTACCATTCTTACAAGGTTTTTTCCTTGGGGATTGAACCTAGGGGCACTTTACCACTGAACTACATCCCTGGTCCTTCTTATTTTTCATTTTTGAGACAGTCTTGCTAAATTGTGAAGCTGACCTTGAACTTGTGATCCTCCTGCCTCAGCTTTGTGAATTGCTGGGATTACAGACATTATACCGGGCCTGGCTTGGATAACTCATTTTTAAGTGACTAGCGTGGCATTCAGATGCTAAAATAAGGTCATAGGTATAAGTCAAATGCTCAATTATGTAGAGAAGTGTGGATATTATTAGTGAGTCATCAGAAAATCCTTATTCAAAGCAAGATGATTTCAGCTGGGCATGGTGGCACACACTTGTAATACCCAGCAATTTGGAAGGCCGAGGAAGTCAGATTTCAAGTTTAAAGTCAGCCTTAGCAATTTAGCATGGCCTTAAGCAACTCAGTGAGACCCTGTCTTTAAGTAAAAAATAAAAGAGGCCTAAGAATGTGCCTCAGTGGTTAAGTGTCCCAGGGTTCAATATCTGGTACCAAAAAAATAAAACAAAACAAGATGATTTCATTCTTGGTGGGAACGGAGGGTCTGGTAAATCAGGAACACTGAAGTGTCATATAGGCTGCTAATTTTTTGGTGGGCAAAGGCTTATAAGTTTTGAAATTATTTTACCTTGTAAATACCCACAGTTGAATATTCTTTGGAACATTACAGATACCTCATATGAGACAACTGAATTGAAATAAATTAGTCTTATTTTCTCTTTGTAAATGTGTATGCACACTTTTTTTTTTTTTTGGCTGCTGGCATGGGCTGAGACAGAACAAATATTAGAAAGATTACTTTAATTTGGCCTGAATGAGATCGTCCACTATAAATGTCATGCTGGCCTTAATCAGTCTGAAGTACTTCCTTCCTGCTTTCAGGAAGATTGCATACTGACACCGCCTGCTTTTTGCTTTTACATCAAGTTCTGATAACTGCAGGAAATAAGCACAGCATAAAAGAGGAAATAAGTAAGGGAACATTTTCTACATTATATGGAAGGGATTTTAGTGATATTAGAATGACAGCAGATGGCTATAAAAGCCTGTAGGCATTTTCTAGTACTACTTTAAACTTAGGCCTCCAATTTAGGTGAGTTTTCTTCTAGAAGCTTTGAAGAACATATAGAGTTGTTCACAAAAGTAGCAATTGTTTCCTGTGTTGCATTGGTTTGTTTTTGGTTCCTCTAAATCTCACCTGACATCTCTGATGGAGTTTTATCATCTCTAAAATAGGGAAGTTCTCTTTATTCCCTTACTGAAGACATGGGAAAAGGATAACAACTCTTTTTTTGGGGGAAGGCAGAAGATGGGGTCTTGTTTTGCTGCCCAGGCTGGCCTCAAACTCACTGGCTCAAGTGATCTTGCTACCTCAGCCTCCCAAGTAGCTGGGACTACAGGTGTGCACCACCACTACTGGCTAAAAACAGAAATTTTTAATTTTGATGGAGTCCAGTGTTGTTGTTGTTTTTTTTTAAATTGTTCATGCTTTTTGTGTGTCTAAAAATCATTTGTCACAAAGTTGTCAAGGTTTTTTCCTTATAAGTTAAACACAACAAACCTATGTTTTCACTTTTTTGTTTAGGCTTTTGATTCCTTTTGAGTTAATTTTCATGTATGGTGAAAAGTAAGGTTTGAGTTTCATTTTTTTCCTTATAGGTGTCTATTTGTTCCAGTGCCATTTCTTGAAACTACTCTAATTTCACCACTGAATAACTTTGGTTTATTTTTCCGAAATCAAATGACCTTGTTTTTGTAGGCCTATTTCTGAACTTTATTCATGTATTTATCTTTATACTAATACTGTACAGTCTCATTACTCTAACTTTATAGTAAGTCTTCTAGTCTTATAGTGTAATCTCCAACTTTGTTCTTTTTCTTGATTGTTTTGTCTATTCATGATCCTTTATATTTCCATATGGATTTTAGAATTAGTTTGTTAGTTGCTACAAAAAGCCTGCTGGGATTTTTATTTGAATTGTGTTGAATCTTTAGATCAGTTTTGAGGATAACTAACACCTTAATAACATTGAGTCCTTAAACCTGGTATGGTATTTATTTGTTTAGTTATTTTTAATTTCCCTCGGTAATATCTTCTAGTTTTCAGTATTGCATGTTGAACATATGTCGTATTAAATTTTATTCCTAGTTTTTGTTTTTTGATGCTATTATTAATAAAATTTCTTTTAAATTTTATTCTCTAATTGTTAGCTGCTTATATTAAAATTATTCTGTATTTTATTTGTTGTTATGGAATTGTGAATAGTATTTTTAAATTTCAGTTTTCAAGTGTGCATTGTTACTACATTGATTTTTGAATATTGACCTAGTATCTTGTGACCTGTCTCCAGATATAGTCACTCTGAGGTATTGGGGATTAGGATTTCAACATAGGGATTTGGAGGTGGAGGGAAGGCACAATTTGGCCCCCCAAAAGTTATTTTATAGTGAACTCCCTGTGTAAAATATAGTATCATCTATAACTAAAGATAGTTTTACTTCTTACAATCCAATCTGTATATCTTTTCTTTTGCTTATTTAATTGCATTGTTTAGGATCTCCAATATATTGTTGAATATAAAAGATTAGAGGGGCATTCTTTTCTTGTTCTCAATCTTAAGGGGAAATAATTCAATTTTTTTATTATTAAGTTTAGTGTAAACTGTAGTGTAAGTATATGTTTTTCACAGATGCCCTTTATCTGAGGAAATTCCATTCTGTTCTTGGTTTGCTGATAATTAAAAACAAGAGAATGAATGGGTGTTAGATTTTGTCAAATGCCTTTTCAGTATTTCTGAGATGAATGTATGTGTTTCTTCATAGTGTAAATATGCTCGCTTATATTCATTTTTTTAAAAAATATTTATTTGCTTTAGTTGTACACAATGCGTTTATTTACGTGGTACTGAGGATCGAACCCGGGCCGCGCATGTGCTAGGCGAGCGCTCTACCACTGAGCCACAACCCCAGCCCCATCACTTATATTCATTTTTAAAAATTAATTTATTAAGTTTTTGATCCAGGGGATCAAACCCAGGGCCTTTGCACATGCTAGGCAAGTGCTTTACCACCAAGCCATATCCCCATTCCCATTTTTTTTTTTTTTTTTTATGACAAGCCAACCTTTTTCTCCTTAGGTAAACCTCTCTCAGTCTATCATTCAGATCTTTTTCAATATATTGCTGAATTTGATTTATTAAAACTTTATTAAATAGTTTTTATCTATGTTCATGAGCAACATTGGTTTTAGTTTCCTATGATATCTCTTCATCTGTTTTTTAAAAACATTAAAACATTTTAAAATTTTTATTTATTTTATTGGTATTGGGGATTGAACCTAGGGGTGTTCTTCCACTGAGCTACATCCCCAGTCCTTGTTTTTTTAATTTTTATTTTGGGACAAGTTCTCTAAGTTAGGTCTGACCTTGAACTTGTGCTCCTCCTGCTTCAGTCTCCTGAGTTGCTGGGATTACAGATGTGTGGCATCATGCTTTGCAAAAACATTCTTCTTATTCTTTTTTTTAATATTTATTTATTTGCATTTATGTTTACGTGGTACTGAGGATCGAACCCGGGGCCGTGCACGTGCTAGGCGAACGCTCTACCGCTGAGCCACAACCCCAGCCCCAAACATTCTTATTTTTCATTGATAGTAATTGAATGTATTCATAGTGTGCCCTATAAAGCTCAATACGTGGTGCATGGTGTGTAATAGTTAAACCATGTAATTGTCAATCTGTCATTTCTTGCATCTATTATTTCTTTGTTTTGGAAACTTTCAGAATCCTTCCTACTACTTATTTTGAAATATTCAGTTAAAAATTATCAACCATAGTTATAACACTGTTATATGGAACATTGGAAGTTATTTTTCCTGTTGCATCCTGGTACCTATCAACCACCCTCTGTTCATTATTTTGGTTTTGATAACAGGATAATACTAACTGACTCAAAATCAAATGAGTAAAATGAGTTGGGAAGGGTTCCCTTGTATTTTCTGAGAGAGTTTGCGTAAATACTATTTCTTTTTAAAATGTTTGATAGAATTAATCAGTGAAGCAAACAAAACTTGGGAGTTGTGTAAAAAGGTTTCTTTTATTTTGCTGGGTACAGGGGATTGAACTCGGGCATTTGACCACTGAGCCGCATCCCAGCTCTATTTTTTTTTTTTTTTTTTTCCATTTTATTTAGAGACAGGGTCTCACTGAGTTGCTTAGTGCTTCATTGTTGCTGAGGCTGGCTTTGAACTCGTGATCCTCCTGCCTCAGTCTCCTGGCTGCTGGGATTACAGGCATGTGCCACCGTGCCTGGCTTACAAGAAAGTTTTAAATTGTGAATCTAATTTCTTTAAACGATTTTTATACCATTATAGTTTTTTTTTTTTTTTTTTTTAAAGCAGTGCTGGGAATTGAACCTATAGCATTGTGCATGTTAGGCAAGGGCTCTCCAGTGAGCCCACTCCAGTTGTTAGTTATCTGTTTCTTGAATGTGCTTTGGTAGTTTGTGTCCTTCCATTTGTTTAAGTTCTTGAGATTTATTGGAATAAAGTTATTCTTCTTTGTCCTTTAGTGTCTATAAACTCTGTAGTGATATCCATTTTTTCATTGTTGATATTGGTAATTTGTATTCTTTCTTATTCCAGTCCTTTTTTTTTTGGAGGACCAGAGATTGAACCCCAGGGACATTTAACCACCGAGCTACATCCCCAGCCCATTTAATATATATATATATATATTTATTTATTTGCTTTAGTTGTACACAATGCATTTTATTTTATTTTATTTTATTATTATTATTTTTTTTTTTTTGTGGTACCGGGGATTGAACTCAGGGGCACTCGTCCACTGGGTCACATCCCCAGCCCTTTTTTGTATTTTATTTAGAGACAGGGTCTCACTGAGTTGCTAAGTGCCTCGCCACTGCTGAGGCTGGCTTTGAACTCGCGATCCTCCTGCCTCAGCCTCCCAAAGTGCTGGGATTACAGGCGTGAGCCACCGTGCCCGGCTGCATTTTATTTTTATGTGGTGCTGAGGATTGAACCCGGGCTGCAAACGTGCTAGGTGAGCCCTCTACCGCTGAGCCACAACCTCAGCACCCCCCCCCCCCCCCAGCCCATTTTTAAAACATATATATTTTATTCAGAGACAGAGTCTTTTTGAGTTGCTTAGGGCCTTGCTAAGTTGCTGAGGCTGACTTTAAACTCATGATCCTGCTGCTTCAGCCTCCTGAGCTGCTGGGATTACAGCTGTGTGGCACTGCACCTGGCTCATATTCCAGTTTTGTCCGTCTAGATCCTTATCAACTATATTGGTCCTTTTGAAAAACTGGCTTTTGGTTTAATCAAATTTTCTCTGTTTCTTTTCTGTTTCATTTATTTCTGCCTTTATCTTTATTACTGTATTTCTTCTGCTTCGCTTTGTATTTAATTTGGTCTTTTTTTTCTTCTTAATGTAGAAACGTAAATCATTGATATGAAACATGTCTTCCTAGTATAAGTATTTAAAGCTGTTATTTTTCCTCTGCATGTTAGCTCTATCCTCCAAATTTGGATATATTGTATTTTCATGTAGTTCCAAATGGTTTCTAATTTATCTTGTAATCCTTATTTAATCTGTGTGTTACTTAGAAACAATTGGGGATTTTCATATTCATTTATTTATTTTTTGGTACTGGGAATTGAACTCAGGGGCACTTGACCCCTGGGACACATCCCCAGCCCTTTTTTTTGGTATTTTATTAGAGACAGGGTCTCACTGAGTTGCTAAGTGCCTCGCCATTGCTGAGGCTGGCTTTGAACTCGCGATCCTCCTGCCTTAGCCTCCCAAGTGCTGGGATTACAGGCGTGCACCACCGCGCCCGGCTGCCCTTTTTAATTTTTATTTTGAGACAGGGCCTTGCTAAGTTGCTGAGGCTGGTCTAGAACTTGGGATCTTCCTGCTTCAGCCTTCCCAGTCACTGGGATTACAGATGTGCACCACTATGCCTGGCATTTTATTATCTTCTTATACTAGGGACATTTTTCATAGCCTTTGTGAATTTTATGCAATTAACAGCTTCAAAGAATACAGTCCCCTTCAACTTTTTTTCCCCTAAATTTTGTGTTTATTTTATGCTTTCTCATGTTTAGCTTAAAGTTATGTGTTCTTAGTAGAGTCCTGTATAGGTGATGATATGTCCTCAGGCTATCACATTTTAGGGATATACAATAATAACCATTTGTCTTTCATAGATTATGTTACACTGAGTGAAGATGTTGCCCAGTTTCTCCTAAGTATAACAACTATGTTTTATTTCTGTCTTTGCAACTAACAAGCAGTCAGTAGGGAGATGCTCAAGGTCATACAGATATCTTTATTTTGATCAACATCTCCTCTTGGGTTTAGCATCCAAAGATGATTCTTGCCTAATCCATCTTCATTGCAAAATCATTATTTTCTTACTCTAGAGTTCTCCACATTTAGTATTCAGCTTTCTGTACTATTCTGTAAGGAAGTGACCTTCCTTTTCCTGTATTTATTTATATTTTTACAATGCTGGGGATTGAACCCAGGGCCTTCAACATGTCAAGCATACACCATTGAGCTATATCCTCAGACCCTTCTCTGCTCATCCCCTACTGTGCCCCACCCACCGCCTTTTTTGGTACTAGGTGTTGTACTTAGGGGAGCTCTACCACTAAGCTACACCCCCAGTGCTTTTTGTTAGTTTATTTAGAGATGGGATCTTGCTGAGTTGTAGAGACTGGTTGAAACATGGCAGTCCTCTTGTCTCAGCCTCCCAAGTTGCTGGGATTACAGGTGTGTATCACCACACCTGGCTTCCCTTACTTTAAAATTTTTATAGTTATTATTGGTGTTGTATCATGAGTTTTTCTTTTTTTCAAATACTTATAATTTATTGCTGTTTTTTATTATTTTGGTGCTTAAGTTATCTCACATTTGTCTCTCAAATATTTCCTGAATTTGTATCTTCCCTGGGTGTTTTTGTGCCTGCTTTTGCTCAAATTCCTGTGTAATGTGGCTGCTTGTATTTTACTATTTATTTATTTATTTGGTACCAGGGATTGAATTCTAGGGGCTTAACCACTGAGCCACATCCCCAGCTCCTTCATTTTGAGATAGGGTCTCTCTAAGCTGTTTAGAGATAATAAATTTGTTTATTTATTTTTTAAATTTTATTTTGAGACAGGGTGTCACTAAGTTGCTGAGATTGGGCTTCAATTTGTGATCCTTTTACTTCAGCCTTCTGAGTTGCTGGGATTACAGGAGTGTGCCACTGTGCCAGCTTCATTTGTTTTTTTTTTCTTTTTAATATTTTCCTTTTCTCTCAGCATCTTCATATTTTCTTTCAAATAGCTGGGTTTATTCATAATGGCTTCTCCTGCCCCCGGTGGTGGGAATCAAACCGAAGGATTTGCATGTACTAGGCAAATACTGTACCTCTGAGCTGTATTCCAAGCCCATGGCTATTTTAAAGTCATTATTTTTGAGGCTGGAGATGTAGCTCAGTGGTAGAGCACTTGCCTAGCATGTACAAATGCCCTGGGTTCAATCCCCAGTACCACACACATTTGGGGGGCAAAAAAAGTCATCGTCTGCTAATTCCATTATCTATCATTCTAGGTCTGTTTCTGTTGACTGATTATTCATCAGAGTATTGGTAACATGTTTCTACTTTTTGTGTATCTGGTCATGTGTTATTGGATGCTGGACATTGTAAATTTACTTTATTGAGTGCAAAAAAATTTTTTCTTTTTTTTTTTCTTTTTTGAGATGGGGTCTTGTTGTATTGCCCAGGTTGGCCTTAAACCCCTGGGCTTTAGTGATGCTCCTGCCTCAGCCTCCTGAGAAGCTGGGAATACAGGTTTGTGCCATCATGCTCAGCTTCTTTTTTTCTTTAAAGAGTCTTAAACTTTGTTCCAGAAGAAATTATTAATGGATCAGTGTAGTCATTTCAAAGATTTTTAAAAGGCTTTTTTTTTTTTTTTTTTTTTAAATATTTATTTATTTACTTTAGTTGTACACAATGCAATGCATTTATGTTTATGTGGTGCTGAGGATCGAACCCGGGCCGCGCACGTGCAAGGCGAGCGCTCTGCCGCTGAGCCACAATCCCAGCCCCTAAAAGGCTTTTGAAGGATAGACCTAGAGTACTCTTTTTTTTTTTTTTTAATACTTATTTATTTGCTTTTAGTTGTACACAATGCATTTATTTGTACGTGGTGCTGAGGATCGAACCTGGGCCGCGCACGTGCTAGGCGAGTGCTCTACTGCTGAGCCACAACCCCAGCCCCAAGAGTACTCTTTTTTAAAGACTAGTTTCATTACTAAGGTGTGACCCTCTTGGAGTCTGTATTCAGTGCTCTGGTGGTTTTCTTTTTTTTTCTTTTTTTCTTTTCTTTTTTTTTTTTTTGTGGTGCTGGGGATTGAATCCAGGGCCTTGTGCATGTGAGGGAAGCACTCTTACCAACTGAGCTATATCCCCAGCCCCCAGTGCTGTGTATACTGAGTAAAAGTCTCTCCACCTTGGCTGGTGAGAACTCGAGTGTTCCTCTGGGGCTTAAGCTTTGGGAATTGTTTGTGTTACAGCTCCCTGGTAGATGTTTTTTTTTTTTTTTTTTTTTCCCCCTAATCTGTATTGTAGATTTCACCCTATGCATGTGTAGATTGTTATTCACCTGAGGTCTTTTTTGTGTATGGTAGGGAGGATACTGAGCATTGAGCCCAGGGGCTCTTTGCCACTGAGCTACATGTGCAGTCTTTTTTTACTTTTTATTTTGAGATAGGGTCTTGCTGTGTTGCTTAGGGCCTCACAAGATTGTTGGCTTTAAACTTGTGATCCTCCTACCTCAGTCTCCTGAGCTGGTGGGATTACAGGTATGTGACACTGTGCCTTGGCTCAGCTGAATTCTTAGGAGACCTTTATGCATGTTTCTAGATCTCCCCTTTCCCCTCCTGAATGGCTCCCTCCTTTTTGGTACCTGGTCCTGCAAATTTTATTAGTTTTAGCATCCCAAATTCATTGGGAGCAATGGGCTTTGTTTAGGTTCTCCACTCTGTGCCACTGTCAGAAAGTTGCCTCTTTGCAGAAAACAATGTTGGGCCCAATTTATTTATTTCTCCTGTTTTAAGGATCACAGTCTGGCAATGTATGCTGTCCAATATCTGAAACAATTTGCTTCTTATATTTTGTCTAGTTTCTAGTTAGGGCAAAAAGAAAAGTTATAATACATTTTTTTATTGAGGTATATTCACATTTTCAGTGTATTCATTATGTTTTATAATCATTGCCACTAATTCTAGAATATTTCCATCACCTCAAAAAAGAAAGCTCTTATCCATTAAGCTGTCACTCTTCCCCCAGTTGCTGACAATTACTGATCCACTTATTGTTGCTATGAATTTGCTTATTTTGAATATTCATATGATAGAGTCATACAATATGTGGCCTTTTGTGTCTGGCATCTTTCACTTCAGGTAATATTTTTTAGGGTTAATCCATGTTTTATCATGTAACACTACTTCATTCTTTTTTGTGGCTGAAAAACATTCTGTTGTAATATATATCACATTTTGTTTATGCATTCATCACTTGATAAACAGGAATGTTCCTACTGCTGGGATATTATGAGGAATGCTGCTATTCAGACATTTTTTTCCTACTTGTTAATTTGTAACAATGTAAAATGTTGCTGACTTTATCACTATTTTTATTCAATCAGAATTGAGTGATATATATATATATATATATAATAGCAAATAGTTATTGAATGTTTATGTTGTGCTAGACAGTATTTTAAATGCCTCCAGTGTTTACTTTCTTTAATCTTTAGCCCACCCCTAAGAGGGTAGGTATTTCTATCCCAGTTTACTGATGAGGAAATGAGGTGTAGAGAGGGCAGCTTGCCAGAGGTGCCACAGCTAGTGTGTGCCAGTGTTAGAGTAGGTGATGCAAAGTTGGGTGGGATCCAGTTGATCTGCTCTGATTTATACATTTTCATCAAACAGATAAATGATAATATCTTGACAGTCACTGAGGAAAATTTATTTGAATGGGAAGAAATATCCTATTTAAATTGGGGATATTTTGGTGGTTGCTTGCCTGACAACCAACTATACCAATCTTTTAGCAGATACTTTCACATGGGAATAACCTTGATTAGAATTGTATAATAATTTTTTGCATAGTCTTTTAGAATTGAAAAAGGGGCAGCAGAGCTTTGCTGTTGTGCTTGGGTGTTTTGACTCCAAATCTTTACCTATTTTCTTAATTGTTAAAAGAGATATTGTATGGATCAGATATTATTTAAGGACTTTTGTTTTTTAGGGATGTCTACTTTCTTCCTGGTTCAGTACTAAAAAAGGCGAGACTCTTCATCTACTAAAAATTCCTTTTCTTCTTCTTCTTTTTTTTTTTTGGTACCAGGAATTGAACCCAGGGGCACTTAACCACTAAGCCACATCCCCAGCTCTTTTTTTAATGTTTTATTTTGAGACAGTGTCTCGCTAAGTTGCCAAGGGCCTGATTAAGTTGTGAAGCTGGCTTTGAACTTGAGATCCTTCTGCCTTAGCCTCCTGAGCTGTTGGGATTATAAGTGTGTGCCACCACACCTAGCCTAAATTTTTTAAAAAATTTATATTATTTTTGTTTATTTTTTTGAGAAGGTGAATTTATTCTCCTTTATAGCTCATATCAAATATGTCAAGTACTTGTGGGAATCTCTGCAGTGAAAGGTTCTTAGGTTGAAATGCCAGTTTATTATTTACAATTGTATCCTACCCTTTGAGTTTTCCATTACTGCATGATAAATTACCACAAATATCTCATCCTTAAAATAATACCCATATATCATCTCCCAGTTCTTATTCTATAGTTCTGTTCAAAAGAACTCAATGGCCTGGACTGAGGTCTCTGCTTAGGGTCTCACAAAGTTGAATTCAAGGTTGGGCAGCCTAGTGTGTTATCTAGAAGTTTTGGAGAATCACTTTTAGGTTAATTCAGGGTTTTAGCAGAATTTAGGTCCTTGTGGCTGTAGATTTAATTTTTTTTTTTTTTTTTTTGGTGTTAGAGATTGAACCCAGGGGCCTTATCACTGAGTCACCTCCCCAACACGTTTTATATTTCATTTTGAGACAAAGTCTTGCTAAGTTGTTTAGAGCCTCACCAAGTTATTGAGGCTGGCCTTGAACTTGCAATCCTCCTGCCTCAGCCTCCCAAATTGCTGGGATTATGGGGTATACTACTACATCTACCTTTGTGCCTGTAGATCTGAAGGCCCTGTTTTCTTTTTTTTTTCTTTTTTTTTTTTTTTTGGTACCAGGGATTGAACTCGGGGGCACTCGACCACTGGGCCACATCCCCAGCCCTTTTTTTGTATTTTATTAGAGACAGGGTCTCACTGAGTTCCTAAGTGCCTCGCCATTGCTGAGGCTGGCTTTGAACTCGCGATCCTCCTGCCTCAGCCTCCCAAAGTGCTGGGATTACAGGCGTGCGCCACCACGCCCGGCTCCCTGTTTTCTTGACACATGGCCATCCTGGCTTCTTGAGGTCCTTACTGTGTCTCAAGTCTTTGTGACTTCTGCCACCAACCAAAGACTCAGTTTTTTAGAGTTAATGTATCAGGCTCATTGGTCAGGTGAACCATATAACTTGATCATAGGATTAATGTCACATTCACAGATTCCACCCACAATTAGAGGGGGTAGATTATCACAGCAAAGTTTTTGAGGATCATTCTGAGAATTCTGCCTAGCACAGCTGTAATGTTCATTGTTTAACACTGTTGTGAAGGTCACATTTTTGTTATAGTAGACAACTCTTCTACTGCCAGGTCTCATCCTATCTTTCTATCACCCTTCCTTGAACTTCTCTTTTCTTCCTTTCAAGTAGCTGGCCTCTTTTCCCTCTTTTTAACATGCTTGTCCTTGACCTCACCTTTGACACCCCAGGAAACTGAATTTACCTTTTCTAAAATCATTTCCTGAAATTACCTTCCTTTGTGCTCATCAGTTATATAAGAAATGTTACTTGACTACAGACATTATCACCATGATCCTTGTGCTTCAGTTCCTGAAGCCCGAGTATTTAATATGGGATTTAGCTGCTCACAGACATTGGTAAAGTGTTTTTCATCTCTGTGATCTGCAGATAAACGGCATCTTATTTTTTCATGCTTTCTACTGTCACATTAAGATTCAAAGATGTCTCACTGTCTGCAGGTTCAAGAAGTATATTACAACCCTTTATATCTCTCAATCATCCTATAGCTAGTAATGCTGCTATAATTCCACTTTATCTCACAGCAGGGTCCAGCAGAGAGCGCATCAGTAATGAAAAAACAGTAATTCAAAACTGTGTGTGGTGGAGCATTCTGAAGGCTTATAGATCTGTCTGAAGCAACAGGGGACTTCTCAGGCTGCTAGAGAACCAGAATAGGTTATAGCTCCAGAGACTACATAATTCTGCTCACATTGTAGTGTGAAGGCTGACACTGGCAGAAATGGCTAATAGGTCTGGGTTCCACCTCAACTCCAGATAGGATTATTTTTATCTAGTTAGGATTGTTCAATGAAGAAGAAAATTATATATAAATACCTAATGTATAATTTGAGATTCTTCATACATAAGGGAAATTGCAGGATTTGTAGGTATCTTATGAACTAATTTATAATGAAGATGTCTTTGGTTGTAAGAAAACTTGAAACTCCTGAGCTCTGATGTTGGGTGGAAAAGTAAGGAAAGGAACCGGGTGCTGTGGCTAATGCCTGTAATCCAGCAATTTGGGAGGTTGAGACAGGAGGATCACGAGTTGAAAGCCAGCCTCAGCAATGGCAAGGTGCTGAACAACTCAGTGAGACCCTGTCTTTAAATAAAATAAAAAAATAGGGCTGGGGATTTAGCTCAGTGGTTGAGTGCCCCTGAGTTCAATCCCCAGTACCAAAAAAGCAAACAAACAAAAAAAAAAAAGTAAGAAAAGGAGATGTTTATAAGATTTATGTATTTTTGCCATTTAAATGAGATAGTAGTTATGAGCAAGTTTTTGTTTTTAAATTCATTTGTATACTTTATTAAATGCATACCATATGCTAGGTAGACAATTTAATACATGCATATTATTTAGTATGTACATATTATGAACAGTGGACTCAGCCTTTAAGATTCCCATAGTTTTAGTGGGGGAAATAGACTTCTTCCAAAAAAAGTTTACAGTATTGTGAGATGAGTACTATAAGAGAGGTGAGTGCAGTGGTACCCAGAGGAGAGTCTGTGTAGTGTTGGAACAGGCTTGCTAAGGGAGGTGACACCTGTACAAAGTCTTGAAGGAAAGGTAGGAGTTTGTGCCAGGCTAGCAAGGGGTAGTGATGAGCATTTTGGCGCTTATGAGATGTTCAGGTAAGGGTGAGGAGTTTGTTAACTGGAAAGTGGATAGCCAGGGAGGAGGTGGGAGTTAAGAGTAGAAAGGTAGATGGCCTTCAGGTTGTGAAAGGTCTTATATTTGAACGGTTCTTCTAGATGGTAAGGAACTTGTAAAGATTTTAAGCAGGGACTAATGTGGTGAATTTAGCATTGTAGAAAAATAATTGTGAAGGCAGTGTGGAGGATGTATTAAGAGTTAAGGAGTGGGTGGGGGGTTGTGGCTCAGCGACAGAGCGCTCGCCTCGTGGGTGCGCGGCCCAGGTTCGAACCTCAGCACCACGTAAACATAAGTGCATTGTGTACAACTGAAGTGGATAAATAAATATTTAAAAAAAAAAAAAAGAGTTAAGGAGTGGGTACCAGAGGCTGGTGTGCCATATATTCATGAGGGGATATATCCCATAGATATTTTAGAGGCTTTCTCTAAAGTAGGGAAACTAGTAGTACTTGTATCATAGTGTTAGTAGGAAGAGTAAATTAGTTAATAAGTTTAAGGTATTTAGAGTAGATCATGACACATAGATAGTGCTGAATAAGTGTTAGGCGGTATTATTCTCATTAGAATGTTTGTTATACTAAAAAGAACTTGTAATAATTTCATGGATTACAGCATGGAGGTAAGGGGAAAACGTGGCATCAAGTAGCAGCTGAGGCACTAGGGGTATCCCTCAGTAGTGGAGTGCTCACCTAGCATCCACAGAGCCCTGGGTTTTGATCCCTAGTCCTGGGGTAGGTGGGGGGAGGCAGCTGAGAATCTACCTTGAATTAGGTGTTGGTTGTACCTATCACAAAAGTCATAGTGATCAGTATCTGTATTTGGGAATAGATGTAGGTTGGTAGGTGCATTAACTAGTGCTTTCAGGAAATTTTTTGAGGCTTGATAAAAGTAAGCTTAAATCTTCATTGTGTTTATGTAAGTGGGTGCATCCCAGTGATGTACATCATAGAGGGTACATCTTTACCCTCTGTGATGGGTAAAGGTTTAGAAAATGCATGAGGAAGTTCTTTCGTCTGGTCATTACAAAAGGTGATGGTTGAATGTTTGTCCTTTGTTGTTAAGAAACTCTCTGCTTTCTTGTAACTATGTCTGAATGATAGAATTTTTAAAAAAATATATTTATTTACTTTAGTTGTACACAATGGAATGCATTTATGTTTACGTGGTGCTGAGGATCGAACCCAGGCTGCGCACGTGCGAGGTGAGCGCTCTGCCGCTGAGCCACCACCCCAGCTCCTGAATGATAGAATTTTTAAGCCAGAAGAATCAAAACTCTTTTTTTCTGAAGCTTTATACAACTTAGCAAAGTGTTTCATTAATAATACATAGAGATCCTCAAATCAAAGTCATCTTTCCTGCCCATTCTTAAAGAATAATGCAAATGACTCAGCAGAGCCCAGTTTAGTTCCCAGAGTTGCTTAAAAAGAGAGAGAAGATAGTATTTGTTTAGTGTTGCATAGTCATTTAAAAAGCAAGAAAAGGAGAAAGCCTGTATTTATTCCATACTGCTGTGTGCCAGAGACTTCACATATATTTCATTTAATTCTCAGAACGAATCGGATATGGAAATAGAATCTACTTTATAGAGGATGAAATTGAGTTTCAGGGCAGCTCAGTAACTCATCTCAGGTCACACTGCTGATAGGTGGCAGAATTAGAACTTTAACATAGACTTGTCTGGTTGGAAAGCAAAATGCTCTCTATTCACCACTTTTATTATTTAAGTAACTCACCTTATTTAAGGAACTTTCATATGTGAATGAGGTTTGTATCCCTTTCCCAGAAGTGGTTTTATGGAACTTGGCCTTGAAATAATAAGGAAAAGAAAATAAGCCGGGCGCGGTGGCGCACGCCTGTAATCCTGAAGGGCTCTATTGGATGGCTGGTTAGCCTATGACGGGTAAGATCCCCAGAAGGGGACAACCTAAGACACGGCACAGTCGCACAGGACAGTCTAATGTGGCCGGCATGTCAACCTAAGCCAGGAGTCAGGACAGCCTAGACTCCCATGACGGGTAAGAATGTCGGTTGCACATGGACATCCTAGAACATCCCCCTCTTTTAAAACTAAAAGGGGGAAATGAAGGAGCCTATAATCAAGGAGATAGCTAAAGATTGCGGTTAGCTGAGAGCCATAAAAGATGTTCTAGTTTCCACCTGATAGTAATACATTATCCAAAGAATCTCTGTATGCCCGTGAACACTGCGTGACGCACCTGTAAGCTCGAGCTGTAAGCACGTGTCCTTGTTAAAGCGATATGTGTATAACTGGGTGAGTTTGGTTAGTGTGTGTGGGAAGAAGAAGAAGGTGGTGGTTGGAGTTAGAGCATTTGGAGTGATTGCTGGAGCCGGAGAGAGAAGAAGAAGAAAAGACCTTTTTTCATTTTCATCCTGCCTCCGAATTTTCCTGCGGCGTTCGTTGCTCCAAGGCGGTTTCCGCTTCAGGCAGCAACATAATCCCAGCACTTTGGGAGGCTGAGGCAGGAGGATCGCGAGTTCAAAGCCAGCCTCAGCAATGGCGAGGCACTTAGCAACTCAGTGAGACCCTGTCTCTAAATAAAAAAATACAAAAAAGGTCTGGGGATGTGACCCAGTGGTCGAGTGCCCCTGAGTTCAATCCCCGGTACCACAAAAAAAAAAAAAAAAAAAAAAAAAAAAGAAAATATAATGAGCAAAACAATGAAGAATCTCCATGGTTTATTTTCTCTTCCTTTTCTTCCTTCCCACCCACCCTCTTCTCCTCCTTTCTTTTCCTTTTTCTCCTCCTCCTCACATTCCACATTTCCTCCTCCTTTTTTTCTTCAGGTTGAACCCGGGGTGCTCTACAACTGAGCTATACCCCTAGCCCTTTTCATTTTTTATTTTGACACAGGGGCTTGCTAAGTTGCTGAGAGTCTCACTAAGTTTCTGAGGCTGGCCTGGAACTTGATAACTTCTTACCTTAGCTTCCCGAGTTGCTGGAATTACAGGTGTATGCTGTCTGGTTCCTCTTTTTCTTTGCATAGAATATGAGGAACTGGATTGGTGAATCCTTCAAAATTCCTATTTTATTAGCAAGACTTATTTATGGATTTTTGTGGGATTATTTTTAAAAATTTATTGGACCTTTAACTTAGAGGTTAAATAGGCCATCTCCCTTATTTTATAGAGGAGGAAACTGAGTCCTAGAAAAGTGAAATGACTTGCCTAATTATGGCTGGTTTGCAATAAGAGTTGGAATTAAAACCTAAGACTGTATTTCAGGTTAAGGCACAAACTTTTGTTTTACTGGGAGTTCCTTAAAAATGATATATAGGGGCTAGGGTTGTGGCTCAGTGGTAGAGTGCTTGCCTTGCATGCATGAGGCCCTGGGTTTGATACTCAGCACCACATAAAAATAAATAAATAAGCCGGGTGCGGTGGCGCACGCCTGTAATCCCAGCACTTTGGGAGGCTGAGGCAGGAGGATCGCGAGTTCAAAGCCAGCCTCAGCAATGGAGAGGCACTTAGCAACTCAGTGAGACCCTGTCTCTAATAAAAAATACAAAAAAGGTCTGGGGATGTGACCCAGTGGTCGAGTGCCCCTGAGTTCAATCCCCGGTACCTAAATAAAAAAAAAAAAAAAAAAAAAAAAGAAAATATAATGAGCAAAACAATGAAGAATCTCCATGGTTTATTTTCTCTTCCTTTTCTTCCTTCCCACCCACCCTCTTCTCCTCCTTTCTTTTCCTTTTTCTCCTCCTCCTTCCACATTTCCTCCTCCTTTTTTTCTTCAGGTTGAACCCGGGGTGCTCTACAACTGAGCTATACCCCTAGCCCTTTTCATTTTTTATTTTGACACAGGGGCTTGCTAAGTTGCTGAGAGTCTCACTAAGTTTCTGAGGCTGGCCTGGAACTTGATAACTTCTTACCTTAGCTTCCCGAGTTGCTGGAATTACAGGTGTATGCTGTCTGGTTCCTCTTTTTCTTTGCATAGAATATGAGGAACTGGATTGGTGAATCCTTCAAAATTCCTATTTTATTAGCAAGACTTATTTATGGATTTTTGTGGGATTATTTTTAAAAATTTATTGGACCTTTAACTTAGAGGTTAAATAGGCCATCTCCCTTATTTTATAGAGGAGGAAACTGAGTCCTAGAAAAGTGAAATGACTTGCCTAATTATGGCTGGTTTGCAATAAGAGTTGGAATTAAAACCTAAGACTGTATTTCAGGTTAAGGCACAAACTTTTGTTTTACTGGGAGTTCCTTAAAAATGATATATAGGGGCTAGGGTTGTGGCTCAGTGGTAGAGTGCTTGCCTTGCATGCATGAGGCCCTGGGGTTTTGATACTCAGCACCACATAAAAATAAATAAATAAGCCGGGTGCGGTGGCGCACGCCTGTAATCCCAGCACTTTGGGAGGCTGAGGCAGGAGGATTGCGGGTTCAAAGCCAGCCTCAGCAATGGAGAGGCACTAAGCAACTCAGTGAGACCCTGTCTCTAATAAAATACAAAAAAGGGCTGGGGATGTGGCCCAGTGGTCAAGTGCCCCTGAGTTCAATACCTGGTACCTAAATAAATAAATAAACAAATAAATAAAGATATTGTATTCATCTACAACTAAAAAGTATATATAAAAATGATGTATGTGTATATAACTTGAAGATTTTAATTTCTTTTTTGTTTTTGGCAATTAGCATGTACCATCAAAAGCACAGTGCTATAAATGATTTACAGTATGGGTGCTACACACTTGGATCAGATTCTTAGAAGTTCTTTTCTTAATAATCATGTTAATGGAGCATGACCTTATGGTCCAAGTCTGAAGAAAGACTTCCCTTCTGCTTGCTGACAGCCCTGGCAGATGCACCTACATTATGTTCCCATCTGTGTGAAAAGGGTGGTTGAACTTTAAGGAAGCAGTGAGAATGCTCCATGGTAGGCTGATCCATACTACTATTTATTGACTTTCCCTCCAAGCCTGACATTTCTAGAACTACATTGCCGGCAGTTCTGCCTCAGTGGATCCCAGAGTGCTGGATTGAAAGAGAAATCAGTGAAGGGCCTGTGTGATGATGTGGCGATTGCTAGTGGTAAATCATAAGCTGCAATTTGATTGTACCTGCGACTGCTAAGTCAGGATATAACCTTGAGCTCTGAACTCTGTCTGACTTAGGCCTGCATGCTGGTTTTCTGTGGAGGTAGTTTTTGGATACAAAAGCTTACTTTCTTTTCCCTCCTTAGATAAGACCTTATATAGCAAATAAAGAAACTGAGCCGGGTGCAGTGGCGCACGTCTGTAATCCCAACACTTGGGAGGCTGAGGCAGGAGGATTGTGAGTTCAAAGCCAGCCTCAGCAATGGAGAGGCACTTTAGCAACTCAGTGAGACCCTGTCTCTAATAAAATTCAAAAAAAGGGCTGGAGATGTTGCCCAGTGGTCGAGTGCCCCTGAGTTCAATCCCTGGTACCAAAAAAAGAAAAAGAAACTGAGGCTTGGAGATATTATGACTTAACCATAAAGAAGCATATTTATTTTCGTCTTGATAAAAACTGCCCCAGGAAATTCCTGTTACTTCATTCTTTACTTCTTTCTGCTGAGTAGAAGGTCAATACCATTAGAATTTTCAGGCGCCAGCCTGGGTGGCCAAACTAATGGAGCAAAATAGTTTCAGCTTCGAATAATGGTGAACTTGGAACAGGGCCCAGTATAATTAAACCCCTGGAGTAAAGAATTTGATACTGGTCTTTATTTCATTGAACAGGCTTGTGGCAGGAATATGATATATTCTGAGCAAAGAAAAACAGTGGCTCTAGAGATTCAAACTTGAAAACAAATTGTCTTTTCTCTTTACATATACACTTAGAGGGTTGTTTTCATTTTTAAAATAACACATATCAGAAGACTATACCAGATAAGCTGGGTGGGGTCCCAAGTACTTGGGAGTCTGAGGCAGGAACTTCCACATTTGATGCCTGCTTCAGCAATTTAGTAGGACTATATCAAAATAAAAAAGGCTGGAGATGTAGCTCAGTGATAGAGTGCTGGCCTAGCATGTGTGGAGCCCTGGGTTCACTAGTACCACAAGAAAAAAAAAAAGACGATGCAAAAACAAATGTATACATTTATAACTAGCATGCAGGCTGGGAGATATAACCTTACTATTACTCCACACTTCCTCATCTTGCCTCTCTTCTTACCCTGAAAGATATTCATGTCCTGATTTTTCCAACATCACATACATCCTTAGTTTTGTTTTATTACTCAATTGTGTATCCAAAAAGATGCCTTAGAAAAACTTTTTTTTTTTTTTTTTTGTACTGGGGATTGAACCATCAGGTGGTCTACTGTTGAGCTACTTCTACAGCTCTTCTAAAAAATATTTTTATTTTGATAAAGGGTCTTACTGAGTTGCCCAGGTGGCCTTGAACTTTTGATCCTCCTGCCACAGCCTCCCAATGGCTGGGATTACAGGCATGCATTACAGTGCTTGGTTTAGAAAATCATTTGTGCATTTGTGTGAAAGTGCATATGGCTTTGGAGGGCCATCACTTTTTCTTCCCTTTTGCCTAAGTACTTCAATGTATACTTCTTAAGAATAGGAATCTTTTAGCTTAGTAACTGTAAAGTTCTCAATAAACTTAACACTGATAGTTTTACCTAATTTGCCATCCACATTCTAATTTTGTCAGTTGATCCAGTCATGTCCTTTGTAGTATCCCCCCTCCACTACAGGATCCAGTCTAGGATTATGTTTTGTGTTTACTTGTCATATATCTTTGGTTTCCTTGAATCTGAAACATTTCTTTTGTCTTTCTATTTTGAGTTTTTCTGATATTTCCTCATGAATAGACTTAGGTTGGGAATGTTTGTGTGAGTACTGCATAGGTGAAGAAATCTCCTTCTCACGGTATATGACACACATCATTGGTGATGATAATTTTGACCCCATCTAGTGAAAGGATTGACTAATTTCATCATGTATAGTTACCACTAGTTTTCCTTTCAACCCATAAGCAATTTGTGGGGAGACATTTTAAGACTAGGCAAATATTTTAGTCAATAAAATTTCCCTTTAGATTTAGCACTCTGTAATGATTCTTGCCTGTTTTGCTATATGTCTGCAAAGTTATGATTTTTCCAACTCCAATATTTTTTCTTTCTCTTTTCCTATTCTGTTCTTCTCTGCTTCTCTCTTTTTTCCTCTCGAAGCACTGGAGATTGAACCTAGAGGCACTGTAACTACTGAGATACTTACCAGCCTTTTTAGTGTTTTGAGACAGGGTCTCACTGAGTTGCCAAGGTGGGTCTGAAGCTTAAGATCCTTCCTTCCTCAGGCTCTAGAATGGTTGGGATTATAGGTGAGTGTTATCATATCTGGCCAGTGTTTTTTCTGTTAATCACTTGGCATTTAGTATTCTGCTGTAAAAATAACCCTCTCTTCTCATCTGTTATCTGTTTTACCAGTTATTGATGCATAATTACATATTTCTGTTTTAAATAGCTTATGAAATTATTACATTTGCTAATTATTTAAGTGCTCACACTATTCCTTATTTAACCAGTGGAGGCCCCTTTAGCTGGTTCCTGTGTTGGCAACATGCTTTTTGTTTTTGTTTTCCTGGCATTTTCATACTTTCTGGTATACCAAGGTGTTCTCTGCTCCAGCCCTGAAATCATCCACTTCTCCACCCAGCCCAGGTTCCTTTTAGTAGGAAGTGGTAGCAGAGACCAGAGTATGGGTATACTGAGGCTGTCTTTTCTTTTAGCCCTTTCAGTGGATAAATCTAGGAAATATATGTATGTATATATTTGTATGTGCACATATTTATACATATATATTTTAGAAATCAGGAGTTTACAAAGTTAGCACCAGTCCTAGTTCATTCCCACAGGGTCTTTCTTGCTCTCCTCCATTCTATATTTGTTTGTCCCTCCATCCACAGTAAGCACCCTGGCTTCCAACATCATCAACATCTTTATTCATTTACTCAGTCCTATGATGCATATAAAATAGGTCTTATTTGCTTTTCTCATACTTCCACAAGAAATAAACCTACCAAAAAGAACTCAGGAAAAAAATTCAAGGCTTGTTTGTAGTTCTTACCACCTAACATCTGCTAAAAACTGAGAAATGAATTTTTTTTTTTTTGGTACCGGGGATTGAACTCAGGGGCACTCGACCACTGGGCCACATCCCCAGCCCTTTTTTTTTTTGTATTTTATTAGAGACAGGGTCTCACTGAGTTGCTAAGTGCCTCGCCATTGCTGAGGCTGGCTTTGAACTCGCGATCCTTCTGCCTCAGCCTCCCAAAGTGCTGGGATTACAGGCGTACGCCACCGCGCCCGGCTGAGAAATGAATATTGTGTTCACTATTTTTCCCCCTGTACTGGGGATTGAACTCAGGGTCTTGAACATGCTAGATTAAGTGCTCTACCACAGAGCTACATCTCTAGCCATTTTTTATTTTATTTCAAGTCAGGTCTTACTAAGTGGTCCAGACTGGCCTTAAAGCTGTGATTCTTCTAACTTAGCCTTCTGAGTAGCTGGGATTATAGGCATATGACATTGTGCCTGGCTTCATTTCTTTTTTTAATCAGTGAAATTGTACATCTTTCCACGTTTGAATCCTTGATTTAAAAAAAAAAAAAGTTCTTATATATGTTAGGGATATTAGCCCTTTATCCCTTTTTTGGGGGGTGCGTACTGGGGTTTGAACTCAGGGGCACTCCACCACTGAGCCACATCTGCAGCTCTAGCCCTTTATCTTAGGATATATTTTATATTTTCTTCCAGTATGTTGTTTCTTTTGACTTTTTGATTTTTTTTTTTTCCTGTGTAACAAAGTTTTCCTTCCTTCCTTCCTTTCTTTCATTCTCTTTTTTTGTGATAATGGATTGAACCCAGGGCTATACTTGCTAGGTTGTATTATTGATCTACATGCTCAGCCCTTTTTGAATTTTTTTAAAATTTTGAGATGGGATTTTACTAAGTTGTTGAGACTGACCTTGAACTTGTGATTCTTCTGCCTCAGCTTCCTAAGTAACTGGGATTATAAGTATGCATCACCAGACCCTGCTAAAGTTTTCTGTTTTGAAGTAGTCAAATTTACCAGTCTTTTATTGCAACTGGAATTATAATCTTAGTTTGAAAGCCTTTTTTCTACCTTTAGGTGAAGGAAGAATTCATGTTTTCTTCTGGCACTTGTGTTTTTCAGATTTTCACATTTAAGTCTGGTTTGGAGTTTATTCTTGTGTATAATGCGAAGATATAATTGTATTATTTTTCCAAATGACTGTACAGTTGCCTCAACATAATTATTTGTAGGAATGTAGCTCAATGGTAGAGTGCTTGCTTGGCATGCCCGGGCCCTGGTTTCTCTCCTTAGTGCCTCAAAAACAAAACATATTTGCCCCATTGATTTGGTATGTCATCTTCATCAGATTTTTGGTGTAATCACAGTATTTATTTTATTTATTTATTTGTTCTTCTTTTTAGTTGCACACAATGTAGTTATTCTTTACGTGGTGCTGAGGATCGAACCCGGGCCGCGCACGTGCTAGGCGTGAGCTCTGCTGCTGAGCCACAATCCCAGCCCCTAATCACAGTATTTTTAACATTATAGGTTGAAAAACCTTTGGAAAGTCATCAGATCAAATAAGATACAACCACATATAAAACTATTCAGTAAGGAGAACTTAGAGTTATAGGTGATAATTTGCTTTAGGGTTGTTAGGATGCTTTTAGAAAAGAAATTGCATAGGCACATATTTATATATAACAGCTTTATTGAGGTGTATTTTGCA
Organism: Tamias sibiricus; assembly: GCA_025594165.1. Classification (NCBI taxonomy): domain Eukaryota; kingdom Metazoa; phylum Chordata; class Mammalia; order Rodentia; family Sciuridae; genus Tamias; species Tamias sibiricus. The sequence goes on along the minus strand of CM046663.1, from coordinate 118,748,692 downwards.
TATCATAAAATTTACCCATTTTAAATATAAAATTCAGTGATTTTTAGTAAACTTACAGAGTTGTGCAATCATCACCACAATCCAGTTTTAGCAGATTTCTGTCACCCCAGAAAGATCCTTTGTGCCTTTTTTCAGTCCTGCCCTCACCCTAGACAACAATTTATCTGCTTTTAATTTCTGTAGGTTTGCCTTCTCTGGACATTTCAAATAAATGGAATTATATAAATATATATATATTTTAAAATTTGGCTTTTACTTAACTTTTTTTTTTTTTTTTTGCACTGGGAATTGAACTCAGGGGCACTGGACCACTGGGCCACATCCCCCGCCCTTTTTTTGTATTTTATTAGAGACAGGGTCTCACTGAGTTGCTAAGTGTCTCGCCATTGCTGAGGCTGGCTTTGAACTCGGATCCTCCTGCCTCAGCCTCCCAAGTACTGGGATTACAGGTGTGCACCACTGTGCCCAGCTTTAACATATTGTTTTAATGTTGTCTGTATAGTTGCAATTATTGGTAGTTCATTACATTTTTTTGGATGAATAGGATTCTATTGTTTGCTTATATTGCATTCTATTATTAATTATTGTTATTAATATGGTTATATTACATTTTATTATTTGTTTGCTATCTGGATATTTGGATTGTATCTACTCTGCGGCTATCATAAATAATACTGTTATGAAATTCCTTGCAAGTCTTTATGTAGGCCTTTGTTTTTTTCTAAAAATATTTTTTAGTTGTAGACTAACACAATATCTTTATTTTATTTATTTATTTTTATGTGGTGCTGAGGATTGAATTCAGTACCTCACATGGGCTAGGCAAGTACTCTACCACTGAGCTACAGCCCCAGCCCCTAGGTCTTTGTTTTTATTTCATTGGGAGAATCTGCAAGTGAAATGCCTGGGTTGCACTATAAACTTTTGTTCAACTTTTTGAGTAACTGGTAAACAGTTTTCCAAAGTGTCTGTTTAATTTTACATTTACATGTTATATAACTGAGAAACTGCTCAATTTCTCTAAATCCTTATTGTTTTAGTTAACTTTTTCATTGCTGGGACCAAAATACCTGACAAGAACAATTTAGAGGAGAAAAGCTTGATTTTTGCTCATGGTTTCAGAGAGTCAGTCCATGGTCAGCCAACTCCATAGCTCTGGGCCCGAGGTGAGACAGAATATCATGGTGGAAGGGTGTGGTGGAAGAACGAAGCTCTGGAAGCAGAGAGAGCTCCACTCACCAGGGATAAAATATAAATCCCGAAGTCATGACCCCAGTGACCCACCTCCTTCTACTACGTCCTACCTGCCCAGTAACCACCCAGTTAATCCATATCAGTGGATGAATCCATTGATAAGGTTATACTCTCACAGTCTAACCATTTCAGCCCTGAACATTCCTGCATTTGTCTCACACATGAGCTTTTGGGGCACCTCATATCTAATTATAACACTTACCTATACTTGCTGTTGTTGTATCTTTTTGATTTTTTTTTCTTTTGGTTTTTTTTTTTGTTTGTTTGTTTGTTTTTCTTGGTACTGGGGATTGAACTCAGGGGCACTTGACCACTGGGCCACATCCCCAGCCCTTTTCTGTATTTTATTAGAGACAGGGTCTCACTGAGTTGCTAAGTGCCTCACCATTGCTGAGGCTGGCTTTGAACTCGCGATCCTCCTGCCTCAGCCTCCCAAGTGCTGGGATTACAGGAGTGCACCACCATGCCCGGCTTGATTATTTTTTATAGTCATTCTAGTGAGTGTTAAGTGATACCTCACTTTGGTTTTGAGTTACATTTCCTTAATGACTAATGATGTCAAGAACTTTTTCATGTTTATTAGTGATTCATATATCTATTTTCTTTGGTGAAATTTCTATTAATGTTTTTTTCTCATTTAAAATTTGGATTGTGTGTCTTTTTATTATTTTATTATTTTTTTTCTCTTTTGGACTGGGAATTGAACCCTTGTGTGCTTTTAAATTTTTTTAATTTTGAAACAGGGTCTCACTAAATATTGCTTAGGGCCTCAATAAGTTGCTAAGGCTGGCCTTAAACTTGCAATCCTCCTACCTCAGCCTCTTGAGTCACTGGGATCTTAGGTGTGTGCCACTGTCCATCTTATTATCAAGTTATTAAGAATTTTTAGCCTGGCACAGTTGATTGCACCTGTAATCCCAGATACTCAGGATGCTGAGGTGTGAGGATTACTTGAGTCCTGGAGTTTGAGACTAGCCTGGCCAGCATAGAGAGACCTTGTATAAAATTATTTTTTAAATGTTCATTTATTATTATGATTTGTAAATACTTTTTTCCCCAGTGTTTTTCTCTGTGGCTTAACTTTTCATTTTCTCAGTGGTGCCTTTTGAAGCATAGGTTTTTAATTTTTATGGTACTGGGAATTGTATCCAGGGCCACTCTACTGCTGAACTACATCCCCAGTCCTTTTTCATCTTTTAATTTTGAGACAGGTCTCATTGATTTGCTGAGGCTGGCCTCCAAGTTGTGATCCTCCTGTCTTGGCCTCCCTAATCTTTGGGATTATAGGTGTGCACAACCATGCCCAGGAAAGCGCTTTTTTTTTTTTTTTTTTTTTTTTTTTCATCAAGTTCAATTTTTTTTTTTTTTTTTTTTTTTGTGGTACCAGGGATTGAACTCAGGGGCACTCACCCACTGGGCCATATCCCCAGCCCTTTTTTGTATTTTATTTGGAGACAGGGTCTCACTGAGTTGCTAAGTGCCTCACCATTGCTGATGCTTGCTTTGAACTTGCAATCCTCCTGTCTCAGCCTCCCAAAGTACTGGGATTACAGGCGTGTGCCACCGCGCCCGGCAATGTATTTTTTTTTTCTTTAATGGATCATGCTTTTGGTGTCATATTTTAGAAAAGAAAGATACTAAAACTACTTTTCTTCTCATAGAATTTGATTCTTTTATACCCAGGACTAATTTAGTGATTAGACCCATTCATTATGTGAGTTTTGCTAAAATGCATGAAGACTTGCTTCTCAGACTTATTTGCCTCTCAGTGGTGGTTCTGTTTTCCACCCTGCTTTGGGCAACTGTGCAGGCTTTGGGGCCTGACCACCTGGGTTTGATTTTTTTTTTTTTTTATTTTTTTTTATTTTATCCCTCCTCAGCATAGCAGCCTTGGGAAAGTGGCTTACTTTGTCAGTGCCTCAGTTTCCTCACTTGTAAAATGCGGTTATCAATAATACTCAGAGGGCATCTATAAAGTGCATAGATGGTGCCTGGAGCAGAGTAAGGACCCAACAAATTAGCCATTACTAGAGACCAATTTTCAGTGCTCTTTGGGATGGGGTTGTGCATATTAGAATCATTTGGGGGGTTTTGCATGCCTTTTCTAGAGTGACATGTTGTGCCTGGGGTTAGAGCAGCTGGGTGATAAGCCTTGCACTTAGCCATCCTTGACACTTTTAAAGCTGATTGTTCTTTACAATCACTTTCATTAAATGAGGCAATTTGGGTTGATATGTGGAATCACAAAACTCTTCATCAGATTTAAAAATAGCTCAAGCTCCATTAACACATAGAAAATGAATAATCTATTAAGTACTGTTGCCAAGGCAAAAATTAGGCAGTAAATTTAGGCAAGCCAAGAACAGGATGCAAGCTTCTGTGTGTTTGATAAATACATCTCTCTCTGCCTTTGGGGTGGTTTTTTTAAACTAGGCCAGAGATCTGATTAAGGAACTTGGAATTCAAAGAATTCCTGCTTTACTCCCATAAAGTCTCAACTTTTTTCTTGTTTTCATTTACAGAATTGAGATAATGATATTTGAGACTTACCTACTCTTTTTAAACTTTTTTTTTAAGTTGTAGGTGGACACAATATCTTTGTTATTTATTTATTTATTTTTATGTGGTGCTGAGGATCAAACCTAGTGCCTCACGCATTCGAGGCAAGTGCTCAACCACTGAGCTATAATCCCAGCCCAAGACTTACCTATTTTTAAAAGGGATTTATGATCTGATACATATTTTTTACACTAATGACATAAAAGCCAAACATAGTGACACATCATAGTCCCAGCTACTCAAGAGGCTGTGGCAGGAGCATCACTTGAGTGCACAAGTTCAGTATCCGCCTGGCCAACATAGTGAAACCATGTCTCAAAAAAGAGAAAGAAAGAAAAACATGTAAAGAACTCTTGGGCTGGGGTTGTGGCTCAGTGGTAGAGTGCTCCCTAGCACATGTGCTGCCCTGGGTTCAATCCTTGGCACCACATAAAAATAAATAAATAAAATAAAGGTATTGTGTCCAACTACAACTAAAAAAATAAATATTTAAAAAATAAGAACTCTTACAACTTGACAATCAAAAGCCAATTTAAAAATAGACAAAGGAATTAAACAGATATTTCTCCAAAGAAGATATACATGTTCAACATCATTGGTCAACACAGGATACAAATCCAACCATGACAATATCACTTCACATTCACACTCACTAGGATGACTCTAATTTTTTTTTTTTTTAAAGGAAGTTAATAAGTGTTTGTGGAAATGGAGAAACATGTAAGAGCCCTATTAAGGAGATAGCTAAAATGGCAGCTAGCTAAGAGCCATAAGAGGTGTTTCAGTATTTTCACCTGATATTCATGCATTTATCTAAGAATCTTTCTATGCCCGTGAACACTATGTGATGCACCTGTAAGTTTGAGCTGTTAACACGTGTATACTTGTTAAGGCTAAAGGTATTTAACCGGGTGAGGTTGGCTAGCAGGGGGTTGGAGTTGGAGAGGTTGTTGGAGCCGGAGAGAGGAGTTGGAAGAAGCAAGAATAAAGAGCCTATTCATTTTCCAGTCTGCTTCCGAATTCTTTCCCGCGGTATCATTGCTGCAGGTGGTGATAGTTGCAGGCAGCAACAGAAACAGGAACCTTTCTATGTACATTGTTACTAGGAGCATTGAGGCAACTGCGGAACATGGCTTGGTGGTCCTTAAAAAGCTAGACATGGGGGCTGGGGTTGTGGCTCAGCAATAGGGCGCTCCCCTAGCAGTGCGAGGCCCTGGGTTTGATCCTCAGCACCACATAAAAATAAGTACAATAAAGGTGTTGTGTCCAACTACAACTAAAAAATATTAAAAAAAAAAAAAAAAAAGCTAGACATAGGGTCCGAGGGTATAGTTCAGCAGTAGAACATATGCTTAGCATGCTCAAGGTCCTGGTTTCAATTGTCAGCACCAAAAAAGAAAAGGAAGAGAAGAAAGTTAAATATAGAATTACCGTATGACCTAGTAGTTCCACTCCTGGGTGTAAACCTGAAGAACTTGAAAATATTTGTCAATGCAGATAGTTGTACACACATGTTCATAGCAGCATTATTTATAATAGCCCAAAGATAAAATATCCCAAATGCCCATCAGTAGATGGATTTACAAACAAATTGTGGTATGTACATATGCTAGAATATTATTCAACCCTGGAAAGGAATGAAATACTTTCACATAGTTACAGTGTGGATCTACCTGGAAAACATTGTGCTAAGTAAAAGAAGCTAGTCACAAATATCACGTATTGTATGATCCTTTTTTCTTTCTTTTTTTCTTTTTTGCTATATCCAGAATAGGCAAATCCAGAGAGACAGAAAACAAATTAGTAGTTACTGGGGTTAGGGAATGGAGAAGGATTATTTACTTAATGGATAGGGAATGTTTTGATGGGTGATGAAAAGCTTCTGAAACTAAAAGAAGAGCTGGTGGTTGTGTAACATTGTGAACACTATTGACTTGTACACTTTAAAGTGGTTAATTGTGTGTTAAACAAATTGTACCTCAATTAAAAAAACAAAAGATTCATGAGATATACTTATCTTTTCTGGTTCCCAGAGGCAAAGTTATTAAAGGACAAGGAATGACGATGCCAGGAAAAGATGACCATGTTTGATGTCATTCCATTTTCTAAATATCTCTCCAAATTCATTTCACTCATCTTTTTGCTTGGCAGAATTTATTCTTTGTTTTTTGTTTGTTTGTTTTGTGATGCTAGGCATGGAACCTTGGGTCTCATGCATGCCAGGCAAGCTCAGTTCTACCACTGAGCTGTATCCTGAACCCTCAGAATCTATTTTAGTACAAGGTATTACAATATCTACTAAAAAATGTAATAGTCTTTTTTTTCCTTTTTATTAAATAAAAAGTATGTTACTCTTTGGGGCACCCATAAAGAGATCCAATTGCCCTGATACAATAAAGCTGGTAAGGACCAAAAGATATTCTTAAACCTACATTTAGATGGTGTTTTGTTTTTCTTGGACCATGCCAATTTATCAGGCTACTGTTTCCTTATTTATTTCTTTAGGGTGCTGGGAACTGAACTGAGGCCCTCACACACACTAAGTAAGCAGTCTACCACAGAGCAACATGTCAGTCCCTGAATACTTCTTTTCTCTCAGTACTAGGGATTGGACTTGGGTGCTCTACTACTGGGCTACATGCCCCCACCCCTAGCCATTCCTTTTTTTTTCTTTTGGGGTGGGGTCTTGCTAAGTTTCTGAGGCTGGCCTGGAACTTGTGGTCCATCTGCCTTAGCCTGCCAGATAGCTGTGATTACAGGCATGCCCCACCACATCTGGCTGCTAAATACTTTTTTATTGAGGTGAAATTCACATAACATCAAATTAACCATTTTAAAGTGAACAGTTCAGTGGCGTTTAGTACATTTATGTTGTGTAACTATTAGCTCTATATTGTTCCATAACATTTTTATCACCCTAAAAGGAAATCCCATGCCCATTAAACATTGCTTCCTAATCACCCTGTTTCTAGAAACCATCTATTTGTGTCCTTCCTGTCTCTGTGTATACCTCACATAGGTATTTCATATAAATGGAGTAGTACAACATGTGTTCTCTCATGCCTGTCTTCTTTCACTTAACATCATGTTTTCAAGGTTTATTCATATTGTAGCATGTATCAGTACTTCACTCCAATTTATAGCTGAATAATAATCTATTATAAACAATTTGCTTATCCATTAATTTGCTGATGCACATTTGGACTGTTTCCCCTTTTAGCCACGTGAATAGAGCTTCTGGGAACATGCTTGTACATGTGTTTGAGTTCCTTTTTCATTTCTTTTGGGTACATACCTAGGAGTAGAATTGCTGGGTCATGTGGTAACTCTGTGTTTAACTTTTTGAGTAATTGCCAAAGTGTTTTCACAATGGCTGAATAATTTTACCTTCCTAGCATTGTATTTGGGTTTCAGTTTCTGCATATCCTTCCAGCAGTTGTTTTTTCCCCATTATTTTGAATTTAGCCAGGCCAGTTGGTATGAATTGGTACCTCATTGTGGTTTTGATTTGCATTTTCCTAAATGACTAGTAATATTGAGTATCTTCATGTGCTTTTCAGCCATTTGCATTATTTATTTATTTATCTATCTTTTTACTTTCTTTTTTAAAAAATTTTTTATAATTTTTAATATTTACAATTCATAGAGCCTGTATATAGCATCTTCTTACATACAACTGTTTGTATAGAAAGTATATTATTCATACAATTCAGGTCTTCAATCATGCACTTAGGAAAATGTTATTCGTCTCATTCAACCACCTTTTTTTTCTTTTCTCCCCCTCCCACCCCCCTTACTCCCTCTCTTACCCTCCCTTCCCTTTGACCATTCTAGTGTTCCTCTAAACCTCCTATGTACCCCCGTCCAACAATACTGTGAACTAGCCTCCTTATATCAGAGAAAACATTTGGTACTTGGATTTTTGAGACTGACTAACTTCACTTAGCATTATGTCTTCCAACTTCATCCATTTACCTGCAAATGCCATTATTTTATTTTCTTTTATTGCTGAGTAAAATTCCATTGTGCGTATATACCACATTTTCTTTTTTTTTTTTTTTTAAAGCTTTCTTTATTTTTTTTTTTAATTATTTATTTGCTTTTAGTTGTACACAATGTGTTTTATTCAATGCATTTTGTACGTGGTGCTGAGGATCGAACCCGGGTCGCCCACGCGCTAGGCGAGCGCTCTACCGCTGAGCCACAATCCCAGCCCTATACCACATTTTCTTAATCCACTCATGTACTGAGGGACATCTAGGTTGGTTCCACAACCTAGCTATTGTGAATTGCACAGCTACAAACATTGAGATAGCAGTGTCACTGTAATATGCTGTTTTTAAGTCCTTTGGGAATAGACCCAGGAGTGGGATGACTGGGTCATAGGGTGGTTCCATTCCCAGTTTTCCAAGAAATCTCCATACTGCTTTCCATAATGGTTGCACCATTTTGCAGTCCCACCAGCAATGTATGAGTGTGCCTTTTTCCCCACATCCTTTCCAACATTTATTGTTGCTTGTGTTCTTGATAGCTGCCATTCTGACTGGAGTGAAATGAAATCTTAGAGTAGTTTTGATTTGCATTTCTCTAATTGCCAGCGATGTTGAACATTTTTTCATGTATTTGTTGATTAATCGTGTGTCTTTTTCTGAGAGTTGTCTTCTCAATTCCTTAGCCCATTTATTGATTGGGTTATTTGTTTTTTTGGTGTAAAGTTTTTTGAGTTCTTTATATATTCTAGAAATTAGTGCTCTATCTGATGTGCATGTATTAAATATTTGTTCGCAATTAGTTGGTTCTCTATTCACCTCACTGATTGTTTCTTTTGCTGAGAAGAAGCTTTTTAGTTTGAATCTATCCCATTCATTGATTCTTGGTAGTAATTCTTGAGCTACAGGATTCTTATTAAGGAACTTGGGGCCTAATCCAACATGTTGGAAATTGGAGCTTACTTTTTCTTCTATTAGGCATATTGTCTCTGGTCTAATTCCTAGGTCCTTGATCCACTTTGAATTGAGTTTTGTGCATGGTGAGAGATAAGGGTTTAATTTCAATTTGTTGCATATGGATTTCCAGTTTTCCCAGCACCATTTGTTGAAGAGGCTATCCTTTCTCCACTGTACATTTTTGGCACCTTTGTCTAATATAAGATAGCTGAAATTATATGTATTAGAATCTGTGTCCTCAATTCTGTACCATTGGTCTACCAGTCTGTTTTGGTGCCAATACCATGCTGTTTTTGTTATTATTGCTCTATAGTATAATTTAAAGTCTGGTATGGTGATGCCCCCTGTTTCACTTTTCTTGCTCAGGATTGCTTTGGCTATTCTGGGTCTCTTATTTTTCCACATGAATTTCATGACTGCTTTTTCTATTTCTTTGAAGAATGACATTGGGATTTTGATGGGAATTGCATTAAATCTGTATAATGCTTTTGGTAGTATGGACATTTTGACAATATTAATTCTACCTATCCAAGAGCAAGGTAGGTCTTTCCATCTTCTGAGTTCTTCTATAATTTCTTTCTTTAGTGTTCTATAATTTTCATTATAGAGGTCTTTCACCTCTTTTGTTAAGTTGATTCCCAGGTATTTTATTTTTTTTTGTTGCTATTGTAAATGGGGTAGTTTTCATCATTTCCCTTTCAGAGTCTTTGTTGTTGATGTACAAAAATGCCTTTGACTTATGTGTATTGATTTTGTATCCTGCAACTTTGCCAAATTCATTTACTAGTTGTGAAAGTTTTCTGGTAGAGTTTTTTGGGTCTGCTAGGAAGATTATCATGTCATCAGCAAATAGTGCTAATTTGAGCTCTTCTTTTCCTATCTGGATCTCTTTAATTTCTTTCGTCTGTCTAATTGCTCTGGCCAGAGTTTCCAGTACTATGTTAAATAGCAGTGGTGAAAGGGGGCATCTCTGTCTTCTTCCAGTTTTTAGAGGGAATGCTTTCAATTTTTCTCCATTTAAGATAATGTTAGCTCTGGGCCTTGCATAAATAGCTTTTATAATGTTGAGATATGTTCCTGATATTCCTAGTTTTTTCAGTGTTTTGAACATAAAGTGGTGTTGTATTTTGTCAAATGCTTTTTCTCCGTCTATTGAGATGATCATATGATTTTTATCTTTAAGTCTATTGATGTGATGTATTATGTTTATTGATTTCTGAATGTTGAACCAGCCTTGCATCCCTGGAATAAACCCCACTTGATCGTGGTGCACTATCTTTTTGATATGTTTTTGTATCCGATTTGCCAGGATTTTTGCATCTATGTTCATTAAAGATATGGGCCTGAAGTTTTCTTTTTTGGATGCGTCTTTGCCTGGCTTTGGAATTAATGGCCTCATAGAAAGAGTCTGGAAGAGTTCCCTCTTTTTCTATTTCTTGAAATAGTTTGAAGAGCATTGGTATTAGTTCTTCTTTGAAAGTCTTATAGAACTCGGCTGTAAACCCATCAGGTCCTGGACTTTTCCTTGTTGGTAGCTTTTTGATGACGTCTTCTATTTCGTCACTTGTAATCGATCTGTTTAAGTTGTGTATAGCCTCCAGTTCCAGTTTAGGCAAATCATGTACGACTCTAGAATCTAATCTGTCAATGTTTTCAATATTTTCTGTTTTATTAGAATACAAGTTTTCAAAGTAATTTCTAATTATCTTCTGTATATCTGAGATGTTTGTTGTGATATTCCCTTTTTCATCACGAATGTTAGTAATTTGAGTTTTTTCTCTTCTTTTTGTTAGCATCGCTAAGGGTCTGTCAATTTTGTTTGTTTTTTCAAAGAACCAACTTTTAGTTTTGTCAATTCTTTGAATGGTTTCCTTAGTCTCAATTTCATTAATTTCTGCTCTGATTTTAATTATTTCCTGTCTTCTTCTGCTCTTGGTGTTGGTCTGTTCTTCTTTTTCTAGTGCTTTGAGGTGTGATGTTAAGTCATTTATTTGTTGGTTTTTTTTCCTCTTAAGGAATGAACTCAGTGCAATGAATTTTCCTCTTACTACTGCCTTCATAGTGTCCCAGAGATTTCTATACGATGTATCTGTGTTCTCATTTACCTCTAGGAATTTTTTAATCTCCTCTTTGATGTCTTCTTTGACCCCTTGTTCATTCAGTAGCATGTTGTTTAGCTTCCAGTTGTTGGAGTAGTTTTTCTTAAACCTTGTTTTGTCATTGATTTCCAATTTCATCCCTTTATGGTCTGATAGAATGCAAGGTAGTATCTATTTTTTTATATTTGCTGAGAGTTTCCTTATGACATAATATATGGTCTGTTTTGGAGAAGGAGCCATGTGCTGCTGAGAAAAAAGTGTATTCGTTTACTGAGGGATGAAATATTCTGTATATGTCCGTTAGGTCTAAATTATTAATTGTTTTAAGGAGGCTTAAAATTTCTTTGTTTAGCTTTTGTTTGGATGACCTATCCATTGGTGAGAGAGGTGTGTTGAAGTCCCCTAGAATAACTGTGTTGTGGTCTATTTTACTCTTGAACTTGAGTAGAGTTTGTTTGATGAATGTAGGCGCTCCATTATTTGGGGCATATAGATTTATGATTGTTATGTCCTGTTGATGAATGGTTCCCTTAAGTAGTAAGAAATATCCTTCTTTGTCCCTCTTGATTAGTTTTGGTTTGAAGTCTACCTTATTTGATATGAGAAATGAAACCCCTGCTTGTTTCCGCAGGCCATGTGAGTGATAAGACTTTTCCCAGCCTTTCACTTTCAGTCCGTTGAGGTCTTTTTCTATGAGGTGTGTTTCTTGTAGACAGCAAATTGTTGGGTCGTTTCTTTTAATCCATTCTGATAATCTGTGTCTTTTGATTGGCGAGTTTAGGCCATTAACATTCAGGGTTATTATTGAGATGTGATTTTTATTCCCATCCATTTTTATTTGTATTATGGTCTTTAGCTTGATTTGGTTTCTCTTCTGGTTGGTATTTCCCTTAGTTTAATATCTCCCTTTGTTGATTTGCGTTGTTATCTTTCTCTTCTTCTTCATGAAAAATGTTGCCCAGGATGTTCAGAAGTGCTGGCTTTCGAGATGCGAAATCTTTTAACTTTTGCTTGTCATGGAAGGTTTTTATTTCATCTTTGAATCTAAAGCTCAATTTTGCTGGATATAAGATTCTTGATTGACATCCCTTTTCTTTCAGAGCTTGAAATATGCTATTCCAGGATCTTCTTGCTTTTAAGGTCTGGGTTGAAAAATCTGAACATAGTCTGATTGGTTTCCCCCTATATGTAATCTGCTTTCTTTCTCTTGTGGCTTTTAGTATTCTCTCCTTGTTCAGTATATTAGGCATTTTCATTATAATGTGTCTTCGTGTGGATCTGTTGTGATTTTGTTTGTTTGGTGTTCGGTAAGCCTCTTGAACTTGGTTTTCCCATTCATTCCTCAAGTTTGGAAAATTTTCTGTAATTATTTTGTTAAATAAATTACTCATTCCTTTGGCTTGAAACTCTGCCCTTTCCTCTACGCCAATCACTCTTCAGTTTGGTCTTTTTATGTTGTCCCATAATTCTTGGATGTTATGTTCTTGATTACCAACAAGTTTTGCTGTATAATCTAAATTCTTCTCTAGGATATATATTTTGTCTTCATTGTCTGAGGTTCTTTCTTCCAAGTGGCCTACTCTGTTGGAGATGCTTTCAATTGAACTTTAATTTTGGTTTATTGCTTCTTTCATTTCTGGAATTTCTGTTTGGTTTCTCTTTAGAGCCTCTATTTCCCTATTGAAGTAATCTTTTACTTCCTGTATTTGTTTTTGGAGTTCTTTGTCAAAATGATCTTTTGCCACCTGTATTTGCTCCCTCATCTCATTTTTGAGTTCATTCTTAAGTTCCATAAGCATTTGGAATATGTAATTTCTAAATTCCATCTCTGGGATTTGACCAGCTGTGCTTGCCATGAAATCTACTGATGTGGTATCTTGATTTGTGTCACTTTCTTCCCTTGTTTTTTCATGTTGCTTGTGTGTCTTTTTTTTTTTTTTTTTTTTTTTTTTTTTGTGGTACCGGGGATTGAACTCAGGGGCACTTGACCACCGGGCCACATCCCCAGCCCTTTTTGTATTTTTATTAGAGACAGGGTCTCACTGAGTTGCTAAGTGCCTCGTCATTGCTGAGGCTGGCTTTGAACTCGCGATCCTCCTGCCTCAGCCTCCCAAAGTGCTGGGATTACAGGCGTGCGCCACCGCGCCCGGCTGCTTGTGTGTCTTTTTTCTTCCTGCACTGTGGGACCTTGACTATTTTGATTTTACCTTAAAGCCTTATGTTGTTCCTGTAGTACAATGCTATCAGTTCCCCTTATAATTCCTTTACACTTTAAAATCTAACACTTTCTATTCAGAAAATCCAAGTTTGATCACAATGTACAGATTTGGTTAACCCAGCTATTGTTTCCAATTTACTTGTTTTTGCTTCTGTGTAGTATGCACTGGCAGGGTGTAAATAGGAAAGATGAAGGAAGAAGAAAAGATGCAAAATGAGAAGGAAGAAAAGAAGGAAAGAAAAGGGGAGCAGAAGCAAACAAACAAACACACTGACAATCAATGCAAAAAACAAAGCAAAACAAAACAAAGCCAAAAAAACCCAAAAAACAAAAAACCCAGAAAACCAACAAAACAAGCAAACCAACAACAACAAAAAAGGTTGAACCCCAAGTCTCAAACAAAACGGGCCCTGGGCAGCCCCCCTCTTTTTTCCTTTCCAGTTTAAGCCAACCGCATCGGATCGCGTCTAGACAGCGATCCTGCCAGTGGAATCAAGGCTGCACCTTCGGCCAGTGGTAGAATGGCCCAGCGGAAGAGCGGCTCAGAGAGGTTGTGTGTCAGCAGATGAAAGGCACCGGGAGAGGGACCCTCCAGAAGGCACCCTTTCCCCACGCACACCCACAGTTGTAGCTTCTTGGGGCCGCGCTGGCCTCAGACACGCCCTCCCCTGCTGGTTACCTGAGCCTCACCCAGGTGTGTGCTGTTTTCTGAGCGTTGGCGGCTCCCTGGATGTTTGCAGCTTTCCTTCCTTTCTGTCTTTTTCCCTTTGTCTGGGTCAGCCACTGTAGTCCTCTAAGATGGCAGTGCTCTCCTCCCGCTCAACAGCAGCTCCGCAGACCCTTGTGTCACTCCAGTGCGTGCAGGATTGGCTTGGCAAGCTGTGCGAAAGAGCTCTACGTGGACACCTGCCCGTGCCTCTAGGCTCCTTTCTGTCCCTCCTCGCCGATCGGTTTCCAAGCTGCTGTGTGGAACGTCCCCTTGCCCAGATGATATTGGGCAGCTGTGCCTGCGGTGCAGACGGCGCTGCTTTGGACTGTGGACCGCTCCGACACTGCCCCTGCCCGCCGTGGTCCGGAGAACGTTGTATTTCCCTGTCCAGAGGTGCACGAATGTCTCGGCTCCCTTACAGTTGGGAGAGAATTGCTAGTAACGCGCTCAGACTTCCCACTAAGCGTCTTTTAGTAACTGTGTCCAGAGAGCACCTCCCTCCTGTCGGCCATCTTCCTGTCCTCATGAGGAACCTCTCTTTTTACTTTCTTGAGAGCATCTGTTGATGCACAGTTTTTTAATTTTGATGAAGTCAAATCTATCTCTTTTGTTGTTTACACTTATGGTGTCATAGCTAAGAATCCATTGCCAAATTCAGTGTCATGAAAATTTAGTTTTATTTTTTTCTAAGAGAAGCTTTAGCTTTACTAATTTTAGGTCATTGATCCATTTTGAATAAATTTTTCTGTATAGCAGGGGTCTGCTTTCATTCTTTTCCATGTGGATATTCACTTGTCCAAGCATAATTGGTTGAAGAGACTATTCTTTCCCCATTGAATGGTCTTGCCACCTTGTTGAAAATCAGTTGGTCATGTTGGTATGGGTTTATTTCTGAGGTCTCAATTCTGTTCTTGCCATTTATTTTTTAATTTTTTCTTTGAGGTATTGGGGATTGAACCCAGGGGTGCTCTACTTCTGAGCTGCATCCCCAGCCCTTTTGAGACAGAGTCTTGCTCTATTCCTGGGGCTGGCCTTGAATGTGCCTCAGCCTCCTGAGTAACTGGGATTCCATGTGTGTGCCACTACATCTGGCACCATTTACTTTTGGATAACCTGAATTTCTTGTTTTTATCCCTGTGATTATAGGATCGTGGGGTTGATAGTTCCATTTTCCAGAATCCCAAAAAACTTCACCTAACTATTGGGATGTTGGTGCTTTTGAGTGAGCAAGAGATCCAGCAGACGTGTGAGATGCTACAGCGCTGTAAAGAGGAGTTTATTAAGTGAGTAATCCGCAAGAGTGGGGAACAGTGGTAAACCTGGGCTGGCTTCTTTTTGGTATTACAGACTTGTTTTTGGACTAGGGAGCTAGGTGACATAAGAACAAGGTTTGTCAACTCACCCATTTGTAGCACTTAACATTGGACTATCTCCACAATGATGTATTACTACAAACTTAATGGCTTAAAAGCACACAAATTTGTTATCTGTGGGTCAGAAGACCTTTATGGGTTTCATTGGACTGAAATGATGGTGTTGGCAGGGTTATAGTTCTTTCTGTCCATTTCTTTGCCTTTAAAGTTCAGCCTCCAGAGGCTGCCCACAATCCTTGGCTAATGGCTCCTTTTATTCTTCTTCAACTCTAGTAACAATGCATCTCTCTGACCCTTATGTTGTCATAAAGCAGGTTGTTGGCTTTTAAGGACTCATGTAATTTGATGAAACCATTAGGCAATCCAGGCTGATCACCCCTATCAAGCACCTTAGCCTGAATCACATCTGTAAGATATTTAAGATAGCATATTTACAAATTCCAGAGAATAGAATGTGGGCATCTGCGGAGGGCTGGTATTCTGCCTACCACATTAGCTTGATCAGTACAGTAGCATTCTCTAGAAGACTCTTCACTGTACTTCAGAAACACTTTTTTTTTCTTTCCTTTTTACCCCCACTTGATACTAGGGATTGAATCCAGGGGTGCTGTACCACTAAGCTACATCCCCAGTCTTCTATTTTTTGTTTAGAGATAGGATCTTGCTAAGTTTCTGAGGCTGGCTTGAAACTTGCAGTCCTCCTGCCTCAGCCTCCCTGGAATTATAGGTGTGTGGAACTATGTCTGGCTTCTTTTTATTATTTTTGAGACAGTGTCTTATTGTGTTACCTAGAATGGCCTCTAGCTTCCAAACCTCAAACCTCCTTTCTGAGCCTCCCGAGTAGCTGGAATTGCAGGCACGCACCACTGTGCCTGGCTCCCCAGTGCCCCCTCCCAATTTTCTTCTTTTTTAAAAATATTTTTAGTTATACAATGATAGTAGAATGTATTTTGGCAGAATATACATACATAATTATGTTCTATTTAGGTTTCCACTTTTGTGGTCTGAAGGAGCCCTAATTAGGAAGGGCTGTTGTAGCTAGCTGGAAGCCATGGGTTCCACCTGATATGTATGTGACGCACCTGTAGGCACCCGCAAACCTGAAGGTATATAACCGGGTGAAAGCGGTCCGAGTTAGGAGAACGGAGAATTCAGTCAGCCGGGCAGTCACTCGGTCGGTCAGAAGAATCAGAGCGGCCAGAACGTAGGCAGAGCGGTTACAGAAGAGAAACCAGATAGAAGAAGTAATGACTGGTCAGAGTTAGGCCGAGACTCCTGAGGAAGACAGAAGACAGAAGAAAGAAGAAGGAAGAAAGAAGAGAGAAGAAAGAAGCTCTAATCTTTCTCTAAGCTAAGCTCTATCTTTCTAACTCTAACTCTAAGCTAAGAAGACAAGAAGAAAAGCTCGCTTTAATCTTTCTCTCTAAAAATCTTTCTTTCCCTCTCTAAGCTCTAAGAAAGTAGAAGTAAAAGTAGTAAAAGCTATACTCTGCCTCCGAGAATTTTCCTCCCGTGGCGGCGCCGTGGCTGGCCGTGACAGGCAGCATACAAATGGTGGTCCGTCCAGGGCTCGGCAGGCAGAGAAGAAAAGCTAAGAAATAAGAGCAATGAAAAAGCATAGCCTCAGACTCAGTTGAGACCAGCAAAAAGAGTAGAAACAAGAGAGCATAGCCTCTGACTCAGTTGAGGCCAGTTAAGAATTAAGCTGAAGCAGAGTAGCCAGCGAAAAGCCGAAGCGAGCCGGCCAAAAGCCATAAAAAATATAGAGAAAAAGCCTTGAGCTTTAGTATAAAGAAAAAAGCCATGAGCTTAAAAGAAAATAGAGAATTAAATAGCATGGTAAAAACCATGCAGAAAAAAAAAAAAAAGCCATTGAGCTTTGGCAAGAAAGCCATAAAGAAAAATAAAGAAGAGGAGAAAAAAAAAAAAAAAAAAAAAGTCAAAGCCGCTTATGCAATTGTGCTTAACTAGGTGCGTTAGCTGCTCCTCAGCATTAGGCTTCCTTAAAGCCACAGTACCTTCTCAAAAAGGGCTCAAATATCCACCCTTTCAAAAATAAAAGGTGAAAAGCTAGGTAGGGACAAGAAAATAAAAGAAAATAGAGAAAATAAAATAGAGAAAATAGAACAAAAGCACCTTTTTAAACTAAAGGGAAGGAATATGAAGGAGCCCTAATTAGGAAGGGCTGTTGTAGCTAGCTGGAAGCCATGGGTTCCACCTGATATGTATGTGACGCACCTGTAGGCACCCGCAAACCTGAAGGTATATAACCGGGTGAAAGCGGTCCGAGTTAGGAGAACGGAGAATTCAGTCAGCCGGGCAGTCACTCGGTCGGTCAGAAGAATCAGAGCGGCCAGAACGTAGGCAGAGCGGTTACAGAAGAGAAACCAGATAGAAGAAGTAATGACTGGTCAGAGTTAGGCCGAGACTCCTGAGGAAGACAGAAGACAGAAGAAAGAAGAAGGAAGAAAGAAGAGAGAAGAAAGAAGCTCTAATCTTTCTCTAAGCTAAGCTCTAAGCTCTAAGCTCTACTATATCTTTCTTTCTCTCTAAGCTAAGAAGAAAAATCTTTCTTTCCCTCTCTAAGCTCTAAGAAAGTAGAAGTAAAGTAGTAAAAGCTTAACTCTGCCTCCGAGAGTTTTTCCTCCCGGTTTTCGGTACCAGGCAGCTTACAGTGGTCCTACAGGATGTGGAGTTATCCTGGTTGTGTATACAAATACAAAGCTAAGACAGTTATGTCCAATTAATTATACTGTCCTTTTCCCTTCCCCACTCCCTTTCCTTCATTTCCCTTTGTCTAACCCAGTGGATTTCTATTATTACCATCCCTGACCTCCCTTGTTTTCAGTTAGCATCCACAAATCAGAGAGAACATTTGGCCTTTGGTTTTTTGGGGAGTGGCTTATTTCATTTTGCGCAACATTTTCCATTTCTATCCATTTGCTGGCAAATGCCATTATTTCATTCTTTTTTTGTGGCAGAGTAATATTCCTTTGTGTATATATACCGTATTTAAAAAAATCTATTCATTCGTTGAAGGACACCTAGGTTGTTCCCAATGCTGCTATAAACATAGATGTGGCCGCGTCACTGTAGTATACTGTTTTAAGTCCTTTGGGTATAGACTGAAGAGTGGGATAACTGGGTCAAATGGTGGTTCCATTCCACATTTTCTAAGGAATCTTCATACTACTTTCCAGAGTGGTTGCATTAATCTGCAGTCACACCAACAATGTCTGAGAGTACCTTTCTCCCCACATCCTCTCCCTACATTTTCTTCTTCTTCCTCTTTGTTTTGGTACTGGGGATTGAATCCAGGGGTGCTTAACCACTGAACCACATCCCAGCCTTTTTTACTTTTTGTTTTGAGACAGGGTCTCACTAAGTTGCTTGGGGCCTCACTAAGTTACTGAGGCTAACTTTGAACTTGATTCTCCTGCTTCAGCTTCCCAACTCACTGGGATTACAGGCATGTACCACTATGCCTGCCTGGCTCTTTCTTTTTTAAAAGATGGAATCTGGTTATGTTGCCCAAGCTGGCCACAAACTCCTGGGTTCAAGTGATCCTTTTGCTTCATCCTCCCAAGTAGATCAGACTACAGGTGTGTACTACTGCTTCTGGTCATTTTTCGTTTTTTGAATTCCAAGTAATTTTATTTGAGTCAGTAAGGATATCAAATTGTTCAAGCAATTTGCTTTGATTCAGGCAAAATTTTGGGGACAAAATTGTTCTTTCTCACTGTAAAAATTTAATTTACACATATATCTGATGTCACAGCTTTTTTTCAGAGAACCATCTCTTCCCCTCTCACTTTACTCCTTTTATTTAAGATGGATGAAGAAGAGAAATTTGAAAGCTGACTCACTCACGTAGGTTTTAAAAATTTCATTATTATATGCAGGTCCTACACTTTTCTAACATGTTCTTATAGAAATGACTTAAACTATCTTGTTCTTTACTCATTATAGATATTTCTATTTCTTCACTATTTTGCCTAAAATTCAAAATAATTTGGTGTTCATCATTAGGTGTTTGTAGTTTTACTTGTATAAAATAAAACTTTATGCTTTGTTTTACAAAGCAGGACAGTTTTACCTGGTTGAAATTCTATTACTTTAAATTATTCCCAATTCAGTTTTTGCTAAACTGAATTGAAAACAGTTGTATTTTCTTGTCTGTCATTGGGATAATCCTCCTAAGAAAAAAATTAAAGGTAGATAAAATATTTTTTAGAGAGGAATTTGTTCTTCTTACCTTATGAAAATCAGGTCACAGGGTTTTAATCACTGAAGGTTTATCCTAAGCTAGGTGAAGATTTAGCTGAGTTTCTCCCTTTTGTATTTCTTAGTGCCTTTGTGACTAAATGCCAGATCTGAGCCTTTAAGCATGTCAGTGTTGGTGTGCATGAGGAATAAAGAGCAATCTTAATAATTCCTAAGAATTTTTGACATGACAGGATGAAAACAGTAATTGTAGTTTTTCAAATTCAGCAAAGCTTTTGAAATAGGACAAAGTTACCCTGCCAAAAATCTGCGATGCCTGCAAAAATTTGTTTGAAGATGCTCTTTTCAAAAAGCTGGAAAGCTTTGAAATGAGAAAGTAAAATAAAGCAGACATTCTACAACCCTCTTTTTCTACCTTCCCCCTGCCACATGTGCTTGTTTAAAAGTGTATAGTGCAAAATTATCTTACTTCTGAGAAAGAAGATGAGAATTAGAATTGGTTGTTGGATTGTTTAGAAGTCTTGTTTCCCTAAATGGAAGAGATGTCTCCTTGAAAAGAAAATATTTGCATTTCTCTAATTGCTGAAGATGTTGAACATTTTTTCACATATTTTTTGACCATTCATATTTCTTCTGTGAAGTGCCTGTTCAGTTCCTTTGCCCACTTATTGATTGGGTTATTTTTTTTTTTTTTTTTTTAGTGTTAAGTTTTTTGGTTTCTTCATATATCCTGGAGATGCTTTATCTGAGGTACAGGTGGCAAAGATTTTCACGCATTCTGCTGGCTCTTTCTTCATGGTCTTATTTCCTTTACTGTGAAGAACTTTTTAGCTTGATGCCACCCCATTTATTGATTATTGATTTTACTTCTTGTACTTTAGGAGTCTTATTAAGGAAGTCAGTTCCTGAGCCAATATGCTGGAGTATTGTGCCTACCTTTTCTTCTAGTATGTGCAGGGTCTCTAGTCTGATACCTAGGTCCTTGATCCACTTTGAGCTGAGTTTTGTGCAGGGTGAGAGATAGGGGTTAAATTTCATTCTACTACACATGGTTTTCCAGTTTTCCCCAGCATCGTTTGTTGAAGAGGTTATTTTTTCTCCAATGTACATTATTGGTGCCTTTGTCTAGTATGAGGTGGGTTTTTTGTGGGTTTGTCTCTGTGTCTTCTGTTCTGTTCCAGAGGTCTTCTTGCCTGTTTTGGTGCCAATACCATGCTAGTTTTGTTACTATAGCGCTGTAGTATAATTTTAGATCTTTGTTTTTTTCACTAAGGATTGCTTTGGCTATTCTGGGCCTCTTATTTTTAGCAATTAGAGAAATGAAAATGAAAATTACACTGAGATTCCTTTCACTCCAGTCAGAAAGACAATTATCAAGAACACAAATAGCAATAAATGTTGGTGAGGATGTGGGGAAAAATGTATACTTAAACATTGCTTATGGGACTGCAGATTCATGCAACCACTCTGGAAAGCAGTATGGAGATTCCTTAGAAAATGTGGAATGGAACCACCATTTGACCCAGTTATCCCACTCCTTGGTTTATATCCAGAGGAGTTTAAAAAAATATCAACATACTACAGTGACATAGCCATATCAATGTCTACAGCAGCTCGATTCACAATAGCTAAACTATGGTTCTCTTCAACAGATGAATGGATAAAGAAAATGTGGTATATATACACAGTGGAATTTTACTCAGCCATAAAGAAGAAAGTCTTTATGGCATTTGCTAGCAATGATCTGGAGACTATCATGCTAAGTGAAGTAAGCCATTCCAATAAAACCAAAGGTCAAATGTTTTCTCTGATAGGTGAAAGCTAACCCACAATAGGGGTGGGGGGCTGTGAGGGAAAGAATAGAAATGCAGTCGATTAGACAATGGGGGAGTAGGGGGAAGGGAAGGGGGATAAGCAAAGGAATGACAGCGGAATGAATCTGACATAGTTTTCCCCATGTACATATATAAAAAACAACACAGTGAATCCCACCACCACATACATCCATAAGATTGGGACTCAATGCTGGGCATGGTGGCACACACCTGTAATCCCAGCAGCTTGGGAGGCTGAGACAGGAGGATCGTGAGTTCAAAGCCAGCCTGAACAATGGCGAGGTGCTAAGCAACTCAGTGAGACCCTGTCTCTAAGTAAAATACAAAATAGGGCTGGGAGTGTGGCTCAGTGGTTGAGTGCCCTGAGTTCAATCCCTGATACCAAAAAGAAAAAAGGGACTCTAACTAGAATAAGATATATTCCATGCTTGTATAATTATTCCAGAATGGATTCTGCTGTCATATATAACTAAAAAGAACCAATTAAAAAATAAAGAAAAAGTACTTTTATTAAAGCCCTGGTAAGTAAATTGTTTCATTTGACTTTTTTTTTTCTTTATTCTTGCTCTTTGATCTTAGCCTCTGCACTTAGTATATTTAGAAAAAATGTCAGTACATAATGCCATTTCTAAGCTGGACCCTTTATAATGCAAAGATTCCCCAATTAAACTGTGAAAAGGAAAACATTGAAACTAAATAGACTAGTGCATAATTTGCTGTAGCTTAATATTGTGGCATTTTAAATTGGAGCATTAAAATAAATGTGGCTTATATTGGAATTTGAGTACAGCTACTGTGCTATATAGGTATTTTAAAGAAATGAGTAGTTAGTTGTATATGTTTAAATTGGGGGCAGTAGCTTTTAAATTTAAAGGATGCTATCTAACCAGGAACATGATTTTCATTTCAGTTGTTAGGCTAAATGCTCATGTAGCTATATAGATTTTGAATGAATTATTCAGTGTTTAGTAAAGCTGAAGCTTTAAATGTGTCCCTTGTGACTTTTCTTTGTGAGATGTGGGACAGAAACAGCACAGTGGCTCTGAGTATATAGCCTGACACATGTATAGCACACTTCTTTTAGCTCTTTTGTCACCCTACTTGTGCCTGAGTGTTCTCTAATAGGCCTTGAGTCCAACCAGATAAGTTTAAAAGGGACAAGAAAGAGGAGAGAAGAGAAGAGAAGGTATTTATGAACAAAGGTGAATTAATGATTATTGCCTCAGATGTCAGTCAGTTGAAAAGTTGAATAGTTTGGCCACCAAGACAAAGAACATTTATCAGGCAAACCATTGGGTTTCTCTCCTGCGCTTTCATCATTTTCTTGATACATCTTAGGAGTAGGTTGCAAGAGTTTCTGTTTCTACTCTAAAGCAGAAGGGTTTGCATCCTATTTGTTTGTTTGTTCATGGTACCCCATTTATTTAGAAAGATTTAAGGTAGTTTATAGTGAGGACATATATACAAAAGAATTGTTAAAGTTAAGGGAATGGGGATGTAGCTCATGTGTGCTTAGCATGTCTGAAGCTCTAGGTTCAGTCCCTAGCACCAAAAACCAACCAACCAACCAACAAAAATAGGTAAAGTCAGAGAGATGAGAAACTGTAAGGATGGAATTGGTAGAAAATTCTACCTGAAAATCAAGGTAAGATAGTAATTGTATTTACTCAAACTAAATTTAGTGTACTCAAAATTTTAAAAAGAGACAGATTTTGGGGCTGGGGCTGGGGCTTAGCGGTAGCGCACTTGTCTGGCATGTGTGAGGCACTGAGTTCCATTCTCAGCACCACATATAAATAAATAAAATAAAGGTTTATCAACAACTAAAAAAAATTAAAAAAAAAAAAAAGAGATTTTGTTATAGTTGTTACCAGATAAAAAGCAGTATAACAAATTTTTTTTTTTTGGTACCAGGGATTGAACTCAGGGCCACATCCCCAGCCCTATTTTGTATTTTATTAGAGACAGGGTCTCACTGAGTTGCTAAGTGCCTCACCATTGCTGAAGCTGGCTTTGAACTCCCTATCCTCCTGCCTCAGCCTCCCAAGTGCTGGGATTACAGGTGTGCACCACCATGCCTGGCTAGTATAGCAATTTTTTAGAAGTATTCAACCTCAGGGCTTCAGAAGCCCAGACTATTGTTTACTGACCCAAAAGAAAGAACTTAGAGGACTCATCAGAGAGGATTTGGACACTTTATTACTCAGGAGCTCTTCAGCAGCAGTAGCCAGTGTACAATGGGGGCTGCACACTTACCAGTAGAGGGAATAGGTAGAGGATAGATTGTGTGCCAACTGTACATTTAGAATTCTTCAGATGTCTTATGAGTACATGACTTTACTTCACACCCAAGGTTGTTCTGCTGTGCTTCTCACCTGAAGATTGGAGACAAGGGAGGTGGTCAGTTTCCCTCCTCCTTACCCTCCCTGACAAATTCTTGGGAGTCCTTAGTTCACCTTCCATAACAACAAGCTCTCCTAGGCACTGACTGGTGCCTTTTCTCCCAAAAAGGAGAGAAACCTCTTCCTGTTCTCAATCCATGAAAAATTGTCATGTAAATCTTAAAGCTCACAGAAAGCTAATGAACAGTATATTTAACAAGAATTTTGCAGATTATAAAACATTGTTCACTTGCCTCTTGTATTAACTCCTGGAAATTGAAGATATGACATTAAATATACTGTAGTAGAAACATTTTAGTGAGAAACTAAATGTTATGGTGCTTTTTAGTGATGTAACTATGCAGGATTAGAGTTTTAAAAACATAAGTGAAGCTGGAATCCATAGCATGTGCTTGTAGTCTCAGATTTTCAGGAGGATTGCTTTTAGTTCTGGAATTTGGCTCTTAAGAAAAAAGGTTGGCGGGGGAGAATGTATTGGAATGGAGATGTACTGTATTATTGATGGCTTGAGATGACCTTGGCTTGTGTTTTGAAATGCTCAGCTTCATGCATACCTATAATCCCAACTACTTGGGATGCTGAGGCAGAAGGATTGCAAGTTAGAGGCCAGCCTCAGCAACTTAGTGAGACCCTGTCTCAAAATAAATAAAAAGGGATGGAAAGGTAGCTCAGTGATAGATAGCCCCTGGTTCAACCCCCAGTACAAAAAAAAAAAAGAAGAAAGAAAAGAAAATTTCTGCTTCTTATTAGAGATGGTTACAGGGATACTAAGGATCAGGGCTATAAAATTTTTCTTAATCAGGTATCTGCCTATAACAGTTGAGTTATTTAATTTACTGAGAAAATTTCTGTCTCATACAATAATATGGCTTTGAAGTTTCAAGTGAATCTTTACCCAAATTAGGATGCATGGGCTACAAAGAGCATCCCTATGTCCTACGTTCAAGAGAACTTTTTAGTGTTTTGGAATTGTCTTTTGATGAATCCTAACATCTTTTTGTCTTTGGAGCTAGTACCACTTTCTTTTTTGAGACGGTATCTCTGTATTGTCCACAGTAGCTTCAAACTTGCTATCTTCCTGCCTTAGCCTACCAAGAAGCTGGGATTATAGGTGTGTACCACACTTTTTTATTTTTTCTACAAGTATATTCTTTTCAAAATTGACCAGATTGGGCTGGGGTTGTGGCTCAGTTGGTAGAGTGCTTGCCTCACACATGTGAGGCACTAGATTCGATCCTCAGCACCACATAAAAATAAATAAATAAAATACAGGTATTGCGTCCATCTATAACTAAAAAATATAAAAAAAAAATTGACCAGGTCACCTTCCCTCTTGATGGGAGAATTTTCATTTTATGTATTTATTAAGCACCTGTTTCAGAGAAGGCATTATGCTAGGCATAGGGGGATATAGGAGTGGATAAGATGGAGCCTAGCCTCCTGGGGTTCGGGGAGGACTCTTGAGGTGATTTTCAGTTGGGTTTCAGTTTGGCACAACAAGGACTTTTCTTACTTGAATTACATGAGTGTTTAAGGAATATGGGAAGAAAATAGGATGGTGGGTTTTATATAACTTAAAAATTAATACATGTTAATTTTTGGAAAGATAAACAAAAGTAAAACATCACTTGTAATCTTACCATATAGTAAGATTGTGTAGTTGTGTCTGTTTTTGTGTGATATGAAGCTTGATCAGTTTTTCAGGTATGCTCCCGATGATTCTTTGTTTCCAGAGCTCCCTTTTTAGGGTCTCTTATGATTTCTCTAGCCTTTTGCCTCATTTTTACTAGCCATAGGTGATCTTTATCTTAGAACCATTATTTTATCAGGGATTGCAAAATGTGATTTCCCAATCTTGCTATTCCTTCTGCATTTATTAGTTGGAATTCTTTTGTAAAGAACAACTTTGGTCATCAGCTGTGGTTGATTTTTATAGCTGAATTCATAGCTGTTTCCTAGAATGGGCTCCTAGAAATGGAATTGTTTTGGCAAAGGTTTTCTATTCTTGAAAGCTTTTCATAGATATTACTACACTGCTCCTAAAGATATGATGTCAGTTTACATATCTGCCATTGTTACATGAGTGAAGGATTGTTTGTAAATTGGAGAAATTATGAAGAGAGATGCACCCCTAAGAGATGGGCCAACACATTAAATGTCTCTGCCAATCAGTGCTGTCATCCCTTGGCCTTTTCCCTTGAAGAGTGCTAAAAAATGGATATTGGGATAAATATAGGGAGATACTGAAAATACTTTCCTGTGTTTTCCAGTTGTGTGCATTGAACATTTATTTTGAAAGTAGAAGGACAATTAGATAATTTTGTTAGGAAAAAAGAGAGATTTGTTGTAATATTGACTCTATTGACTCTATTAACTGTGTTTCAAAATATAATAGCCCTCTTAGCTAAAGCAGTTATAAATCTTTTTTTTTTTTTTCTTTTGCAGTGACATTTCTGGGGGCAAACCCTTGGAAGTAGAGATGGCAGGAATAGAATATATGAATGATGATCCTGGCATGGTGGATGTTCTTTATGCCAAAGTCCATATGAAAGATGGCTCCAACAGGTATATTTCTGGAATACTTATTTATTTCAATTGAGAGGTACCTAAATTCATCCCTGGAAGTTCAGTTTGTTTTGACTCTTTCTTTTTAGGATCTAATGTACTATTTTCAGGAGTATTTCAATTCTTTCTTCTTTTTTTTTTAAGATATGGTAAGCTAATATCTTGGAAGAGGAATCTGTTGTATGTTATTTGAACAGTGTGTGTTGGTAGTAAGTCAAATTTTTGTGGAACTCAGGGCTTCCTTTGTTTTTTCCAGGATAATAGGCAGGAAGGATGGTCTTTTAGGATGGGATTTTCAGGTGTAACATAATGCAGATGTAGTGAGTACCAGCACAAAATGGGGATGAAAATTTTACCAGTATCATAGGATTATTAAGATTAAATTAATCTATGTAAAGTGTTTAGGACAGTGTTTAGTGCATACCAACATTATCAAAACATTGAAAAATGTTTACTATTGTTAATTTTTGTTATTATCACATGTAGTTCCTTTCTAGGAATTCTGTTTGCAATCCAGGTATTCTGACTGGCCTAGGCATCCAGAGCAGTTTCCAAAGGTATCACAATAAAAAGTTGATTCAAGGCCTTTGGTGAACAGAGAAGCCCACCTTCAACTGGAAGTTTGTTTTTGTGTGGTCTTTTCAGTTGTGGAGGGTGGGTAGAAAAATACTGAACCAGAAATCCTCTGGAGAAAATCTAGGTAGGCCCCAAATTTATTTGCTTTCTTTTTAAAAACATTTTTTGGAAATAAACTTTATAATTTATTGGTAGGTATAGGTAAAGAAACACAATTTTCTAAAACCAAAATTACAACCAACTTACTGACATATGTACCTAATTCTGTTTGAATGCATACCCAAAACATGTCCTTCCCCAACCATACACTGTGCAAGTATAAACAAGAGCTCTACCTCATGACACAGAAGTTCTATTTAGTGTTAATATTGAAAACTAAATAAAATGGACAAAGGCTTTCTATTTTCCTAAGGAATCACTGAGTTCCAGAAACAAATATAACCACAAGTGGCTCTTTGCTAAGGTGCCTTAGTAAGACAGCGTTTTTAGTTAATTTGTGCAGATCCACTCTTGCTTCCCAACTCCAGATGAAACTGATTTTCCACATCCAGTACATATGTGGGCAGATTGCTTTCTTCTGAAAAACATTTGCTATCGCTACTGTGTCCTTCCTGGAATATTTATGCAAATGCATGTTTTACAATTTTAATAATAATATTTTAATAATTATTATTTGTCACATTGTTATATGTCAAACCACTAATAAGTTCTTTACCACATTATTTTAAACCTTTTAACCATTTGAATTGTTAATTTGTAACTTTGATACCTTTTTTTTGTGAATAATTTCTTTTTTGTTAAATTTAATTTGTTATACATGCTTTTAGAGTGCAATTCCTTTCATATTATATGTAAAGAGCACAGTTTTCCAAGTCATTGGTTTTACACAAAGTATTTTCATACCATTTGAGCTTTTATACATGCACTTAGTATATTGATGTCCAACTCCTAGGATTATTTCTATCCCCTTGCCTCTTCTCCTCCCCTTCCTCCCCTTTGTTTTATTAACATTCCTTCATTCCTCTCATCCCCCCTCCCTTGCCACTATAATTCAGTATCATCATAGCAAAGTAATCAATCAACCTTTGGTTTTCTGGGGTTGGCTGACTTCACTTAGCATTATTTTCTCCAACTCCATCCATTTACCTGCAAATGCCATGATTTTATTCTTTTAGTGCTGAGTAGTGTTCCATTGTGTATATATTACCAGTTTCCCTATCCATTCATCTATTGATGGGCATTGGGGTTATTTCCACAATCTAGCTATTGTGAATTTCCAGATTGGCTGCACCAATTTGCAACCCCACCAGCAATGATATCTTTAAATACTTGTTATTATAAGCATTTATTTTCTGTTCCAGATTTTTATTTTGTGTTTGTCTATTCTCTTAGAAATTTTGAAAGCTGAAAGTTTTTTCAGTTTTGTTTAACTGAGTTATTCTCTTACCCTTTGGACTGGCTTTGGTCTCTCTGGAGCCTGTGCACCTCTTAATCCTGAATTTGGTGGTAGAATCACGGTGACCATCATAGGCTTATGGAAGTTCTTATTTCTTGGAGTTTCATAGGTTAGGACATTTTGTAGCCTTTGAAGCATTGTAGTAACATTTATTACCCACCCAGCCCACCATTTCAATTCAGTACAGAAAAACTCCAGTTTAGCTCTTAGATTTTGACTAGTTTTCTTTGCTATATCCCTTTATTTCAGATTCAGTTCAGCATTTTCTTCAATATACTTACTTAGTTCTCTTTTAAATTGGGCATTTCCATTTTTAAGTGTTACCTAAAGTTTGGTTTCTTTTTTTTAAAAAAGATTGTGACTCCCTATTCTCTACCTTGATTTTTTTTTTCTTGTTTTATAAATTCTTCACATTGGAATCTCCCCTCCTCACAAACAGAGTACTTCCAGAATTGTTGATACTCTCTCCCTAATCCCAAAAATCCATCATTGTATTCTGCATTTCCTTAGCCAGCTACCGGAAGCTTCCTTGTGTATCTCCAAACCCGAGGACATCTGTTGCCAAAAGATACTTGCAGTCTTTGTCTTCCATAATCTCTTGGCAGCATTTGACACTGTTGATCCTCTTTAAGATACTCTTGTTTCCTTGACTTATCTGCTATCGTGGTTTTTCTGGTATTCCTTTCAGTTCTCTGTTTGGTGTGCATGTGTCTATCTTGGTTTTCTTCTTGTCCCATTCTGTATTCCCTCAAGGACCCATTTCCAGGTCTTCCTGGTGGTCCAGAGCTTCCAGCCATTCTGTCTTCTGTGTGGTTCTGTCTCAGAATCTCTCATGAGGTTGAAATCAAATGCTGAGGCTGAAATATCTGTTTCTACGATGGCTCAATTTATGGAGTTACTGACAGTCCTGGTGTTCCTTGTGGCTGTTGCCTAGTTTTCTTAGCTTCTCACCTCCTAGGCAGTCTTGATTGGCCAACTCCATAGCTTTAGGCCTGAGGTGAGGCAGAACATTAGGGCAAAAGGACATAGTGGAGGAAAGCAGCTCAAGACATGGCAACCATGAAACAGTGAGGGAGCTTATTTGCTTTCTCCTGTCTTCATTTGAACTGATAATCTCAGATATCTCTTTTCTCAGTTTAGTTGAGGGAAGGGAGGGAAAGTAGTATAAAATGGGTATAGAATCTATTTTTTTGTGTGTTCTGTGGAAGATTTTTCTTTTCCTAGATACCTGGCATGTGCCTGAAAGGCATGCTAATGACCCTACCTTAAAAAAACAGAGCACATTTTTTCTTACTATCAGATCATGTACTAGAATATCCCCAGACATTTCAACCAGAGAATTTGATATCTGGTCTGGATCATTTACTTTGTATTCTAAGTCATAGCTATCTTTTCCAATATTGTAGATCTACTATGGATGGGGTAGATTTTTTTTTTTCAATTTGTGAACAGAAACAGTGAATGATCTAAGATAGCATTTGTCAAACTTTTGTCTTTTAAGCTCTTTTAACTCTTAACAATCATAAGAACCCCAAGAGTTTTTGTTTTTATGGGTTATATCTATCGGTATTCACCTCTTAGAAATTAAAACTGAGAAATTTTAATGTTAGTTCCTTAAAAATAATAGTAATAAAATAATTTCTTATTCATTTTTTTCTTGAAAAATTATTTTATTATTCAAAATAAAAAATGTGAGCAAGCAGACATGGTTTTGCATTTTTATAACTCTTTAATAGAAAGCCGGGTTTTTATATCTGCTTCTTCATTCAGTCTATTGTGATATGTTCTTTTGATTGAAGTTTATTAAAAAAAAAAAAAAAGCCTCACACAGCTGTGTGGTTGGAAAAGTGAGGATATTTCATACTACTATAAAACTTGGGGCTGGGGTTGTGGCTCAGCGGCAGAGCGCTCGCCTCGCATGTGCATGGCCTGGGTTCGATCCTCAGCACCACGTAAACATAAAATGCATTGCATTGTGTACAACTAAAGTAAATAAACAAATACTAAAAAAAATTTAAAAAAAAAAACTTGACAAGTCATAGTTTCTTAAAGGTTAGTTGCAGTGTGGAATCTGAAACCATAACAATGAGCATTTCATACTGTTATATTAAAATCCATTGGTCTGTCTACCATTTTGACTGAATCTTTAATTTATGCACAATTTTGTGACATCAGTCTTTTGGGATATTCTTGTTTGCTAAGTTATGCAGATCTTCCTAATGTTAACATTTTATTATGCAGTTTTAAAAATATACATTAATATCTCTACAAAGCCATCAAAATGTTAAAGCCTTGGGAAGCTGTCAAGCTCATGGTGGCAGATATACATTTTCCAAAATTCTAATTTTTACTTGAAAGCTCAATTTTTAAAAATATTTATTTATTTGCTTTAGTTGTACACAATGCGTTTGTTTTTATGTGGTGCTGAGGATCGAACCCGGGCCGCCCACATGCTAGGAGTGCGCTCTACCGCTGAGCCACAAGTCCCAGCCCCGAAAGCTCAAATTTAAAAACAACATTTTTTTTTTTTTAGTTGTAGCTGAACAGAGTGTCTTTATTTTATTTTTATGTAGTGCTAAGGATTGAACCCAGTTCCTCACCCAGCTAGGCACGTGCTCTGCCACTGAGCTACAGTTTCAGCCCGAGTGCTCAAATTTTATTATTGGCAGAAAATACTGATAGCTTTTTCCCTTGAAGCTTCTTTTTTTTTTTTTTAAAAAAGAAAGTGTCTGCTAAATAGCCAAGACTGAGTAGTCATAATTTGTTTGTAATTGTTCTTTCAATTAAAAATGGTGCTGTGTGGACCAAGACTAGTTCAGCTCACAATTCAGTCAGGTCTATAGTGATTTTCTTCCAATGAGCCTTCTACTTAGGTGCACAGACCAAGTGCTTTGTATGTACTGCCAAGTTCACCACAATTAAAAGGAGTGC
Source organism: Tamias sibiricus (assembly GCA_025594165.1). NCBI lineage: Eukaryota > Metazoa > Chordata > Mammalia > Rodentia > Sciuridae > Tamias > Tamias sibiricus. The sequence continues at coordinate 118,717,545 of CM046663.1, read as the reverse complement.
ACTCAAGGGTTGAACTCTAATACAATTTATCATTTTTTAGCTACTTTACCAAGAATAAATGAAACTGGATTTTTTAAAAAATGTGGATATGTAGTGAAGAATATACCACTAGTATAATTCAATGCCACAGTTAGGTGCCAGCAGCTTTATGTACCATTGCTTTTGCACCATCAGTGCAAATGTCATCCCATTGAAAAAGGCAAGTAGCTGAATTGTAAAGCATGCTACTGTTATATATACAACATTGAATTAAAAAAAAAAGAAAAAGGCAAGTAATATTCAGTGACTTTATTTAGACATATGTATAAGTATTGATACAGATATCACATATTGTATAAAGATGTATATATGTAATATGTTTCTATATAATATATGATATCTATATATGATTTATTTTTGCTTCCCAGGGCCTTACACATGCTAATAAGTAGGTGTTCTACCACTGAGCTACATCCCCCAGCTAGCTGGTATTTTAAGGATAGTTTTAAACTCATAGACCCCCTAAAAAAGTCTCAGGGACCTTCAGAAGTCACACTTTGAGAACTTTTAGTCTAAGTAAGATTTTATTTCTAATATTTAAGTTGCATAGTTCCTGGGGAAATGATGACTAACTTTTAGTGAGCACTTACTCTTGCCTGGCACTGGGTTTAGGTTGTATTATCTTCACTAAGTCTTTGCAACATCTGTATAATATACATATTATTATTCCCATTTTGTAGATCAGGGAAGTTCAGAGAGCTTAAATAATTTGACTAAGGAATACATAGCAAAGCCACTGCCTGAACCCTATGCCATAATAAAAGTTTTCAGTGTGTTTATGCTAGGTTGAGTAGGATAGACAATGCCGTAATTCTTATTCCTAGAGTAAATTTAGATTTTGACATATTAAAAATTTTGTTTGTTTATTTTTAAGGTACTTGGGGTTGAAGCCAGAGCCTTGTATGTGCTAGGTAAATGCTCTATACTGACTATATCCCCAGCCCCATTTAAAATTTTATTGTTAAATTGCCGAGGTTGACTTCAAACTTGAGATCTTGCCTGTCTCAGCCCCCTGGTACCCACATTTTTGTTTTTTGAGGTACAGGTATTGAACCCAGGAGTACATAACCACTAAGCTATACCCCAGTCCCCTTTTTAAATTTTTTTTTTTTTTTTTTTTTTTTTTTTTTTTTTTGAGATGGGTTCTCATTAAGTTGCTTAGGGCCTTCATAAGTTACTGAGGCTGGATTTGAATTTGCAATCCTCCTGCCCTTACCCTCCTAAGTTCCTGGAATTTCAGGCATGTGCCACTGCCTTTTTTTTTTTTTTTTTTTTTTTGGTACTGGTGATTGAACCCAGGGGTACTTAACCACTGAGCCACATCCCCAGCCCTATTTTGTATTTTATTTAGAGACAGGGTCTCACTGAGTTGCTTAGGGCCTCATTAAGTTGCTGAGGCTGGCTTTGAACTCACTATCCTCCTGCCTCAGCCTCCCAAGCCGTTGGGATTACAGGTGTGTGCCACCATGCCTGTCTACATTTTTTTAAAGGAGTAAAATTTTACATTATATAACATTTATCATTTAAACATTTTAAAGTGTATGATTTAGGACTGGGGTTGTAGCTCAGTGGTAGAGCGCTTGCCTAGCATATGTGAGGCACTGGGTTCAATCCTAAGCACTACATAAAAATAAATAAATAAAAATAAGTCATTGTGTCCAACTAAAGAAAAATACTTTTTTAAAAAAGTGTATGATTTCATGGTATTTGGTACAGTTACATAACCGTGCAACCATTGCCACTATCTAGGACCAAAACATTTTTATTACCTCAAAAGGAAATCTCATGTTCATTAAATGCAATGTCTCTCTGTCCCCCTGCCTCCTGGCAACTGCTAGTCTGTCTGTCCCTATAGGTTTGCCTAATCTAGCTATTTCTATAAATAGAATCCTATAATATGTGATGTTTTGTGTCTGACTTCTTTCATTTAGCATATATATATATTTTTCAGTGCTGGGTATTGAACCCAGGGCCTCATGCATGCTAGGCATGCTACTGAGCTACACATCCATCTCAAAACACAGGATGTTTTTTAGATTTGTGTTGTATCCTTTGTGTTCACTCCTTCTTGTGTCTGTATAATAGCTCATTTGTTAACAGCAGTCAAACTAGGGTATCTGCCTAAATCCCAACTGACAGGGTTTGGTTACTCACCCACATAAGAAATAAGCAAATGATATAAAAAAAAAAAAAAAAATGAATTTAATGCAGTTTGGCCAGAAAAGCAGAAGCAACTAGTGTCTCCTGTGGGTCCTATAGAAGCATTACAATTTATAGAAACAAAAGCCAGGAGATATACAGATGTAGATTTAGCCTAGGCTGTGCTAGATAGAGAACATGCCATAATTCTTGTTTTCTTGGTGCTCACCTGAGCCAGGTAGTAGCTTTTGGTTTTCATTGTCAGAATGAGGATGTTCAGAGAGAAAATAACTTTCACCAGGAAGTTGAGGGAAAAAATAACTGAGTGCTTTTCATTTTAATGGGGCCCAGTTACACTTTATATGGGATATACTACGTTTTCTATATCTATTTATCATTTGGTGTACATGTAGGTTGTTTTTACCTTCTGACTATTGTGGATTACGCTATTTTCAATTCTTTTGGACTGACTGACTTTTAAAATGCATTAATTTTTTAAATTTTTTAAAATGCATTAAAGTCCATTAAATCATGGACTTTTATATCCTTCATTAATCATATAGTTAGCAGGACATCATAGTCATTTAGCATGACCTTTGTTCACTTGTTTTCATATATTCTGTAATGAGACTTATTTAATTTTTGTCAGTGCTGCTGTTGGTACTATTGTTAGAATGCATGACTTCTGGGAAACAATAACTTAATTTTTCATTAGCATTTACTGTTGTCTGGCACTAAAATCATATTATCAGACTCTGAGTGTAGCTCAGTGGTGGAGCGCATACTTAGCATGTATGAGGTCCTGGATTCAATTCCCAGCACTGCATGTGCATGTGCACGCACACACACACAAAATCATATTTATTTCGTCTTTGTAGCATGTGTACGAGATAAGTACTATTATGCAGCTATGCACTTTAAAGCCTTACTGTTGTAAAATGAAAGTGTGCTATGGGCATTCATTCAACATGAAACCATATGAAAAATTATGTAGAATTATAATGTTTTATTAAACAAAATAGTGAATTTTTTCTAAAATAAGACTTTATTTCTGTTTTAATATACATATGGCAGAGACTCTGCAGTTTTGGTCTACTAGTTTTTGGTGGCTCCCAAGAGAAAAAAGAGTAGTTACTGGGGAAGAATTAAAAGAATTAATTACCTTGATTGTTTCCACGGATGTGTTTACCTTTTGCTTCAAAGGTTAAACCCTGAGTGCTGTAGATCTCCAAGTACAGAGAATAATTGGTTTGAGATTAGAAGAAAATAATAGCTATAGAAAACTTGATGTCTTTTTTTTAAATATTTATTTATTTGCTTTAGTTGTACACAATGGGTTTAAATGGGTTTATTTGTACGTGGTGCCTAGCACGTACTTGATGTCTTTTGAAGACTGTGCTCAGACTTAATTTGTCGCCATAACAGTGGAAAGCTAAGAGCTGAGAAGGTGAATACACCCATTATTTTCCCACAAATCTGGCTCTTACACCTCCTGTTGTCAAGGCTTTGTAAGTTAAAAGGTGAAATACCTGCTGAATCTGCTAATGGGATCAACCAAGACATTTTGAGTAATTCCCATCTCTTTTTATTACTCTGTTTTGTCTCTTCTGTTGTCTTGTTTCTCTTCATAAGAAGAGCCATGTTTGTATTACTTCAAGATTTGTAAATTTCTCCTCCCAAATTCATGATTCTCAAAGACTTACCTTTTATTTAATTGAATTTAAAAACTGAATGCCTCCCTTGTGCAAGGCATTTTGCAAGGCAGTGCCAATTGATAGAGAAGTAAGACATGATCCCTTTTTTAAGGGAATAGTCTTGTATGCTGCTTTATGTGAAGAGATACAGCTCAATACAAGAGGCATGGGGGAGAGAGCATGTTGTAATAAAAATACACACAGTCAACTTACTGGGTATGCTTTCATATATTATAAATGAAAGGGTCCCTTAAAATGGATTGAATATGAAGTGCCTGATTCTTAAAAGGATGGGACCATTTAGATTAGATTTTCCTCTGGAAACAGCTAAGAAGTGAACCTATAGTTATTGATGCATCCTTGGATTTGGTAAGGCACGACCAGGTTAAGAATTTAAGGAGCTAAGAAGCCTTTTACTCATTACCTACTAGTCAGTTGTTAGACTTTAGATGCTGAATACAATGGCTGTTCTGTCATTCTTTGAAGCCTATACCCTTCCTTGCCCCTCTAGAAGAATAGTTTCCTCACATTTTACTGAGATTATGCAGCCAACCCAGTGTTTTCCTTTTTCCCCCTCACAATTTGTCTGTTTTAACATCCTCTTCCCCACTTGATTTCATTATTAATTCCTCCAAGGAATTAGGTTCATCAGACATAATGTGTGCCATTCTTAAAAATATTTATTATTCATCATAAATAATAATAATAATCAGACATAACTTTCTGACTCCATTCCTTCTTAACTCTTCAGAGACCTGGTACCATCAGTTAATCCACTGATCTAGGTTATTCTTTTCATAATTAATCATTCACCTATTAAAATTCTTGCATTGTCCCACACATGAGCTTTTGGGGATACCTCATATCTAAACTGTAACAATAGCAACAATCAAAATCAGGGCTGGAGGTCTAGCTCAGTGGTAGAGCACTTAACTAGTATACACAAGGCTCTACGTTCCATTCCTAGCACCACCAAAAAACAAAACGAAACAAAATCCCTCAGGTGGATTGAAGTAAACTGCAAAAACATCTATAAGATAGAGAATACTATGGATTAACTAAATATTACATCTTAGAAAAATATTGACTATAGAGGGTTAAATAATAAAAGCAGATTACAAAATTATTTGTATATTCATGTGTTCCCTTCAAAAGTGGGAAGAAAGTAAGAAAAAAAAAAATTCAAAACCGTGTTGAACCAGGCACAGTGTCATGTGGCTGTGGTCCTAGCTACTCCTGAGGCTAAGGCAGGAGGCAAGAGGAATGACAGTTTGAAGCCAACCTGGGTCACAAAGTGAGACCGCATCTCTGAATGAATGAGGAATGAATACATGCATACATACCACACATAATGTTGATATAGCAGGGAAGTGTTATTTGGGTACACTTGATATACTTGATCTGGTTAAAATCAGTAGTAATAAGATCAGTGTTCATACGCAGAAAAATTATGGTTGACCCTGCTCTATTTTCATGGGGAGCCTGTGTTTGTTAGGGGGCAGAAAAAGGAGATTAAGAATAAGCAGATGTACTGTAGTCTTTTGAGAAGTTTGGTGTAAAGATGATGAGGTATAAAATAAAAAATTAAATTGTTCTTTCCTTCCCCACTGCTATGACTCTCCAGCAGTTTTCCTTCCCAGAGCAAGTACTGCTAACAGTCACTGTACATATTATTCTACAGAAATAGGATCACATTATGTATGCTGTTCTGCAGTTCTAGTGATATATAACTTAGACATTACTTTCATGTCCATGTATATAGACATTATGAAATACTACTGTATCATCCTTTCTCAGCCATAGCCTGTATATCTCAGGACTTTTTTGCTTTAAAATTTCCCATCATTTCATGTCATATTTTGAATTGCTTTATAATCCTCAGTATAGCATTTAAGATCTCCCAATATGAAACCAACTTAATATTACAATTTTATCTCCTATCTTGTATACCTGCCCTAGGCCCCAGCCTGTTTTCTCATCTTCTTGTGTCAGAGTGTTGTCTCTTCTTGCCATTCTTTCTTCTTTTTCTCAAATAGACAGATTCTTGGGGGTAGAAGATATGTGTTACTCAGTTTTGTATATGCAGTGCTTTTTGATTTTTTTGAAACTGGGAATTAAAACCATGGGTGCTTGTTGCCACCTGAAGCTATGGCCACTTGGAGCAACGAAGCCGCGGGAAGAAGTTCAGAGGCGAACTGGAAACAAACAGCCTTTTTATTCTGATAACTTTTCTCTCTGGCTCTAACAACGACTTTAACACGCACCACACACACCACCAAACAACCAACACACCAAAATGGCGCAGACCCGATCAGCAATCTCGCTCAAGTCTCTCAAGATCCCAGACCAAGTCCCGCAAGATCCCAGGCCAAGTCCCGTGAGACTACGGAAGGCAGCAATGCCCAAACATCTCCATGGCCCGTAGTCAACCGCAATCTCAGCCATATCCCCAAACAGGGCTCCTGCAGGTGCTTTGCCACTGAGCTACACATCCCCAGTCCTTTTTATTTTGAGATAGGGTCTCACTGAGTTGCCGCAGTTGGCCTCAAATTTGTGATCTTCCTATCTTAGCCTCCCGGTTGCTGGGATTACAGGTGTACACCACTGTGCCCAACTCCATTGCTTTTTTATAATGCATAGCTCATAGTAGATTTTCAGTGAATATTCATATTACTTATTTAAGTCATTTAGTTAGTTATTCAGCTGATATACAGAGATTCACTGAGTGCTGTCAGCTTCAGGATTTTATGTTTCTTATTTCATTACAAAATTCTTTATAGTCTTATAAAAATAAAAACAAAAACTTTTGTTATCAATAGACTGTAGATTTATTGATAACAGATTATGTTTACTTAGTTTTTTTCATTCTTGTAGTGACTAACATAATGGCTATATATAATTAGCATTTAGGAAGTACCAATTAAATAGAACTGAATTAAATTGGAGGGAAAAAGCCAAACAAATGGCTGGACTTTTAGGGAGCCATTGAATATTTGGCAGAATGAATTCCATATCTATAAAAATGACTCTGGATGCTTGTGCTATGTGGCACTTACAGCTTTAAATGAAGAGCTTAGATTTAATGTATTTATACCTGTCATCTGTTTTCATGCCCAAATCACTCTCTACACAACAAAGCTGCTTAAGAATAATTTTTTGTCATAGCAACTCTATTATTTTTAATTTGCTTGTGAAGAAGCAAAGCCATAGGAGTCTTTGAGACTCATAGTCAATCAGGAAAGGCTCATTGAAGTAAGAATTGAAAGAATATACTGTCAGAAATATAGTGACATATTGTCAAATATAGTGTCCTTGGTATCAACCCGAACTTTAGTGATTATGCCCAAGTACCCTTAAGTTCTTTTCCGAGCACTCCAAAATACTTGGCATTCATGAATTCACACATGCATGCATGCAACAACTATTTATTGAGCACCAGTGATATGCCAATTACATGTTAATCTGTATGCAGTAATAAAGTAGTGCATGAGAAAAAAAGAGCCCACCTTCATGGATCGCAGTGAGGTAATAACAGAGCAGACCAGTCACCGGAAACAGATCCTGGTTCCTCTGTTACTGACTTTTGAGCAGCACAGCCTGGCTGTGCATCATTTCCTCCTGTGTAAAAATAGCAGGTTTTAAAGGACTTTAGTCCTTTAAAAAATCTGAGTCAATAAATTGGCAGAAATCCTAATTCTCTGAAAGACAAGGCTGGAATCTCATATCTTTCAGTCTATTCAGTTTCTTTGTGTTTCTTGCTCCCTGTTTCTATGTGGTTGACCTGCTCTCCACTTTCTCCTCTCTAATAAGGGAGAGAGAAAAGTTGAGGCATCATTCTGTTGTGATTGTAATTGAGGTAGGCTTTAAAGTGCATGGTTATGTTCAGACTTATGCTGTAGTGTTTAGAAATATTTCAAAATTTTATGGTTATCTGATAGTGTCTGTTAATCAGGAGCTTGGTGTATTTTTTGTGGTACTGGTGGTGGAATCCAGGACTTTGCACATGCTAGGCAAGTGCTCTACCACTGAGCTACATTTCCTGCCCAATTAGAAACTTTTTTTTTTTTTTAAGAAGCTTTTTTTTAAAAAAAAAATTTTTTTATTTATTTACTTTAGTTGTACACAATTCAATGCATTTATGTTTACATGGTGCTGAGGATCGAACCCGGACCGCACACGTGCGAGGCGAGCGCTCTGCCGCTGAGCCACAACCCCAGTCCCCCAATTAGAAACTTTTAAACCCAGTGTATCTTATTTGTTTTTCTGATTATATAACTTCACCATCACACATAAACACTGTGTTTATGAGGTTGTTTTTTCCTTTTTATTCTTTTCTGCATTTTCTTTAATGAACATTTATTATTATTATTATTAATTATTATTACTAGTACTACTACTACTGCAGTGGAAATTGAACCCAGAGGTGCTCTTCCTCTGAACTATATCCTCAACCTTTTCATTTCTTAAGATAGGCTCTCACTAAGTTGTCCAGGCTGGCCTCAAACTTGCAATTCTGCCTCAGTCTCCTGAGTTGCTGTGATTACAGGCATATGCCACCATTCCTGGCATATATTACTTTTATAACTGGAAAAATTAAGATAACTATGTAAGGAAGTAGAACAGATCCCCCCACCCCAAGCAGTGCTGGGGATCAAGCTTAGGATCTAAACATGTGTTTTATACCACTAAGTTACCCCTGAGCCCCATATTCTAATTTTGAATCTGTCCCTTAGTAGTTAGTGTCACCTTGATCAAGTTTCATAACTTTTTTTTTTGTGCTGTTGTTTCCTCATTAGTGAAATAGGGATAATAATGTTTTGTGAGGATTAAATGTTTTAGCATACACAACAGTGCTTAGCACAGTGCCCATACATCACATTTGTTGTTTCTCCCAGCAAGCAGTTGCCTCACTGACCCCAGTGATGCTGCTTTTCCACTAATAAAGCTCTTTCCACTGTGCCACAATCAACTTTCAGAAATGGACAGTGGATCACACCATTCTTTGCTAAAAGTCTTCCTGTGGCTCCTGTGGTCTGATCACTGCTTACATATCCAGCTCCTCTCCCATTGTCCTTCTTGCCCTCTGTTATAGGTGTATTAAATAACTGGAAGTTTTCCAGATATGCTGTGATTTTGCATGCCTTGGTGTCTGTTTACATGTAGTTCTTTTGCTTAAAGTGCTCTTCTTCTCTGGTTTTGCTGTGAATATTTAATGATCCTTCAAAACTATGTTTAAACCTCCTGTGGAAACCTGGCCTTCTGTGTAGAGTTGATCACTCCCTCAGCATCTACCATAATATATTATAACTGTTTTGTCTCCATGCCTGTCTGTTTAACAAGACAGTGAGCTCCATGATGGTAGGATTACAACCTCTTCTTCCTCCTCTGATGAAGGGCTTTGTGCAGTGATTGGTGTTGAGCAGATGCTTCTTGCACATTGTTGAATTAGTAGTCATGGGTCAGGAGTTTACTAACATTCTGTACTTCTTTCTTCAATTTCTCTAGGCTGCAGGAATTAGTTGATAGAGTGCTGGAACGCTTTCAGGCATCTGGACTAATAGTGAAAGAGTGGAATAGTGTGAAACTGCATGCTACAGTCATGAATACACTATTCAGGAAAGACCCTAATGGTAAGTCCTCATAGAGCTGTAGCACAGCCAGACATGACAGTATACTCTACTTCTGCCACTTGGGAGCTGAGATAGGAGAATTGCAAGTTCAGGGCAACTTAGTAAGACTTTATCTCAAAATAAAAAATAAAAAGGGCTGGGAATGTAGCTCAGTGGTAAGTTGCACCTGGGTTCAATTCCCTGTACCACAAAACAAACAAAAAAGAGCTGTAGCACAGTTGTAATCAGTAAGGCCTTACAGTACTAGAAGTTTAAATAGAATGGCCATCAAAGAATCTCTGATATATCTTTACTTCTAGATCTATTAACTTGTTTCGATGAACCTAGTAGAAATGGGCAGTGACATATCTAATGTATCTTCCATATCTTTTATTTCTGTCACACGTGGGGTTGCCAGATTTAATGAATAAAAAATACAGATTTAAGACTGGAGATGTAGCTTCATGGTAGTGTACCTGTTTAGTGAGGTCCTGGGGTAGATCCCCAGCACTACAAAATAAACAAACAAACAAATAAATAAATGTGTATATGTATATATGTACATGTGTGTACGTATATAATAATGTATGTGTGTATAAATGTGTGTGTATGAGTTGAGATCAGTGGTTCTCACCTGGGTGTGATTTTTACCCCTAGAGGATATTTGGGTTCGTCTGAAGATCTTTTTAGTTGTCACAATTGGGCTGGGGGGTAAGTTTTTAGCATAGTCAGAGTTGTACAACTGTCACCACAATCAGTTTTAGAACATCCCATCACCCTGTCAACAAGACAATCCCATTGACAGTCACTTCTCATTAAATCCTGTCCCCAGCGCTAATTCTAGGCACCATCAGTTCGCTTTCTGTCTCAATGAATTTGCCTGTTCTGGACATTTCCTGTAAATAGAATTGTGCAGTATATGGCTAGCTTCTTTCACTTAGCATAACGTTTTCAAGGTTTATCTATGTTTTAGTATGTATTAGTACTTTATTCCTTTTTTTAAATATATTTTTTAGTTGTTGATAGATCTTTATTTCATTTATTTATAGTAGTGCTGAGAATTGAACCCATACCTCACACATGCCAGGCAAGTGAGCCACAGTCCCAGCCCACTTTATTCCTTTTTATTGCTGAATAATATTTCTTTGTATGAATGTATCACATTTTATCCATTCACCAGTTGATGAACACTTGTATTGTTTATACTTTTTGTCTATTACAAATAATCTATGATGAATATTGTGTGCAGGTTTTTGCAGGGGTATATGTTTTCACTTCCCTTGGGTATATATCTAGGATGGGATTCCTGGGTCATATGATAACTCTATGCATAATATTTTGAGAAAGTGCCAGATTTTTCCAAAGTAACTACACCATTTTACATTTCCACCAGCAATGTCTGACCATTTCAATTTCTCCATGTCTTTATCAGTACTTTCTATCATCTCTGTGTGTGTGTGTGTGTGTGTGTATGTGTGTGTGTGTGTTTTTCCAATTATAGCTATCCTTGTGGGGTATAACCTCATTTTCGTGTGGATTAGAATTTCCCTGATAGTTAATGCTACTTACAGATTTTGAACTTGTCATTAAATATTTCAATCTTCAGATATGATCTGTTTTTTAATTGATAGTTATTTGGTATTAATTTGCTAGTTCTTTTAAAACTGTATATGTCCTCTTTTTCTTAGCAGAGAACCTTTTTTTTAAACAGTGTGGGGCTTGAACCCAGGGCCTTACATGTGCTAGGCAAGTGCTCTACCACTGAGCTACATCTCTATTCCCCAGGGAATTTATTTTTAATTGTAAAATATGTTTGGGATTGGGGTCTTTGGTTAAGAGAATACTTCTCATTAGAGAAATAGTTCCACAGTCACCTATGTGTATAGCTAAAATGTATTATATTTGTGGAGTTGTTAGAACTCTGGATAAATTTTATCAGTTTTGACCTGGTATTTTCTACATCTGTATAAGCAAAAGAACACACTCAAAGGTGAAAATGTAATTGTTTTTGAAGGTCTGTCAGTAGGCAGGAAAGGTTTGATATTTCAGAAAATATTCTGAAAGTTAAATAATTCTTAAGAATACTTTGAATTTTCTCTTCCCAGTACTCTTCTGTGTATTGAATTTTTATTTGAAAGGGACCTGAAACGATGTGTTGCTTTTTCTGTTTGCCTTTCCTTTGATATTCCTCTTCTTTTTTAAGGACATCTTTTGGAATATCAGCCTACATTGACAAAAGAAGCTAGAGCATGGCTTTGTTTAGGCCAAGGGCATAGATTTTCTGTATTCTGTGTAGAATGTTTGTAAGAATACCTTTGATTGCAACTAAAGGGCTCTTTTTCATTCAAGGGGAGTCCTTAAGTCAACCCAAAGCCTTGTTGCCATCAGTTTTGACAAAAGTGTGAACTTTTATGTATTTTTACATACTTAAAATTACATGCAGCTTATCTTGGGTTTGTAGATGGCAAGGAACCTTTGGAGACAGAGTCTCATCTCAACCTCTGACTCTGTAAGGAAGAACTGAGGTCCATGGAAGAGATATAATTTGCTTAAGAATGTAGCTAGTTCCATAGTTATTAAGTATGTGCCATGAGTACTTGGAGAATGTTGAATGAATAAATGTATACTAAATGAGTTGGTGACAGAGCTGGCACTAGAAACCATCACCTGATTCATAGCCTGTTGTTTTACCCACCATATATGCACTTTCCAGGTAGTGCATGAATGTTTTGCTAGTTGTAAACCTATAGAAATCCAAGAGAATACAAACAGATACATAACCCAAGCTTCTCCTCTAACATTATCTTTGGAATATTTACAGCTGAAGGCAGGTACAATCTCTACACAGCTGATGGCAAATATATCTTTAAGGAAAGAGAGTCATTTGATGGCCGGAACATTTTAAAGGTCAGTATGAAGCAGAATGAATTGGAAATCCTTTGGCATGGTGTCCTACATAAGAGAGGAAAGCAAATTGTTCTCCTTTTAACAGTAGAGTATATTTTTTCTCATGCTTTTCTTGAAGATCATTGATTGAAAGGGTTATTAATTTTTTTTAATGTTCTAAAAAAGTAGAAATCCTCTTGACTCTGGTAAGGCCTTGGTACTTCTGAATACTTAAAATTGGTGACTTATGAAAAAATGAGGGAGGAGCCAGCACAGTGGCACACACCTGTAATCCCGGCTACTTGGGAGGCTGAGGCAGGAGAATCTCAAGTTTGATGCCAGACTGGACAACTTAGTGGGACCCTGTCTCAAAATAAAATAAAAGAGCTGAGGCTGCTGCTTAGTGGTAGAGTGTCCTGGGATTCATTCCCCAGAACTTCAGGAAAACGAAAAAAGAATAGAAATAGAAAAAATGAGGGCCTGAAGGGTGTAGCTCAGTGGTAAAGTGCTTACCTAGCATTTCTGAGACCCGGGTTTCCATCTCCAGCACCACAAAGACGACAACAGAAAGGAATGATGAATATCCCGACTAATTAGATCCATAGGAATAAGTGTTTTACTCTATACTTAATGTCTGCAGGTTTGAGATGCTTTTTCTTGAAATCTCCCAAACTACCCCAGAGATGACATGAAAGTAGCTCCCTCTAGTGTTAACAAGCACCATTATACCAGTTACATCAGTAGTACCTTTACTAATTCACTCGTAATCATTTTTTAGAGATGGGCCCAGTGAGATATTAGGAGAGCATTTAGTCTAATTTCCCATTTCAATCTCTAGTATGAGATCTTCTATGGTTAAAGTGACTTGCCAAAGGTAGTACTAGTTAGTAACAGTGACTGGAATCAACAAAAATACGGAAAACCCACAAATAAAGCATGGTTTCTGCTGTCTCCTGTAAGAATGCTTAGTGTTCAGGTAGATATTATTAGATATTTGAAACTGGGTGTGTCTGTCTAAATTGGGATAATTTATGGTTAAAACTTGTTTTGTAAATGTTGTTTCATAAATGTTGTGTGCCGGGTAGTTTAAAACTGTGGCCAATTAATCAGCCTTTGGGGGCTGGTGGTGTGTAGCTCAGTGTTAGAATAGGTACTTAGCATTGCAAGGCCCTGGGTTCAATACCCAGCCCTGCCCACTTCCCAAAAAAAGGGCAGACTTTTGTATTGAATGTAATACTCACACTAACATGATTGTATACCATCTTCTAGACCATGTTCCTTGAAGATGAAACAGTCATTACATAATCCCTACATTCTAAGAGTTTTCTGTCTTTGAGGAACATAGATAGTTAACAGGCAATTACAGTATAAAATGATGGTGGCAAGTAGTATAAGAGAAGTACCTTCAAACACAGGTAGTTAGGACGAAGTGTTTTTTAGTATAGATTTTAATATTTTACTCCTTAATCATTAATTCCAGAAAAGATAATCTTACACCTAAAAGGTAATGAAATTTTCTTTGAGAATAATGATAAATTTTGGGCTGCATAGTTTATCTTTTACCAAATACACAAGGTAAAAACTATGTATTTGTAAAGTAGCTATAGTATACTGTCTTTTGGAATTACCACAAATGGACATGTTTTTCTCAATTAGAACATGAAAACCCATGACCCCTGAAACCCTTGAAATAAAAAAAAATTAGAAAACCAGTGAATTATGTGTGTGTGTGTGTATATATATATGTATGTATTTATATATATATATTTATATATATTTATATATATATATACACACACACGTTTTTTTTTTTAAATTTTATTTTTATGATTTTTAATATGTACAGCTCATATGGTTTTATACCAGATGAAATTATTATGTTAAGAAAGAAAGAAAAAAAACAATTTTTACTAATAAGATAGGAACTGACTTGGAATAAACAGAAAGGTTAACTGCATTGGTTGTTAAAGAACCCTAGCATATGTGTGCAGCATATTAATAGCTACATAGGCCAAGGATCAGGGATGCTGATGCTGGGAGGTAGCCTTGGGAAAAAAAGTCAACTTCATCAACTATTCAAAGAGAAACAAAACAAGAAAGAAAGTCATTGCTCATTGCTGTGAGAATTTAATGAGTAACAGCCAATTGCTATTCTACTCCATGAAGAGAATTGGTCCTTTTGGCTCAGCATAATATTGTGTTCTGGGTACCTTAATAAGAAAAAAAAACAAAACAAAAAAAAAAAAAAAAAAAAAACAAAAAAAAACAAACCCTAATGGCTGTAGGAGGTGGAAGCACATTTTTCTTTCGTACAGCTTTTTAAAGTTGTTGTAGCTGTAATAGACTAGCATCTGGTTATCCCCTGTTAAAATAAGAATTTTTCCCCCCAAGACAGGCTTTGAATGAAGAACTAAAAACTAAAGAGTCATTCTCCTGTGTTATTCAAAGCAGAAAAGGAACAAACATACTCAATTATTTTTATTTTTTAATGGTAGACTGACAGTTATAAAAGAAGGATGTATTAGTGAAGACTAGCTAGGCCAAATTAACAGGATGATGTCCTCTCCGAGAGATTCTAAGAGAAAGCAACAAAGATACTGTTTGGATAGCCATAGGCAGTGATCATCATGAAATTGGAGCCCTTATGCTGACTTAAAGACATACTGCAGGGCTGGGGTTGTGGCTCAGCGGCAGAGCGCTCGCCTAGCACGTGTGCGGCCCGGGTTCGATCCTCAGCACCACATGAGAATAAAGGTATTATATACAACTAAAACAAATAAATAAATATTAAAAGAAAAAAAAGACACTGCAGGGGAATAACAGCTCCCTTACTAGCTGGAAGTAGAATGGTCATTAACTGCCAGCTTCAGGAGAGAGAAGTTATGGCATTCTGCTTGGGGGGTTATGAAGTGGTTTAAAAGCAATAGAGTCAGTTTTCTAAGATTTTGCTCTCAGCCAGTTGAACCAGGGATATAATATTAACTGCTCACAAGCAAAGCATCTGACTGCAGTGAAGAGGTGGCATTTTTAAAAAAATATTTTATTTGTTTTAGTTGTACACAATGCCTTTATTTTTACATGGTGCAAAGGATCGAACCCGGGCCGCGCACATGCAAGGCGAGCGCTCTACCGCTGAGCCACAACCCCAGCCCGAAGAGGTGGCATTTGAGCCCTATACTGGTACTCTCCAGAGAAGGTGATATGGCACAAATAAAGGCTCAGTCATGTATTTGAAAAAGGATGGCAAGTACTGCAGGTCCAAAATCAAAGGACACAGTAAAGTACCATTTCCTTAGACACTTAAAAACATTTGGAAAATATAAGCCAAGTCAAGGGAGAAGAATTTGTACCTTTTCTGTTTCAAAAATAAGGCTCTGATTTGGAAAGAGAGGGAATCGGCAGTATTAAACTATGTTAATTTTTAATACTTTGGCCTATGATTATTTTAACTCATCAGATGGAGACTTTTTTTGAAAGGTGTGAATGAGAGTCACTCAAATATTTCATTGGTCCCATCTCTGTTCCTTAGAGCCCTTAAAAGGACAATCAGAATGAATAAATTTTTTATTAACACATATTAATTCTACAGATTCATGTGTTTTACTGTGACATTTCCATACATGCATATAATTTATGTTTATCATGTTCATCATATCTACTCTTCCTTCTACCCTTTCTCACTGTCCCCTCTTTTGTGCTTCCCCACAGCCCCACTTCCTGCTCCTAAAAATCCCTCTTCTACTTTCAGGTCATGTTTATTTTATTTTTTAGTTTCTGCATATGACAGAAAACATGGGATAATTTTTTTTGTCTGACTTGTTTCATTTCACATGATGTCCTCTAGTTCCATCCATTTTCTTGCATATAACAGGATTTCATTATTCTTTATGGCTGAGTGATACTCCATTGTGTGTGTGTGTGTGTGTGTTTCATATTTCTTTTATCCATTTACCTGTTGATAGGCACCTTGGCTGATTCTGTATCTTGGCTATTGTGAATGTGCTTCAATAAACCTGGAAATGCAGATATATCTTTTGTATGCAGACTTCATTTCCTTCACATATATACCCAGGAGAGATATATAGCTGGATCATATGGTAGTTCCATTTTTAGTTTTTTGAGAAACTTCTATACTTTTTTCCAGAGTGACTGTACTAATTTACATTCCCACCAACAGTGAATATGGGTTCCTTTTTCTTTTTTTATTATTTTATTTTATTTTGGTACCAGGGATTGAACTCACGGGTATTTAACCATTGAGTCACATCCCCATCCCTTTCTTATATTTTATTTAGAGACAGGGTCTCACTAAGTTGCTTAGGGCTTCACTAAGTCACTGAGGCTGACTTTGAACTTATAGTCCTCCTGTCTTAGCCTCTTTAGGGACTGGGATTACAGGTGTGCACCGCTGCACCCAGCATGGGTTCCTTTTTCTCCATATCTTCACCAGCATTTTTTTTTTTTTTTCCCTTTCTCTTCTGGCTCTGGGGATTGAACCCAGGGCCGTTCTACATCCCCAGCCCCCCTCCCCTTTTTAAAATTTTTTAATTTTGAGAATGGGTCTTGCTAAGTTGCCTAGACTGACCTTGATATCCTCTTGTCTCAGCCTCTGGAATAGCTGAGTTTATAGGCATACCTGGCCAGAATTTTTTAGTTTTTCTTTTTTGGTAATAGCCATTCTAACTGGAGTGAGATGAACTCTGAGTGTAGTTTTTATTTGCATTACCCCGATGACCAAAGATACTGATCATTTTCTCGTGTATTTATTTGCCATTTGTATGTCTTCTTTTGAGAAGTGTCTGGTTAGGTCATTTGCCCATTTTTTGATGAGATTATTTGGGTTTTTTAAATTAGGGTTTTGGAGTTTTTTTTTAATTTAATATATTCTGGATATTGTTTACTCTGTTGTGCAGAAACTTTTTAATTTGATTCAATCCCGTTTGTCAGTTCTTGCTTTTTCCCCCTGAGCTGTTGGAATCTACCCAGGAAATCATTGCCTGTGCCAATATCTTGAAGTGGTTCTCCTATGTTTTCTTCTAGTAGTCTTTTTTTTTTTTATTTTTATTTTTTTGGTACCAGGGATTGAACTCAGGGGCACTTGACTACTGGGCCACATCCCCAGCCTTTTTTGTATTTTATTAGAGACAGAGTCTCACTGAGTTGCTAAGTACCTCGCCATTGCTGAGGCTGGCTTTGAACTTGTGATCCTCCTGCCTCAGCCTCCCAGGTGCTGGGATTACAGGAGTGTGCCACCGCTCCCGGCTCTTCTAGTAGTTTTAATGTTTTTGGGCCTTAAAGATCTTTGATCCTTTTTGAGGTGATTTTTGTATAGGGTGAGAAATAGGAATCTAGTTTTAATCTTTTACATGTAGATATCTGTTTTTCCCAGCAGTGTTTGTTGAAGAGGCTATCCTTTCTCCAGTGTGTTTTTGGCACCTTTTTTGGGGGGGAATCAATTGGCTAAAGGTGCATAGATTTTTTTAAAATATTTATTTATTTGCTTTTAGTTGTACACGATGCATTTTATTTGTACGTGGTGCTGAGGATCAAACCCGGGCCGCACACGTGCTAGGTGAGCGCTCTACTGCTAAGCCACAATCCCAGCCCCCAGGTGCATAGATTTATTTCTGGGACCTCTGTTTTTGTTGTGTTGGTCTATGTGTGTTTTTTACACTAGGACCATATGGTTTTTGTTACTATGGCTCTGTAGTCTGTTTTAAAATCAGGTATTGTGATGCTTTCAGCATTTCTCTTTTTGCTCAGGATTGCTTTGGTTTTGTTCAGATTTGAGTATCCATATGAACTTTATATTGTTTTTTCTAGTTCTGTGAAGAATATCTTTGGTATTTTGGTGGGGATTGCATTGGATCTGCAGATCACTTTGTATCACTTTGGGTGTATGCTAATTTTAATAATATTAATCTCCAAATCCATGAACATGGAATGTCATCCTATCCTTAGTGCCTTCTGCAATTTCTTTTTTCAATGTTGTGTAATTTTTATTGTAGAAGTCTTTCAAATCCTTAATTAAGTATTTGTAGGTATTTTATATTTTTGTGTGTGGCCATTGTGAATGGGATTAATTTCCTGATTTCCTTCTCAGCAGGTTCATTACTGTTGTATATATAAAAGCTACTGATTGCTAAGTGTGGTAGTGCAGACCTGTAATCCCAGCAACTCAGGAGGCTGAAGCTGGAGGATTACAAGTTTAAGGCCAGCCTGGACAACTTAGTGAGACCCCTCTCTCAAAATAAAAATAAAAAGAGAGGGCTGGGGATGTGGCACATGCCTAGCAATGTAAGAAGTCCTGGGTTCAGTCCCCAGTACTACCAAAAATAAAAAGAAGAAGCTATAGATCTTTGTATGTTAATTGGTGAGAGTAGATACCCTTGTCTTGTTCCTGATCTTGCAGGAAACACTTTTAATTTTTCCCTGTTGAGTATGATGATGGCTATGGGTTCGTCATATGTAGCCTTTGTTATGTTGAGGTATGATCCTTCTATACCTCATTTATTCAGGGCTTTTATCATGAAGGGATGTTGAATTTTATCAAAGGCCTTTTCCATATCTATTGAGAGGATCATGGGATTTTTATCCTTGATTTTATTTATGAATTATATTACCTTTATTGATTTGTATATGTTGAACCATTCTTGTAATCCTGGAATGAAACCAACTGGATCATGATGTATGATCTTTTTAATGTGCTATTGAAATGCAAGTATTTAATTAAGGTTTTTTTTTTCCCCCTCAGTGAAACCCTGTTTTGCATTTGCATTTTGCACTGTGGATACTTGTCAGTAGTTTTCATTTTTGGTTGTGTCCTTATCAGGTTTTGGTAGCAGGATAATAATACCTTCATTGAATGAGTTTGGAAGTGTTTTCTCCCTTACTAATTTGTGGAATAGTTTGAAGAGCATTGGTGTTAGTTCTTTAAAAGTCTGGTAAGATTCCATCCAGTCTTGGGCTTTTCTTTTTTGGTACCGGGGATTGAACTCAGGGGCACTCGACCACTGGGCCACATCCCCAGCCCTTTTTTGTATTTTATTAGAGACAGGGTCTCACTGAGTTGTTAAGTGCCTCGCCATTGCTGATGCTGGCTTTGAACCCGCAATCCTCCTGCCTCAGCCTCCCAAGTGCTGGGATTACAGGCGTGCGCCACCGCGCCTGGCTTTGGGCTTTTCTTTGTTGGGAGACTTTTTTCCCCTTTAGTACCAGGGTGGAAGCTATGAGTGCTCTATCACTGAGCTACATCTCCATCCCTTTTCAGTTTTTATTTTGAGACAAGGTCTTGTTAAGTTGCCCAGGTGGACCTTGGACTTAGAATTCTTCCTCATCCTCCCAAGTACCTGGGATTACAGGTGTGTGCTCAGCTGTTAGAAGTCTCTTTCTTACTTCTTCAGTTTCATTACTTGTTATTCATTTATTTAGAGTTTTTATATCCTCTTGGTTTTGATAGGTCACATGTTCTCAGAAATTTGTCCACTTCTTCTAGATTTCCAATTTGTTGGCATATAGTTTGTCAAAATATTCCCTAATGAGCCGGCCGCGGTGGCGCAGGCCTGTAATCCCAGCACTTGGGAGGTTGAGACAGGAGGATCGTGAGTTCAAAGCCAGCCTCAGCAGTGGCGAGGCACTTAGCAACTCAGTGAAACCCTGTCTCTAAATAAAACACACAAAAAGGGCTGGGGATGTGGCCCTGTGGTCGAGTGCCCCTGAGTTCAATCCCTGGTACCAAAAAAAAAAAAGAAAAGAAAAAATCCCTAGTGATCCTTTGACTTTCAATGTTGTCTGTTATAATGTCTCCTTTTTCATCTCTAATTTTATTTTTGGGGGGTCTTCTGTCTCTTTCTTCTGATTAACTTAGCCAAACTTTTTGTCAATTTTGTTTTTATCTTTTCAATGAACTAGTTATTTTTTGCATTGATACTTTGTATTGTTTATGAAGAATAAATTTAAGGGCTGGGGTTGTGACTCATTGGTAGCGCTCTTGCTGACCATGTACTGGGTTTGAGTCTCAGCACCAAATATAAATAAATAAATAAAATAAAGGTCCATCAACATCTTAAAATATTTTTTAAAAAGAATAAATTTAAGTGAGATCTTTGTTTTATTTGCTTTAGATAAATTTTTTACAAGGGAGTTTTTTTTTAAGAACCCATAATTTATTATTTTTTGTTGACAAAAATGTATACATAAAGCACTTATGTCCTGTTTAGCAAATAATCATAAACAACACAAGTATTACCAAGGTCAGAAAGTAGAAAAATGCTCCCACAATATTCCTGTCTTTGCAACTCTTTAGTCTGTCTCTCTATAGACTAACAAAGACATAATCAAGTTTTTGAGCACTCAGTGTAGAGAGGCTTATTTTGACTGAATATTTGGTTTTGAAATGTTGAAAAGAAAAATTAATTTTTACTTTTTCTAGGGAGGAGAGAAAAGAGGTAGGATTTAGAACTGTATAGCCACTTTAAAAAAATATTTAATAGACTTTAGAGTAGTTTTTTGTTTTTTTTTTTTGTACTGGGGATTGAACTCAGGGGCACTCGACCACTAGGCCACATCTCCAGCCCTTTTTTTGTATTTTATTAGTGAGACCCTGTCTCAATGAGTTGCTAAGTGCCTTGCCATTGCTGAGGCTGGCTTTGAACTCGCGATCCTCCTGCCTCAGCCTCCCAAAGTGCTGGGATTACAGGCGTGTGCCACCGCGCCCTGCTCTAGACTTTAGAGTAGTTTTAAGTTCACAGCAAAATTGATCAAAACAGTGTCCCCATATACTCCACTCATGCACATGCATAGAGTCCCCTGCTGCACCACAGTGATACATTTGTCACACTTGGTGAACCTACATTGACACATCATTATCACCCCAAATCCATAGTTTATGTTTGGATTAACTCTTGGTATTATACATCCTGTGTATTTGGACAAATGTATAAGTGGTGTGTATCTACCATTGTTGTACCATGCAGAGCAGTTTCACTTCCCTAAAAATCCTCTGTTCTGCCTATTTATCCTCCCTCTCCTTCAGCCCATCAAGCACTGATCTTTTTACTGTCTCCGTAATTCAGCCTTTTCCACAATATTAGATAGTTGGAATCCTACAGCATGTAGCCTTTTTAGATTGACTTCTTTCACATGGTAATGTACATTTATTATTTATATATTTATGTTATATTTATATATTTATAATTTATATATTTATTTCATAGCTTAATAGCTAATTTCTGTTAGTATTGAATAGTATTTCATTGTCTGGATGAAACAGTTTATTTATCAATTTACTTTTTTTTTTTTTTAGTACCGGGGATTGAACTCAGGGGCACTCGACCACTGAGCCACATCCCCAGCCCTTTTTTGTATTTTATTAGAGACAGGGTCTCACTGAGTTGCTAAGTGCCTCACCATTGCTGAGGCTGGCTTTGAACTCGCGATCCTCCTGCCTCAGCCTCCCAAGTGCTGGGATTACAAACTTACTTTTTTTTTTTTTTTTTCAACATTTATATTTTAGTTGTAGGTGGACACTATACCTTTATTTTATTTTTACGTGGTGCTGAGGATCAAACCCAGTACCTCATGCATGCTAGGCGAGCACTCTTCCTCTGAGCCACAACCCCAGCCCTCAGTTTGCCTTTTGAATGACATCTTGGTTGCTTCCAAAGTTTGACAGTTATGAATAAAGCCACATACATTTGTATGCTGCTTTTGTGTAGATATGTTTTTATCTCCTTTGGATAAATAATTACCAAGGAGTGCAATTTAAGTATGTGTAATTTTTTTTAAAAGTTGCCAAATTGTCTTCCACAGTGGCTGTATTTACCATTTTGCATTCCCACCATCAATAATTGAGAGTTCTGTGTCTCCACATCCTTGCCAGCATTTGTTATAGTCATTGTTTTGGGTTTTGGCCATTCTGATAGGTTTATAATGGTCTCTCATTTTTTTTTTTTAATTCTCTAATGATGATGTTGAACATCTTTTCATATACATATTTGCCATCTTGCATATCAGCTTTGGTGAGGTATCTGTTCAGATCTTTTAGCTACTTTATAATCAGGTTTTTCTTATTGAAAACAAAGAGTTCTTTGTGTTTTTTGGATAACAATTCTTTAACCTATGTGTCTTTTGTAAAGACACATTTCAGTAAGGAGATATGAGGGAGGGGAAGGATGAAAAAGGAAGAGCAGAACCTGTCTCAGTCTGTGGCTTGTCTTCTTATTTTCTTGATACTGTCTTTCACAGAGCACAAGTTTTTATTTTAATGATGTCCTGCTTATGAATTCTTTCTTTCATCATTTGTTATATCTAAAAAGTCACTGCCATATCTAGAGTTGTCTAGGTGTTCTTCTATGTAATCTTCTAGGAGTATGATAGTTTTGCATTTTACATTTGGGTCTGTATCTATTTTGAGTTCATTTTTGAGAAGAGAGTAAGTTACTGTTCGGATTTATATTTTTGCATGTGGATGTCCAGTTATTCCTGTACCATTTGTTGAAAAGACAGTTTTGCTGGGCTTGGTGGCACATGCCAGTAATCCTAGCTATTGAGGGAGGCTGAGACAGGGGACTCGCAAGTTCCAGACTTCCCTGGTGTACTTATGAGATCCTATCTCAAAAATAAAATAAAAAGGGCCAGGGGCCGGGGTTGTGGCTTAGTAGTAGAGCACCTGCCTACCATGCGTGAGGCTCTGGGTTCAATCCCTGCTATCACATAAAAATAAACAAATAAGCCGGGCATGGTGGCGCATGCCTGTAATCCCAGCACTTTGGGAGGCTGAGGCAGGAGGATCGTGAGTTCAAAGCCAGCCTCAGCAATGGCGAGGCACTTAGCAACTCAGTGAGACCCTGTCTCTAAATAAAATACCAAAAAGGGCTGGGGATGTGGCCCAGTGGTCGAGTGCCCCTGAGTTCAATCCTCGGTACCACAAAAAAAATAAATAAATAAAATAAAAATAAAATAAAATAAAGGTATTGTGTTCATCTATAACTAAAAACATATTTTTTTTTTAAAAAAAGGGCTGAGATTATAGCTCAAAAATAGAATGTTTCTGGGTTTAGTTCCCTAATACTCCCCACCCTACCCCCCCCCCAAAAAAAAAAAAAAAGAAAGAAAGAAAAGACTATTTTGATCCGTTGTATTGCCTTTGCTTCTTTGTCAAAATCAGTTGACTACATATACATGTGGGTCCTTTTGGAGCTGTCTGTTCTGTTCCAAGCATTTGTGTGTCTGATCTTTTGTGAATACCACACTGTCTTGATTATTGTACATCTCAAAGTTGGGTAGTATCAGTCCTCTGACTTTGTTCTCTTTCAGTATTGTATTGGCTGTTCTGGTCTTTTGTCTTTCCATATAAACTTAGAAATCACTTTTTTTGGGGTGGGGATGGTACTGGGGAGTGGACCCAGGTATGCTCTCCACTGAGCTACATCCCCAACTCTGTTTTTATTTTGAGGCAGCTTCTCACTGAGTTTCCCACTCTGGCCTCAAATTTATAATCATCCTGCCTCAGCCTTCTGAGTAGCTGTGATTAGAGGTATGAATGACTGCACATGGCCTTTCTGGGATTTTGATTGAGATTGTTTTGAATCTGTAGATAAAGTTGGGAAGAATTGATGCCTTGGCAGTATCCAGTCTTCCTATTTATGAATATGAAATATCTCTCTATTTAGTTCTTCTTTGATATGTTTTGTTAGAGTTTTCTAGTTTTCTTGAGTAGATGTTACACATATTTTGTTAGGTTTACACTTGAGTACTTCATTGTTGAGGTACATGATGTTGAGGTAAATGATACTATTGTTAATTGTAAACTCCACTTGTTCATTGAAAAGTGATTGAATGTTGTGTATTGATCTTATAGCCCACAAGCTTGCTATAATTACTTGTTAGTTTTAGAGTTTTTTAAAAAATTCTTTTGAATTTTCTACCCAGACAATCATGTCAGTCTGCAAATAAAGACAGTTTTGTTACTTCCTTCCCAATCTATACGCCTTTTATTTCCTTTTCTTGTTTTACTGCTTACCTAGGATTTTCTGTGATGCTGAAAGGCACTGGTGAGAGGGAACATCTTTGCTTTGTTAAGATGTTAGCAAGAAAGCTTCAAGTTTCTCACCATTAAGTATGATGTTAGCTGTAGGCTTTTTGTAGGGTTTTGTTTGTTTGTTGAGGTACTGGGGCTTGAACCCAGAATCTTGCACATGTTGGGCAAATGCTCTACCATGAGTTTCCATTGTAGTTTTTTTTTTTTTTTTTTTTTTTTTTAACTATTAGACTTGTCCACACTGAGCATCCAGCAGTGTGTCAATTGCTTTTTAGGGTTTCCTACTCTGGAAGTTTCTCCTTTCTGCTGGGTAAGTTGTGATTCATTGTATCCTCCTCTGTGTGTTTCCAATTTAGAGGACAGCAGTTTATCCTGTGACCTCATTTCTCTGCAGATCTAAAAAGGTGTTTTTTTTTAAGTCTTTTCAGCTTTTTACTTGTTATTAAAATGAAATGGTGACTTCTAAACCTTTATGCTGGACCAGAATTCAAAAGACTCATAACCTTTTTAAAAAAGGTAATGAGGGCTGGGGATGTAGCTCAGTGGTAGAGCACTTAGCATGAGCAAAGCCATGGGTTTGATTCCCTAGTTGGAAAAAAGATATTAATGATAGCAAAGGAAGAGTAGCATTTATAAAGTGTATTATTTTGGACTGAGGATGTAGCCGAGTGGTAGACTGCTTACCTAGCATGTGTGGGGTCCTCCCCAATATGTTATTTTACTTGAGGAAGAAAAAAAATTTTATTATCTGATTTTATTATCCAATTTCATATTCAGCCATGTAATATATTGTTCTTGAAAATAATTTTTAATCACTTGGCTTTTTAGATTTTTTCCCTCAAAACTCAAAAATTTCAGGAAGTTTTTCATTGAATGTCTCATTAGTAAATGTTCTGTTGCACTCTGGTAGCAGGATAAATAACAGCAAATTGAACTTAGGGTAAAAGTTAATCTTTTGACTTTCACTATAGCTATGGTATCATTTTTACTACCTGATATGTCTGTGGCTTGAGATTTTAATCTTATGTAAGTAAAGTCACTAAGCAAATGTCACTTCCTTCATAAGCTTTGTTTTCAAAATAAATTGGCTTTATTGATTTCACACATACAATGATTAAATTTTGCTAGAAATCAGACAAAAATCATCTGTTGAGCATCTCTGCAATATAGTAAACCTGCTTTGAAAATATATTGTACATATCGATCGATTAGTTCTAAAAATTGTATTTTATAAAATTATGCTAATTATCTCTCCATTTCTCCTTGTCTGTTATTTAATGTTTTGTTTTCTGTTTCTGAAGCTAAAACCCCATAATTATAGTTCCCTGACCTTCAGAGAAAGATCAGCCTGATTTCCTTGAACAAAACTGGGATGTTTTACTCTAGCTAAGCTTAAGTTTTTATCAGGGAATCGAGAACTGTGGGTTTTTTTTTTTTTTTTTTTTTTTTTTTTTTTTGTATTTTTGTTAGAGACAGGGTCTTACTGAGTTGCGAAGTGCCTTGCCATTGCTGAGGCTTGGCTTTGAACTCGAAATCCTCCTGCCTCAGCCTCCCAAGTGCTGGGATTACAGGCGTGCAACACCGTGCCCAGCGGAATTGAGAACTTTTAAAAAAGAAAAATGTGAATAACAGTTTTGAAAAAGAACCAAATAGAAATGTAAGAACTGTGGCAGGTGGCAGATGGGATCATGCATATCTGTAATTCCAGTGACTTGGGATGCTGAGCCAAGAGGATTGTAAGTTCAAGGCCAACCTCTGCAACTTAGTGAGACCCAGTTTCAAAACAAAAGATAGAAAGGATTAGGAACTAGGTGTGATGGCACATGCCTGTAATCCCAAGGGCTCAGGAGGCTGAGGCAGGAGGATCACAAGTTCAAAGCCAGCCTCAGCAACTTAGTGAGGCCCTAGAGGCCCCTAAGCAACTCAGTGAGACCTGTCTCTAATAAAATACAGAAAGGGGCTAGAGATGTATATCAGTGGTTAAATGCCCCTGGATTCAATACCCTGTACCAAAAAAAAAAAAAAAAAAGATTCGGGATGTTGCTTAGTGGTAGAGCTCTCCTGGGTTCAATCCCTAGTACTGGGAAAGGAAAGAAAAGAGGAAGGGGTAGGGAAGGGAAGGATTGTATGAAATGTAGTGGTTGAGTTTAGGAGCATATTAGACATAACTGGAGATGGAAATAGTGAACTAGAAGTTACATGGAAAGAAATTACTTAGAATGTAGTGTGGACAGAGAGAAAGATAAAAATCACAAAAGAAAGAATAAGACACAAGATAGAGTCAGAAGATCCACCATGTATCTAACTGGAGTCTCAGAAGGAGAGGAAAGAGAGAATGAGCCACAGGTAGTGGAATACATCAATCTACAGATCAAAGAAGCCCAGTCAGTACATTTTAAACAGGAGTTCTATTAAATGAGCTATCTAGTATTGCTTTTCTACAATTTGGGACTGTATTGTAGACAATATTTGCTGCTTGAGCCCCAGCTGTTTTTAAACCAAATAACCAAAATTTATTGGCAATATTCACATTATAAAGAACAAAAATCAGGAAATTCAGCCAAGGAATGCTTTTCTTTTTTCTTTATTTTTAAAGGAATACTTTTCTTAAATTAACTATTAAAAAAGAAAGATTAAAGTATTCAGGAATTTTTCATTTCACCCTTTTCCTTAGTCTTCTGTAAGTCTGAAAATGTGTCAAAATAAAAATTTAAGCCAGGCGTGGTGGCGCACTCCTGTAATCCCAGTACTTGTGAGGCTGAGGCAGGAGGATCACGAGTTCAAAGCCAGCCTCAGCAATGGCGGGGCACTTAGCAACTCAGTGAGACCCTGTCTCTAATAAAATACAAAAAAAGGGCTGGGGATGTGGCCCAGTGGTTGAGTGGCCCTGCGGTAAATCCCCAGTACCAAAAAATAATAATAATAATAATAATAATAATTTAAAAGGAAAGAAGGAAAGACAGTAATATACTTAGGAGTTGAATAGGACACTTAACCATTTTTGTGTGTGTATGTGTGTTTTAAAAGTCATCTTCCAGAAAGGATTTTTGAATTCTTGGTTATATCTTGTTGCATTGTTTATGATAGGTACAGCTTTTTAAAAAAATATTTATTTGTTTGCTTTAGTTGTACACAATGTGTTTAGTTTTACGTGGTGCTGAGGATCGAACCCTGGCTGAGCATGTGCTAGGTGAGCGCTTTACTGCTGAGCCACAACCCCAGCCCTAGGTACAGCTTTTTAAAAGGGTTGATCTTATCACAAAAATTAGGCCACTTCATTTCAAAGGGCATAAGAATTTAATCCATGTAAAAAACAATTGCCTGATAGAATGTTTCATTTTAAAGCAAGTTTTTAAGAAGATAGCTGCATCTTTCATTAGAGTGATTTTTGTTTTGATTACAAAATGAGGATCCATTTCTCTGTTCTCATTAAATACTATATAACCATTTTCCTACCATCATCCCTTTTGAACTATGTTTTATTTAATTCCCTCCAGCCTGCCTCTCACTTCTGTCACTGTAAAAAGTTACTGATAGCTCCTATTTTGTTCTATGCTTTTCCCTCCTTTTATTTATTTATTTTTTTTCAGTAGTCACTCTGAGAGTATTAAACCTTTTACTCCTTCAAATGCTTTTTTCTCTTGGTTTCAGTGGCAACTTGGCTCTCCTGGTTTTCTTCTTGCTTCTGGACCTGCTTCTTAAAAATTTACTTCCTAATGTGTTACCCTTTAACGTTTTATTCTGATCTCTCCTTTTTTCTTTCCTACAGATATCTTTGCATCCAAATCCTACTTATTCTTTGAAGTTCAGTATACATATTTTCTCCTCCTGTATGTTAAGGGCCATTTCGGTCACTGGAGCTCTATCCACCCCCACTCCCATCCCCTTTTTAAAAAAAATAACTTTATTTTACTTATTTGTTTTTATGTGGTGTGAGGATTGACCCAGTGCCTCACACATGCTAAGCAAGCGCCCTACCACTGAGCCACAACCCCAGCCCCTCTCTCTACCTCTTAAGTCAGCCTTCTCCCTGCTTTGAGTGGAGACCTCTTATATGTCCTTTACTGCTTAGCATTGCGTCTTGCATCTAGCAGCACCCAGGGAAATTTTCTGGATTGACTGATTAAAACTCTTTTCTAGAGCTGGGCCCAGTGGTGCACACCTGTAATCCCAAGGAGGCTGAGATAGGAGAATCCCAAATTTGATACCAGAGTGGGCAACATGGCATGAATCTGTCTCAAAATAAAAATAAAAGTGGTTAGGGATGTAGCTCAGTAGTAGAGCACCCCTGGGTTCAGTCCCCAGCACTGCAAAATAAATAAATAAATGGATGGATGGATCAATCAATCAGTCAATAAATCAATCATACACACTTTGGGGAGGACAAAGGTTGACTCAGAGGCCTTAGTGCCCCTGAGTTCAATCCCCGGTACTTGAAAAAAAAAAAAAAAAAAAAAAGAATAACTGTTAACATGAATTTCAGCCCTAGTCCTGAACCAGCAATCACTGAGAGTTTAAAAAAATTCCCATGCACAGCCAGACTCATTGGCAGGTGCCGGTAATCCCAGCAACTTGGGAGGCTGAGACAGGAGGATAGAAATTTTTGTTGTTGTTTTTGTACCAGGGATTGAACTCGGGGGCACTTGACCACTGGGCCACATCCCCAGCCCTTTTTTGTATTTTATTAGAGACAGGGTCTCACTGAGTTGCTAAGTGCCTGGCCATTGCTAAGACTGGCTTTGAACTCGAGAGCCTCCTGCCTTAGCCTCCCAAGAGCTGGGATTACAGGCGTGCACCACCGTGCCCAGCTAGGATCGCAAGTTTGAGGCTAGCCTGGGTAGTTTAGAAAAACCCTGATTCCAAATAAAAATTTTAAAAGGGCTTGGGATTTCACTCAGTGGTAGAGCGCCCCTGGGTGCCATCCCTAGTACTGCAAAAAACCCTAAAAAACCTGTTTTTCTGCAGAAGTCAGATTTTGGAAGGGGAGAAGAAAAAGATTTTTCTGTTGTGTGTCATTAGTGGAAACATTATGTGTGTCAGAGGGGGTGTTTTTTGCCCAGCACTTCAGATCAGAAACTTTCAGAGCAGGAATTACACAAATTAGCTTGAAGACCAAATATAGTCTCCCCCTGTTGTTTTGGCCCTCAAACCATGAATGATCTTTACATTTTTTAAAACATTTTAATTTTTTTAGTTGTAGATGGACACAATGACTTTATTTTGTTTTTGTGTGGTACTGAGGACTGAACCCAGTGCCTCATACATGCCAGGCAAGTACTCTACCTATGAGCCACAACCCCAGCTCCCGATCTTTACATTTTTCAGTGGTTGAAAAAACATCAAAAGAATATTTCATGACATGAAAAAAAAGGTATTAGTTATTTGAATTTCATATAGTTTTTTTTGGAACACAGTCATGTTCATTTGTTAATACATTATTCAGCACAATTATGATGGAGACTATGTGTCCACCTGGCCCTTTGTGAAAGACATTTGCTTACTCCCTGTCTTAGAGGTTAGAGTTTATTATTATTATTTTTCTTTTGGTACTGGGGATTGAACCTAGGGGTGCTTAATCACTGAGCAACATCCCCAGCCCTTTTTAAATTTCATTTAGAGACAGGGTCTCACTGAGTTGCTTAGGGCCTCACTGAGTTGGTGAGACTAGCTGTGAACTCACAATCCTCCTGCCTCAGCCTCCTGAGCTGCTGATTATAGGCGTGTGCCACTTCACCCGGCTTAGATGCACATATTTGATAGCCCCTCGGGATATCCTAATGATGTCACAAATATTTAGTTAACAACAATCAATGTTATTATTTCTGTTTACTT
This sequence comes from Tamias sibiricus, assembly GCA_025594165.1. NCBI lineage: Eukaryota > Metazoa > Chordata > Mammalia > Rodentia > Sciuridae > Tamias > Tamias sibiricus. The sequence goes on along the minus strand of CM046663.1, from coordinate 118,687,306 downwards.
GATTCTTTCCTGGCAAATGTTTTGTTTTATGCCATTTGTTTTCTTTTGTGGTGCTGGGGATTGAGCCCAGGGTTGCTCTATTACTGAGTTACATTCCCAGCCCTTTTTATTCTTTATTTTGAGAAGGAGTATCCCTAAGTTTCCCAGGCTGGCCTCAAACTTGTGATCTTCCTGCCTCAGCCTCATGCTTCGTGGTATCTGGCCCGTGTTTCTTTTTAAGAATGAGTTTACTCGGGGCTGGGATTGTGGCTCAGCGGTGGGGCACTCGCCTAGCACGTGTGCGGCCCGGGTTCAATCCTCAGTACCACGTAAAAATAAAGGCATTGGGTACAACTAAAACAAAACAAAACAAAAAAAAAAGAATGAGTTTACTCAATTCAAGAAGAGAGCCTTAAATGAAATATACCTATAGCTCAGGTGCACAATCCTCTATTAATATGTGAAGTTCATTTCTCAATTAAATTTGATAGCAATTTTATTACTTTATGTAGGAAGACTCAGCTGATATGGATAATAATGAGATTAAATTTAAATTTAATTTCCTTTTATTTCAAAATACATCCATGCTAGGCATAGTGGTATGTACCTTTAGTCCCAAACCACTCAGGAGGTTGAGGCAGGTGGATCACTTGAGTCCCAGAGTTGGGAGCCATACTGGGCAACAACATAGCAATATCCCATCTCAAAAAAAAAAAAAAAAAAAGAAGAAGAGAAGAAGATGAAGACGTATTTTCAATAGAAATTATACTTCTACAAAAAAATACATCTAAAGATAATTACATGCTTCTCTGTGACATGCACTAGATAAGTTGAAACATGAACTATTTCTTTTAGGAAGGACATTGAGATAAGATATCTTGCCATAATATGAGTGCTGTTACTAATAATAAAATACGTCTCTACCTCCATTCTTTTCTCTCTCTCTCTCTCTCTTTCTTTTTTTTTTTTTTTTTTTTTTTTTTTTTTTTTTTGTTTGATACTGGGAATTGAACCCAGGGGAGATTAACCACCGAGTCATATCCCCAGCCCTTTTTATTTTTTATTTAGAGACAGTCTCTCTAGTTGCTTAGGGCCTCACTAAGTTGCTGAGGCTGGCTTTGAACTTGCAGTCCTCCTGACTCAGCCTCCTGAGTTGCTCCCACTATGCCCAGCTCTGCCTCCATTCTTGATGATTAAAAAACAAAACTCATAAGAATAGGAGATGGAAGAAAATTATTAGGGGCTTTTTATATTTGGCCACTACTACAGGTATACTTTATTTTTAAAAACATAAAAGATTTCTGGCAGGTGATTGGATGATTCTTTAGGGCTTCAGATTTATGTAAGGAAAAAGTGCAGTTTGAAATGCTCCAGTTTGGTTTCACAGCTTCTGATTTTAGGTTATTTTAGGGTTAGGTTGGAGAGAAAGATTCAAATCCAAGCAGTGTTTCACCAAGACTTTTCCTCTGAATTTATTTCATGAGTTACTTTGCCTGGAAAGTAAAGTCTTAAGGTACTAATAAGGGCACCCAAAGATACAGCTGTCAGTGAGGTGAAGCCATTTTTAAAATAAATCTGAAAAATGAGTAGTTGGCTGATTTTTGACAGAAGCCAACATTCATTCTGGAAAGATGTGCCTTCCCTGTTCTGCTGCTGTCTCTTCACACATGATGTTTCTCCTCTGCTCTCTTTTGAATTAATTTCCCTGGCTGTACCTCTTTGCAGTGGTGTTGGGATTTTTCCACGTGTTGTCTTGGCTCAGAGAGGGTGATGATGACAGGGTTCAGAAGGGTCTTGCCAACACAGTAATAAGGAATAGTAAATGGTTTGGCAGAGGCAATGAAAATACAACAAAATTAAGAGGTTGACATTACTTTTCTTAAAATAATTTTTGGTTCTTATCAAAATGAGGTATAAATATTTGGTAATGTTTATTGAATATCTACTACATATATTTATGCTAAATGCCTGCTTGATTTATTGCTGGGGAATAAATAATCAATCATCTTTGGTCCCTCTGATCTCATTCTTTTGAATTCTTTGAGGAGGGTACCTGTCCTTATGGTAGGCAATACTCTTCTGTGTTCATTTCCAGGAATGCACTTATTATTTTGGGTATAGTTTGAAGATGAAGTAAGTTGGGTTATGGTTGACTTTGAGTCCATTACAGTTGTTTTTAAATTTTTATTCAAAGTTGTTGTATATATAACAGTAGCATGCATTACAATTCCATTACAGTTTTTTTTTTTAAAATTTGTTTTAGTTGTACACAATGCCTTTATTTTTACGTGGTGCTGAGGATCGAACCTGGGCCGCGCATGTGCTAGGCAAGCGCTCTACCACTGAGCCACAACCCCAGCCCCTACAGTTGTTTTTTTCATTGAAAAATATCCTTAATGTTTACCATTTTAACCATTTTAAAGTATAACTCAGTTACATTAAGTGTGTTCACATTGCTGTGCAACCATCACCATCATCCATCTTCAGAAATTGGTATCATCCCAAATTGAAATGCCATACCCATACCCATCCAACAGCTCTCATCCCCTCTTATCCACGCCCCTGGTAACCACAACCCCACTTTACCTCCATGGATGTGACTATTCTAGATACCTCATCGCAGTGGACTCATGCATTTATCTTTGTGTGTCTGGCTTATTTCATTCAGCATGGTGTTTTTTAGGGCTCATATATATTGTAGTATGTATCAGAATTTCATTTCTTATTAAGGCTGAGTAATATTCCATCCTGTGTATGGAGTCCATAGTGTGTTTTTTGCTATAATGTGAACAGACCAGTAGCAGAATGTAAATCTGGACCCAGAGATGGTGACATGGCACTATCCTCTTTGAAGCAGCCAGCTGTTTAGGGACCAGGCTAAATAGAGGCACTTCAGATTGGGCAGCTTTGTGCCAAGAGTATTTGTTATTCCAAGTGTAGAGGACTTTGATGGAAAAAGATGTGATGTCTTAAGAAATGATGCCTTTTGCCCATGTCCCAGGAGTGAGAAAGTTTTAGAATTATTACTCAAATGTGAGCGTTATTATCACAAGTTAAAAGTGAGAAAACAGGATATAAGTCAACCAGAACTCCAGTTCTGAGCTTACTCCTTCAGTTGTAGGTTAAAGCATTGATTACCAGTTTTTTTTTTTTTTTTTTTTTTTTTTTTTATTGTAGTGGCCAACTCCTGTGGCATGCATGGGCATGATAACCCTGTTTCTCTTCCAAGGCCTTTTGGTTTTAAGCCATCTAGCCACACTTTATGCAGAGGGAAAGGAGGCTGTCTGAACTGAATTATAGAAACCTAAGTGTGTGTCATGATCTATAAAGCTAGGGTGATGTACTGAAGACTTGTTTCCTATGGTTCTAACAGGGGATGAAATTATTTTATGTCTTGTTGTCTAATGGGGTGACTTAGTTGAAAATAACTTAGTTGATCGCACATGGCAGTCTGTCTCCCATCTTGCAAGGAGCCATTCCAAGCCCAGCCATTCTTTGGACAGTTACTGTATGTATTACACCCTTTTCATTGCTTAATGTTGCCTAGGGACATCTGATTTGCTAACTTCTGAATGCTCTCCCCATGTTCCAGAAGTTGGAGTGGAGATGGGCTGGGGCTGATAACCTTGTGTTCTTCTCTCTCACCTTCTTCTTTTTCTGAATTTGTTGTCTTCCCAAATAGTCTGCACTCAGTGCCCAACCTCCCTGAAGCCCCAGACCAAGAAGTCACGACCTCTGCTGTTGCTTCCTGTGCCCCCTCCAGGATTCAATTCTGCTGACTTGTACTTCCTTTCAACTCTGTCTTGCAAAGATGAAGTACTTACCTTCTGTTGCATTTGTTTGGGGGACCCTGATGAGTAACATCTGAGAGAACGTGATCAAACAGGAAATAGAAAAAGAAAGTGGTAACAAATTTTAATTAGCACTAGGGAGACTTATCTGAAGAAACATCATCTAGCTCATCTCTGAAAGGACATCTGCCCTCAGGCTTCATGGTCACAGGTGTAGGTGTTGAGGAATCTTCCAGCCAGCAGCCACTGGAGCAGTTTTGTCCTGGTAAAGCAGGACAAAATCCATGCCTGAGGCAGAACTTTCTGGAGAAGGAATTTTGCAGCAGGCTGAATTCTCAGGGACCATTTTTAATGCCAATCCTGTGGAAAAGGGCAGCGCGTGTGGCATGTGCTGAAGTCAGTACAGGTGCTCCAGCCGTGCCAACACAGCCTCTTCTCTCCTCTGCTCCTCTCCCACCCTATGTTTTTTCTTGCTGTTTTTCAAAATTGAAAGGCTCTGCAGGGTGGGGAAGTCCCTTGGCATTTTGAATATTGAGGTACTCAGCAAAACTGCCTGGCATCCTGTTTGTATATAGCGGTTTTAATTCAGTCTCTAATAGGTCATTTGGCCTTACTGGCAGAGTCTTAAACTTGATAATCCTTACATCAGCAGTGAGGCTCAGGCCAAACATCCAAAAGTGCAACCCTGAGTGATTATTTGAAGGAGGTTTTAAAGCCTTCATTTCCTGGCCCCATTTGTTGCCTCCTTAGGTCCAACCATTAACATTCCTTGTGCTCACTGCAGCCAAGACACACAGGTGATTTGGGAGCACAGAATGGCTGAGGGAATTTTCTGTTCCCCTTCTGTGCAAGGAATGCCATTCCTGGAGACTGGGACTTGGGCTCTGGGGACATGCAAGTGCTTTGGTACTGTGTTAATGGACATGTGTGAAACTAGAATGGCATGTTGAGGGGTTGAAAAATACTAGCTGTTTCACTGAGGTATGTGCAGCCTTTTGCTGCTTTCCTTATAGAGGGAACTGATAATGATAAGAACCACTCCTCCCACAGACTGGCCTTGACTTTGCTTCTTGGATCTGAGGTGCCCTGGGTCTTCTACAAGTGCATCATGTCATGTTTTTATTGGCTGTCATTAGCTATTATTAATTACTTAAACCACTGATCACTGCAGGTTGAGGTTTCAGATTAAAAGTATCATCTTGGGCAGAGTTAGGGCTGTATTTGTAGGTGACTCTAGGGTAGTGACTACCTGTCATGTTGTCTTTTATTCTGAAATAGATGTTCCTACCTTGGTCTTTAAAAATATCACAACCTTATGTGATCAGATTAGGACTGCAGAGACTATAAGCTGTCAGAGTTCCAAACAAACTGTCTCCTTTTTTCTTTTAAGGAAACTGATTTTTAGCTTCTGGAATGATGAATGGGAAGTTATAGTAACAAAATAGAGGTTACTATAGTTTAAATCTATGATATCCCTCAAAGGCCCATGTGTTAAGTAAAGGCTTAGTCTCCAACTGTGGCACTATTGGGAGGTAGTGGAACCTTTAGCACGTGGGACCTAGTTAGGAAGTTAGGTCATTGGGGTGTGCCCTTGGAGGAGATACTGGGACCCCAGCCCCTTTCTGTATCTCTGTTTTGCTTCTCGGCTGCCATGGAGTAAACCATTTCCTCCACTACATGTTCCTGCCAGGAGGTACCATAATGCCATAGACCCAGAGCAACAGGGCCAAACGACCATGGACTGAAACCTCACAAACCATGAGCCAAAATAAATCTTTCCTCCAAGTTGATTCACTCAGGTATCTTGTCAACACAAGAAAAAGATGACTAACACAGCTCAAAATTCTATTCTGTAATTCTTTTTACTGTAAAGTATAAAACATCCTTGTATCGTCCCTTTTAGAGACAGAGGAATTGGGGAAGAGAGTGGCTCTGTGGTCATTCACCAGAAAGCATTGAAGTCTAGTTTGCTCTAAGAACCTATTTATTCTCCTTTTCTAGTAGAAATTTCTTTTGCTTTTCCTTCCCTTCCTTCTTTTCCTCCCCTTCCCTCCTCCCTTCCCTCGCTCCCTCCCTCTTTCTTTTTTTCCTTGGTGTCAGTGGTGCTAGAAATCCACCCCAGTGCCTCATACTTGTACATGCTAGGCAAACTCTACCATTGAGCTGCACTATCAACCCAAATAAATTTATTTTTTCCAGCTGAAGGGTATATGTATGTGTATATGAGGAATATGACTTACCTTAGGGTTAATAGGCTCAGTTTTTTTATTTTATTTTATTTTTTTTTGTACCGGGGATTGAACTCAGGGGCACTTGACCACTGGGCCACATCCCCAGCCCTTTTTTGTATTTTATTAGAGACAGGGTCTCACTGAGTTGCTAAGTGCCTCGCCATTGCTGAGGCTGGCTTTGAACTCACTATCCTCCTGCCTCAGCCTCCCAAGTGCTGGGATTACAGGCGTGCGCCACCACACCCGGCCTCTATTTTTTAATATACATGACAGTAAAGTATATTTTGACATATTATGCATAAGTGGAATATAACTTATTCTAATTAGGATCCCATTCTTTTTTTTTTTTTTTATTTGTCAATGGACCTTTATTTTATTTATTTATATGCGGTACTGAGAATCGAACCCAGTGTTTCACACTTGCTAGGCAAGTGCTCTACCACTGAGCCACAACCCCAGCCCCATGATCCCATTCTTTTAGTTGTACATGATGGGGAGTTTCACTAGTTCGATTTTATTCTTTTGTGATGATTTTTAGAAATGATCCATATAAACGCAGCCTATATGGATATTTTTTAAGTAGACAGGAGGTTTTTTGTCCTGCATGTGCTGGATTTCCATCTCCTTCTTGCCTCTGCATAACCCCATGTTTACTCTCATCAGAAATATTCTTGCATGTGGCCAGAATAAAAATGCAAGTTATGGGAAGGCTTGAAAATTTAAATTGTCCAATACCTTGGCAGAAACTTAGAATCGTTTTTTAGGTTCGGGGAAATTTAGCAAACAGAAATTTGAAATCAAACTTACTTGTGGAAAAAAAGAAAATTAGAATTGTGGTCCTAATTCTAAGTAAGATTAGCAATAATGACATGAATGACCCTTACGTTTTTTCAAAATCTATTATATTTGTAGTCTGTTTACATATCTTTCCATTTACTATCTAACGTTTTATTCATCTAATACCTAGAGGCCTTTTTCATGAAGAATGCTTCTGAAATTTACCATCGTTTGTTTTGTGGTTTTTCAGTTAGGATCTTCCAAGGACTGTGATTATAGCTTTCTACATAATTTGTTTCTCATTCTTGGATACTGTACCAAGTAAACACTTTCTCTTCTCTGATTGCATACTGTAGCCTGAAGATGGAACTTCTTCCCCATGTGGCATTCTTTGGTACAGATATGTTATTCCACTTGAGAGGCACATACGAACTGCCTTGTCACATCTTTCTGTTGGCCTGTATCCTAAGTGTGGTCCCAGGAACCCTTAAATGTATCTCACAATGTTAGTGATCCAAGCCTGTCTGTTTCTTATCTTTTGAGTGGGTGTAGTAATGTTCTGCTTTCGTTTACATCACAGCAATTTTTTGAAGGGTTAATGAGCTGGGCTTTGTAAGACTTTTACATCCTTAGATGAAAGGTGTTATTTAACCACAGCAAGACTTTATACTGGGAGCACTTTCCCAAAGAGCTCAAAGTACTTGTCAGACTGTCTTCAGTCATCCTCTTACTGTCCTGGTAGGGAGGCAGGTGGTTAAGCATTATGATTAAGAATGAAATAGTGTTATTACTATTACTTTTATGTGTAAATGGGGTAATTGTGCAAAGTAGGAGTTGGTAAAACAGATTATGAAAGAAAAACACTGGGAAATTTTCAAATTAAGCATGCATTTACTGTTCTTGTTCATGCTACTTTGGGTTTCAGAAGTCTAATTGCAGATATGGAAACAGTAGAAAGCATCCTTTCTTAGGAAGTAGGACCTAGTACATCCTTCTCAATATTTGCATTAATTGAACCACTTGTGCTTGTTTTCAGTTGTACCAAATATTACTTAGTATATAAGAATGGCTAATAAATTGCAAAAATGGGATCTTTGTGTGTATATGTGTGTATTTTTTTTAAAAAAATTTGGTGGTGCTGAGGATTGAACCTAAGTCCTTGCTCATGTTAGGCAAGTACTCTCTCACTGTCCTACACCGCCAACCCCACCATATATTTTGAATTTTGGACTTTTAAATCAGATGACCCCCCTGCTTTTTGTGTATGTGGTACTAGATATTGATTCCAGGGCCTGTGCATGCTAGGCAAGTGTTCTACCACTAAGTATACCTCTAGCACTTTTTATTTTATTATTTTGAGACAGTGTCTAAGTTCTCAAGTTGTGGAGGCTGGCCTTGAACTTGCCATCCTCCTGCCTCAGCCTCCTGAGTAGCTGGTATTACAGGTGTGCACCACTGCATCTAGTCTGAATTTCCTCTTATCAAAGTTGAAGTCATGTTTGGACCACAGATAGTTCACTGAGGCCACCAGCATCAGAAGCAGATTTTCTTAAAAATGGGATCTTTGGCAGGGTGTGGTGGCACACACCTATAATCACAGGAATTTGTAATGCTGAGGCAGGAGGATTGCAAGTTTGAGGCCAGCCTCAGCAATTTAGGGGAAACCACATCTCGAAACTAAAAACATAAAGGTCTGGGGATATAACTCAGTGATAGTGTGCCCCTGGGTTTAACAGTAACAGAAGAAGAAGATGGATCTTTTGAGCAGTGTGACCACTACTGTTACCAGAGCCCTAGGCTACAGGGCTCACTCTGGGGATCCACCAAATCAAATCTGGCCACTCACCCCAAAAACCAAACAGAAAAGGTAATGATGAAAAGCATGAAAGGAACTTTAATCAGTGTGACTATTTGGGGAAGACAAGGGGATGTGTTTCCTTTGCCCTGTCTTCTGAGGGATTCACAACAGCTTTGAGGTTTTATAAAAAGGGGAATGAGGGCAAGAGTGGAGGGTTTGCATAACTGGAGGCTTTTCACAGCTGCCAATTAGGTGATCTTGATGAGTTGTGGTCTGGTACATAATTAATCTCGGGATTGGGAGCGGTTGGTGCTTTCCTGGATAAGAAAGTTGCTCTTGCCTGGGGAGTGGTAGCTTCCACTCATCACAAGATGTTTATTGGGTCAGACCTTGTCCCTGAAATTCAAGATGACTTGAAGCAAAAGAGATGGATGCAAGATGGTAGCAGAAATGCCAAGTCTTTAATCCTGCTTTTAGACACTCATCAGACATTTGCAGGTAGAAATGAAGAATCTAAGGCCTTGTTGCACTATATTTTCTAAGATTGAAGAAAGAGAATGAGCTTCATTTTGGGAACCATATATGCCAGAGTCTCCAGCAGATTTTCCATTATGCTATTGGGGGATTAACCTTTATTTGATTTTATAGCTTGAGGTCATGTCACCATAAAAGAGATGTCTCTGAGAAAGGGTCCTGAGGAATTCCTGGAGAAGAGAGGAACTTGACTTAGGGCATGTGGGGTCCTTGATTTACACAATGAAAGAACATTTCAGCACATGTCAGTAGAGACAAAGAGATTTATTTAGGAAAGCAAGGAGTACACATTCAAGGGAGACTGTGGGCCATCTTGAGAGTGAGAGAGACTCTCAATGTGTTTCTAAGCTCTTCTTTTAAAGGAAACTGGGTGAAGGGTAGGTATGGTAAGGTATGTGAGGATAACATCAGTCTGGTCATTCTCAGGGTCCTTAGGCTAATGTGGTCTCCATTATCTGATCATTAAATAATGTTGGAAAGTCCCTTAAATTATAGGTCTCTTAAAATGTCGTATCTCTCTTAATCTGCTTACAGGTGGGCTAATTAACAGTGCACAGGGTAATTTTCATAAGTGGGTGAATTTACAGTAACTCTCGGGTTCACAGATTTCCCAGAAACGTGGGAGCGAGCGACAGGCATGAGAGAGAGACTAGCTTAGGATGTGACAGACCTGGAAAGGTATACAGATTATATATTTTTTTCTAGGTGTGGTGGTGATGCCTATAATCTCAGCTACTCAGGAGACTGAGGCAGTAAGATCACAAGTTTGAGGCCAGCCTTGGCAACTTAGTAAGAACCTGTCTCAAAATAAGGGCTGGGGGGCTGGGGTTGTGGCTCAGCGGTGGAGCGCTCGCCTCGCACGTGCGCGGCCCGGGTCACATCCTCAGCACCACGTAAACATAAATGCATTACATTGTGTACAACTAAAGTAAATAGACATTTTAAAAAAAAATAAGGGCTGGGATATAGTTCAGTGGTGTAGCTCAGTACCATAAAAAATAAAATAGTATGATTTTTGTCCTTTATGTTTTTTTTTTTTCTACCTATTCCTTATGTTTTTATCCTCCCTCAATCACAGATATGAGATTCCTCTCTACCTTTTGTCCCACCTCTGGGATTTCCAGTCTCAGTTTTGCAGCCTCTTTGCATTTGGAATTATTTCTGGTCTTTGATGGTTGTGACACTAGGTATGAGAGGAAGGAGTAGACTATCTGAAACGAGTGCAAGGCAAAATGAACTCAGTTAGCCCTTAAATCTTACCATTTGTTTTCTTTCAGTGTATACCATTACATTGCCAGAAATCAATAATTCCCTCTGTGCTCTCCCTAGGAAACAAACATGTGCAAACTAAAAATGGTAGACTCCACAGATCATGTGAACAGGGGACAGTGGGATGGTTGAACTTTATCTTGCAGTTCTTTGTCAAGGAAGCCTTGGTTTTGACACAAAATGTTTTACTCAGTAGACCTCAGTTCTCTCTTTGCTTGGTGATAGGAAAAGTTTGCTTAATTTTTAATGATATTGTGCGTATATAATAAGGGATAGTAGCTGTTTGGCTCTGCAGTTTTCAAAATGTCATACTGATTTTGGTATTATATTTTCTTCTTAAATTGACCAAGTCAATACTTAATATTGACTAGTTGATATTACAAATACTGGCAGTCTTAAATTATTTATACATATCACACACACACACACACACACACACACACACACACACACTTTTTTTTTTTTTTTTCTTTTGGTACTGGGGATTGATTCCAGGAGCACTTTATTACTGAGCTACATCCTCAGTCCTTTTTATTTTTATTTGACATAGAGTCTTGCTAAGTTGCTGAGGCTGGCTTTGAACTTGCCATCCTCCTACCTATTAGCCTCCTGAGTTGCTGGGATTTCAGGCATGTGCCACCATGCCTGGCTCTTAAATTCTGTTTTTATTTCCTTATCAAATATTTGTTTTGTGGTTTGTGTTGCTGTTTATTGTTATGTTCCTGTGGAGTAGGTTTAGTTCTGTGCATGTGTGTCAGAGAAAAATGTTTCCATAAAGAAGATGGTTTAGGTTTCAAAATCCCCAAGGGAATTGTTATGAAACAACAGAGAGGAGAAAAAAAATCAACATGACTTAAATACCTTGACTAGATTCTTTTTTAATTTAAAAATTTGTTAGATCTGTTATTTTCTAAACAATAGAATACTTTGCCTTTCATGAAATACTTTAGCTTCAAAAGAAAAACCAAATTTCTTTTTTTAAACTTGTAGTTTAAGTGTTTTTCTCTTTCCCTATTCAGGTGCCTAATTAAATGGAGCCGTTAGGTTGATTTGTGCTTATTTTCATCTAGAATTCAATTAAAATTCTTCCAGCTGAGCTAGAGCCATCTGACTCTTAAACAAGGTCCAGGAAAGAGGTGGCAGTGAAAGCCAAAGAATGTGTTTCTGTCAGTCTTTGGGAGTTGTCTATGTCAGTGTTCCTCCCTGGAGCTCAAGGGGTCATGTTTTAAAAGCTACCCATGGAGAGGGCAGTATACAGCGGTCAAAGGGCTCAGATTCTAGAGTTATCCTGCCTGGGGTGAATCTCAATTTCTACCTTACTTTGTAGGGAAGGAAAGGTTTCTTTTCTCTCCCATCACTACGTTCAAGCCTGAAAACCCTGTAACTAAAGACAGATTAATAAGAAGAAGCCAGGCGCGGTGGCGCACGCCTGTAATCCCAGCACTTGGGAGGCTGAGGCAGGAGGATTGCGAGTTCAAAGCCAGCCTCAGAAATGGCGAGGCAGTTAGCAACTCAGTAAGACCCTGTCTCTAAATATATACAAAAAAGGGCTGGGGATGTGACCCAGTGGTCAAGTGCCCCTGAGTTCAATCCCCGGTACCACAAAAAAAAAAAAGAAATCATACAGCCTTAGTTTTACATGTCACAGGAGCATTCAGAAATGAAAACCCAAAGAAACAGGTGAACTTATATATTTTTATACTTAGATTTGATGAAGAGTGGATATATATATATATATCTATATGTCTATAGCTATCTATCTACATATATATTAACTTCTGTTCTCTTCTCTCAGGTGATAGGATGGGATTCTAGGGAAGAATTTCCTTCAGACAGATAAGGGAACATTGGAGAGCCCCTCCCAGAGCTTCCAAAGGAGAAACAAGGGATGGTCAGAGAGGCCTTGATTCTAAGGCAGCTTCTAAGAAAGCCCCTTCCAGTCTCCTTCAGCTCAAAGTGCTCAACATGCCAGAGCTCCATACTTTGAACATCAAGTGCTCAGTAATATTCTACAACAGGAACTGGAGCTATGAAAGGAACCTAGGTTTTGACAAAGTATCAGTGTCATTTTCTGAGCCCCAACGTCAGCAAGGCCTGTTTGTTCAGATTCTTCTTTGTGTTTGAGTCCTTCACAGATAAGGATGTTCTTTTCTCCTGGTCTGGAAAGGGCATCTCTCCAAAGAGGGGTGAAGAGCAGTGGAAGGCAAAAGAGACCTTTCTGCTCCTGCTGCTCTCTCAGATGCCACAGTGTATATTGAGGGTAGCCTGTTCAGAACCCCTTGAACTTGGTGTGTGCCTTCCAAACCACAGGTTCAACTATAAAATGTGGGTTCATAGTAGCGTCTGCTTCTTAGAGTTGTGAGGCTTTCATGGAGTGCCCTCAGCATGACACCTGGCACACGCGCTTGCTCAGTAAATGCTGGCTCTTGTGATCCGTATTTTATTAGTGCTGTTGTCAGTCCTAATACATTTTTATGGTTCACCTTTATATTTTAATATATAACAGTATTGGCATTAGGTCACTTCATTTTAAAAATCTTCTGTTATGAAAAATGTGAGTTCATAAAAATTTAAATTTAAATTGACATGGTAAACATCATAAGCAAAGTCATAAAGATGAATGACAAACTGGGAGAATCTATATTTGCAATTTGTAACAAACAAGGGGTTCATTTCCCTAATATATAAAGAACTACAACTTACTTTTTAAAAAGTGGACATTTGTAAAACTCTTTATGATGATATATTTCCACTTAACTGTGCCTCAGATTTCATGTCTTTAATGCATATTCTCAGCCTATCATATCATAGCTTGGAGCACATAGCATACAGCTAGAGATACAGCCGTGGTATATAAACAGACCTGCGTTTTATTTTCCCCTATAAAAAATAGCTCCTTCTCAGAAATGCTCTGTTACTATCCTCTACTTAGGCTGATTTTCCCTATCTCCTTCTTTTCTTAAAATCACCTCGTCTTCTCTGCTTCATCGCTAGGATTTCATGTTTGTTACAGCCTTTGCACTGCTGCTGTTAGTCAAGAGACATACTGTCTGCCTCACAACTGAGCCACAACCATGGTCTCCTTGCCTTTCCCTTGTTTCCTTCTCCAAGCAGCACAATATACAACACCCAGAATAATCTCCCTAAACATACTTTTCATCTACTGTAGACCTTTGGTGGTTTTTCACCCTCTAGGATGCAGTCTAATTTGTGAACCTGACCTTCAGGGTTCACCTTAATCTGTTTCTGTCTCTTTGTGTTTTTCTCACTGCCTCTTTGCAAATATCTAGACTGTTTACTTGGCCTGGCTCACCGTGCCCATTTCTGCTTTCATTCCCCCAACCTCCATCCAGTACTTGTGGTGAGGCCCAGCTCAGTTCCAGTCTGTCTTTCCCAGATGCCTAGCCCTCAGTGTCCATTGTTTCCTTGCCTCTGGTGTATATTTGTTGAGTGTCTGTACTTCTCATCTCATACTAAATCTTTTTCTTTAAATAAAAAAATGACAAATAAAAAAGTGACAAATTTTAAAAAATATATTTATTTATTTGCTTTAGTTGTACACAATGCGTTTATTTTTACATGGTGCTGAGGATCAAACCCGGGCCGCGCACGTGCTAGGCGAGCGCTCTACCACTGAGCCACAACCCCGGCCCTCATACTAAATCTTTCTGTAATATTCCTTTTTTTAATATTTATTTATTTATTTCAGTTGTACACATGCCTTTTTATTTTTACCTGGTGCTGAGGATAGAACCCGGGTCACGCACGTATTAGGCAAGCGCTCTACCGCTGAGCCACAACCCCAGCCCTCCGTAATATTCTTTTAGGTAAATTTTTATTGAAAGGGAACACACATGTGGAAAAGTATGCAGATCATAGAGAAAAGCACTCAGTGACTTTACATAAGGTGAACACACCCACATCAACATTCCTTTCTTCTGATTCACACTCTTGTCTCCCAAAGATCTGGGAGACAGAGCTATATCACTTGCCTCTGCACGAAAATGCTTAACATCAAGTGCTCAGTAATATTCCACGTCAGGAACCAGAGCTAGGAAAGGAACCTGGGTTTTGACAAATAAGAAACAGGTAGAAATTTGAAGGAATTCATTAAATTTGCATTACTACAATTCTTTCTTGACAAATAGTTAGAATTGAAGTATGTTCCCCCTCCTCCCTTGATTATAGGTAATATCATTTTGGTTAGTTCTGTTCAGGAATTCCTTGATAGTAACCTATAAATCAAACCTTTGAATCCAGTTTAGACATTACAATATCGTTGTTTTTCTCTTTTCAGACATATAGATATATACAGACACCTACCATATTAGTTTTAGTTTTCATTTTTTCCAACAAATATTTATTGATTATTTTTCCCAACAATATTTATTGATCTTTTAAAAAACGTTTTTAGTTGTAGATGGACACATTGTCTTTATTTAGTTAGTTAGTTTTAGGTGGACACAATACCTTTATTTATTTTTATGTGATGCTGAGGATTGAAGCCAGTGCCTCATGCATGCTAGGCGAGCACTCTACTGCTGAGCCACAACCCCCAGCCCTATTTATTTATTTTTATTTGATGCTGAGGATCAAACCCAGGACCTCATGCATACGAGGCAAGTGCTCTACTGCTGAGCTACAACCTCAGCCCTTATTGATCTTATTTATTTATTTATTTGTTTGTTTTTTTAAAAAAATATTTATTTATTTACTTTAGTTGTACACAATGCAATGCATTTATGTTCATGTGGTGCTGAAGATCGAACCTGGGCCGTGCACATGAGAGGCGAGAACTCTGCCACTGAGCCACAACTCCAACCCTGATCTTATTTATTGGTCATACCATTACAGCATATGGTGATATTCAGCTCCTCCCTCCACAGGGCTTATAGTCTAGTATGTCACTGGAAATAATTGATAGAACTAAAAGGAAGAATTACCACTAAAATATAAATGATTAAACAAGAAAACAACTGAAAATTATTTCTAAAGAATCTGTTACAAAGTCATTACAACCATTCAGATAGAATAAGAACACAGAGATAGGAAAGGCTAAAATGAAGATTGGCACTGCCTTGGGGACTTCTTGATAACAAATCATTTGATGTAATATTATCAAAAGGTATGAAAGAAGATGGCAACTCAATAAAGGTGAATACAAGGTAAAGGATTGCTGAAAGATCTTTAGGCATATACTGTAAGCCCAGCAACTTGGGAGGTTGAGGCAGGAAGATCATAAGTTTGAAGCCAGCCTTAGCAACTTAGCAAGACCCTGTCTCAAAAAGGGAGGGTGGGGACTGGGGATGTGGCTCAGTGGTTGAGTACCTATCGGTTCAATCCCCAACACCACCAAAAATATTATTAGAAATTTTCTAATTTTCAGTAGCATTTTACTATTTATAAGACACTTTTACTGGGATGAGGTTGTGGCTCAGCGGTAGAGCGCACGCCTAGCACATGCGCAGCCTGGGTTCGATCCTCAGCACCAAGTAAAAATAAATGCATTGTGTGCAACTAAAGCAAATAAATAAATATTTTTTTAAAAAAGACACTTTTACTTGTTCTTATTGGATCTTTGCCCATTATGATCTTTTACCCCTATGGGGTTGGTACAGTGAGTGACACACCATTCCCACTTGGCCACCTGAAAGTATAGAATCTGACTTTAGCACTCTTTTTTAAAAATATTTATTTATTTTGCTTTTAGTTGTACACAATGCATTTTTTACGTGGTGCTGAGGATCGAACCCGGGCCGTGCACGTGCCCGGCGAGTGCTCTACCGCTGAGCCACAACCCCAGCCCCAACTTTAGCACTCTTTTCACAGCTTGTGCTGGCCTTAGTGAAGCATGAGAATTTATGTTCAGCTTTTTCTTAATTTTTGTTAATACTGTATTGACATCACAACCATTTACCTTCATTATCACCATGTTTTACTATTTCCTTTCAACCTGAAGCAAGAGATTCTCCCTGGCAGATCATGTTGTTTTAAGGTCACCCACATAAGGCAAAATAAAGGCACAGTAGGTCACTTCTAGCTCCCCCCCTGTGACATCTCCATTACTTGGAAACATAGGCAGAGAGAGAAGATAGAGGACCCATAGGCTGCCAATCCTTAAAAAGTAACTTGTTGGGGGCTGGGGTTGTGGCTCAGCGGTAGAGCACTCACCTAGCACGTGCGCGGCCCGGGTTCAATCCTCAGCACCACGTAAACATAAAATGCGTTGCATTGTGTACAACTAAAGCAAATAAATAAATATTTTAAAAAAGTAACTTGTTGAAAGTGTTATGAGCTCACTTTTAATTTTGTATTGTCTTTTATTGCCTCTGTAGTTATATCTTTTCTGTACCTAGAAGGCTTCAGTTTGCAAAGCCATAAATCTATCAAGTATCATTGACGTGGCTTTCACTTCAAATTAATGTTCAGCAAAGGGATTAGCAGATAACCCTTTCAGATTGAATTTCTTTACAGAAAAGGGTGGATATGGTTTGAACAGGCTGCCCAAGCCAGGAAGAGAAGTTAATTGTGTAAATCAATATAGGCGAGAGCTGGTCACCTTTCTGAAAAACAAGACATTGCAGCACACAACCTCCAAATAGATCTTTGAGGTCAAGTTGATGTCATGTTGAAGAATCAATATTTACTGGGCTTTTTAAAGTTAGCCTTTAATGAACCTCAGGCATGTTTCTGGGCCATTAATTGCAGGAAGAGGTGACAGTGACTGAAGTTCATGGGTATGGGAGGTGGTATAAATCAGAAGTGAAGAGACAGTCACTTGTCAGTGTGCAAAGGTCCCACCCTAGGTTCCACTCAAGCATTGTTTGTACAGGTATTGAAAGGCTTTCTTAGGGCGGGAGTGTAGGTTAGTGGTAGAATGTGTACTTAGTGTGCTCAAGGTCCTGGGTTTGATCCCCAGCACCAGAAGAGAAGGAGGGAGAAAGGCTGGCTTTCTTGGGGTCTTACTGACATTTTAAGAAAGAACAATTCTTGCATCCTAACAGAATGTAAGATCTTTATTCTTTGACACTCATTATCTAAGCACTGTGTCATTTTCCTGTGACATTTTCTGATGTCATTTTGGATTCTGCCTTATAGATGTGCTAATCACAAGGTCAGGTCCCTCTTAGAGTATAGCTTCTCCCTTCTTCGAAAACACTTGAAAGCTTTTATAGAGAATTGTAGTAAAAAGCATTTACTTGAAGATGCTGGCTTGAATCACTATCTAATTAAAGGTTTTGATAAATAATTATCTTTGCCCTTATTATGTCCTCCAGTGGAATTCTCCTCTGATTGTTTTCTGTGTCCCTCACTGGATTGTCCAAATCATTTGTGGGTCAGGAGCCTCATCTTCTATTTATGTTAGTCATTGCTCTTAATAACTAGTTGACAAGGGAAAGCACCGCCTTATATCAGGTTTTATCCTGACTGCAACAAAATAAGTTATTAAGGAGTCTTACTTGGTCAGTATCTGCAAGTGAGAAGCAGCTTTGTCAGGCCCTGTGAATCTGGACGTGCCTCTTGATGTTTGTTGCAAGTTCTTGGTCATTTCTACTCAATAGATATGTTATTTGACTTTCCAGGTCCCTTTCTGTAGTGCATTTTTCCAGGGGAGACTTTAGGATTAATCACAGGGAAGAACTGGCTGTTCTTTTCTCACTCCACCCCCATCCCTCCTCTCCAGGATCATTATTCAGAATAAATACTGAAAAGAAAAACAGAAGAGATTTGTTGAGATTATTCTTGTTTGGTGTTTTTACAAGCGAGCCCCATGGCTGTTGCAGCTACTAGGGAGGCTGAGGCAGTAGGACCCCAAGTTTGAGGACCCTGTGGGCAACTTAGCAGGACTTTGTCTCAAAATTAAAAATTAAAAAAAAAAAAAAAGAGAGAGAGAGAGAGAGAACCTAATAGTTAATATATTCATTTGTAATTCTCTTTATTCATTCTGGATTGTCAATTCTTTCTTTGCAGTTGTTTGAGAACTTCTACTTTGGTTCCCTAAAGCTCAATTCCATTCACATCTCTCAGAGGTTCACAGTAGACAGCTTTGGAAACTATGCCTCCTGTGGACAAATTGACTTCTCCTGAGGTGGATCTTGGAAAGCTCTGGAAACTGAATATCTCATGAGGTGCTGAAGAGTGTGTTTGCTCTAATTGCCAAGGGGGGATGTGGAATTCTGGATGGTGATTTTCCTGGGTGGTTCCCCCCCCTGGACTCACCACTGCCTTTAATGTTCAGCCACAGTTACCATATAGTCAGCCAAATGGTTGTGGGCATAAGATGGTTGTTAGCTTGTTCTTCTTTTTCTTCAATTTTTTTAAATAATAAAATATACAAAACATAAACCATTGACAAATCTTAACCCCCCTCCCTTTTTTTTTTTTTTTTTTGGTACCAGGGATTGAACTCAGGGACACTCAACCACTGAGCCACATCCCCAGCCCTATTTTGCATTTTACTTAGAGACAGGGTCTCACTGAGTTGCTTAGCACCTTGCCATTGCTGAGGCTGGCTTTGAATTCACAATCCTCCTGTCTCAGTCCCCTGAGCTGCTGGGATTACAGGCATGCACCACCACGCCCAGCAATCTTAATCATTTTAAAAATATATATTTTTAGTTGTAGATGGACACAATACCTTTATTTTGTTTAGTTTTTTTTTTTTTTTTAAAGTGGGGCTGGGGATCAAACCCAGTGCCTCACACAGCATGCTAGGCAAGCGCTTTTCCACTGAGCTACAACCCCAGCCCTTAACCATTTTTAAGTGTACAATTCAGTGTTATTAAATACATGCATAGGGGTTGGGGTGGTGGCTCAGTGGTAGAGCACTTGCCTAGTATGTGTGAGGCACTGGGTTCAATTCTCAGCACTGCATATAAATAAAATAAAGGTCCATTGACAACTAAAAAATATTTAAAAAAAATAAATAAATAATATATTCATAATGTGCAAACATCACCATCTCCAGAACTTTTGAGTTCTGTAAAACTTGAAACTGCACCATTAAGCAATACTCCCCATTACCTACTCTCCCACCCTAGCAACTGCCATTCTGCTCGCTTATGGTTTTGACTACTCTAAGCATCTCGTATAAGTGAAAGTCACAGTGTTCGTCTTGGACTGGCTTATTTCACTTAGCATAACATTCCCAGTGTTCACACAGGTTGCATCATATTATAGGATTTCCTTCCTTTTTAAAGATGAATAAATATTCCATCATATGTACATACTTTACTACCAGTAATTTCATCTTGAGCAAACTCAATCTGTCCATTTTCTTTCCAAGTTGGTCCTTAAAATATTTGTTGGGTTTTTGTACATCCACCCCATCCCTACCCTGGCCTTCCTGTGTCCCCTATGGAGTTGTATTGTAGCTCTTTTTTGTTTACTTCTCAGGGCAGCAGCAAGGAAATGATGATATCAGCAGACTGTGGAGTATGCTGGACGAACATCCACGGCAGAAGGTGCTTGCTTCTTTCGGCTGAGCAGCAGGGGGAGGGGTGCTCCCAACATGGCTTGCCAGCTATCCCATCAGTCCTCCCAGGTGCTCTGCTGGGAAGCTCCAGTCCTCCTCCCTTGTTACAATCTTTCTCCCTCCATGTCCTCTCCTTTCTCATTTCTTCATTCCTTAATCTTATCTTGCTTCTTATTTTCCATTCTGCTCCTCAGCCCTGTGTGTCAGGCTAGCTGCATTGTGCAGACTATGTCTAACCACGTTCAAGGATTTATAAATGGGATTGCACAGATCATTTGTGAATAAATGAATTTGCAAAGTAACTGCATTTTCTCTTAGTATTGTCACTTCGTTTTAGTTTGACTCCCTTAGTGTTGCCTTTACTTATTCACCACATAGCTGTATCACTGCTGCAGACTTACATATTGGTACCTGCAAGGATCGGGTTTTTCCCAAAAGTCCTTGCCTTTCTACTGATGATACTAATTTTTTATTTAAATTGAGAATTCACCTCACCTCATACTGTTAGGTGGCATATGGCAATTAGTGCTCCCAGTGATGGCACTGAGCTGTGATACAACCCAGGAGTTCAGTGTCCCTTCTCAGTCATGTTTCTCCCAAGTGCTTTTCTTATAAACCCTTGGGCAGCCTTGGCTGGGGATAAAGATGTCTTCTTTGGGGTGTCAAAAATTTATGACTTATGTTTACAGGAAATTAAAAAAAAAAAAAAAAAAAAAAAAAGGAGTTTTGAAAGCTGGGTGTAGTAGCCAGGTGCGGTGGCGCACGCCTGTAATCCCAGCACTTTGGGAGGCTGAGGCAGGAGGATCATGAGTTCAAAGCCAGCCTCAGCAAAGGCAAGGCACTGAGTGACTCAGTGAGACCCTGTCTCTAATAATATACAAAAAAAAAAGGGCTGGGGATGTGGCCCAGTGGTCGAGTGTCCCTGAGTTCAATCTCCAGTACCCACAAAAAAAAAAAAAAAAAAAAAAAAGCTGGGTGTGGTGTACATGTAATCCCAGCCATTCCTGAGGAGCACAAGTTCAAGATCACCCTGGGCAATTTAGCAAGACCCGGTCTCAAAAAAAGTTTGGGGATGTATCTCAGTAGTAGAGCACTTGCCCAGCGTGGACAAGGCCCTGGGTTCAATCCCCAGTACTGCAAAAAAAAATTAAAACCAAAGAGTTTTATTGGAAAGTGTAACATTACATGTCAAATTGTAAATTCTTAATCTGTTTTTTATAATCCAAAGCTTACTATTGCTTACACATGTGAGCATATACTGTATTATGAAATATTTTTTAACAAGTTGTTTGTCTTTTTCACTCCCGTTTTCTCATGAGCATACAGTGGAGTTTCCAGAGGCTACATGACATGGTGACTTTGCTCAGATAGTTAATGGAACATATATACTTGTGTATTATTGTTTTTTCTAGAATTTGTATGCTGGTATTAGAAGAATAGGAAAAATATTATTATTTTTTTTTAATATTTATTTGCTTTAGTCGTACACAATGCGTTTATTTTCACGTGGTGCTGAGGATCAAACCCGGGCCGCGCACGTGCTAGGCAAGCGCTCTATCACTGAGCCAGAACCCCAGCCCAGGAAAAATATTTTATCTTTTAAATTTTCTTAAAGTCTGTATACAAATTTTTGAGTCAGTGTAACATTAAAGGAAATAAATTTTAACTGCTATTATGGAAGGGTAACAGCTACTATTGATATAGAACTTTTATGAAAAAGCAACAGTGGTAAAAAGCAAGTGTTTGTTTGTATGTATGTTATTTCATACTGGGATTGGGGTGCTCTACCACTGAGCTTCATCCCCAGTCCTTTTTATATTTTATTTTAAGACAGGGCTTTGCTAAATTGCTGAGGCTGACCTCAATTTTACCATTCTCCTGCCTCAGCCTCTTGAGTACCTGGGTTTACAGGTGTGTAACACTATGCCCAGTTATCCTCATTTCTTTAAAGAAGAAGAGGGGGGAAATAAAAATCTGTCACTACAGTTGTTTCGCCGAATCTGTATTGCTATACAAGGAACTTTGTGATGGGGAATAATATTGATTTGGGGGAGGAAGGGCACAGTGAATTACCCTAAGTGAACTTCACAGTCATGGTGGTTACATTATAAATGTTACTTAGAATGATTACTTTTTAATTGATATCCAGAGTTTTCTAAACGGGGCATTGAGTGGAATCCAGTGTCCTTGTGATCTAATGATACAAACTTTTGCCATCTGTTTTTTCCCTGTGCTCTTTTCCTGGTGCTATAGGGAACCTGATAGCACCAGAGGTGGATTGAGTCAACAGAACACCTCTCAGATAAATTCCATGTTGATACTATAGGAGTATGATGTCAAAGCCCATGACTGGTAAGAGTGAGGAAAGTGGCTGCTAGGGGTTTTATTAATGGCTGTAAAACAAACAAACAAAAAAACGGGCTGGGGTTGTGGCTCAGCAGTAGAGCGCTCGCCTAGCACGTGCTCGGCCCAGATTCAATCCTCAGCACCACATAAAAGTAAACACATTGTGTACAACTAAAGCAAAGTTCTTCTCTCTCTCTCTCTCTCTCTCTCTCTCTCTCTCTCTCTCTCTCTTGTTTTGGTACTGGGGATTGAACCACTGAGCCACATCCCCAGACTTTTATTTTTTATTTTGAGGCAGGGCTTTGCTAACTTACTGAGGTTTGGCTTCTAACACGTAACCCTCCTACCTCAGTCTCCAGAGTCTCTGGGATTACAGGCATGTGCCGCTGTACTGGGCTTAAATGCTCTTTTAAAACAAAATAAGTTCACTTTGTAAATAATCATTAAGTATGTGCTTTGTGTTTTTGTCAGTGTATAATTTAAATGTTGCTTAAGAAATAAATTTTGTGGGGCTGGGGCTATAGCTCAGTGGTAGAGCACTTTGCCTTGCACAGGTAGGGCACTGGGTTCGATCCTCAGCACCACATATAAATAAATAAAGATTTTTTTAAAAAGAAATAAATTTTGTTACCCAGAGGTAGAACTATTCCTTTGCATTTTGGGGGGGGGCAGGGAAGGGTACCAGGCATTGAACTCAGAGGTACTCGACCACTGAGCCACATCCCCAGCCCTATTTTGTATTTTATTTAGAGGCAGGGTCTCACTGAGTTGCTTAGTGCCTCGCTGTTGTTGAGGCTGGCTTTGAACTCAAGATGCTTCTGAGCTGCTGGGATTATAAGCGTGCACCACCGCGCCCCACTATACTCCTTTGCATTTTAAGCACATATCAAATATGAGAAGTGAAGTAATTTTTCACAAATAATAACAGCTAATATAGATAGAATTTTTTTTTTTCTTTTTGGTACTGGGGATTGAACCCAGCTTAACTACTGAGCCACATCCACAGCCCCCCCCCCTCTTTTTAATTTTTTTTTTTTTTTTTTTTGTTGTTGTTGTAAATGGATCTTTTATTTTATTTATATGCAATACTGAGGATGGAACCCAGGGCCTCACACATGCCAGGCAAGTGCTCTACCACTGAGCCACAATTCCAGCCCCTCCACAGCCCTATTTAAATATTTTATTTAGGGACAGGATCTCACTAAGTTGCTTAAGGCCTCTCTAAATTGCTGAGGCTAGCTTTGAACTTGGGATCCTCCTGCCTCAGCCTTCCAAGCTGCTGGGATTACAGGTGAGCATACCACACCCAGCTGGAAGATGTTCATTTGTCATTTATTTGTGCATTAACTCAGTCCACTTAACTTGGTGTTATTACCCTCCTCATTTTACAAATAGAACTTAAGGTTAAGAAATATGTCTAAGGTCATACAGCTTATATCCATGGTTCTCAAAATATGGTCTTTGGACTCCTGGAAGTCCCTGAGAACTTTTTAGGAAGGATATTTGTGAGGTCCAGACTATTTCCACCAAAATACTAAGATGGTATTTGCTTTTCTTCCTCAGAGGTTGTGCAATGTAGTGACATCACTTGGATGGTTAATGGAGCACATGCTGTGTATTTTGTAAATTGGTAGGTTTAGGGTATAGATATATGTGTTTTCAGAGATCTGTTAGCTCAGTTTGCCCTCCATGTGTTCTACTGTACTGTTCCTAGCTGTTTTCATCTATACATGCAGTTATGGGCTGAATTTAGAAATGAATTTAGAAATGGGCCTCTAAAGAGGTGATCAAGTTAAAATGAGGCTGTTAGGGTGGCCCTAATCCAATCTGACTGATGTTTCCTCTTCTTATAAGAGGAAATTAGAACACACAAGAAACAGAACTAATACAAGCATAGAAAGACCACATGAGGACACAGCAAGAAGGTGAGCATTTGCAGACCATGGAGATTGACCTCAGGAGAGACCAAACCTGCTAACACTTTGATCTTGAATTTCTAGCCTCCAGAACTATGAGAAAATAAATTTCAGTGTTGAATCATCCACCTAATCTGCAGTACTTTGTTATGGTAGCCCTGGCAACCAGATACCCTTGCTCTACTGCAGAAGCTGATATCAGAATCTACCTGATGTCTTCTAAGCCAGACATTGAAGAGATTTGTGAAAATGTAAAACAGTGTCACTGTCTAATATGGGGGACAGTGGAAATATGGTTTATTCTCATAAAATGCATTTTTAAAAATGTAAAATGGATGTTGTTTTTTTAAACAAGGTTATTTTATTCGAAGTTGTTGTCTATATAACAGTAGCATGCATTACAATTCATAATACACATAGTTTTTTTAAAAAATCTTAGTTTTATTTTCAAGTACAGTAAACATCTACATATCAATCAATCAATATACAGAACATCTCTCGGTGTATGTGTATGTGTGTGTCTCACATAAAAATTCTTTGGGGTTCTTAGTAATGTTTTAAGTAAAGAGCTCCTAAGGCCAGGGAGGTTGAGGACTGCTGTACTATACTGTACTTCCCTCCAAATGGGATCGTGTTGTTTATATTACTGTGGTTTAGAAGTGTATCACCAGCATGTGACACTGGGAGGTGATAGAACCTTTAGGAAGTGGATCCTCGTGGAAGGAAGTGAAGTCATTGGAGGTGTTCCCTTGAAGAAGACATCAGGACCCTGGTCGCTTCTCATCTCTCTTTGCTTCCCAGCTGCTGTGGGGTAAACAGGCCCAAAGCAGCAGGGACAAGTGATCATGGCCTAAAACCGTAAGACAAAATGGACTTTTTCTTTTTAAAAGTTGATTATCTCAATCTTCCTCTCTGCTTCCTGGATGCCATGAGCTAACAGCTTTCCTCTGCCTTGTCCTTCTGCCATGATGTTCTTTCTGCCTCACATCAGGCCCAAAGTAATGGAGCCAACTGACCGTGGACTGAAACCTTTAGATGCCTCTGTCAACAGCAAAGTCCCTTAGGAATCATGTGACTTCACAGAGCCTGCTGTGCTTTTGTATTGTTGACCAACTTGAGAAAAATGCATGATTTGATTCACGAACTCAAGAGTCATTTAGTTTGCCTGACTGGTCATCTGACTACTGGGAGGCTTTACTCCCACAGGAGTCTAGATTTCACCAAGGGATGATTTAGTTTGGTGTGAACCAAGGAATGTGTATTACTACTACCACACCACCACTACTGCTACTACTATTAGGTACTGGGGATTGAATCCAGGGGTGCACTACCACTGAACTACATCCCTAGTCCTTGTTAATTTTTTGTTATGAGACAGTCTCTAAGTTGCTGAGGTTGGCCCTGAACTTGTGGTCCTCCTGCCTCAGATTCCTGAGTTGCTAGGATACTGGCAGCACCACTGTGACTGGCTAAGTATGTGTATTTTAAAACTTTGCCTCTACTCTGGATGAACCTGATGACTGGCCAAATTTTGGAAGTCTAACAGACTATCTTATAGCGTCTATGGCAGTACCTCCACATGTGGTTTCCACCAGAAAGGATGCTTTTTGATGAATCATAGGAGTATTCTAGAACAGCCCTGCAATAAGGGTTTCTTTTTTCAGATTGGATCAACCTGTGTACTGTTACCTCCCACAGGAATTATGTGGTCTTGAAATTGTTCTCTGCCATATATCCACCTCTGTAATAGCACAGGTTCACTGGAGTGACAATGCTGACAGCTTTGTCAACACACAAATAAAGAAAAGCATCTTTTTCTGCATAAAGAAACCTGTAGTAAGCCAGGCGCGGTGTCGCACACCTGTAATCCCAGCACTTGGGAAGCTGAGGCAGGAGGATCACGAGTTCAAAGCCAGCCTCAGCAATGGCAAGGCACTTAGCAACTCAGTGAGACCCTGTCTCTAACAAAATACAAAAAAGGGCTGGGGATGTGGCCCAGTGGTCAAGTGCCTCAGAGTTCAATCTCCAATACCAAAAATAGAACCTGTAGTAGACATGTCATAGTGTCTTAAAATGTCCTATATTTTAAGATGTACATAGCAAAACTATAGTTTATGAAAATTTTATTCTTTAAATTTTAAGTAGGTTGTAACAGTGTCAATCATTACAATAAGTAATTCATTTATTCACTCTCTTACTTTGTGCCAGGTACTACAATGGGAACTAAGGGCATGTAGGTGCCTATTCTCATGAGGAAAATAGCAAAAAAAGTAGACAAAATTGTAAGACAATTACTATGCGATAACTGTTGAGGAGGAAGATAACAATTACTGGTAATCAGTGACTGATAAGAGAATATCAAAAGATCAGATACAACAATGTGAAGATTTCAGAGCATTCTCCATAGCCCAGTAGATAATGATGCAAGTCAGATGGATGTAGATTATTAGCACATCAGGACAGCTCAAGGAGAAAAGAATCTTAAGAATATAAACATCTTCCCTGACATTTTCAAAATCTTTTCAGCAAGAAATTAATGAAACTATTAGTTTGATGGGCTTAGTTATGTTATTCTATTGTATTTGTAGTTTACTTTCTATTTGCTTTTGCTTTATCATTGTGTATTTATACCTCCTAAGTTATTTCTCAGCAATACTTTATTTGGCAAAGTTCTTAATAACTTATTGGATAAAAAATGCTGATTATCTCAAGTATTTTGTCACAGAAACACAAAGCTAACAAAAAAAAAAAAAATTTTTTTTTTTCAGTGCTACAGATTA
Source organism: Tamias sibiricus (assembly GCA_025594165.1). Lineage (NCBI taxonomy): Eukaryota > Metazoa > Chordata > Mammalia > Rodentia > Sciuridae > Tamias > Tamias sibiricus. The sequence goes on along the minus strand of CM046663.1, from coordinate 118,660,410 downwards.
AACCCAAGGGCTTGCACATGCTAGAGAAGCACTCTACCACTGACTTACTACATTGCTAGCCCCCAAATACATGGTCTGTAATGAGCTTTTATCATCCAGTAATGTGTAGTTGATTATATTGATTGTCAGTGTATACTTATCTACATCATTTTTACATCATTATTTTAATGTTTGCATAATAGTCCTTTGTAGGTATTTTTTTAAGTCCTGTGTAGGTATGTTTTTAACTAGTTGATCCCAGAATAATAGACATTGAATTGGTTTCTAGGTTTAGCTGTTATGAATAATTCTGGAATGAATATCTTTGTGCATGTATCTTTTTTTGTGTTTGTGGTATCATCTAGACATGGGACAAAATGGCTTTTTTTAAAAAAAATTATTTATTTACTTTTAGTCATACATGATGCATTTATTTTTATGTGGTGCTGAGGATCGAACCCAGGCCGCGCACATGCTAGGCGAGCGCTCTACCACTGGGCCACAACCCCAGCCCCCAAATGGCTTTTAAGATGTTGTTAAATATAGGTTTCTTATTGGAAGAGTAAAGATACTCTTCATTTTGTATTACTAAATATTCAAGTGCAAAGAGAAAGATGCATAAAAATATACTTATCATTTAGCCAATACACCCAGCAGTTCCTCGTGTTTGGGGCCATTGGTTTGAAAAGGCTGAGTTGCCAGTAATTCTCATATATAATAGGAAAATCTTTTCTTTCTTATAAACTAAAATTATTGGCCATTTACTTACAGCCCTAACAACCATCATCTGGAAATTTGGATTCTGCCTTTTAAATAGCTTTACCTTTGGCTCAGCTAACAGTCTTGGGCTGTGGTTGTTTGCTAATACTGACCCAGCTTGAAGGTGTAGAAGAAGACAGGTTCCCTGGAGGAGCTGCTTAGGAGTGTAGAAAACATTCTGACCTTAATGGGTCTGGACACAGCTATGGTCTTGTTGATGGGCATCTTGTCAACACCTCCCCAAACTTTTTTTTGAGTGTATGTGTGTTGGTGGCGGGGGACTGGTGATTGAACCCAGGGCCTCACCCATGCTATTTAAGTGCTCTAGTACTCAGCTATGTCCCCAGCCCTTTTTATATTTTGAGACAGGGTTTCACTAAGTTGCCCAGGCTGGCCTTGAACTTGCAATCTTCGTGCTTCAACTTCCTGACATATGCTGCTGTGCCCAGCCCCCAAACTCTAATAGGCAACTCTGATAACTCTAGCAGATAAGAGGCTTTCTAAAATGATACCAGAGCTATGGCATCACTGCCTTAGAGTTATGTAGTTAGCTTTGTTAAAGACTAGGATTGAGATAGTTGAAAAAGATGGCAGATTTTGATAAATCTTCAAAACTATAGGAACATCAGAACCCTCTCTCTTTGCAACCTGAAAGAACTGACTTTTTAAATGTCCATTATGCCCAGGTCCTTAGTATGTCATTTTGCTTGAATTTCACAGTAATTTTATGACATAGGTGGTATTATATTAGTTATAGATAAAAAATGGGATTCTTGCTGGGCACCGGATCACACGGTTATAATCCCAGTCACTCAGGAGGCTGAGGCAGGAGGATTGCAAGTTTGAGGCCAGCCTCAGCAACTTATGGGGACCCTGTCCCAAAACAAAAAGGGCTGATAATATAGCTCAGTGGTAAAATGCTCCTGTGGTAAAATGCTCCTGGGCTCAATCCCCAGTCTCCCCCCGCCCTCAAAATGGGATTCTCCCATCTTCCCCAAGGCTGTGTGAAAATAAACTGTGTTCTTCTACACACAGCACCACTATACCCATCTATTGTGAGATGAAGACATCAGTGACCAGGGCCTGCTGCAACTCCACCACTAGATCCACCTGCAAAGGAAACAAGAATACACGGAAAGGGAGCTATTGTTTTTCCTTTCCCCAAGGGAACCCCAACTCCAACCACTGAAACATTAAAAGTTCCCAAGCAGGCAGGACTCTGAGTGACTTAAACCTTGTAACCTGTTTTTTCCTTCTGATTAAAATCGTGTTTTTCATTGCCTTTGATTTTTTTAAGATCACAGCAGCCAAGTCTTTTATAAAAACACAGTCCAGGGCTTGCGTCCCAAAAGTTCAATATGTTTTGTCCTGTCTGATTATCTGTTTCCTCTCCAATTCACTGTTAATGTAAACCTTACCTTCATTTCTGCTATGATCCTGGGACTCTGCCCAGCCTCCAGCCTGTATGTCAACACATTTGTATGGACAATGAGGAGGGTCACAGTTTTAACAAAATAACCTAAACACCTCCAACACAACCAGCCACCCCTTATCTTACCCCCTTCCCTACTGGCTTATTACAATCAAACCAGAAGTCAAAACCACAAGCAAATGTGCTTTTTCCAGATTTGCAGCCTTAAGGCAGATGAAATGGCCAGGCATTTGCCTTTTAGGGTTGCCCTAAGAAGAGCTAACAAAAGGGTAACAGACCCTACACAGCTGCTTGGGGAGGAGGACATCTGCCCCTATTTTACCAGCAATTCAGTGCCCAGGCCTTGCCTTGAAAAGAGCAGGAGGGGCTAGGCAGCAATAGTTCTTAGGCAGCCAGTTGTTATATGGCTTTTGTCTTAAGGAAGCCACCCCTTACGGTAGAGCCATAACTCGCAGGAAGCCAGCTGTCAGGGCTGTGGCGCAGGTCCCTCAGGGTGGGAGGCAGGGGGAGGAAAAACAGTTTGTGGCCAAATTCCCTTTTAGACACCTGAGCCCTGCTGGGTTTGTAACCGGAGAGTTTTGCGTCTTTTCCCCAACCCCATCTTCCCTGGGGAGATCCTGGGGCCCTTCCCCCCCCCCCGCCCCCACCTTGGAGAGACTGCAGGGACATCTCAGGATTCTGCTTCCTTGGTCTGCAACTCCCTGAGCGCTTGGGCTGCGCTGCGGCTGGCTGGCGATGGGCGCTCTGATCCAGCGCTCGCTTTGAAATCTACCCCCTCCTTTTTTTTTTTTTTTTTTTAAGCCAGGTATGATGATGTCAAACGTGATGCCGATGCTACAGTTACAGACACGGCCCCTGCTGGCGCAGCCTCTCTAATTCTCTCTCCCTCCGCGTCCAGCGCTGGGCTTTTTCAGACAAGTGCATCTTCTAACCAGGTCACATTTCAGCCGCGACCCACCCTCCGTCAGTCACCAGAGTCAGACCGCAGGAGGAGGGCTGAGGAGGACGGCAGCGTTTCCTTCGCCAACAGCGGGGTGGAGGGAAGGACGTTTAAATACTGCAAAAGTCAAGACCCCCCAGGTCCAACCCAGACCACGATGCGCGCCTCGAGCTGCGGGCGACTGGCGCTGCCGCTGCTGCTCCTAGCTGCAGCCGCCCTGGCCGAAGGCGACGCCAAAGGGCTCAAGGAGGGCGAGACCCCCGGCAATTTCATGGAGGACGAGCAATGGCTGTCGTCCATCTCGCAGTATAGCGGCAAGATCAAGCACTGGAACCGCTTCCGAGACGTAAGTCCGCAGGGCGCCTAGGGCCGAGGGCCCGGGCTCAGGTTTGGAGAGCGAGCTTCGGAGTGGAGACCCCCGCGCGGAAAGCGCAGGAGCGGTCTGTGCGCGTCGGAGCCAGAGGCTCCCGCAGCCCAAGGCTCCGCAGCTCCAAGGGCTAATTACGCCGAGAGTAAACAGCATCAAGAGAGTCCCAGCCCGGTGCCCCCTCCCCGGGTCCCAGCGGCCAGCGGCTTGGGACCCCCAGTCCCGCACCCGCTAAAGCAAGTCCCAAGCGAGGAGACGCTCCGGGTGCGCGCGCTCGAGACAGGGTCTCCCTGCAGGCCGGGCGTGGAGATGGGGTGTGGGGTGTGAGGACTGGGGCCCCTGCCGCGTCTGGGCCCGACCTGCCCTCTCGTGAGCAGTCCCTAGGCCTACCCCCTGCCCAGTGGGTGCGGCGGGCTGCACATACGGGGCACTGCAGAAGGCACAGGTCTGGGTGGGGCCGGCGGGGAAGGTAGTGCCTTATAGCGTGGGTGCCCTCTGTTCCCACCTTGGGCTTTGTGGGAAGGGGACAGAAGAGTCAGGGACCGTGGCCTTGAGTTGGGGGGTCCTAGCAACCTTCATAAGGTGAGATGGTAAAAGGTATGTCCGTAATGGGGGGCAGGTGACAGCAGTGAAAATGTCCAAGGCCACCTCCGGGTGACTGCCAGAACCGATTCTGGGGTCCACAAGCAGAAGGGCGCTCATACGAACCGAGGCGTATTTTCCTGGACCAGCCTGGGAACGGAGGGGGGGCGGTGGGCAGGGGGAGGGCTCACAACCCGAGGGAAGAGTCTGTGGCTGGGTGGCCTGAGAATGAGAGGGGAGAGTCCAGGACCTGGGTCTGGGGGCCCCTGGCGGACGCCCGCCCAAACCCCGGCTTAACCTTGAGCCGAACTTTGCGGGGGGGGGGGCGGGGAGGCGGGAGGCGGCTGCGGACTAGTCGGTGTCGCTGCAGCACTTTGTTTACCGGCACCTGTAGATCGGAGGGGAAATCGGAGGCGGCATTCCCTGAGGGGCCGCGCCTGCCTCCCGCCTGGTGGGGTGGGGTGGGCGGGGGTGAGAGAAGGAGGGTGTGACCGGTTCCTGAGAACCGTGGGGGGCAGGGTGGGGGATGGGCCGGATGTGCCCGAGGAGGTGCAGCTGGTCCGGGTGACCAGGCGCTAGCCGACGCCCGGACGTCTTCTAGGACCCCTATTCCCCATTTTTACTTCTCGGGATTGCCTAGATTCTATCTTCGGAGCCACTTAGTACAACACAGGCCACACCTGACCTTCCTCATTTTCTCATAAACGGCTTGCATCCACAAGTTCCTTAGAAAATTTTTAAAAACATGCACCACGCATATGCTCTCCAGCCACATGATGGAAAAGGCAGAGATACGGATCTTTTTGTTATCGTGAGACAAGTGACTGTTTCTCTCTAAAGTCAGACCAGCAGGTTGTAATTCACAAAGGAAAGGAGGAATCACAGCCAGCAAGGTTTCAAGGCTGAGGTGCCAGGCCCCCAGAGGGGACTATTGGTCCCCAGTGTTTGCCCACCCAGGGTTGGTCCAGCCCGGGAGTCTGGAGCCCAGCAAAACCTTCCCCAGGCACCTGCTGGCCCAGCCCAGATTAGCCGCAGTCTCCTGCCGCTGCCTGGGCAGCAGCCCTGGGGCCCAGCAGTGAGGGGGTGGCAGCAGGCTGGCCCATCCGGAATCCATGTGTCACTGGTCCAGGCCTCCCTCGGACTGGCTGGCTGTTTGATCTGCCGAAATGGGACTAGTGAAGGTCAGAGGGAAAAGAAATGCTTAATCAGAACAGTGAAGGTTTAAAAATAAAAGATTCCTTCCACTTCCCTTCCTCCACCTGCTTCCAGTAGCCAGCCCGGTGGGTGAGCATAAATGACTGACTGCTTGACCCTCCCCTCCCCAGCACAGGGTTGCCCACCTGTCTCCCTGTATTGGTGCCAACCATTTCCCCTTCCTCCCATGCTCATCAGAGGAAAGGCACCCCATTTGAAATTCTGCAGGTCCTACCCTCATAAGATTTCATGGAAGGCTTTGGGACACATTGATGGGGGTCCCCTCTGGCTTTAGTAGGGCGGATTTTCTCCAAAATCCCATTTAAGGTAGCCCTGGCTGCAGAAGGACAGGGTCAGAGAGAGAAGTAGGACAAAGACTGGGTAGGAGGGCCTAGCCATGGGGGGTCTGTTGGCAGCATCTACAGAAAGGCAGGAAGGAGGCTGCTAGCCCAGAGCCACTGCATTGCATAACTCTAGTGGTGCCACAATATGAATGGCGCGCCCCTGGAGTTGTGCAGTGCACAGACTCTAAACAGGAACTCTGCCAGTACTATAGACACTTTAAAAAATATATATTTATTTATTTGCTTTTAGTTGTACACAATGTGTTTATTTTTACGTGGTGCTGAGGATCGAACCCGGGCCGCGCACGTGCTAGGCGAGCGCTCTACCGCTGAGCCACATCCCCAGCCCCACTACAGACACTTTTTAATCCTTGCTATGCCAATAAAGATTCTTCCTCCCATCCTTATGCCTAAAGGTCCTCCAGCAGGGCACGGTAGCATCAATCTTTATATACGTTTCCATCAGGCAGCTGTCCTGAAAATATGAAAAACTTGGCTCCCTACAGGAAAGAAAGGAATTTCTTTTGAATCCCTAAGGGGTTGCCAAGTTGAGCTGGAACCAATCACAGAATGGCTGAAGGTCTTCTAGTTTGCCCAGGAGGGAAGGAGGAAAGCAGGAGGAGAATCCCATTTCTCAGGGAATAGGGCTGAGGGACTCGATGGTGGGATGAGGGAAATATCTTTATAAATAGTGTGGAGAACTGAGTGGATGATTGAAGGGGTAAGGAGGACAGAGAAGAGCAAGAACGCTTGGGGAATGGCTCCAATTTGGACTTGGTCGGAGCTGGTTAGGAGGCGTTCAGTTTAGCATTCTTTCTTTGAGCACTGGGATTATAGGGGAGGCAGGATTTGCCAGCTGAGTAATCCTCCCCTCCAGTGGGCACAGGACTCTCACATCTAATGCCCAGTGTCCTGATGCCAGGGAGGAGGACATTCATGTTCAAGGAGATGGGGAGGCTCCCAGGCCACAATTCTGGCTGTGCCCTGCCCTGAGCAGTCTTGGACTTTCCCAAGCCCTGCTCTCTAGTGCTTTTATCTCCAAATTCATTCCCTGCAGGATTGGGTGGGACTTTCCCGCAAGTCTTTGGAACAAAACATGCAGGGCCTCAATGAGGTGAACACTGAAGGAGAGATGGCCCATTACCCAGCATCTGCAGGGCAGGCTCCCCAGAGCTTGGCGAGGGAGAACTGACCGTTCTCTTTCTTCCTGGCTCTTCTCTACTTTGTACTCCACTTCCATGAAATATTAATTATATTTGCGAGTGTCTGGCATAGTGCTTGGCACCCAGAGGCACACAGAGAGGCACACCCAGAGGCACCCACGTCCCATTGCCGATTGCAATGAGCATCCCGTCTTCCTGTCCCTGCCATGGGCACTTTATATGGGTTGTCTCCTGTACCTCTCAACAACCTGTGAGAGGGTTATTGTTCCTTTATAGTCTACCCATGTTATGGTAGAGGAAATTGAGGCCCAGAAAAATTGATAATTCATCCAAGGGACAAATAGCTAGGAAGCGGAAGACCTGGGATTTGAATCCAGGTCATCTAATTCGGCTTTGCTTTTCAGGATACACGAGGCCTAATCCTTAGTGACTATGACAAGGAAGGGTCTACCCTGAAGAGCAAAGCCTTGTGTCCTTTCAGGATGGTCCGGGCAGGAGCAGACCTCCTTGGAAGGTGGACCAAAGCCGCCTGTCTCTTGTATCTCGTCACCAGCGTGTTCCCCACCCAGGCCTAGCAACACCCCAGGAGGATGCGGAGTACAGTGTGCCAGGACAGGTTCAGGTTCTGGCCACAGGATGCCAGGCCTGTCACATCTGAGTTTCACGGTCCCGTAGTGAAAGAATAAAATGAATGCATACCTGTGGCAGCACCCTCTGCAAGGGCCGAGGGCGTCCATTTCAGGAAATGCCCTTCCCCACAGAGAAGCCACAGATGGATCCCCATAGCTTCTGGAACTGGCCTACACCGGGCTTCAGTCTCCGTGCAGAGGACACAACTGTAGGCTAATTCCCTCATTCATGGCAGATCTGAGTGCCTCCCGCATGACAGGGACTAACTGTGACCCTGGGCATTGACTCAGGGGTATTAATATCTGCGGGCTGCATGTGATTCTCCTGTTCTGTTTGGCTTTTGGTACTGGTGATTAACCCAGGGGTTCTCTATCACTGAGCAACACCCCCAGCCCCTTTTTATTTATTTATTCGTGTGGTCCTGTAGCCATGCTATATCCCCAGCTCTTCTTTTAAATTCTGAGACAGGGTCTCACTAAGTTGTCCAGCCTGACCTCAAACTTGTGATCCTCCTGCCTCAGCCTCCAGAGCAGCTGGGATTACAGGTGTGCACGACCACATCAGGATGATTTTTATGTCTTTCTGAGTATGAAGTAGGCCCGTGGAGAGTATGAGTCACAAAGGGGCTCCTGGAGAGCTCCCCTCCCTCCCTACTTCCCACCCCCCTCACCTGTACCCATGCAAGTGTGGGGATGAGCTGCACAGATGTTTGTGGGGAGTGTGGGTGTGCAAAAAGAACCCAAAAGTGGGTCAGAAGGGATTCTGCAATTGGGGCTTAGGGATGGGGGTGGGTCCTTCCCTGGCCTCCCCTCTACCTTGGTTTCTAAGTCCTTTCCCACTGGAGGAGTGACACCTCCAAGCATGATGAGAGACTCTTGAAGGCCCAGTGGGACATGGAGCCTGGGAGGTGAGGGAGAGCTGCTGCCTGGAGAGGCTGTTGTGGGCTGTGTGCCCTCAGTCTTCCAGGTGTCTGAAGAAGGTGGAAAGCTGACACCACCCCATTCTCCAGGAGGTCAGAGGCTGACTGAGGTGCAGAAGAGCTCTGTCCTACCCCAAGCCTCAAGGTCCCAGGGGCAGTGCACTGCTCCTCCTACTAGTGAGAGGACAGACCAGCTGTGTGACCTTTTGGCAGGCACTCTGCCTCTCTGGGCCTTGATTTTTCTCATTGGCATAATGGCAGGCTTGAGAAAATGATCCACAGAGCCCTGAGCAATCTGTGATTCTGGGAAGATGGCACAAGGGCCTGTCAAGAGCCCCTTTACCTGCAGAAATGTCCTACCTGCCCCTGCTACAAGCTGGGCTACAAGTCTTGATGCAAGGAGGAGATTTTCTTCAAAAAAGAGAAAGGAGGGGCTGGGGTTGTGGCTCAGCGGTAGAGTGCTCACCTAGCACGTGCGCAGCCCAGGTTCGATCCTCAGCACCATGTAAAAATAAACGCATAGTGTACAACTAAAGCAAATAAATAAACATTAAAAAAAAAGAGAGAGAGAGAGATAAAGGATATGTAACTAGGTTAGGGTCAGTCATGCACTGACTTCAGACTAAGAAACCTGAAAATGGGGCCTTCTGCTATCTCAGGGCAGACTCAGGGCCGGATGAGCCTACCAGCCATCTCGGTCACTTTGTGCTGGCTGTAACAATGTATCACAAAAGGGGTGCCTGAAATGACAGAAATCTCTTCCTTATCATTCTGGAGGCAGGAAAGTTCAAGATCGAGGCATTGTCAGATTCCGTGTCTGGGGAGCGCCCCCTTCTAGTTCACGGCAGTCTTTTTGCCAAGTGCTCCTGGTGGCAGAGAGAATGAGCTCTGGTCTCTTTTCCTGTAAGGACACTGATCCCACCAGGGGGCTCTGTCCTCATGACCTCATCTAAACCTAATCCCGGAAGGCTCCCTCCTAGTACCGTCCTACAGGGCCCTGGAGTTCCAAGGAATCTGGGGGCATGCCGACACACTCACAGGAGCAGCGTGGGTCTGGTTAGAGCCGTGGGCGGGGCAGTGAGTGCCCAGGCCTCGGCCTGGTAGATTTCAGACACACCGCGTCCAGCCTTGGCGAGCAGAGTGGGGCTCCTGAGGTGGGGCAGCCTTGACCCCCAAGCACTCTGTCAGCAGTCAGTTCAGGTACAACCCCCCCCCCCCCCCCCGGGCGTCCAGCAGCACTTCCTGGCCACCAGCTGATTTGGCACTGGCGATGCTACCCCAGGGCACCGCTGGCTCTCAAGAGTCCTCCTGCTGGTGTTTGCAATGTGTGTTTGTCACTTCTCTCCTGTCCTAAGCCCCTGAGGGCGGGTCTGAGAATAGACTTCATGGTGTGCCTTTCCACCTGTCCCCAGAGGGTTCCCTGGGATGTTTGTGCCCACAGTGGGCCTCCTACAATGTGAGAGGCAGGAGGGCTTCCTTCCCGCTGTCCCCAGAACCTCCCACTCCTCTCCGGGTAGCAGCACTGTGGTTCAGGCAGTGAGGGCAAAGGGGGCTGATTATTTGGGGGATCTCTTCTTCTTTCTGGTCCCCAGAAAGTTGAGACACTTCTAGGACCTGGATCCTGACTTCCAGTGATTCATTTGTAGGACAGGTTAGAATGAAGGCGGGAAGGAAGATTGTCCCCCAGCCTCTGTCCTTCGGACCCCTGTGCCTGTGACAGCTGCTCCCATTTTCACGGGAGAGCTCACAGTGCCCCATACCTTAGTATTCCCACAGAGCCAACCCATCAGGCCTGTGGGTGGGGAAGCATGCAGATCCCCTAGAGGGAGAACAGTGTCCCCAGGACAAGGCATCCTTCTCCTCCTGCTCTATCCCCAATACCTGCAGAGAGGGTGAGGCTGTGCTCAGCACGAAGGCAGGCTTGGCCTGGCCAGGGTCTCAGCTCTATTGGGTGCAAACTCCTGGCCCTTCCCTGACTCCTGGTTCCCTGGCATGGGTCAGAGGATGGGAAGATGTCAAGTCGTTCAAGCACCTTTCCCACTCTTCTCGAAGCTCTCAGCTTGGAAGAACTGGGGAGGCTCAGCAGCCCTCAGCACTCACTCCACATCTTAACCCATGGACAAAGAGGCCCTGGGAAGGGCGGGAGCCCGGGACCCTGTCTCCTCTCGTGGCCTACTGTTCTCCCACTATACCATGCCCCTGTTTCCTCAGCTCCAGTCTCTGCAGTCTTCCTCAGGGATCTCTGGGATTGAAATCCTGACCCTCCCCCATGTGCCAGAAAGGAACCTGAGGCCCCAAGGCTGCTCAGAATAGAACCCAGGCCCTCTCGCCTCTCACTCCTGTTCTCTGTCTCTCCCCCCACCACTCTGGACCAAGGGTCGAACCTGGGGTGCTTAACCACTGAGCTGCATCCCCAGCCCTTTTTAAATTTTTTATTTAGGGACAGGGTCTCACTGAGTTGATCAGAGCCTTGCTAAGTTGCTGAGGCTGGCTTTGAACTCGTGATCCTCCTGCCTCAGCCTCCCGAGCCGCTGGGATTACAGGTGTGGGTCATCGCTTTGGCTTCTCTGAGCTTTGTAGTCTGCAGGGGCCACCAGAAGCAGAAACCAAAGATTGGGTTAGTGCCACTGGTGTCAGGTGGGTGTTGGCGTAGGCATACCTGGGCACAGGCAGGGCTCCTGGCATGCAGGGAGTGATGATAAGCACATTTTTTGCCCTCCAAGGAAATTCCTCTGAGGGGAGAAGAGGTGGGAGGCGGGAGTCTCCCAGATGCCTGTCTCCTGTTTGTCCAGGCCTCAGGCACAGCACAGCCTGTGCCACCCCCTCGGGGAGAGGAGCAGGTATTTGGTGACTGCCCTCTTCCCAGCCCCCAGCTGCCTCCTCCCCCACACAAGGGGCACTGTCTCTTCAACGGGCCTTCTGTGGGCCTGAGATGGGATGCCAGGCCTCAGTTGGGAAGCTCACTCCTCCCCACTCCTTCCTGGATCCCTCTCTGGTCCTTTGTCGTTGTTTCCCAAGAAGGGCAGGAGGAGGCTGGAGCACAAGTTTCCCCACCCCGGGGGCCACTTCCTGGGCTCCATCACAGGCTCTGTGACTTCAGGAATGAGGAACAAATAATTTCAGGGACAGGGCCTCTCAGGTGTGGGGGGGCCCGCTTCCACTTTAGAGACTCGTGATTTATTAAAGGAGATGAAGAAATGCTATAATGGGGTCATCAAAACTGTGGTTTATTGAAATCTTCTGAGGAACTCCTTTCAGTTCTGTGGGTGTGCTCTGGAAGACAATGGCAGTCTATATTTGAGGCCCCTGGTGACCCTGAGACCCTCCAAGGCCTCTTGCCCTCCTCCTAGGCTCTCACCATGTGAGACAGGGGTCAGTGGCCTTGGATTGTGTCTTACGTGCAGAGTTTTGGGAATGCTGTCTCAGACACGTCCCTCCACCTGGGTGTCTTGCTGTGCAGAGAGGATGGCAAGGACCACCCCATTGTATAGGCTAGGAAGATGAGTCTGTCAAGGGCACGTGACTCTTCCTGGCAGCCAGTGGCAATGCCGAGTGGGAATCAGCACCTGACTCCTGCTGGGGGCTGGCCTCTCCCCCACACACTGCTGTGGAGGGGCAGGTGGCGATTTGCAGGGAGTGGCTTCACCCCAGTAAGCCGGGGTCTTGGAGAGCTGTTCCTCCTTTGCTTGGTTTGCTGCGTGTCCCCTCCCCCCAGCAGATGGGCCGGCTGGGAGAGACTGGGTTAATTCAAGCTGCGAAGTGAGCGGGTGATTTGGGTGCTAATTAAAATGACAGGAAGTAAACAGCCTCGGAAACACCCAGCATGCGCCCCCTAAGCCCGCTAGGCCTGCGCACTCGCCATCTCTCCTCCAGCTTGGCGCAGTGGGCTCGTCTCCATGGCAACTGAGCCGAGCTGCAGAGATCAAAGCAGGAGATGGGTTAGCTCCAAACCAGCTGAACCAGGGGCGGGTGAAGGGATTTCTGGAAAGAACCTGGAGCAGGGAGGCCCCTGGTGTCTTCCCCCTCCACAACCAGTCCCTCTGCTCCTGGCTGTGGACTCCTTCCCTTGGGGCTGAAGCAGAGTTGATGTGGTAGAAAAAGTCCCCCATGTGTTGGGATTGGGCTTCCTGGTTCCATCCCTGGACTGAGATGTTCTTCATCAGCTAACATTTATAGAGTGCTGGCTAGGGCCATGGATTCTGGAATCATAGTTCTGGGTGCCAGTATTATTCTGCTGTGCAATTGCTGTGTAATCCTTCACAAGTCACTTAACCTCTCTGAGCCTCAAATTTATCAAGCAAGAAATGGGAATAAAAATGTTAAGTTTCTCTTAGAGTTGCTGTGAAGAGTAAACAACAAAAACAAAAAGTTGACTTGAAGTTCCAGGGCTGGGTGTAAGCACACATCCCAGGAAGTGGCTGAGCAAATGTCTGGCCTGTGCATGGACATGGGACCCACCTAGGCAGAAACATGTGGAAGGATGGGTCTTCTTCTGTCAGTAGCAGGAAACCAGGGAAGGGCTTTTTTTTTTTCCGTTTGTACCAGGGATTGAACTCAGGGGCACTCGACCACTGGGCCACACCCCCAGCCCTCTTTTGTATTTTATTAGAGACAGGGTCTCACTGAGTTGCTAAGTGCCTCGCCATTGCTGAGGCTGGCTTTGAACTCGCGATCCTCCTGCCTCAGCCTCCCAAGTGCTGGGGTTACAGGCGTGTGCCACCGCACCCAGCCAGGGAAGGGCTTTTTGACATCTAACATTTATTATATTTTTTCCCTTCATTATAAAGTAATTCATTGTAGAAATCTTGGAAACTTGGGAAAGAAAGATGTCGAAATGTGCTGTATCCCTGCCCTGCAGACTGTCAATCATTTTGATACTAATGTTCTTCACTACCCATTTCATCACTCCCCCTGCCCCCCAATGAGAACAAACTGTCTATTCAATCAAGGGGACACATGATCAGAATTACATTCTAGGAAGACCTCTATAGTGGGGCTGCAGTGGTGTGGAAGTTGAATGCTCCCATCCAAGTGAGGCCAGCAGGGGGCGCTGCAGTAACTCAAGTGCTGCCTCAGGTGGGCCAGGGCTGGAGACAGGTAGCAGAGAAGTAGGAGCAATGGAGGGGCCTTGGGAGGAAAGGGCTGGGCAGTGTTCAGCTTGGAGAGGGTGCTGCGACATGCTACAAAGGAAGAGACCTGAGTTGGAATCAGGAGACTGGATTCCAGGGATGTGGCCGTTCCTCTGCCTAGGAAGTATTTGTTCAGTGTGAGGCACCATTGGAAGGAAGAAGAACTGCTGGGCTGCTCTTCTCACCTCTGAGACCCCCTTAGAGATGAAGAAACCAGAGCACATAAGCAAAGCATCAGATGCAAGCTGCATAGCTGGGGCAGGGGTGGGGGACCTTGGACTTGGCCACTGGCCAGGGAGGGGCCTTACTCTGCCCACTTGGAACAAGCATGGAGTCTTGATCAAAGCCAGTCCACTCGTGACCATCCAGGGTCTCAGGTGGCCCTTAGACACTGGAAAGTTTAAAAAGCTCCTTCTATGATTCTAAGGGACAGTTTTTACTAAGGCCCACCTGATCCAGGAGAAGAAACTAAGCCTGTGTGGGGAAGTGACCTGCCCAGGACACCAACAGATCAGGATGGAGCAGACTCCTGGCCCACAGTCCTCTGCCCCATGCCCTCAGTGCCCGACGCTGCTCCTAGTAGACAGAGGTGGGTGGGGATGGGGAGGCCTGGCTCAGCTTGGTGCTTCTCTTCTCTTGTGACCCCTGACTGGCTGGTTTCTTTGCCCCCCTGTGCCTCTGCTTCTTATTTTTTATGAAATTGATACAAAATACTTGGAGGGGAGTTACTTTAAAAGCACCATTTGATACAAGCCAGGATGCATTTATACATTCCAGAAGTTTCTTCCACCTGTCTGCTCTGTGGTCCTAGGTGGCTGTACTCACCAGGTGAAATGGACAGGCTCCTCTGATGGACCTTGGCCTATTTCCCCTCTGGTCTGACCCTTTCCCCAGAGGACTACAGAGGGATTCTTCCACATTCTTGTCTGTCCGGTGAGGACAGATGGGCAGCAGAGCTAGAGAAGGATTCAGCCTCCTGCTCCTGAGAGGACCCTGGGGCCCTTGTTAGACCATTTCTTTACTTTTTTTCCTTTTCTTTCTGTCTTTTCTCTTTTTGTGGTACTGGGGGCTCCACCCAAGGTGCTCTTCCACTGAGCTACATCCCCAGTCTTTTCTTATTTGGAGACAGGGTTCACTAAATGACCCAGAATGGCCTTGAACTTGTGACCCTTCTGCTCAGCCTCCCGAGTGGCTGGACTACAGGCGGCACCGCTCTGCGCTCAGCTTTGTTGGACCATTTCTCACAACTGCTAATGAGCCCATTTGGGTGCCATAAATAGACTCTGCGGCACCGAAAGGCATCATTTACACTTGCCAACAGACACCTCTTTTTCAGCTTATAGAGAGTGCCGGCCCCCACCTGACCTCAGGGCCCCTCAGGGTGTCCCTTGGCTTTGCCCCAGATTGGCCACTCCCTGTGCGTGCGGCCCACAGGACATGCTCATCACCCCTCCCTGCAGGACCTCTGCAGGGAGTGACTCCCGCTGGTCTCTGCTCTCCCTGGTGGCCTCTCTTCCCTACTTTTCAGGGGTCCTCATCTTTCTTCTCCTTCTCCCCACCTGAATCTATGGTCTCTTTTGCTGTCATGACAGCTTTGATTTGTGGCCTGCTTCCTGGACCCCAGGCACCATCTGCTCTAGTCTCCGAGCAGGAACAGGAGATAGGTGCTGGGCTCCTCCAGGCCTGGCGCTCGGCTGGCGAGGGGAGGCGGGATCCAGAGCCTCCTCTCCTCGGCCCTCTGGCTGGCTGCTTCCACTGCCTGGGAGTGAGGGTCCCGGGATTCAGAACACCCGGCCTCCCTCCAGTGCACCTGCCGCAATGGAGGAAAGGGCTCAGCTAGACCCGAGGACAGGGCGCGTGCAAGAGGCCACCCCCACGAGCTGGACCAGAGGATCCCTTGCAGGCAGTTGGAGGCGTGGGTGGGTCTGCTGGTTCTTTCCTTCCCTCCTTCTTTCTTTCCTTTCCCTTTCTCCCCCACTTCCCCTTCCTCCCTTTCTCTCCCTCCTTCCTGCCCTCACCTCTTTCTCTGTCTTTCTCAGTACTGAGGATTGAACCCGGAGCTGCTCTACCACGGAACTACATCCCCAGCCCTTTTTATTTTGAGACAGGGTTTTGCTACATTGCCTAGGCTGATCTCGAACTTTCGATCCTCATGCCTCAGACTCACGAGTTGCTGGGATTATAGGTGCGTGCCACCACTCCTGACAGAGCTGCTGGTTTCTTAGAGGTCCTATCCATCCTCACTGTCCCCTGAATTTCTAATCATAAATCCTTGGTCTTGAGTTCTGAGAACCTACTTTGTACTGAGTCTCAAAGATTCTGCCCATGACCTGACTGGAGTTGAAGGCAGCAGGGTTAGGCTAGCAGGCTCCCAGGCCCTCAGCTGGAACCCCAGGGGCTGGAGGAGCCAAAGGCCCATCCCCTCCTTCAGTTCTGGGGCAGGTGAGTTAGGGGCACACATATTGGTGGTTAAAGGAAGCTGACACCCCTGCCTGCCAAGCCATTTCTCCTGTTTTCTTTATAACTTCATCTCCTCCTCCTTCCCATAGAAGGATGGGAGCAGATAGAGGGACCCCAACTTGATGGAGTCTACTTTTATCCCTTCATACTATTTTTTTCCCCCAACACTGAGGATTAGACCCAAAAGCCATCTACCTCTGAGTTACATCCCCAGCCCTTTTTTGTATTTTATTTTGAGACAGGATCTCTCTAAGTTGCTGAGGCTGGCCTCTGACTGATATCTTCCTGCCTGAGCCTCGCAAGTAGCTGGGATCACAGGCATGCACCGCTGTGCCTGGCTTGCAGTCCTTAACTTCCAGTCCTCGTAACTCTGGCCTCAGCCACTTGGCCACTGCAGGCCTCTGTTTCCAGTCTGTGGTGGGGTGGGCACCAGGTGAAGAGGACCCCTTCACCCCGTGGTACTCCTGGACAAGAAAGGCTGGGTCTAAGCTGGCTCTCTTGGGGGACAGTGGAAGCTTGCCCAGGGCCTTCTTGGAGCTCAGCTCAAGCCCTGGACAATTGAGTCCACAGGGGTGCCCGGAAGTCATCTGGGTCTTCCTCCTGACTGCTTCTGGGCCCAAGGGCCACAGGACACTTGCTGCTTGGTCATGTTGAGGGGCCAGGGGTGAGCAAAGTGAAGGGCAGGGAGAAGGCAAAAGTGAGAGTCAGAGGAGAGGGACAGGGAGAAATAGAGTGTGCACCCTCAAGGGAGAAGTCAGTCAGTTGCTCCCTAGCCCTCCCCCTCCCTCACAGCCCTCCCTCTTACTGGGGAAGAGGCAGGAAGGCTGGGCCCGAGGGAGGGCCTGGGCTCCCAAGTGTGAAAACTGGAGGCTGCTCGCAGAAGTTCGTTTCTGGATGGAAACCATCTGGCACTGGGCGAGCCGCCTCAGTGTCCTTATTTTCACGTGCTGTACACTTGGGGCTTATGCACGCATTCACGTAAATACACACGCCTGTGCACACGTGATACATGCCTGTGGACGTGCACATGTGTACCTGGGCCCACGCGAATGCACACACATTTACAGAAGCACACACTCAGGGCACAGCTGTACCCAATGCAGCTACCTCGGTGGTGACAGCTGCCGGATGGGCTCTGGCCCCTCAGGCCTTTGTGCCAGATGCCCTCACTCCTGTCCATCCTGGTGCTAGCGGCTTCCAGGGGGTGCTCGGGAAGCTGGAGCCCTTGCGCTTCCAAAACCCTGCGGGTATTCCCCGTCACTGCTCCCAGGTTCCCTCTGGTGCCAGAGCCCCATGCCTTCTCCTCTCAGGTGTGACGGCTCAGCGTCTGGTCCCTACCCACCCCAACCCTGTGGTACTGCCTCTGTCCCCCTCCACTGCACACCTCTGACTGGGACGGGGTGGGACTCAGGATGAAGGGGCAGCTGTGCCCTCTGCAGAGGAGGCCATGCCGGCTCCCTGGCATTCCCGCAGGCCCAGGCACACACGTGCACATCCACGGGCAGGTATCAGGTCATTTGATGGTCTTCCTTGCACATGAAGGGGGCTGGGCCAGGTGACCTCAGGTGGCCTTTTCAGGTTCCTCTGACTGACAACCTGAAGTGGGACCATGATAAATAGGGAAGCTGTCGTCCCTGGCATGGCCACCCCCTTGGTTCAGTGTGCCGCCTGAGCTCTGCTGAGGAGGAAGGGACCTTGAGTGAGAAAGAGTCCCCTGCAGTGGGGGTGGGTGGTGGGGTATGGTGGGACTTCCTCTCACCCCATTCACACGGTAGGCAGTGTCAGCAGGGGGACCTGCTAAGGAAGGGACCCTAGCAGAAGAAAGAGTGTGCCCTTTCTGGGCCACCAGGGCACAGACATGAGAGTCACTGTCCCAGGGCAATACGGACTGTTCAGACATCTCTGCTGGGGTGGTACCTGGGCGGGGCTTGGGGTGGGGTTGTCACGCTCTGAAATCCGTGAGCCTCACTCTTCCGCTCCTAGGGTGAGCCCACAGTTGTCCATGGTGACGATGTAGGAAGACTGACTTCCAGTTGGAGTCCAGAGGGACCAGAGATGATAGCTGTCAAAGGACATTGCCCAGCACCCAGGGGCACACAAGGCCAGGGGTACCCTGGGGCCTTGTGGCCTCAGAGTAGGCCTCACACTGAAGTCCCCATCTGTCTCTCTTTCTCCCCCTGCTCATTTCTGTGGCCTGCTGCTGCGTCCGGCCCCAGGAGGTGGAGGTGAGTCCTGCCTGGGCCCCAGTGTGTGGCCTCTCCACACTCCTTTCCCCTCCCACTGGCCACCCTCCCCCCAACTTCTCCTCTGCCAACATCCAGTCTGGGCTGGGAGAGAAAGACCCTTATGGGAGAGGCTGAAAAGGAGTCTAGATGTGGGTTTAGGGGGACAGAAGCATAGGGGAGGCAGGTGGAAGGGCCTGGGTGGGTAGGGTCATCTGGGCAGCCGCCACAATGGCAGCAATCTGCACGTGGGTGCCCAGGCCTGTCCTCTTCAGTGCAGTGGTGGCCGAGCTCAGCTCTGGGATGGGAAGCTTAGCCCTTCCCTCTCCCCCTCCCTCTGTCCTCTAGGACGACTACATCAAGAGCTGGGAAGACAGTCAGCAAGGAGATGAAGGTAACACGCCCCTCCTCTGTGGTGAGAGGGGACTGACCCAAGGACAAGTCCTGATTTTGGCCTGGGGGCTTCTTGACCAGCCGGGGCGGGACTTTGGTGCTCAGGAGCTCTGGTTATGAAGGACTGCAGAAGGGAGGGGCCTCCCAGCTCAGAAGTAGGGCTGGGGGCTCCTGAGTACTCCCAGGTGATCAGTGTCCTGACCTTGTGTCCCTGCAGCCCTGGACACCACCAAGGACCCCTGCCAGAAGGTCAAGTGCAGCCGCCACAAGGTGTGCATCGCCCAGGGCTACCAGAGGGCCATGTGCATTAGCCGCAAGAAGCTGGAGCACAGGTGAGGGGGGAGGGGGCCCTCCAGACACTGGCTCAGGTGACCTCTCCTTGTGTGTCAGCTGTCCGTTCCTGCAAAACAAAACCTTAGTGTCTTAAAACAACCAACGTGTACTATCTCACACAGTTTCTGAGTGTCAGGAATCCTGAGATGGTTCTGGCTCACCATGCTGGTGGGGGCTGGAGGACCCGCTTCCAAGATCCTTTCGTGGTTGTGGGTCAGAGGCCTCAGTTCCTCACCTGACCCTCCCGATAGGACAGCTGAGTCTCCTCACAGCATGGTGGCTGGCTTCCCATGAAGCGAGTCATCTGAGAGAGACAGCAAGAGGGAGCCACACCTTGGGAGAACAATTACCAAATACTGTGGGACCCAGGGAAAGTCACCGCTCCTCTCTGGGCTGGGGTACCCCTATTTCTAAGACAAATAGGTTAGACTAAATAAATGACCTTCCTTCCCGCTCTGACGTGCAGGGCTTCATGAAATAGTTAGGGTTGTAGCTTCTAGGCTTACGCAGGAGGAAGGGGGGAGGGTCATTTGAAGAGCCTTAGCTGCAGCCCCAGGACAAAACCCTGCCTAACTCCAGACCCCTGGAACAGGTCCCCTTTCCCTCACTACCCTCCTGTATCATGGAAGACGAGACCTGGGGGTTGTAATCTTAGGTGCCCAAGGGGCCTGGCATGGAGAGGGGTTGGTGAGGGGCCACTCTGGCAGGCACAGTCTCAGTGGGAAGGGGGCAGCTGCTTCTTGGCACTGATCTATTCCAGGACAGGGTCTGCCACGTGTCCCTCTTGTCTCAGAAAGGCCAGGAATCCAGAGTTTTATGTGAACTCTCCCATTTTGCAAATACTGGTAGATAACTCAGTGATAAGCAACCACCAGCACCCTAGAGGCCAGACAGGATGAGCTGTGGCCTGTTGGCCCTTGGTTTGCCACCTCTGATTTGGTCTGACCTCACATGAGGTGAAACTGCCCTCCACCTCTTGCAGCCAGTCTGCCCTGGCACTCAGTAACCCCTGGGAAAGAGCAAGCTGCGATCCGTGGCCCACACCCCAGGTTCCACCCTCCTGAGCTTGAGGAGGGCCTGTCTGGGGGTGATGGCAGAGGGTGGCAGGGGTAGGGAGGTGGCTGATAGATTGCTGGGCCAGCCTCTTGTTGACAGTTCTCCTGAACCTTCTCCCATCCCTCCATTTTCTCCTCCTCTCCCATGTCCTCCCACCTTCTCCTACAGGATCAAGCAGCCTACCCTGAAACTCCGTGGAAACAAAGACTCCATCTGCAAGCCCTGTCATATGGCCCAGCTCGCCTCTGTCTGCGGCTCCGATGGCCACACTTACAGCTCAGTGGTGAGAAGTCCCATGCCCAGGTCAGGTGGGGGTGGGGCACCCCTGAAGCCACAGAGAGCCAAGGGGACAACCAGCTGGGCCTCCCGAGGGGTTCCCAGGGCTGACGGGGCACTGACGGCTCAGTCTGTGCATCCAGCGCAGCCATCCTGCAGGGCACAGGAGGGACCCCGCAGCCCTGGCTGGGGTGACCTGAGAGTTGGAGCCAGAGCCTGGCCCCGACCTTGGGCAGGTGCAGGGAGGGGAGGGGCCTGCAAGAGACACATGGGCAGGTAACTGCAAGTGGAGTGAGACGGAGCCTCCTGGAAGTCCCGAGGAAGGTGCTGTGCTGACCAGCTGCTGGGGGTGAAGAGGGGGCCATTTCCACACAGAGGCCATCGTGTCACCAGCAGCAGGGAGCCTTCTGGGCAGCAGGAGATATTCTTCCATGAGAAGACAATGTGGGGAAGAACCATAACTGGAGGAACACCTTATGGGATTTTTGTGAGGACTACATGAGATGATATCTGTGAAAGCATTGTATAAACTCCAGAGAACTTGCTTCTTCTAGCAACAGGAAGTCAGGATTGCTTGGCTCAGGACAGGCACACAGTATTGACTAGGCGTGGGTTCTGGGCCTGGGGAGCCCTTTTACAGAGAGGTGCAGATTTAAGAGTCACCGGCTGTGGTGGAGATTGAAGTTCCTTGAAGAGATGAGGTCACTTAGGGAGTGGGAGGGGGGAGAGAGAATGAGCAGGAGGCCAGGGCTGAGGCAGAATTTAGGAGGCCACAAGCTCCAAAAGGGACAGAGAGAGATGGAGGAGGAGGAGCAGGAAGAGAGCTCACATGAGGAGGAGGAGGAAGAGAGCTCGTTCATGTCAGAGGGCAGAGCAGGCTGTGGGGAGGAGGCTGTGGTCCAGGGTCACCCTGTCCAGTAGGGAGGCAGAGGTCTTGGGTAGGTCTGGCTTCCCTCCCAGCCCCACAGCCCAGGGCATGTCACTGGGCCTCCCTGTGCCTTGCTGAGCACAAGAAATATGATCCTCCCGGCAGGGCTGAAGGGACAGGGAGATAACATTGTGAAATGCTGCAGACCCACTTCACAGTGGTGGTCACCCCATGGGGAGAAGCCAATGAAGCCAGGGAAAGAGACTTTTGTGGCAAAAAATGGAGGACCCCCCCTCCCAGACCCAGCTGGAGGCTGGGGGATGGGTAAATGTTATCAGGAGAGCTGAGGGTGGCTGTGTGAAGAGCACTGTGGAGAGCCATTCCCTGGGGCCCAGGGACTGTGACGAGGAGGAGGCTGGGCCACGAGAGCTCAGGTGGGCACTAGGCAGCCAACTGGGCATGGGGTGAGCGGTGGATAGGGAGCTGGGCCCAGGGAAGGGCAGATACTCAGAGAGGGCAGGGCAGGGTTCCTGGCAGTCTTCCATAGCTGGGCTGTTCCCTCTGACGCCTTCCTGGGCCTGCTGCCTCTTACCCATGGTCTGCAGAGGGGCAAGCTGTGGCCACTGTGGTAGGAGGCCTGAGGGTGCCCCAGCAGCAGGGACCCATGGGGCGAGCCCCGTCACCCAGCCCAGCCCTTCCCGTGCAGTGTAAGCTGGAGCAGCAGGCCTGCCTGAGCAGCAAGCAGCTGGCAGTGAGATGCGAGGGCCCCTGTCCCTGCCCCACGGAGCAGGCTGCCACCTCCACCACCGACGGCAAGCCAGGTAACCAGAGGGCAGGGCCACGGCCAGGCTTGGGTGGGCAGCAGGGCCGGGCTGCAAAACGGGAAAGAAGAAGTGACAAAAACAAGGAAAAGCCTGGAGGACACGGGAGAGGGGTCAGGGGCCCGGGTTGACAGAGCCCGGGCCTCAGCCCTCCTGTCTCCTCCCTGGGTGTCTGAGGAGGGTGGGGGGACTTGGCCACAGGGAGCCTGCACCTTCCTCTTACTGCTAGGAAGGAGGCAGGGGGTTGGGAGAGGAGGCCACTCATGTCCACCCACTTCCCATCGCACCCCTCCCCGTCACGGCCCGCCTTCTGGCCTCCAGGGCAGGATCCCAAGCTGAGCTCAGCCCGCTGCCTCCAGCCACCCCCAGCCCCTACACCCTTTTCTGTTCTGCCACCTACAGAGACTTGCACAGGTCAGGACCTGGCTGACCTGGGGGATCGGCTGCGGGACTGGTTCCAGCTGCTTCATGAGAACTCCAAGCAGAACAGCTCAGCCAGCGGAGCAGCCAGCCCGGCCGCTGGTACAGGAGCTGGTGGCCCTGCCTGGCAGGAGGGAGGGACAGGGAGGGGCTGAGGAGACAGAGTGCACAGGGCCAGCTACCCTTACTCCTTCCTGCCTGACCCTCAGCCCTGCAATGAGGCTCCCCCCAAACTTAACCCCCATCAAAGGGGAGGTCAGCTTCAACTGCAGCAGGAAGGGTATGGCTAGCTAATAGGAAGGACTTTGAAACATGGGTGGGGAGCTTAGACCCTCAGGTGGGTTGCCAAGGGAAACTAAAACATTTTTTTTTCTAGGCTGGGGGGATGTAGCCCAGTGGGAGAGCACTTGCCTAGCATGTGCTGGGCCCTGAGTTCAAAGAATTTCAAAATTCTTTGAATAAAAATTGTTTTCAAGTGTTTTTACAACAGGGTTTTGAGTGGTGTAGGTGCAGACCTGTGTAGCAGTAGAGAGGTAAGGACCTTTGGCCATGCTTGAGTTTCTCAACCGCCTGGTTAGATTCTAGGCTGCCCTGACCCTGAGCTGAAGGCTGGGGCTGAGAAAGAGGCGGCTGGATGGGCAGGCGCACGGGGCGTGTCTGAATCCGTCTTCCCTCCAGGGCTGGACAAGAGCCTGGGGGCCAGCTGCAAGGACTCTATCGGCTGGATGTTCTCCAAGCTGGACACTAGTGCTGACCTCTTCCTGGACCAGACAGAGCTGGCCGCTATCAACCTGGACAAGTATGAGGTCTGCATCCGCCCCTTCTTCAATTCCTGCGACACCTACAAGGATGGCCGGGTGTCCACTGCCGAGTGGTGCTTCTGCTTCTGGAGGGAGAGTGAGTGTGGCCCCGACCCTCCTGGGTGGGCTTGGACCCGTCGCTCTCTGGGAGTCCGTCCCTTGAGGGAGCCTGGCACTGTGCTCATTGCACTCTCAGGTAGCTTGGAGAGGCTGGTGACTTCCCCGGGTCTCAAAGGTGGAGGTTGGCCACCAGTTACTCTCAGGCCTGGGAGTTCTTTCTTTTTCTTTTTCTTTCTTTTTTAAAAAATATTTATTTATTTTAGTTGTACACAATGCCTTTATTTATTTTTACGTGGTGCTGAGGATCGAACCCGGGCTGCGCACATGCTAGGTGGGCACTCTACCGCTGAGCCACAATCCCAGCCCACTGGGAGTTCTTTCTCACATTCCCTCTAGTCTTATGTTCTTCCTGGGGTCTCCCCCACAGGGTGTCTGCACAATCACCCCACCTTCTCTTTTGAATCCTTTGGACTTATCCCACCGATCCCAATACCCTCAGAGAACCCTGGGCTTCTTGGGGTTCTCAGCCCATCCCACAGCCAGGGTGACCTCTCTAATTAGAGACGGGGTGTTCTTATACCTCAGAACCCCTGTCCTGATTTTGGAACAATAGAGGTCTCAGTGCATCCCACCACCACCCTGGGGTGGCCCCGTGTCTAAGACTGTGTTTCATCTTGCAGAGCCCCTGCTGGGGTCTCTAAACCTTGGGAGGCTCGTTGTGTCCCATCAGCATGATGGGACAACCCCTCAGAGGCTGCTTCTCCCCCCACAGAGCCCCCCTGCTTGGCAGAGCTGGAGCGTATCCAGATCCAGGAGGCTGCCAAGAAGAAACCAGGTGAGGGTTGGGCAGGGGGCGCAGGGGAGGAGGCAGGGAGGCTGCCCTGGATGCCCCTGAAGTGTAGAGGCTGCAGCACCCCCCCCACCCCCCACCACTGACCTTATGGTGAGTCCTGAGCCTGGATGAGGCTCTGGCCCAGGACACAGAGGGAGACACCCTTCCTGTTTCTCTCCACATGGTGGGCCAGGGTCTCCCTATCTGGCTCTCAATAAGTGTGTTCTCAGCATTATTTTACCTCTATCCATGCTGGGACTGGAGGTTGAGAGAAGGATCCTAGAATCCTTTATTCTTTTCACTTCAGCAAGTGTGTGTGTAAAGCTTGAGTGGGGCCCGTGGGGGTGGGGGAAGATGCGTGCTCACATCCACATACACCTGGAGAGAGAGAGCAACAAACCCAGCTTCGGTCAGAACTATTGGCAAGACAGACAAGGCCCCCGGCCGTTAAGGCCTTCGTACAGTCTAGCTGGGGAAACACACAACACATGAAATCCCACAACAGAAGGACAGAGGTGCTGACTAACTGCGCAGTGCTGATGGAGGGCGCAGGTGGACGTGAGTTAGCCTGAGGGGTCAGCAGGGGCCGCTGTGGGGAGCTGGAGTTACAGGGAGAGCTGAGGGGGGAGAATGAGCCAGACAAGTGCAGAGTCGAGGGCAGGACAGAGCTGGAGATTCTTGGAAAACAGAAAAATAAAATAAAATAAACGGACCCATGTGACTGGAATTTGATAGTCAAAGGGACAGAGGTTCAAGAGGCAAGTCACACGGAGCCTTGTAGCTCCTTGAGAGCAGCTCAGACATTTGACTGGCTGATGAGACCAGCATACTTAAAATCCAACCTGGAATAAGTGCACAATGGCTATGGGCCTAGTGGCCTTCAGGGGCTGGTGTGAGCTCACGTCTGCGGGAAGCAATCCTTTCTCTCCTATTCCCAAGCAGACCCCTGTGCCTGGGGGTACCCACCAAAGGTACCTGGTATTACCCCGATTGCCTCTGCATCTCCTCCCCCAACGAAGTGGGCAGAGTCCTCTCAGAACAGGTCTGGTAAATGGGCAGAAATGCAGCAATTCAGGACCAGTGAGTGGGCCCTGAAGGCAGGTCCCATTGGAAGGGGCTGGGAGGAGAAGCCCAGGCATTCTTGGTCAGGGACAGCAAGTCAGTGGGATCCAGGCATCGGGCACAATGAGAGCAAAACGGGCCGTCCTGGAAGACATGGACCAAGGAGCCATCATAGAGGCCCCAGCAGGTCACTTAGGGAGTGGGTTTTTTTTTTTTTTTTTTTTTTTTTTTTTGGTACTGGAGAGTGAACCCAGAGGCACTTACCCACTGAGCCACATCCCTAGCCCTTTTTATATTTTATTTAGAGACAGGGTCTCACTGAGTTGCTTAGGGCCTCACTAAGTTCCCGAGGCTGGCTTTGAGCTCACAATCCTCCTGCCTCAGCCTCCTGAGCTGCTGGGATTATAGGTGTGCCACTGCCCCTGGCTGGAAGTGGGTTTTCTTGTTTCCTCTCAGGGGAGCTGGGAGAAACCAGCCGTGGGCACCTGGGCTTGTTGAGTGGGCAGTGCTGTGCTGGCCAGGCTGTGGGGCAGTCTAGGCCTGCTCATGCTTAAGGCTCCAAGGCTGCGGCTCTGAAGAGCCCATCACACCCGGGCCCCTGCTCTGACCCTGCGGGGTCTGTCCCACTCAGGCATCTTCATCCCGAGCTGTGACGAGGACGGCTACTACCGGAAGATGCAGTGTGACCAGAGTAGTGGCGACTGCTGGTGTGTGGACCAGCTGGGGTTAGAGCTGACCGGCACCCGCACGCACGGGAGCCCCGACTGTGGTAAGGGCCTGCGCTGGGAGGGCCAGGTGAGTGGGGACCGAGGTGGCCAGCAGGTTCCTGATCCAGCTTGGCTTGTGTCTTTCACAGACGACATCGTGGGTTTCTCAGGGGACTTTGGGAGTGGTGTCGGCTGGGAGGACGAGGAGGAGAAAGGAGAACGGAAGAAGCAGGCGAAGAGGCCGAGGAGGAGGAGGGCGAGGCAGGCGAGGCGGATGACGGAGGCTACATCTGGTAGATGGCCCTTGGGAGCCGTGGCGGGCCAGGGTGCCGACGGCCAGGGAGACGGGCCAGCAGGGACCTGGACAGCAGCAGGTAGCTTAGCGAGTGGATCCAGAAACCAGTTGGAAGGACCCTGGCTCAGGTGGGGAGGCCTCGGAGTGTGAGTGCATGATACGTGTGAGGCATGTGTGGCTGGGACGGGTGAATGCGTGTGTGCGTGTGGCATGCGCTGACCAACATGTCCTTGACCCTAAAGGCCCCTTCAGCCTCCTTGTAGTTTTCTTTCCATTTGTTGTTGGTTTTAAAATACACACACTCACAGACGTACACAACCACACAGGCCAAAATCAATGAACTGAAATGCCCGTCCCTGTCCCCGCCCCACCCAGCCCCACCCTGACACTTTGGGGTTCCCTCCCTGGCCTCCTCCTGCCCTGCCTACCCACTTCTGGGGCCAAAGGGGAGGGCGGGCGGGCTGCTTTCTGTGGTCTGGAGGTCCTCCCAAAGTTGGGCAGACTTGATGTGAAACCGGCCTCAGGTGATGGGCCGGGACACTGGCCACAGCAAGACCTGTCCCTCTGCTGAATTCCCAAGCACTGGAGAAACTCCCCTAAGCCAAGCCTGAGTGACCAAAAGAGGCTGAGAAGGAGCTGGGTGAGAGAGTGAGGCGCAGGGAGGGAGCCCTTCCCACAGGAGGCGTGGAGCAGGGTGAGGGGCAGCCCCCCCAGCAGCGGGAGTCTGCAGGCACATATCCTAGGCAGAGCTGTGGGGGAGTGCAGAGAAGCAGCCCTGAGTGCCACCCCAGGGCAGCCCAGCCGGCTCCTCTGTGGGCCTCACGCGGGGCTGTGGTCTGGGTGCTTGCTGGCCTGGAGACCGAGCGGTGGCCCTGCAGCCCAGCCCTACCTCCTCCCCACTGCACGGTCTGGCAGGGGTGCTGCTTTCGCCTCTGTCTCCCATGCTGGGGTCCTCCTTGTCCATTCCAGGGAGCCCGAAGACCCAGAGTAGCAGGTGTGTGCCCACCTTCCTGACCCCCGAAATCAATGCCCCCTCCCCTCCTGCCCAGACCAATACATAGACTTGTTCCTGGACCCTGTGAAGAAGTAGTTGGAAGTTGTCACCTGTTGAGGCCATGATCCTTCCTCTCCTCAAACCTCATCGGGCCACCTCTACCCCATTCCTCCCAGCCCCTGGGGGTTTCCTCTGCCCCCGAGGGTCCCTGGGGGCTGTCCTAGTGAAGGGGCTCCTCCAAGTTCTATTTTGAAGCCCTGCAGTGTGAAAGAATAGTGAAAAGTCTGTCAGCGGGGGCAAAATGGGGGCAGCTAGGCCCCAGGCCACACCTCACTGTTCCCCGAATCTCCTGAGCAGGTAGAAGGCCATCTTACCCAGAGGAGAAGACGCCCTGTGGTTTCTTGTTTGTGTGTTTATTGTTGTATCTCCTAAGTAGTCCAGTTCTCCCTATGGAAGCAAATTCCTTAATGCCTTTGGTAGAGAATCTCTTACCCAGACACTGGCCTCTGGTGCCCTTGGGTACATGGAGAGTGCAGTGTGTGTGTGTGTGTGTGTGTGTGTGTGTGTGTGCACGTGCACGCGTGCATGTGTGTGAACCTGGGGGCCATCCTGGTGGCCAGGGAGTGTGGAGAGGGCCCCCTGCTCTCCCCAGCTGCTCTCCCCAGCGTCTCCCTGCATCTGCTGAGGGTCAGTCGGACTTTATGGAAGAGCCTCGCCCTGTCCACCCCTCTACTCCACCCTGGAGCCGACATCTTCCGAGTCTTCTCTTGGGGAAATAATGAAACTCCACTTAGTCCCATAAAGCGCTTCTCATCCTGCAGCACAGTTCTGATCTTTGAGGTGTCGTGCTGTTCCGGACCCCCCAAGCCCCTTGCCCCTGGCCACCCCTGCCCTGTGCTCCCGCCTCCTTCCTCTGGTCCCCTGCTCAGTCACATCCGCCCTCTGCTCACCAGAGGTGGCTACTCCTTTGACTGGGAGCTACTTGAAACTTCCTGCTCTTGCTAGGATCTGTCTCTTCCTCTGCCCCAGCTGGACTTCTGGAACTGTCCTGGGGTGGCTGTGAGGAATGCCAGGGCTCTCTGGGGTGGGGAGGGGATGCAGAGGAAGGGGCCTCACTCTTCCTCTTACTGCTACCCTCCCCTGCTGGGAGCCGTGCTCTCCGTGTCTCTGGGTCTTCCGATTGTGCACGTTTTTCTGACCTTGTAAATATGTTTTAGAAAGAAAGTGAAAGGCGTTGAACTAGCCCCTGGCAGTCCTGCAGGGGTCCAGGCTTGCCCAGTCTATGAAGCTCCCACACTGCTTTTCACCCCCTCAAAAGCAGACAAAAGCAGCTGCTCCCCGTGGGGCTCAAGGCCTCCTAGTGACTTAAGGATTCCTGGTGAGCAAGGCTGCAGGTTGGTTTTCCCTCAGCAGGGGATTCATGCCCTTGACCAAGCTGCCTGCCCCCAGCCCCTCCCAGCCTCTTCCTGCCCTCACTCCCCTGGCGTGGCATAGGCAGGCCAGGCAATGAGGGCTGCGTTGACAAGAGCTCAACCATATTGCAGCTGAACCAAGTCTTGCCTTCCCTGGAGCTGCCATTGGCCCTCCCGGGCCACCTGGGCCTGCGGATGGTGGAAGGGATGGAAGTGTAAGATGGGTAGGGTGGGGTTGGAGAAAGTAAATGTGCCTTGAGAGACCACTCAGAGGTCTGAGGGTGATGGAGGAGGGGGCAGCCTGGGAAGCTCAGGAAGGAGGCCGAGCTGGAGAGAGGGAGAGACAGCTTGGCTGCCCCCTAGTGTCCTGCTGGGGCAGTGACCACACACGCAGCAGGTGGTCACCCCTTCTCCCTCCTGCCCACCTGGTTTTAGTGGGCAGGCCACCTATTTGGAGGAAGCTCCTTCTGCTTCCAGCGTTACCCCTGGGGGGAGGGGGTCCATTGGTATCGACACGGGAACCCTTCATTTCACCAAAGCCTGAGCCCGCAGCCCTTGGGGAGAATGACTGGCAGATTTTTGACATCGGGGTCATCATGAGGCTGCGGGCTGCTGGTGGGGGGGTGGTGTCCCAGGGAAGAGACAGTGGGGGAGGGAAAGGAGACCAGAGACATCCTAAGGAAGTCCCCAGCAGAGCAAACTGCTTCATAGCCTGCAGCCTAGTTAAACTGTGTGATGTGCAATAACTGAGCTTAGAGTTAAGAATTGTGTTCAAGTGCTTGGATTTCCGTCTGTAGATTTAAGTGCTGAAATCGTATCTCTCAGTAATCTTAGATGTCTTAAAAAAAAAAAAATCGAGAAACAAAGTGTTAGACCTGTGTGTGCGTTGATGGGCACTCAAGCGTCCCCTGGATCTCCCCACCCTCTCGCTCACCCCTCACACCCCACCTCCCACACCCCATGTCCCACCCCCCCCACCCCCCCACCCCCGCCTCCACTTGGGGCCCCCGCGCCTCGTGTTGTCTTTATCTGCCTATTACTCAGCCTAAGGAACAAATACACTCCACACATGCATAAAGGAAATCAAATGTTATTTTTAAGAAAATGGAAAATAAAAACTTTATAAACACCACCTGCTGGCAATACTCTCTGATTATTCTTCCTTTCAGTGTTTTCACATTCACAAAAGAAACCCTGTGGTCCAGACTGTCCCAGTCAGCTTATTTTTTATTCATCGTTACATATGAGACCTCAGAGAGGTAGGACAGGGAAGAGGGTCCTGATTTATCTAGGGAGGATCAGGAATGACTTTAGAATATTTTTTGGTATTATTGCAAACACACACACACACACACACACACACATACATACAATCCATTATGGGATATATGTCAGTAAGTACATTTCTGTTGCTGTGCAAAAATCAAACTGTATGTCCTGCTTTCTCCATTAATAATTAATTTAATAACATTAGCATGTTATTAAAATTATTTGAAGACATGACTTTAATAGTTACACAGTATTCCACAGTATGAATGTACTCTAATGAATTTAAATATGTCCCTGTTTTTATATATTCATATTATTCCCAACTTTTTTTTCCACATTTTTAAATTGGTGTGTTATTGTTGTACATAATGGTGGGATTTTCTGTTACATATTCACACATACACACAATATAATAATATAATTTGGTATTCCCAACTTCTTGATATAAATAGTGCTTCCATGGGCTTGGGGGCCCCCAGACTATTCCCTTAGCTCAGATTGACAGAAGTGCAATGGCTGGGTGAAAGGTGTGGTTTTGTTTGATGGTTGCAGTGTTAGGGACTGAACCCAGGACCTTGTACATGCTAGGCAAGGCCTTTACCACTCAGCTACACCCCCAACCCTTTGTGTGTGTGTGTGTGTGTGTGTGTGTGGTACTGGGTATTGAACCCATGGGTGCTTTACCACTGAGTTACATCTCCAGCCTTTTTTATTTTTTTATTTTGAGACAGGCTCTCCCTGAGTTGCCCACACTGATCTCAAATTTGTGATCTTTCTGCCTCAGCTTCTTGAGTAGCTAGGATTACATATGTTTGGTGTTACACCCATCTTGTTTTCTTTTTTAATTGTTGTAAAACAAACACAATTGAAAAGCTACCAGTATAAAACATAATTCAGTGGCATTTAATACATTTTCAGTATTGTGCAACCATCACCATAGTCTAGTTCCAGAACCTTTATCAAGGTATGAACTTTTTTTGTTGTTGTTGATAGTGCTGGAGTTCAAACCCAAGGCCTTGCACATACTAGACAAATGTTCTACCACTGAGTTACATCCTAGCCTCTCCCTGACCCTGCTTTTATATTTTGAGACAGGGTATTACTAAGTTGCCCAGACTGGTCTTGAACTTGCAATCCTCCTGCCTCAACCTCCCGAGCTCCTGGGATTTGGTATGAGCTTTTTTAAGACTTAGACTAAATCTTCCCAAATTACTTTTCAGAAAGGTTAAACTGATAGAGACAACCCTGTCAGCAGGGAGAGCAAATACTGAATCAGGCATCCGTATATGCTTGCCAGCATTATGGAATTCTAATTTTCAAAAACTTGGCGAATTTGGCAGGAGAATAACCACTTACTATTTTTATTTCTTTGATTATCAGAACTGGGGGACTGTCATCATTCTTCTGTGACTTTTCTGCTCATAGGCCTTGCTGCTATGGCTTGGATAGTCTTCCAAAGGCCCAGCTGTTGAAGGCCCAGTTCAGTCTGTGGTGCTTTGGGGAAGTGGTGAAATTTTTGGGAGGTGGGGCCTAGTGGGAAATTTCAGGTCATTTGGGGGCACATCCTGAAGGGACCCTGTTTCTTTTTTTCCTTTTTCTTCTTTTTCTTTTTCTTTTCTCCTTCTCCTTCTCCTTCTCCTTCCCCTTCTCCTTCTCTCTCTCTCTCCCTCCCTCCCTTTCTCTCTTTCTCTCTCTCTCTCTCCCCCCCACTATGATGTTCTATCTTGCTATAGGCCCAAAAGTAACGAGGCCAAGTCATCATAGACTGAAAGCTCTGAAACTGTCAATCAAAGAAGCTTTCCTTTCTGTAAGTGATCTCCGATGTTTGTTACAGGTGGCTAACAAACTTGCCCATCTCCTCTGTAAATGAATATCCTTTTTAACTGATTCTTTTTCAGGGGGTGGGACTTGGAAGCAGAGCATAGGAACTCCAAACTCTAGCCCTAGGACATGCTAACTGTGACCTTAGGCAAGTCATCTGTTGGATGGAAAAAGAATAACCCACCGGCTGGGGCAACCCTAAGGGTGGTAGAAATGCTTTTTAAACAGTTGAAGTAAGCCCTGGGGGCAGGCCTGGTCATGCCCTGGGGGCAGCCCACAGCCAGCACAGGGGCTTCCCTGGGCTGCAGTAGTGGATGGACCCTTAGGAAGGAGTTGGGGGCCCCCAGGGATGGTTTTGTTCTTCAGTGTGACTCATTGCCACCAGCAAAGGCAGACTTGGAGCCTTCCTGGAAGGAAGTGTGAGGAGGGATGGATTTGCCAGAGGCACTGCTCCCAACAGCAGGTCGGAGGAGGCAGTGGGTGGAGATGGGAACAGAGATCCTTAGAAAGCATTTCGCTCCCTGGGCTCGGGAGCTGTGGGTTTTGGAAGTCGAGGAGCTGTGGGGTTGAACTCGGTGAGTCAGTTGCCTCTCTCTTGTCCTGAGCTGCTTTCACCAGGCCCATGGGGCCCTATTGTTGTTTAGAAATAATTTAACAATTTGTAACATCATTTGTGGGTTCTTTTCCTACTCAGTACATTTCTGTTCACAAATAACCAGTTCTAGGAGCAGGCAGGGAATTGTATTCAGTGACCAATGAATGGAGAAGAGGAGCTCATTCTCTAAAGACACTTTCTCCCCCAGCAGTCTGGGGGTTGGAATTTTTTGTGGGGGCGGGGTAACTGAGGATTGAACTCAGGACACTCGCCCACTGAACTGCCTCCCCAGCCCTATTTTGTATTTCATTTAGAGACAGGGTCTCACTGAGTGCTTAGCGCCTTGCTTTTGCGGAGGCTGGCTTTGAACTCACTACTATCCTCCTCTCTCAGTCTCCCACAGTGCTGGGATTACAGACGTGCGCCACTGCATCCGGCCTAGAATTTGGATTTTTACTGGGACTGGGCTACGAGGGTGTGTGGTATGCATGCTGCCATCAGAGCTTTTCACGGGAAGGGGAGAATTGCAGGCAGCAGGGTGCCAGCCCTTGTCTGCCCTCACCTGTGTTTGGAACTGTCATGGCATCTGTGGGTGCATTTTTTATCTGCTGAGAGTGAGCTCTGCCATTGTTACCATAGACCAAATGTCGTGTCTTTCCACAATGTCAAAATTTATGGAATAAGAATAAATTCACAAGCTCTGTCACTTTCTTCAGTTGCAATTCACCATGTACTCGGGGGTCACTGGATAGACATGAGCCAGGCAATCACAGGTTCTTTTATTCCAATCTTAAGTACCAATAATGTCTACAACACTCAACTCGCACATCACACTTTACCCAATGATAAAGAGTTCAGAGAGCAAAGGCAGAGAGCAGATACAAATGCCAAGAGTCACTACAGGGGGTCAGACAAGATTAAGAACCAGCTGAAAGTGAAAGAACTTATGGGTGTGGGCAGAGCTGTCAGGGCAAGGAACTTATGGTAGGATGGCGATGGTTTCAAAGTGGACCATGCCAAGCAGGGAGGTCAATCTAAGCTAAATCCGGGGACACCAAAAGCAGGAGGTTGGTTGCCTGACAACCTTGTAGTGCATTCATCAGATGGTCTGAGGACGGCCAGTGTGTGCCCTGCCACCAGGCTGGGGTGCTCCTCCTCTCACAGGTTTCAGATGAGGAGGCTATGTGTGGTGAAACTGATAAGCTCATGGGCCTGGTTTATCAGATATGGGGTTGATGTGCCCACGTATCCATGTGTTCTGATTAATGTGGTAAGTTCATAGGTGGTCACTTTCATTATCACTATTGAAGGGCAAAACATCACACCGGGGACAGCCTTCAGCCAAGAGATTTATTCAACAGCCTTCGTGGCTGGTAGCAAAACCAGAGGTGCTCTGGTCGAAGGTCAAAGAGGTGCTAGGAGAGGGGAGTCAGGGAAAAGGAAGTGTGCAAGCTCTGGTGGGAGAGGGGAGTCAGGGAGAGGGGAGTGTGCAAGCTCTGAACAGAAGGTGGGTGCTTGGTTGCACCGGCTAGGATCTCTGGAGCTATCAGCTAAAGAAGCTGCTGTCTGGCTGGAGGATGGAGCTGTCAGCTGGGAGCAGCCGTCGGGCTGAAGGCGATGGGTCTGGAGCTGCTGGCTGGGAGCAGTCGTCGGGCTGAAGGCGATGGGTCTGGAGCTGCCGGCTGGGGCAGCTGCCATTGGCTGGAGGTGATGAGTCTGGAGCTGCCAGCTGGGGCAGCTGCTGCCAGCTGGAAGCGATGGGTCTGGAGCTGTTGCAGTGGTTTCTTCCTCTCCACAGGGTCGAGCTGATGTGTCTGAGTGGCTTCCTCCTCTCAGCAGCAACAAGCTGATGTTGTGTGTCTCTGTGTCTGTCTGTTCTGAGTCTCTCAAACAGGGCCCTATATAGGGATTTCTGGTGGGAGGTGCACCAGAGCAACCCCAACGCCCTTGGCTCTTTGCCCCTAGAACAGGGTGACCTTTAAGCCTATTGGCTCTTGCCCGGGGAAAAGCAACATCCTGCCTGGGGGAAAAAACATCCTGTCTGGGGAAGAAACATCCTGCCGAGAATGAAACAAGGTTGCTTCTCTCAGGATGTGGAAAACTCTGGGGGGGGGGAGGGTAGCCCATCTATCATTCCCCCCTTTTTGTTTTCTTAGGAAGTGGGACGTCGTGTGTCAGTCTGGCTACTTCCTGCTGAAATGGGGCAATGTGGGGTTTTATGGGGGGATATGACCAGACAGGTAGGTCAGGTTTGAGGGTGAAAAGAATTCCCCTGAGGTTGGCACCAAAAAGATGAATTTTCCCTGAGGTGATGAGAAGTAATAGGTGATCCCTAAGGAGAAGCTGGTTAAAGTTTTAGTACAAGAAAGTCATGAGCTGTGGAGAAGGAAGGGCTGCAAAGGAGAAGATAGAGATTTAAGGTAGGGTACGGTAGGGGGGCGGCCTGTCCGTGGGATCGAAATCTAAGAAAGGAGGGGGATGGTAGGGGAGCAGCTGGTTGACAGGCTAGGAGGATATTGTTGGAGCTGCTGCAGGTACAGAGTGAGGGATTCGAATGGAGGAGGGAGAAAGCCTGAACATATGGAATCTCTACCCATTTTTTTGATTGCTCGCAGAAGTTGAAAAGATCTCTCAGTATAGAGGGATCCAGGGACCCAGAAGCAGGCCATTTGTTTTGATTATCTAAGGGGTATGTGGGCCAATCTTGGGTGCAAAACTCGGTAAGTCTTGTTGGTTGTATATTGGGAGTTAGGCCAAGAGTGGCTAGGTTGGTTAAGAGGCATTGTAGAGGGGAGTCGGCTGGGAGGGACCAAAGTGGGTACGAGAGCGACAAATAGTGATAGCAAAACCAAAGAAGAGAGTGAGGACAAGAGCAAAGAAGAGAGTGATCGGAGGGTAGTCAGCCAGGAGGGATAGGAGTGGGTCAGCCAGGAGGGGTGAAGAAGCAGCAGCAGCAGAAGAAGAAGCCCCCATTTTCCCGTTCTGAACGGGAGAGATATATTGTCCTGAGAAGCATTCCCCTCAAGATATATATATATCAGAGAGATCCAAGTCCGTGAGACCCAGTCGTCACTGGAGTCAAACAGACATGGGGTCCAAAGGGACCGAAGAAATAGTGGGCCACCTTGCACAGGGATTTTCCATGTCCCGTCCTGGACAGGAAGGAGAGACCCAAGTCCAGAGGCCAGAGGCAGAAAAAAGGGCTTTCTTCAACTGTTCCCAGGAGAGGGAGAGGGGGGGGAGAGAGAGAGAGAGAGAGAGAGAGAGAGAAAGCACAAGCATGAGAAAAGAGAGCTCCTTGAGGTCCACTGTGACCATGAAGATCTAGGTGGGGTGCGGTCCTCCCCGTACAGGCCACCAGTGGGGCTGCCGGACGATCGATGGTCAATTCCCACTGTACAAGGCCTGACAGGTTTAGGAGCTCTGGGGATGAGGAGACCTACCCAGGAAAGAGAGAGAGAGAGAGAGAGAGAGAGAGAGAGAGAGAGAGAAGGAAAGAGAAAGAGCTCCTGAGGTCCACTGTGACCATGAAGGTCTAGGTGGGGTGTGGTCCTCCTCGTACAGGCCACCAGCGGGGCTGCCGGACGATCAACAGTCAGTTCCCACTGTACAAGGCCCGACGGGTTTAGGAGCTCTGGGGCGGGGGGGCTTACCAATCCGATGGCTGGTGGTGGATGCGTTGGAGTGGTGATCAAAAAACGGGCGAAGGCTGAGGCAGTTCCGGGTGATTATGCCCTTCGGCTCAGACAGGATCCGAGTCACGGCACCAATGAAGGGTAAAACATCACACTGAGGACAGCTGTGCAGCCAAGAGATTTATTCAACAGCCTTCGTGGCTGGTAGCAAAACCGGAGAAGAGGTGCTCTGGTCAAAGGTCGAAGAGGTGCTGGGAGAGGGGAGTCAGGGAGAAGGGAGTGTGCAAGCTCTGGTGGGAGAGGGGAGTTAGGGAGAGGGGAGTGTGCAAGCTCCGAACAGAAGGTGGGTGCTTGGTCACACCGGCTGGGATCTCTGGAGGTATCAGCTAAAGCAGCTGCTGTCTGGCTGGAGGCTGGAGCTGTCAGCTAGGAGCGGCCGTCGGGCTGGAGGTGATGGGTCTGGAGCTCCTGCAGTGGCTTCTTCCTCTCCACAGGGTCGAGCTGATGTGTGTTGAGTGGCTTCCTCCTCTCAGCAACAACAAGCTGATGTTGTGTGTCTCTGTGTCTGTGTCTGTCTGTTCTGAGTCTCTCAAACAGGGCCCTATATAGGGATTTCTGGTGGGAGGTGCACCAGAGCAACCCCAACGCCCTTGGCTCTTTGCCCCTAGAACAGGGTGACCTTTAAGCCTATTGGCTCTTGCCCGGGGAAAAGCAACATCCTGCCCGGGGAAGAAACATCCTGCCGAGAATGAAACAAGGTTGCTTCTCTCAGGATGTGGAAAACTCTGGGGGGGAGGGTAGCCCATCTATCAACTATTAATTTAGTTATCAGTTTAGTCCTTATGGTTGTGCTAGGCGGAAGGGGATTGTTTACTCAAAATGGAGTTACTCTTGGGGGCTGGGGTTGTAGCTCAGTGGTAGGGGGCTCACCTAGCACGTGTGTGGTCTGGGTTCGATCCTCAGCACCACATAAAAATAAAGAAATGCATTGTATACAACTAAAGCAAAATAAATAAATATTTAAAAACAAATGGAGTAACTCTTGGCAGACTATTGCTTTATAAAATGGACTAAGTCGGGGTTAGCCACAGCGTGAAAACTACTGTTCATGGAGTAACTCAGAACAGGGCACAGTCTGCTGTCCACATTGTCACCATAATGAGGTTCTAATGAGCCCAAGGTCTTAACATGGCATCTGGATCAGATCAAGCTGGTCTGCAGTCCCCCATCAGTGGTTGGAAATAGGTGACGATCAGTAACTGGCTTTGCCTTTTGACTTCTACAAGCAAGCAGCATTGGCAAGTAAACAGAGCTGATAGGACAGCAGGTGATTCGTGACTTGGGGGCACAGGGTGGTGACAAAGGAAGTAACTTACAACAGCTCTGGAGGTAGATACTATTATTAAAGCTCACTTTGCAGATGAAGAAACTGAGCCTCAAAGAGACTGAATACTTGGGCCAAGGACACAGGGCTGGTAAAGACCACTCTGCTTCTTGTCTGCTACCCTACACAAAGCAGGCTGCAATTGGCACCTAGTGATGGGACCTCTCCTGGGGGCCACAGGCCCTCAGGGGAGGAAGCTTCCTCACCCAGGTAAGGCTTCCTGCTGGAATGGGACTCAAGCCAGCTCCTAGGACTGAGAAGGACTGAGCTAGTGGCTCAACCCTGGCTGAACATTAGAAGTGTTTGGGCCCCAGCCCCAGCCCCAGAGATTCTGATTCCATTGTTCTGAGCATCTGCATGTTTTCAAAGATCCCAAGTGAAGCTAAAGTGCAGTGAAGTGCATGCAATCTGCACAAGGCCAACAGAAGCAGGGAAGCTTCCACTGGTCAGGACAGGACAGGAAGTGCAAGAGTCCAGGGCAGGAATGAGCCTGGGAGGAGAGGACTGGCCCTCACCACCAGGTGGGGTGATGTGATGCGTGGAGGTCAGTTCAAGGGCAGGAGAGCTCCACCCGGGCCTTGGTGTGGGTCATTGCTCAGCGGTTTCCTGAGCTGCTTGAAGGAGACTGCAGCCTGCTGAGGGTGCCCTGGTCCACCCTGTGGGAACCCTCTGAATGTCTGTCCCCAAACTTCAGGGAAAGTTTGGCTTCTGCACTTGGTGGATCAACATTTGTCCAGCTGATGGGGAGCTAGAAGCCAGGCAGGGTCCTGGCCCCTGAAACAATACATCCATTGTCACCATAGCCCAGCAACTGGATTGTCAGGGTCCCTTGGGCCAGCAGCATACAAATGTTGCTTGGGACAGACGCAGGGCTGACTGGCAGCAAGGGCAGGGCTGCGGCCATTCAGGAAGCCATCAGCTGGAACCCAGCTGCCCAGGGCACCCGCTGTCCACCTCACCTCCCTAGCCTTGGCCCTCTCCAGTCCAGCACCTGGCTTTTCCTCAGTGTTTAGCCTCCTGGGGGCGGGGCCTATATATTGATTTCTTCTAGGTGAATAACTGGGGCCTGAGAACAAACCTAAAAGAAAAAAAAGCCAAATGCCCACAAATTCATACCAGTGGCCTTCCCTCCCCATCTGCCACTGAGCCCTGGACTCATGCTTAAGATCACACACATGTGGGGGCTCTGAGAGAGGGGGCATGCTTGAACCAAAACACAAAAACCCTAACTTTGTGTATATATGTTTGTGTGTGTGTGTGTGTGTGTGTGTGTGTGTGTGTGTGTTTAATTGACACCTAAAAATTGTGCATATTTATGGGGTACAGTGTGACATTTCAATACACATACACAATGTGTCATGATCAGGTCAGGGTAATAGGCCTATCCATCAACACCTCAAACACTTAGACTGCTGTGTGTTGGGAGCATTCAAAATCCTCTCTACTAGCTATTTTGCAATCTGCAATTAACTGCTGCCAACCATTGTTACCCCACTGGGCTCTAGAACGTTAGAAGTTATTTTTTCTTTGCAGTTGCACACCTGCACCCATTAACCACCCTCTCACCACCCATTCTTCCCTCCCCAGCTTCTGCTAACCACTACTTTATTCTTTACCTCTATGAGATCAACTTTTTAAGCTACTGCATGTAAGTGAGAACAGATTGTATTTCTTATTTCACTTAACATAATGACCTCCAGTTCCATCTATGATACCACAGATTATAGGATTTTGTTCATTTTTATGGCTGAGTAGTATTCTGTTGTATATATGCCCCAGATTTTCTTTATCCATTAATCTGTCTGTGGACACCTAGGTTGATCCCACATCTTGGCTGTTTGAGTTTCCTTTTGTATTTTGTGCTGCAATAAATGTGTAAGTGCAGGGGGCTGGGGTTGTGGCTCAGCAGTAGAACACTTGCCTCACACATGTGAGGCGATCCTCAGCACCACATAAAAATAAATAAATAAAATAAAGTTATTGTGTCCATCTATAACTAAGAAATTATTTTTTAAAAATGTGTAAGTACAATGTATTGATAGCCTTTCCTTTGGATCTACACCCTGTAGTGGGATTGCTGGGCCACACCAAGGCTCAGTTCCTGCACTCTATGAAGGTTGTGTTGATTTACATTCCTAACAATGGTACATGAGAGTTTCCCCTCCTTCCTCACCACCATTTCATTTATTTTTTGTCTTTTTTATAATGGCTATTCTAACAGAGGTGAGGTGGTATCTTTTTTTTTTTTCCAGCATGAGGAATTGAACCCAGAGGTATTTAACCACTGAGCCACATCCCCAGCCTTTTTTATTTTTTATTTTGAGACAGGGTCTCTCTAAATTGCTTAGGCCCCACTAAGTTGCTAAGACTGGCCTCGGACTTGCAATCCTCCTGCCTCAGTCTCCTGAGTTACTGGGATTAAAGGCACCAGGCTAGAGAGTGGACTCTTACTGAGGCTTTGATATACACTTCCCTGATGCTTAATGATCTTGAATGCCTTTTCATATATTTGTTGACCCTTTGTATATCTGCTTTTAAGGAATGTCTGTTCAGACCATTTGCCCATTTTTTAATCAGATTTTATTTTTTTTTTTCTGTTGAGTTGTTTGAGTTTCCTTTTGTATTTTGGATATTAATCCCTTGTCAGATAATTAGTTTGATAATATTTTCTCCCACCTGCGGGTTGTCTCTGCTCTGTGGTTGCTTCCTTTGCTGTGCAGAAGTTCCTTAGGAAAATACGGGACACTTTGTGAATATGTGTGTTATGCTTGTGCAGGTGCCCATTCCAGTTTAGTATACATGCTGCCAAGGTGAGCATAACATTCTATATTTTGAGCATAATAGGTGAAGGAAAGGAGGAAAGAAACAAATGTTTCTGGGCTGGTGACTTAGCTCGGTGGTAGAGCAGTTGCCCAGCATGCACAGGAGCTGGGTCTGATCCTCA
The DNA here is from genome assembly GCA_025594165.1 of Tamias sibiricus. Taxonomy (NCBI): domain Eukaryota; kingdom Metazoa; phylum Chordata; class Mammalia; order Rodentia; family Sciuridae; genus Tamias; species Tamias sibiricus. The sequence goes on along the minus strand of CM046663.1, from coordinate 118,620,313 downwards.
GCACTGCAGGGAAAAAAAAACCTCAAAAAATAAATGTAACTATGTTTCTATCAATGCCCTGCATCCTTTCATGTCACTGAGTCCTCCCTACAGCTCCATAAGGCAGGTGTGGCAGGCATTGTTAGCCACCAAACCCTATTCATAAATAAGAAAAGTTTCTTCCTCCTCTTCCCTTCTTCCTCTTCCTCTCTTTCTCTTCTCCTCCTCCCTCCTCTCTTCCTCCTCCTTCCCCTTCTCCTCTTCTTCCTTCTTCTTCTTCTTCTTGGTGTTGGGAGTTGAATCCAGATCCTTGCTCAAGCTGGACATGTGCTCTACCCCTGAGCTACACATCCCCAGCCCAGAAAACTACATTTCTTTTTATTTCTTTTAAAAAAAATTTAGTTGCAGTTGGACACAATACCTTTATTTTATTTATTTATTTTTTATGTGGTGCTGAGGATCAAACCTAGCGTCTCACATATGCTAGGTGAGTGTTCTCCCGCTGAGCCACACCCCAGCCCCCAGAAAACTACCTTGGTTCTTCAGTGTTGCACCAGGCCTGTTCCCATGGTGAGATAATACAGGTGAGATGGGACAATTAGAATCCTATGATTTTAGAAACAAAGCATGAGTGAATATTGAGGGACTATGTTGCTAGGGAAGAAGTATGGAAGTGAGGACACTTGGATTTTTCCCCGTTTCTGCCTTTGATCTTGAGTCAGCACCTTGCCATGAACCTCAGTTTTCCCACCAGTGAAATGAAGGCATTAAGCCAGGTGCAGTGGCACACACCTGTAATCCCAGCAATTTGGGTGTCTGAGGCAGGAGGATCATAAATTCGAGGCCAGCCTGGGCAATTTAGCATGACCCTGTCTCAAAATTAAAAATGAAAAGGACTGGTGATATAGCTCAATGGTAGAGTGCCCCTGGGTTCAATTCCTAGTTACCGCTGACCCCCACCCCCCCACCCCTGCCAAAAAAAGATTAAAGGATTGGACTAGATTACCCAGTGTTGGGATTCTATGAAAGAGTGCAAAGGAATGAACCCAGAGAATGCTTCTGTTAGGTTCAGCAGGATTCATCATTCTCTCTCCCTCCCTCTCTCTCTCTCACATGCCACAGTTGCTCTAATTAACCACGATGGCTCACACATTTGCAAAGCAAAATTAAATTTTACTCTAAAAAGGATGAAGAAGGATCGTGTTTTAGTCAGCTCTGCATCCCTGTGACCAAAAGACCCAAAGAGGACAACTCAGAGGAGGGAGAATTTATTTTGGCTCATGGTGTCAGAGGTTCAGTCCACGGTCAGCCACTGCATAGCCCCAGGGGCCTGAGGTGAGGTGGAACAGCATGGCGGGAGGGCGTGGCGGCAGAGAGCTACTCAGGACAGATAGCCAGGACACAGAGCTCCACTCACTAGGGACAAAACACACTCTCCAAAGGCATGCCCCAGTGACCTACTTCCTCCAGCCATACCCTATCTGCCTACAGTTACCACCAGTTAATCCATTCAAGTGGATTAATCCACCAGTCAGGTGACAGCTCTTATAACCTACTCATTTCACCTCTGAACATTCTTGTGTGGTCTCACACATGAGTTTTTTGGGGACACTTCTTACAAATACCAGAACTGAATGTGAGCAACGCCATCAATTTCCTGATGACTAAGTGTTTTTGTTTATAATGTTTGCAAGTGCACAATGTCTAGGCAGAGGACGCTTGGGATCTTTGGAGACTGTGGCCGAGAGTTTGGAGCATGGTACTTCCTGCAGCTGGGGAAACAGGCTGGACGAGACAAGCATCATCCCTCCAGCCTGGGCACGCTGCCCCCTGACAGCTGAGACGGAGGCCGTGCAGGTGGGGGTGGGTCTCCTCACTGCCACGTTTCCCGGGGAGCCCTGGGACAGACCTTGACCTCAGGCCAGAGCCTTCCCATGCATGATTCATCCCAGCTCACAGAAGTCCTCACGTCACAGATGATGACATCAGGTGTCCTGCAGGAAGCACGCTCACTCCTCTCCACAGGTGGTGATTCCGGGGTCGGCTTCACTACGTAGGTGTGACGGGTCACATCACTGGCCACAGCCACTCCCTCCACCTCAGCCCCTCTCCCCTCCCCAGCTTCTGGGTGGTGCGGCCCTCAGATCACATGGTCGGTTTCCCTGGAAATCAGTCCCCTTCCTGAGGCTATCCAGGAGCCCACCAGAAGTCTCCTTATTAGAACAAAGGATGTCCCCACCACCCAGGAAATCCCCAGGGATTTGGGGGGTGCGCCTGGTACTCATGAGAAAGTTCTTAGGAGCTCTGAGTCAGGAACCAGGCAAAGACCAAATCTATTTTATATCACAGTGTCCCCGTCATGCCAGTCACCCGTGAGGACAGCACCCAGAGTGGCAACCTCCCTCCTGCCCACCCTGGGCTTTTGGGAACTGGGCAGAGCAGTGGACACAGGGGCCTCATTACCTTTCTTAAAATGCCTGCTTGCAGCTGGGCCTTTGGGAACTGGGGTGTCGGGAGCGTTCCCACGATTCTTGGAGCAACGTGGCTCGCTGGGCCTAAACAGCCGGACTTGCCTGAACGCTGCTTTCCTTTGGGGAGTCTGGAATCTTGGTGCATGCCGGCTGGGGGCTGCCTCTGCCACCTGCCTCCAGAACACATCCTGGCCCTGAGTCACGAACAGACCCCTGGCTGGCAGGAGTCACAGCTGATCTTTTCTTTCCCAGGATCCTACAGAAGAGACAGGTCCCGTGGATGTGAGATAAAGAGTACCTGGAAATTGTTGGGCGTTGGGGCTTTTGGCTTGGCCTCCTGAAGATTGTGACCCTGTTAGCTGAGCCACGTGAGGAAGAGGAGAAGGAGGAGAAAGAGCAGGTTTGGGGTTGGGCCATGGTGCTGATGGTTTCATTCACCGAGGGCTGTTTGGTACCTGTGCCCACCTGAGTCGTGTCATTCACTCCTCACGGAGGTGAGAGAAGAGTCTGAAGCACATGGGGAGCTCTGAGAGCCACTGGTGTCCTGAGAGTTGGTACAGGGGCATGGAGGATGGTCACCCTGCTCCCAGGGGAGAGACCCTGGCATGCAGCCTCAGGTGCCAAAACTCATAGCATCCCTCGGCTGTGGCAGAGGCCACAGGATGACCCCAAGTCTGCTCTCCCCTTCTGTAGTCACATGGCCCTTTGCTTCTAGCTAAGCTGCCCAGGCAAAGACCACATTTCCCAGCCTCCCTTGCGGCTTATGCCCAGGTGGCTCTGCAGTGAGCAACAGGCTGTGAGCACAGTGGAAGGTGGTGCTTCCTGGTTGTGGCTCTGGAGAAAAGGGAGTGTGCTCCCCTCGCCTGCCTCTTCCTGCTGCCTGGACGGTGGATATATATATATATTTTTTAAGTATTTTTATTTATTTGCTTTAGTTGTACACAATGTGTTTACTTTTACATGGTGCTGAGGATCGAACCCGGGCCGCCTACGTGCTAGGCGAGCGCTCTACCGCTGAGCCACAATCCCAGCCCCTGGATGGTGGATATTGAGGGGGATGTTGAGCCTTTTAATCTGGTCACCCGGTGGCTCAGTCAAGTTGACCCATGAAATTAACCATCACCCTTCAGCACCCAGGCTGGCATCTGCCTCTAGTCCAGTGGTGACTAATAAACAGCTGTTGAATGAATGAATTCCCAGCTCAGCCCTGATCAACTATCACCATTGACCTGGCCTGCGGGCCCCCTCCTTTCTAGCACTCCTGGTTCAACTATGTCACAACTACCATGGTGTCAGGGTGATTTTCTTCTTCCACATCAAATCCTCAATGGCTCCCTATTTACCCACAGGGTAAGAAGTTCCTTTGGTTTTGCAAAGTCTGATGATTTGGCTCCCAGACTTTTCCAACTCACCCCAAGAGCACCAAGTGCTCATGTGCTCACCAGAAAATGCACAAGGACCACTCTGAACTGTAGGACGGACACCATCCTCTGCTTTTGTTGACTTCTTGATCAGGAGGAACAGGGTTTTTAGAAGCACCATACCAACCAAAACCTTTGGTTGCAAGTGACAGAAACCAAATTCAGATTGGCCTAGAGAGTCACTTGCACTCAAGTCTACACATCAGTCCCAGGAAGGTCTCTGACTGTGTCCATTGTGTTGCTGATGAAGGGAATGCTGTGATCAGCCAGGCCTGGATCACCTGCCCACTTGTGGCCAGGACACAGGTCTGTGACCAGAGGAAGGGACCCAGGTGAAGGAGCCCCAATTAGGGAGATGGCTATTGCGGTCAGCTGGAAGCCATAAGTTCCACCTGATAATAAGTATGTATGTGACGCACCTGTAAATGCACGTGAGGCACCCGCAAAGCTAAAGGTATATAACCGGGTGAAAGCGGTCGGAGTCAGGAGGAGAATGAATTCATTCAGTCAGTCATGCAGTCGCTCGGTCGGAAGAAGAGTTCGGGTCGGAGAAGAAGAAAAGAATCAGAGCGGCCAGAACGTAGGCAGAGCGGTTACAGAAGAGAAACCAGATAGAAGAAGTAATTCCTGGTCAGAGTCAAGCTGAGGCTCCCGAGGAAGAAAGAAGAAAGAACAAAGAAGAAAGAAGTTCTAAAAAAAAAGCTAAGCTCTCTCTCTCTCTCTCTAAAGAAGAAATCTCTCTCTTTCAAGCTCTCTCTCTTTCTCTCTAAGCTCTAAGAAGAAAAGCTCTATCTTTCTTTCTCTCTCTCTAAGCTAAGAAGAAAAGAAGAAAGAAGAAAGCTCTCTCTAATCTTTCTCTCTAAGCTCTTTCTAAGAAGAAGAAAAATCTTTCTTTCTCTCTCTAAGCTCTCTCTAAGAAAGTAGAAGTAAAAGTAGTAATAGATTTACTCTGCCGAGAGTTTTCCTCCCGCGGTGTTTGTGGCTGGCCACGACAGGCAGCTTACAAATGGTGGCCTGTCCGGGGCTCGGCAGGCAGAGAAGAAAAAAATAAGATATAAGAACAAGAAGCTAAGATAGTGAGGAGAGAGGAGAAGAAAGCATAGCCTCTGACTCAGTTGAGACCAGCAAAAAGAGTAGTACTCAGTTGAGACCAGTTAAAAATTAGCGAAAAGCCGAAGCAGAGTAGCCGGCAAAAGCCGAAGCAGAGTAGCCGGCCAAAAGCCATAAAAAAATAAAGAAGCCAGAAAGTAATAGCATGGTAAAAGCCATGCAGAGAAAAAGCTGAAGGTGAAAAGCCCCAATTAGGGAGAAAATGGCTATTGCGGTCAGCTGGAAGCCATAAGTTCCACCTGATAATAAGTATGTATGTGATGCACCTGTAAATGCACGTGAGGCACCCGCAAAGCTAAAGGTATATAACCGGGTGAAAGCGGTCGGAGTCAGGAGGAGAATGAATTCATTCAGTCAGTCATGCAGTCGCTCGGTCGGAAGAAGAGTTCGGGTCGGAGAAGAAGAAAAGAATCAGAGCGGCCAGAACGTAGGCAGAGCGGTTACAGAAGAGAAACCAGATAGAAGAAGTAATTCCTGGTCAGAGTCAAGCTGAGGCTCCCGAGGAAGAAAGAAGAAAGAACAAAGAAGAAAGAAGTTCTAAAAGCTAAGCTCTCTCTCTCTCTCTAAAGAAGAAATCTCTCTCTTTCAAGCTCTCTCTCTTTCTCTCTAAGCTCTAAGAAGAAAAGCTCTATCTTTCTTTCTCTCTCTCTAAGCTAAGAAGAAAAGAAGAAAGAAGAAAGCTCTCTCTAATCTTTCTCTCTAAGCTCTTTCTAAGAAGAAGAAAAATCTTTCTTTCTCTCTCTAAGCTCTCTCTAAGAAAGTAGAAGTAAAAGTAGTAATAGATTTACTCTGCCTCGAGAGTTTTCCTCCCGCGGTGTTTGTGGCTGGCCACGACAGGCAGCTTACAAATGGTGGCCTGTCCGGGGCTCGGCAGGCAGAGAAGAAAAAATAAGATATAAGAACAAGAAGCTAAGATAGTGAGGAGAGAGGAGAAGAAAGCATAGCCTCTGACTCAGTTGAGACCAGCAAAAAGAGTAGTACTCAGTTGAGACCAGTTAAAAATTAGCGAAAAGCCGAAGCAGAGTAGCCGGCAAAAGCCGAAGCAGAGTAGCCGGCCAAAAGCCATAAAAAATAAAGAAGCCAGAAAGTAATAGCATGGTAAAAGCCATGCAGAGAAAAAGCCTTGAGCTTTAGCAAAAAGCCATAAAGAAAAAAGCCATGAGCTTAAAAGAAAATAGAGAATTAAAAAGCACGGTGAAAACCATGCAGAGATAAAGCCATTGAGCTTTGGCAAGAAAGCCATAAAAATAAAGAAGAGACAAGGAAAAAAAAAAAAAAAAAAAAAGTCAAAGCCGCTTATGCAATTGTGCTTAACTAAGTGCTTTAGCAGCTCCTCAGCAGTAGGCTTCCTTAAAGCCGCAGTACCTCCTCAAAATGGGCTCAAATATCCACCCTTTTAAAACAAAAGGTGAAAAGCCAGGTAGGGACAAGAAAATAAAAGAAAATAGAGAAAATAGAGAAAATAAAATGTAGAAAATAGAATTAAAAAGCACCTTTTAAACTAAAAGGGAGGAATATGAAGGAGCCCCAATTAGGGAGATGGCTATTGCGGTCAGCTGGAAGCCATAAGTTCCACCTGATAATAAGTATGTATGTGATGCACCTGTAAATGCACGTGAGGCACCCGCAAAGCTAAAGGTATATAACCGGGTGAAAGCGGTCGGAGTCAGGAGGAGAAAAATGAATTCATTCAGTCAGTCATGCAGTCGCTCGGTCGGAAGAAGAGTTCGGGTCGGAGAAGAAGAAAAGAATCAGAGCGGCCAGAACGTAGGCAGAGCGGTTACAGAAGAGAAACCAGATAGAAGAAGTAATTCCTGGTCAGAGTCAAGCTGAGGCTCCCGAGGAAGAAAGAAGAAAGAAGAAAGAAGCTCTTAAAGCTAAGCTCTCTCTCTCTAAAGAAGAAATCTCTCTCTTTCAAGCTCTCTCTCTTTCTCTCTAAGCTCTAAGAAGAAAAGCTCTATCTTTCTTTCTCTCTCTCTAAGCTAAGAAGAACAGAAGAAAGAAGAAAGCTCTCTCTAATCTTTCTCTCTAAGCTCTTTCTAAGAAGAAGAAAAATCTTTCTTTCTCTCTCTAAGCTCTCTCTAAGAAAGTAGAAGTAAAAGTAGTAATAGCTTTACTCTGCCTCCGAGTTTTCCTCCCGCGGCGCCGTGGCTGGCCATGACAGGCAGCTTACACCCAGGGATGCTTCCTGAAAAGATACAAAACCAACAACCTGCCTTACAAGAGAGTAGAGTAGCTTAAAGAACTGCCCCACCCTCGGATATGAATAATGTCAAATACTATTCTTAGCATGGGTGGGAACCCAGAAATTTCAAAGTTTTGGAAACTGCACTATTTAATTCCATCCTGATGACCCGCCCAGCCACAGGCCTCCATTCCAAGCTCATTGCTTGGTGATCAGTGTAAATGTGTCCACAAAAGGGAGGAGTAAGTGAGTATCTGTAGCCCTCACTTTCCCGCTTTCACTGCCTGTTGCCTGGAATGTGCTGACCACCCACCTGTCTGCTAGTGTTCCTAAGGCCTGGTTCAGGCTCCGCCTCCTCCGTGAGGCATTCCTGAGTCTTACAACCAGCAGGGATAGTGGACTCGAGCCTGAAGTCTCCTCCTTGGTATTGTCTACTGGTTTAGCAGAAAGAACTTGGCAACAAGTAGCCCATCGTCCAGATGGGAGGCAGGGAGCCTTCTGTCCTGGAGGCTTTGGAGCAGAGACCTGTCTGAGGAATGTTGTAGAAAGGACTGGACTTCTTGGGGATTATATCTATTAGATTCTAGAACTGCCATAATAAATGACCACCGACGGGGAAGATAGAAACAACAGAAATGCATTCTTCTACAGCCCTGGAGGCCAAAAGTCTGAAAGCCAAGGTGTTAAGTTCCTTTTGGAGAACCTGTTGCATGGCTTCTGGTGGCTGCCAGTCACCCTAAGTGTCTGCTGGCTTGCAAATGCTTGTCTGTTCCTGTTTTCATGTGGTGTTCCCTGTGTCTCCTGTGTTCTCCATCTAAGAGGACACCAGTCATTGGACTTAGGACCTACTCTAAACTTGACTGACTTTATCTTGAGAGTCTTGAATAATTACATCAGCAAAGACCCTATTTCCAAATGAGGTCACATTCTAAGGTCCCAGGAGGATGTAAATATTTATAGGGAAGCACTATTCAGCCCACTACAGAGGTCGTGTGCAGGACATGAGTGAACACCAAGTGACTACAGTAGATCCAGGTAACCGGTGAGCATAGCCCTCAGTCCTAACCAGGTCAGATCCTGCTTTCCAAAGAAGCCAGAAAATCTGGATGTTCCTGAAAAATATTCAGATTTTAAAATGATGGAAACATATTGAAAACATTTTAAAGCACTATGACCCATACACCTACTTGTTTATAGACAGTACATCAATAGATCTAATTTGGCCCTTGGAGTTCCAGTTTGTGAACACGGGCCTGTGCACTTCTGCCAGAAACCACCAGAGGGCGCACCAGTCATTGCGTTAAGCAAGGCTTTTGGCAACCGGTCCTGGGAGGCGACCAGGCTTCAAATCCAGCAGGGAAAGTGCGGCTGCGGGAGAGCAAGGGTTAAGGTAGGATTAAGCTAATAGTTGAAATGCATTCCTTTTTAAATTTACTCTCAACCTTTAATGGCTGATATCTCTTGTTCCGTAATGATGCCTGTTCCCTTGGCAGATTAAAAAAAAAAGTTGAAAAGAAGTAAAGAAATGGCTACTGAAAAAGAAATGAACAGCCAACAATACCCATTGGGTGGCTTTTCTTGATTCTAAATCATCCTAGAACTTATACTGACACATGCACACGGCAAGAAAAATTTCATGCCATGCAACATATAACTGCTCCCTTCCCAACTCCTGCTGTCCCGAAAACACTTCCAAAAGTCATCAGGCATCAGATGACTTTTTGTTGCATATATATACTATACTTTTCTCACAGGTAAAATTCTTCATGTTTTCACAGGTGAATTAAGTGCATCAGTACAAATGGTTACTGATTTTTGTGTAATTGTGATCCTGAGAACCCTGATAAAAGTCATGAATGAACATGTTATAATAACTCTGAGGAGGGAGCATTGCCAGCACTTCATTACACCTCATCTCGGTGGGACTTAAGATGCAATGCATAGTGATATGTTCCCAATATTTAATATATATTTGTTTTTACCTTTTATTATGGAAATGTTCAAACATTTACAAAAATGAAATCATATTAGAGATTTTCCTGTACCCCAGTCTCAACACTTGTGACCAATCGTGGCTGCAGGCTCCCTGTGCTTTTAGTTTGTTTGCTGTAGCATTTAAAAGTAAATCTCAGGCATTGTATCATTTCATCCAAACAAAAAGCTTTAGCTGCCGGGCGCGGTGGCGCACGCCTGTAATCACAGCACTTTGGGAGGCTGAGGCAGGAGGATCGCGAGTTCAAAGCCAGCCTCAGCAATGGCGAGGCACTTAGCAACTCAGTGAGACCCTGTCTCTAAATAAATACAAAAAAAGGGCTGGGGATATGGCCCAGTGGTCGAGTGCCCCTGAGTTCAATCCCCGGTACCACAAAAAAAAAAAAAAAAAAAAAAAAAGCTTTAGCTATTCACACACACGTGTGTGTGTGTGTGTGTGTGTGTGTGTGTGTGTGGCACTGGGGACTGAACCCAGAGTTTTATGCATGCTAAGTAAGCACTCTACCACTGAGCCCCATCCCAAGCCCTAATTTATTTTGTTTTGAGACAGGGTCTTGCTAAGTTGCCTTAGCTGGCCTTGAACTTGAGATTCTCCTGGAGTAGCTGGGGTTACAGGGGTGCACCGTTACTCCTGGCTATTTTGTTCTTTATTGCAATTCATTATTGAGCACGGGCCTTTTCCCAGCAGCCAGTTCCTTTCTGTTTTCTACTCATTTTCTTCTTTGTTTCCTCCTCCTCCTTCTTCTTCTCTCCGTCTCCTTTTTCTTTTTTTGGTGGTACTAGGGATTGAATCTAGGGACTCTACCATTGAGCTCCACCCTCAGCCCTTTTTACTTAATTTCTTTTCTTTTTTTACAGACAAGTTCTCGCCAAGTTGCCTCAAACTTGTTATCTTTCTGCCTCAGCCTCCTGAGTAGCTAGGATTACAGGCATGTGGCTCTGTGCCCAGCAGTACTGATTTTTTTAAAAATCAGATAATAGGGCTGGGGTTGTGGCTCAGCAGTAGAGCGCTTGCCTGGCATGTGCGCGGCCGGGTTCGAACCTCAGCACCACATAAAAACACGTTGTGTACAACTAAAAGCAAATAAATAAATATTTTTTAAAAATCAGATAATATATGGGTAAAACTCAGTAGTGTGTTCAAATACTTCCAAGGCTGGGGCTGAAGCTCAGTGGTGGTGTGCTTAGCATGCATGACACTTTAGGTTCAATCCCCAGCAACAAAAATGCACCAGCATCCCCAAACAACTCTCATTACGGCTGCTGCTACTACTACTACTAGCCCAAACTCACCTCTGCTGTCTGATGACAATGACCAGTGCCAAAGCCCTCTCTTGGCCAGCACCCATGTCCCTGTAGCATTGTAGCTCCTATGGTTTAACTGAGGCCTGCAATGGCTGAATTTTGGTAGATAAAGGGTGATCTAAGAGTATCAGTGTCAAATGAAGAAAGGTTAAAGGTTATAAGCTTTCTACTGACCTTTGTCCTTGGCTGCCTTGGATACCGGTGATGGTTCTGTGTGGAAGATTGTGTTTTCCATGGTCACCACATCTCCCAAACTACATGCTATTGAGTGACCTTGACTCTCCCTCCATTGAGAGATGAAGTCTATGTCCTGTATCCCCGAATCAGACAGGCCAGTGGCTAGCTCGTAACCAATAGAAAGCAACAGAGGCCACCCAGGTGGCTCCTAGTACTGCTTAATGAAGGTGTTACCTGGGGGCTGGAGCACTGGGCTCGGAGCCCTGCGCTGCTGTGCAGGAGCCTCATGAGCAGAGAGAAGCCTCCCTGTTCCCTGGGTCCCACACCAGCCCCCATCTGACTGCAGCCTCAGGATACCCTTCCTGAGCCAGAACCACCCAGCGGAGCCCATCCCTACTTCCGGGCCTACAGGAACCCTGAGGTTGGCATTCTTAGATCACCAAGTTTTGGGGTGATTTGTTACTCAGCAGCAGACATCCAGAATGCTCTAGGGGTTTTGCCCTGGGGATGGTCAGGAAGGCCTCCTGGTCTTGGAGGAAGCGAACAGCTCTCTGCTTTTCAGATTCCAATAACCCCATCATTCTGCTGCCTCTTGTTTCAGACAGTCCACCTGGACGGTGGCTCTTTGGGACATGTCACTGCCTGTCCTTTCTGTAAGAGCTGAAGAGTTTCTGACCCCACTTCACTCTACTCTTTTCCTGAACAAGGCCTGCAGAAGGCCGGCAGGGCTGTCCCTGGGCCAAGTGGCTGGGATTTGCATGGCCTCAGCCTCAGCCAAGGCTGCCCCACACCCTGTCCTCAGGGAGTAGGAGATGGTCCCCAGAGACGTGTCACATAGCCCCACCTCTCCAGAGAACCCTGCATGCTCTGAAATTCCAAAAGCAGTCACTGAATTTTCTCTCTGGCCCCTGGGGATTAGTAACTGGCCTGTGTTTGGCTTTGCCTTAGTTGCTGGAAAACATGTGACTAAGGCCGTGACTTACCACAGTAAGGGTATAGATCTTGCTGGTAGAAAAACGAAGAAGAAAGCTCATGTAGGGCCATTGAATTTTGTGTTAAGGTCTCCACGCTAGACACATACATGAAAGTGGGACTTTATAAGATAAACTTTCTATATAACATGAACATCTTGCCATGGAGTAACACATCCTTCTATAGGACAGTGATCCAGTTTTGGGGTTCCATAGTCATTGCAAAAAGGTCACGGGACTTCTAGCTCTTTTTAGAAAAACACCCTTAAGCACACACTTAAGATCTGGCATTAGGTGCAGGAGCCCTGTTTGGGGATTGACTTGATTTGCAGTTGACTATGAGCCGTGGAGATTTGGCCATTGTCGCCACCCGTAGTCTCACGGGATTTGTTGCGGGATCTCGAGTGACTTGGCCGAAATTGCTGATCGGGTCAGCGCCATTTTTAGTGGTGTGTTTGGCGTGTGTTAGTTGTTGTTAGAACCAGAGAGAAAAGTTATCAGAATAAAAAGCTGTTTGTCTCCAGTTTGCTTCTGAAGTTCTTCCCGCGGCTCCGTTGCTCCAAGCGCTTCAGGCGGCAACAATTAGGGTCTATAAATACATAATTTATAAATAAATCACACTCCCTAGTTGTAGGTTCCCTGTTATAGGCCCCTGAGAGTCGTGTGGCTACATTGTCATTTGTTAAAGCAATCCCCTGCTGGCCTTCTGATGTTCCTCTGGTTTTAAACTGTACCAAAAATCTCTGTAGCAAAATCATGAACATCTTGTCCCAATCATCATTCATGCTTGTTGTGTCTTCTGTGATTATTTATTTTTGTGGTACTGGAGATCGAACTCAGGAGTGTTCTACCACAGAACTATGTCCCCAGTCCTTCTTATTTTTATTTCGAGACATGTTCTCACTAAGTTACTAAGGCTAGCCTCCAACTTGTGATCCTCCTGTCTCAGCCTCCCAAGTCACTGGGGACACAGGCACGCACCACCGCGCCCAGCTGGGGTTCCTGTTCTTGTAGGTATTTGGCCTCTCTACAACAAGAACATGTTTTAAAACACACAGCCTGTTAAAAAATGACAACTTCATACTAGAGCTGCCCCAGCTGTGGTGTTGGAGAGGGACCAGGCATCCGCCTCACCACTGCTCCGTGGGGCAGGGCCAGGGAGAGCGGGGGCTGGCCACGGCCTCTGGGCGGCAGGGTGTCGATGGCGCCTGTGATGCCGGCTGTGGGGGACCTGGCTGCAACTACCAGCTGAAGGAGGAGTGATGACTTCCATCGTGGGCAGAGGAAGAACAGGGGCCGTGTGTTCCTTTCTGGAGTTAGGACTGGGCAGGGCCAGGGCTGGGACGGGTGGGGGAATGGGGTAGAATGTGGCAGAGGCCACTCCGGGTCCTGTTTACCCCCTGGATGAGCAGGAGGGTGGAAACAGCTGGCTTCCAGGGCCTGAGCTCCGGCCTGATCTTCAGCACCACAAAGCAAGCCCTTCAGTGGAAACCGGGCCCTGCGCCTCCCCTGTGCCTGTGGCAGTGGCTGAAGGCTGTGAGGAGGTGAGCAGGGCCCAACACAAACAGCCACCAGAGAAAGGGGCCTTTATGGCCTGTGGAGGCCGCCAGACTGCAGGAGGATGCCAGCTCTGGGTGGCCAGGGAAGTGGCGGGCAGGTGCTGCTCATGGGCTCCCTGGCGTGGTCGCCTGAGGGGCTTGGGGGCGTGTGTGTGGTGCTAGGGGCTGGGGGCTTCCTTCCCTCCCTCCCTCCCTCCTTCCTTCCTTCCTTCCCCTCGGTGCCTCTCACCCTAGCACATTTTTTTGTTGTTGTTGTTCTTACGTCATTTTTCTCTTAAGAGGTTTTTCTCTTTAATTTTGACAATTGTAAGAGGGATGCATGTTCCTTTACCTGGAGCAGCCCTGCCAACTGCCTGGGCAGCTGCACAGCCCCAATCCTTGCACGCACCTGCACACAGTCAGGCTCTTGCTGTTCTGCTTGTAGGCATGGGCCTCCCTGTTGCAGCGCCTCTCAGTGTGGAATATTTGGTTTGCGTGTTTTTTTTTTTTTTTTTTTTTTTGGTACCAGGGATTGAACCTAGGGGCGCTCAAGCACTGAGCCACATCCCCAGCCCTTTTTGTATTTTTTTTTAGTGACAGGGTCTTGCTGAGTTGCTGATTAGCCATCTCCCCAAACAGGGCTCCTGCACAGGGTCACCCCCCCCCCACATGTCCCAGGGCGTCTAGCCTGGCTCAGGCAGGCTATACCCAGGTGGGGCCAGCACACCTGCTACATGTGTCTCTTTCCACAGCTGCCAGCTGGCTGGAGAGTGGGCAGTCGGGCCTGCTCCTCCTGGTTCCTCCATCCTGTGGCCTGCCCTGGCCTCACCACCCCACCCCCACCCCACCCCACCCCACCCTATAATTTCCCTGTCTGCTGTGGGAGTTTATTTGAGACCCAAAATTGTCTTGCTCAGGGGGAGAATGCGGTCCTCAGCCCTTCCCTGAGACAGGGCGTCAGCCACCACCATTGGTTCCCTGCAGAAATCTGTGGCATGGTGGTGTGGGTAACAGAGCCATGGGCCAAGGCAGGGGCTCGGCCTTGTCCCCCCTGCTGTGACTCACTGGGTGACCCCAGGCATGTGACTAACCCTCTCTGGCCCTTTCCAGAGAAAGTTCAACCTCCTGGGGATCTTGGACGGCAAGGCATCTGATACTGTCTCTTGCTCCAGAGGGAAAACTGAGGCCGTGTCACAACAGATGAGGTGTCAAGAGATGGCGTTGGGCGTGCAGGCTGTTGGCTTGATGTCCTGGTTCAGAAGCTTTCTGTTGTGAGAACAAGCCAGGCCTGGAGAGCAGAGAGCTTTCATTCTAGTCCCATCCCTGACCCTCACCAGCCGTGAGGCCTGGCTGTGGAAGACCCTCAGTTTCCCCATCTGTAAAATGGAGATGGAGCTGTCTTTTTTCAGTGTTGACGTGAAGTTGAAATGAGGTAAACAATGTTAAAAGCCTTCCTATAGAATGTTTCCTGGGCAAAGGCGTTTGCTCTCTGAGGAGCAAGACCCTCGTCTCAGCCGGGCCCGACTCTGAGCATCCAAACCTCCAACAATTTCAGAGAGTGTTGAAGAAGCAGAGGCAGAGAGTGCACTCCTTGGTGGCAGCAGGAAGTCGAGTAAGGTGATGTGACAGGGCAACCTTCAGTGGCATCTATGTGACAGTGATCAGCTTTATAGATAGGGAAACCCTGACGCCCAATCTCTCTCCGTATCTATAAATACAGAAACTACTATTATTGCTATGAGATTGCTTTTTATCCATGAGAGAGGTAGAGGCAGGTGCCCATGGTCCTGTCTTGTGGATGAAGAGACAGAGGAACCCAGTGCTAATCCTGGCCTCTCCTTACCCATTCTCCAGGCCTGGGGGAGTGGGCTCTGGGGACCAGGACTTAGGTGGTGGGCGATCCAAGGGCCAAGCAACCTCCGACTCTGACACAGTCAGACTCAGCTGCGGTGGGACAACGTGTTCTGAGGAGAAAAGAAAACAAGTCCAGACCGTTTCCTGGCTGGGTGCTGAAAGCCAATGCCAGCTCGCTGTGCCCCATAAATAAATGTTGTATTTAAATAAATACAGAACAACACGCTTTTTAAAATTTCTGCAAAAGAAAAGAGCATTTATCCCGTCTCCGGAAGCTCATTCCTTATTTCCAGCTCTTCTGTGACATCCCCAGGAACAGCACCGGAGGGATTTTCCTTTCTCAGATGGTTGTGTCCTGGGGGCCAGGCGCATGTGGCAGCACCCGTTCTCCAAGCCACAGGCCGGCTCTGTGCCCACGACTCTCCTAGAGGTCACTGTGGAGAAGTCCCCCATGGATTTTCCCCCTGAAGCAATTCTGCATGTGCCTCTTGGTTCCCAGGCTAGATCAGCAGTTCGTTTTGGAGGCAGGAGGAGAAGACAAGGGCTGTGGAATTGGCTTTGTCCCAGCCTTGTGATCCTGGAGAAGACTCAGCTGCCCAATTCCTTAGTTGTCAACCTTAGGAGGCCAGTCTCCCAGGTCCTCGGACATTTCTGTTTGTCTTTTTGTTTGGATTGTCTTTTCAAAGGTACTGACATAGCAGGTGGCCTTAGAGGACAGAGAGAATGACTCCCTTCTTCCCTGGAGGGTAGATTTGCTTGTGTTATGGGCTAATAAGGACTGTCTCCCCCATTCCCACCAGGCATGGTGGCACATGCCTGTAATACCAGCCACTCAGGAGGCTGAAGCTGGAGGCTAGGAAGTTCAAGGCCAGCCTGGGCAACAGTGAATCCCTGTCTCAAAATAAAAAATAAAAGTGTTGAAGGGCTGGGAATGGAGCTCAGTGGTAGAGTGCTCCTGGGTTCAATCTCCAGTACAAAAAGAAAAAGAAAAGAAGAAGCTGGGCACAATGGCACACGACTGTAATCCCAGCACTTGGGAGGCTGAAGCAGGAGGATCGCGAGTTCAAAGCCAGCCTCAGCAATGGCGAGGCACTTAGCAACTCAGTGAGACCCTGTCTCTAAATAAAATACAAAAAAGGGCTGGGGATGTGGCCCAGTGGTTGAGTGCCCCTGAGTTCAATCCCTGGTACAAAAAAAAAAAAAAAAAAAAAAAAAAAGAAAGAAAGAAAGAGGAAGAAGCAGATTAAAGATTCCCATCTCAGCCTTCTTCCACGGAGCATAAACCCACTGTGAACACAGCATCTACCCGAGCCCATCACCAGTCTACCCTGTGACACGAGGAGGCAAGGGAGTCAAGGTGAACTTGAACTTGTATTGCCTGTCGTGCTTGACTAACAAAGTTCTTTGCAGCTAGCTGCTCTGGAGGATGAGGAAGCTGGAAAGTTCGAGGCCAGCCTTAGCAATTTAGCAAGACCCTCTCTCAAAATAAAAAGGGCCGGGGGACATAGCTCAGTGGAAGAGTGCTCCTGGATTCAATCCCCACTACTACAATAAATAAATAAGTAAGTAAATAAATAAATCCTTTGTCTCTGACCCAGGAGTCTCGGGTCTTCTGCCAGCATTCATGAAACCTTGGCAGGAAAACATCCCAGCTCGCAAGAAGGGTAAGAATCTGAGACCCCCCACTGTTCTAGATGGTCAGTTCTATGCTCGCAACATTCACCAGGGTGCTGTGGGGGTCTGAGGCCAAGCTAGGTGGGGAGTTAATAACTGGCGGTTATAACAATTTTACTCTCGTGGTTGGAAGTTGGTTATTTATAAGCTACTCCAAATTCCCACTCCGGATGCTAGCAGCACAACTTGGCCTTGGCTCTAGGATTAGACATTCCATTTCTTCTGGGGGGTCTGGGAGCTGGGACAGGCTTCCTGGACTTGGGGCAAGGGCTGCAAGAAGGGAGGCGTAAAGTCCCTCTTAACCATCCCTATTGTCCCCTCCCCTCCTCTGAGGCAGCCTCTATGACCACTGTAAAATGTATCTTTCCAGACTCGCCCTGTGCATACATAGACTTAGAGAATGGATTGCTTGTTGTGTTATGATGATTGACAGTGTATGTATTATTTTGCAATGTTCATATTTCACTTAAAAATATATCCTGAACACCTTTTTACATCAGACTACTTAGATTTTACAAATGCTGTGTTATTATTCAACTTTCTTTTTCTTTTTCTCAGTGCCGAGCATTGAACCGAGGGCCTTGCACATGCTGGAAAAGCCTCCCCCACTGAGCCACACCCCAGCCCTTTTTCAGAATATTTCTATTGCACAGTTAGTTACCCACTCCCCTCTTTGTGGACACTTGGTTGAGTTCTGGTTTTTGTTGTTGTTGTTTTGTTTTGGTGTGTGGTGCTGGGGATCAAACCCAGGGCCCCTAATCCTGGCTGATTCATTTCTCATCTGTACAGTACGTGGTGGGTGCACGGTGTACTGGTGATTGAACCCAGGGGCTGAGCCACATCCCCAGAGCTTTTTATTTTTTATTTTGAGACAGGGTCTCACTAAGTTGCTTAGGGCCTCGCTAAATTGATGTGGCTGGCCTTGAACTTGCAATCCTCCTGCCTTGGCCTCCTAAGTCACTGGAATCATGGGCATGCCGCCATTGTCTTTGGTTCACACACTGCAATTTTGCAAATGGCTATGGGTGAGCAGGAATCCCATGAGGCCATTCATAAACACAGGAAATGCCTTGTTTGCTTCCCTCTGCTTTGGAAGGTTATGAACACAGGCATGTGTGCGTGTGTGAGTGTGCATAAGTGCATATGTGGCCAGTTGTCAGGGGGAACCATGTACCCAGGCAGGATCTGTGCCAGCAAGCTGAGAAAGGGGAAGGAAGGATGGCGCAGCTCTCCACATAGCCTGTGACGGTGACTTCTTTGTCTCCAAAAGAAGAAGACCAGTCCTTGTAATAAATAGCCCTCGTCCTAAACCGATGTGCTTAGAAACCTACCTGTCCACTCCCTGGACCCAACAAGGAGCCTTTGTCTGGTGTGGTGGCCTCGGGGTAAACAAGGAAGGCAGCCAGTGTGGATGCTCAGGTCATGGTCTGGGGCCGGGTTCACTGTCAGGCTCGGTGTTTGGCTCAGTGCTGTGCCATGGCCAGGGGGAGGGCTCTCTGTGCCCACCCCTGGGGGTGGAAACTCCCAAGCAGAAGATGCACCCAAAGATGGTCACACAAGTCCCTCAGAGGGCACAGCAAGCCCCTGCAGTCAGGAGGGGCGACTGGGAAGTGGGGCTTTCTACACTCTTGCTTTGAGCTGTGTGACTTGGGCAAGTGGCTTACCTACTCTGTGATTCAGTCTTCCTCTTTGTAAATGAGGAGGATGACGAGACACACGCCTGGTTGTAGTGAGACTGGATTGGTCTAGGATTCCTCCAACAGTGCACAGGGAGTGATGGCTTTCGCCACCACTGTGGTTGTTTAAAACTATGTCAGATGGGCTGGGGCTGGGGCTCAGTGGCAGAGCACTTGTCTAGCACGTGTGAGGTGCTGGGTTCAATCCTCAGCACCACATAAGAATAAATAAAATAAAGGTATTGTGTCCATCTACAACTAAAAATATTTTTTAAAACATGTCAGAGGATAGGGCTTCAAGCACAATGACTATGCTTTTAGTTTTGGGTTTTTTCCTTTCTCCACCCCCGGCCCCCCTGCCCCCCCTCCCCACCCAGTACTGGGATTGAACTCAGGGGGACTCTACCACTGAGATGAATCCCCAGACATTTTTATATTTTGTTTTGTGATGGGGGCTCACAGAGCTGCTCAGCTTGGCCTTGCATTTGTGAGCCTCCTGCCTCAGCCTCCCGAGTTGCTGGGATTGTAGGCCACCGCTTGCGGCTCTTTCTTTTCATTTTTCAAATCAGTGAAAGCTCCACGGAAGATACCACTTCGGGGGAGTAAGGGGACTGTTGCTACCAACGGCCGGAGAATTGGTGTCTGGATTGAAAGCGCCCTGCAGGGAGGTGAGGGTCTGGGGGAAGGGTTGTCCTTCTGGTCAGGGGTCCAGAGCAGCCAGGAGAGAACCAGACCAAGCCCAGAGACTATGGCTGCGGCTCTCTGCAGGGGCAGAGTTGGGACACGAGAATTTCTCTCCTGCTGAACCCCCAGCCTTTCCTTCTTTCTCAGTGACTGCAGCAGAAGGGCTCCTTCTGCATCTTCATGGCTGGCGGATTCCCGAGACGCTGGCCTCCCCCCAGCCTCACCCCTTGGCCAAGTCACATGAAGAAGGTCTCTGGGGTATGTGTGAGTAGCCTGCTGGCACAGAGCCCAGGACAGGGTGTCCATGGGCCAGAGGGACCTGGGAGGAGGGTCCCATGCTGGACCACAGGGCTCAGAGATTTCTCTTGCCCTGGAATTATGGGTGGGGGGTCATTTAGTCACCACTGCCCACCCTCCCCCAGTCTTCCAGAGGAGATGTGACTATCCATGTGGACAAGGCAGCCTGTGGTCTGTGAGATTTCATGGCTTTGAGATTCATCCCTGCCTTAGTTATAAGCTAGCATTTTTGAGGGCTTTCTCTATGCCAAGCCCTTTTCTAAGCTCCCCACCTGCAGTACCTCATTTAAATTTCACAACACTCACAACAAACCTGAGTTATTACAGATGAGGAAACCGAGGCCGCAAAAGAGACAGTAACAAGCCCTGGGTTGTCCACCATGAAAACTGAGCTAGGGCTGGAGTCATATTGGGGCCCTGGGTCCAGGATTCCCACAGACCTGTCCTCGCGGGGCAGAGGCTGGTGGGGACCACAGGTCCAGGACTGAGAAGGAGTCTGCTCTCTGTTGACGTTTCTTCTTCCCGTCTTCCCCTTCCCACCTCTGGCCAGGATGGTGGAAGCCCTTCCAGGTGGCCCATACACCTTGGCAGCACAGGATATGTCACAGCATGTTTGCTGGCTTTTCAGGTAAGGAAAACGTGATGATAGGTGGAGGTCCTGGCACATTCTAAGTGCTGAGTGGGGGGCCGCCATTATTATCAGCTTCTGAATGGTGTCGCTGATCCTTCCGACCCCTGGAGGAGGGCACTAGCTTGCTCCATTGGAAGGGTGGGGGAGCAGGGCTGGGAGAGGTAAGAATTTGCTCAAAGCCACTGGCCTTGCTCCTGATGGCCTCAGCCCTCAGGTGACTGTCATGGTGGGGTCTGGGGTGGGGGTGAGAATGGACAGAGCCAGGTAGAGAGAGGTGAGGGCAGAAGTGGGAGCCACAGACATGGCCTAGGGGACACAGGGGACTAGATCTTGGCTGGACCACTAACCAACTCTGTGGCCATGGGTGCAACACAGACCTGCTCTCATTGAGAAATGGGAGGCTGAGGTAGGAGGATCACTTGAGCCCAGGAGTTTGAGGCTAGCCTGGGGAAAAAAAGTGAGACCAGGTACAAAAGAAGAAAAAAAGCAAAGAGTTCTTTAAAAAAAAAAGGAAAAAAATATGAGAATATAGGGCTAATCAAATAATTCCTAAATTTGGCACCAAAAACAGGAGCCAAGGGGCTGGAGTTGTGGCTCAGTGGTAGAGCATTTGCCTAGCCCGTGCGAGGCCCTGGGTTGGATCCTCAGCACCACATAAAAATAAATTAATTAATTAAATAAAGTTATTTTAAAAAAACCAGAAGCCAATACAGAAAAAATTTTATTATACATATATATATTTTTTGAGACAAGATCTCACTATGTTGCCCAGGTTGGCCTCTAACCTCTGGGCTCCAGTGATCCTCCTGCCTCAACCTCCTACATAGCTGGGATTAGAGACTCGGAGCTGAACAGTGGTGTTCCACCAGAGTCTGTCCACTCTATTAGGCTCAAGGTATTTTTCACTGCAAAGAAATAAGACATGTATTTTTGCATTCACTGTTCTTGTTTCCTTTCTTTTGTCGTAGGCTTCATAATTGCTGCTGCTGCTGTGTGTGTGTGTGTGTGTGTGTGTGTGTGTGTGATGCTGGGGATTGAACTGGGTCTCACACATGTGTTCTACCACTGAGTTACACCCTAGCGCTTTAATCTTTCTTCTTTCTTTCTTTTCTTTTTTTTTTTTAATATTTTTATTTATTTGCTTTAGTTGTACACAATGCGTTTTATTCAATGCATTTTATTTATACGTGATGCTGAAGATCGAACCCGGGTTGCACACACGCTAGGCGAGAGCTCTACCGCTGAGCCACAATCCAGCCCTCTTCTTTCTTTCTTTCTTTCTTTTTTTTTTTTTTCCTGAGACAGCGTCACACTAAGTTGCCCAGGCTGATCTTGAACTTTTGATCCTTTGCTTCAGCCTTCCATATTAGAGGCTTTAGAGAGACTAGAGGCATGCACCCTACACCTAGTTTCTTTCCTTCCTTCCTTCCTTCCTTCCTTCTTTCCTTCTTTCCTTCCTTCCTTCCTTCCTTCCTTCCTTCCTTCCTTCCTTCCTTCCTTCCTTCCTTCCCTCCTCTCTCCTTTTCTTCAAATTGACTCCTCTGTCAATCTCTAAGGAGACTAAACATATTTCTTTTCTTCCCTCCAGATCTATCTTCAGTGGATTCATTTCTTATTGTTGAATTGCCAGGTTTCTCAGCCTTACACACCCTCGTTTGGTTTGGAACATGGGTTGCTGGGCCAGTCATGAGTAGGTGGTTGGTCTCTGTCTTTGTTCTTTCTCTCTCCCTCCTGTATATCATGCTAATCTCCGGCTTTGCCCTCTGAGGGGCTCAGTTTAAGTCATATTTTGGTTGCTGTGACCAAAAGACCTGACAAGAACAACATAGAGAAGGAAAAGTTTATTTGGGGTTCATGGTTTTGGACGTCTCAGTCCACAGATGGCCGATTCCGTAGCTCTGGGCCCGAGATGAAGCAGCACATCATGGTGGTGGGGGATGGCGGAGGAAAGAGCTCAGGATGTTCAGGACACGGAGGTCAGGAAGCAGAGAGAGTTCTGCTCACCAGGGACAAAATATAAACCCCAAGGCACATCCCCAACGACCAGCCTTCTCTAGCCACTCCCCACCTGCCCAGTTAATCTATATGAGTGGATTAATCCACTGATTAGGTCACACCTCTCATAATCACGTCACTTCACCTCTGACTGTTCTTGCACTGTCTCACACACGAGCTTTTAGGGGACACCTCATATCCAAACCATAATAGGCTCCAATCCGGTTTTTTTAAAAAAATATTTTTGTTATTGTTGTTTGTTTTTTGTGGTGCTGGGGATTGAATTCAGTTGGCTGAGCCACAAACTCAAAGTTGCCTAGGGTCCCTGGATCACTGCATGGAGGAAAGTTGCCTTGGAGGGAGAAGATTAAAAGGGTTAATATGAGCGGGTGTGGTGGTGCATGCCAGTAATTCCAGCGCTTGGGAGGCTGAGGCAGGAGGATCGCAAGTTCAAAGCTAGCCTCAGCAATGGCGAGGCACTTAGAAACTTAGAGACCCTGTCTCTAATAAAATACAAAAAAGGGCTGGGGATATGGCCCAGTGGTCGAGTGCCCCTCAGTTCAATCCCCAGTACCAAAAAAAAAAAAAAAAAAAAAAAAAAAAAAAAAAAAAAAAAGAAAAAGAAAAAAGAAAGGTTAATATGTGAAGCAACTAAAGCAGTGCCTGGCATTTTGTAAGGGCTCAATGAATGTTCAGGCAGCTATGTGACTTTAGGCAAAATGCTTGACCTCTCTGAGTCTGTTTCTTAATCTTTAAAATAAGATCAAAACACCTCTAGGGTGGAGTCGTTACAAGGATTCAATAAAACACAGATTCTAAGTGTCTAGCCTGGGAGAGGCACAGGGTGCTCCCCCTCCCCTGTCCTCACCATGGCCGTGTGGCCATTGTGCTTACTTGCCTGGTTCTCTTGGAGGGTCCCCTGAGCAGGACTTGGCCAGCATCCCCTGGCCATCCCTTCCTGATGTGACTGTCGTGGGCCCTCTGCAGGGGAGTCATCCTTTGAAGCGTCTGCTCTTGGATTTGTAAATCTCCCCGCAGCTCTGCCCTGCCAGGCCCTGAAGGAGCAGGGCCCTCACTCTGCCTGGGCATCGTTGGGGTTTGTGCCCCCACAGACCAAGGGTCAGTCCCTCTGGGAGCCACCCTGACAGCAGAGGACTCACAGGACCTGAGCTTTTCCACCCGTCGAGGTGACTAGCCTTCCTGTGCTCACAAGAGAGGCCAGACTTGAGGGACCTCTACGCCACGTTCAAGGAGAGGGAATGGTCCTCTCCGAACACAGGGAAGAGGGAGAGGCGCTTGAGAGAGCATCAGAGCACAGGCGCCTGTGAACCTGCAAACTGCCAGCTCCCAGCTGTGACCAAGCACTCATGCCCCAGGGCTCAGGCAGAAGCGGGGGCCAAGGCGGGACGTGCAGGGAGGGCCGGCAAAGCTGCAGCAGATGGAGACGTCGAAGGTTTCCCTGGGCACAGGGATGCACGCCTGTGATCCCAGCCACTCAGGAGACTGAGGCAGGATGACCACAAGTTTGAGGCCAGCCCGGGGAACTTAGCAAGACTCTGTCCTAAAGTAAAAAAATAATAATATAGTCTAGGAATGTAGCTCAGTGGTAGAGTGCTCCTGGGCTTAATCTCAGTCTCACAAACATAGATAAAAGATTTCCTTTGATGTAGAAGTTAGAGAAGGCAGAGGTTGAGAATGGCTGGACTTAGCGAGTCTGACTGGTCACTGGAAGTCTGTGCTCAGCGCTGTAACTTGCTCTTCTAGGGGGTCGCGCCAGGGCCTCTAGCCTTGGCAGCATTACCTGTGGTTCCTCCAGGATCCCCTGGGTGCTTTTAAGCAGTCCAAACCCCACCCCACTCAGGACCAATGGAATCCTTTTCTGAAAACTTGGTGGTGGGGGTGGGGGTGGTGATTCCCTGGATCCAGGACCAGCAGATGAAATGCAGACCCCCGGGCCCCACCCCAGGCCTACTGCATCAGAAACTCTTGGGGTGGGTCTGTAGATCTGTGTTTTAACCAGCCTTCTAGGGGAGTCTGATTTACAGAAAAGTGTGAGGACCTGCAGGGGATTTTGAGATGTACGCAGAGCAGAAAGCTTTGGGTTAGTTTAGGGAGGTGACTCGTTTGTTTTTGTAAGTAGTGAGGAGAAGCTCTGAGCCTGGTGTCTCCTGCAGTCATTGACTTCTCCTTACTGAGGCCCAGACTGCAGAATGAGGCAGGCTGGACTCTGCTCCATGAAGGAAAGGGGACAAATTTATTCTCATTCTTCGGGCATCTTTTCCACATGTAAGTGAGAACAAGACATAAGCTCTGGTCACAATTAACACTCCTGCCCACTCTGTGGTCTCACCACCACCAGTGAGAGGAGGCCGTCCGCGGACCTGCTCGGGCCTCCTCGCCAACACTGCTGTTGGGGCGAGCCGGCTCAGGCCTGGAGGCTGTGGCTCAGTTTCTGTTCATGCTACATTTGCGCCCTGCAAACACAGAACCATTTTCTTGGGTTTGGCACCTTCTTCCCAGTCCTGACTCTGGAAGAATTAACTTCTCATTCTGCAGTGATACAACAGTCATGAGAGTTGGGTGGAGGGGGCGATTCTAGGAGTCCCCGTTTTCTTCACATTGACTTCTTTATCTATTTGCAATCTAATGCTCCTCCCACCCCTTCTGATGCTTCAGCCACCAAGTTACTCTGCTTTGTCTTGGGTCACCAGAAATGAACACCCGCCTGGGTATCTACAAACAGACTGGGCAGCAGGGTCTCTCCAGGTGAGGTCAACGGGAAGATGGAGGCCAGCTGATACTCCGTGAGCCTTCTGCGTTTCTGGTGTGGAAGGAGGTGTGCGTGTGTGTGCGCGCGCGTGCGCATGGTCATACACATACATGTGCGTGCAACAACCCCATGTCCCTTCATCCTGTTCTCCCACATGGGGAGAGATCTGTGACTCATACCAGCCAGCTCCTGCCTAGTGAGGGCTGCAGAAGAGTCCAGAGACCAAGGGCAGGTGGATGTGCGTCGGGAGGCTGCCTCTGACATCAATGGGGGCTCTCTCAACCTGTCCATCTCCATCTCTGAACCCCTCGGTCTCGCCCCGCCCCTGCCCCACCCGCCCCGCCGTGGCCTGTCCTAATTGGTTATGACTGCCCCCACCCCTTCCTGACCAGCTCTTCGCGTCTTGGTCTTCCCGCTGGTGGGAAAGCGCCCTGGGCTTTCTCCTTGGCTTCTTCCAAGTCTGCTGGGCTAAGGGAGATGTCTTGGATTTATTAAAATCAGCCCCATATTGGGGCCAGATGTCCCACAGCAAATGAGGGGGCAGGACTGAATGAAGAAGCGAAGTGGGAGAACGAGGAGGCTCCCGTGGCGAGCGTCGGGCACGTCTCAGACGGTCCTGAAAAAGCCCCTTTCTGCTTGTTTTGCCCTTGGTTCAGACGCTGCTGGGCTTCTCCTCCCAAATCAAACATTTGGTTATGCATTTTTGTAAACTTCCGCGTCTCGCTCTGGGGCCAGCAGACTGGTGTTTGCTGGGCTCTTTCTACCAAGGGGTGAGGAAGACCAAACACGGGGTTCTGGCAAGGGCCAACGAAGGCGTCGTGGGAAGCGGGAGGGCGGACACCCACCTTGCCGAGGAGCCTGGCGGGGACAGCTCTCTGCGAGGCTGGGCGGGCAGAGGAGATGGGCCAAGATGTGGGCTGGTTTCCATCCTAATTGCAAAAGTTGTATTGATGATCATGACAATAATCAGAGTGATCATAGTGACAATAAAGAATAACAGTTGTGTGGAGCCCTGTGCTGGGAGCTTTGTGGTATCCTCCCATCCAGAGCCTCCCTGGCTCACTGAGCCAGGCCCTGTGGCTTTATTATCACCACCATTTTCCTTGAATAAGGACAAAATCAGCCGTTAAGAATGGAATTGGGCTTCAAACTTGAGCCTGAACTTGGTTTTGGTGGCTACACTCTTTGTGCTAAGTGGTGAATGCAAGGGATAAAGTCTTTTTCAGGGTGCTGGGGATCAAACCAGGGCCTTGTGTGGGCTAGGCCAAGTGCTCTGTGACAGAGCTATACTCTTATCCCCTAATAGAAATGGCTAAAAATTTAGATTCAGGAAGAATAAACCATAACACAGTAACAATTTACTGTCAACAGTTTGATTTATGTCTTTCCAATCATTTGTCTATGCAGACATGTTCACATTATAGATATTTTATTTTACAAAATGGAATCACATGATATTGTTTTATAGCTCACGTTTGTCAACAAATACCCTTTAACCATTATTTAAAAAGTCTTCTGCATGACCATTTTAATGGCTGCTGAGAATCCATTGTACATGCCACCACAATTTATTTAACCAATCTCCCTATTATTTAACACATAGTGGTTTTCCAGTTTTCACTATTATAAATAAGATTTACGTTTAATAAATAATAAATAATGTTTAACATCACATCTTAGCATTCAGCCACATTTTCTCCTTAGGGCAAATTCATGAAGCTTGATTTCCTGGAGGAAAGGGTATGGGCATGTTTGGGTGGGATACTCATTAACGACTGGCTCATGGGGGCCATGAGCCTCCTATCAGATGAGTGGGTGTTTTTCCACACCGTCACCAGCTCTGGGTTTTACTATTTTTAAAAAACACTGTTGCCAGTTTAAGTGATGGCTGTTGACTGGGTTTGCCTGTCATTGATCTCTGTTGAATTTGAGATTTATTCCCATGTTTATTTTGGGCTCACCTCTGGAGGGGACAGGAGTTTTTTTTGTTTGTGTTTTTGTTTTTGTTTTTTTAATCTAGGAGCTCTTCCTGTGACATTTCCCTGCCTTTCCCTCTGCATTGCTGGAATCAAAAGCTAAGTCATAAAGAAAGTCTCCTCGGGGACTGCCTCTTTCTTGGGTAGGTCAGGATCCAATGAAGACTATTCACTAGGCAGACAACATCCGTGGGGGTGGCCCGAGGACCCAGACAACTGGGGTGATAAGCAAATGCCTTTGTCTCCTCAGTCAGGAGAGGGACAGGGGTGCCCAGGGTGCCGAGCACATGCCTGTCCCCACCATGGTGCAGCACAGCTGTGCTAAGGTCAAGCTCAGGAGGTGGAAAGACCTGGGTTTGCAGCCGAGATCCAACCTCACTCCACCTCCTCAAGCCTTAGTCTCCCAATCAGTGAAACAGGTGAATATAGTGCCCACTTCACAAGACTGGGTGGCTCATTGGATGAGATAATGCTGGGAGGCACAGGGCAGCTTGTTTGCATTCAGATTTGAGCACCTGAAGGGTTTTGAGGGAGGTGTTTTGAATGAGCAACAATACTACAGACGTTTACAATGTTCATGGATACACAACTGGTCATGTCATTTCTGGGAAGAAAGATCATGAGCACTCCTTGTTTTACCCTGTTTATTCCCACCACTGACTAGACTCTGAGCATAGTAGCTGACATTTACTGGCACTTAGTGAGTTCCAGGCCATTCCCACCTCTTAGCTTCACTCAATCCTTAGATGACCCTATGAGATAGACAGCATTCTTATCCCAATTTTACAGACAAGGAAACTGGCAAATACAGGTTGAGTACTTTGCCTGTGTTCCCCCAAGTGAGGAAATGGGCAGAGCCAGGGTTGGAGAGCCACAGGCTGGCTCCATTTGCAAAAATGTTGGCATCTCCGTGTATGTAGAAAAAAAATGCCCAATCTCACTTAACTTCTGCTTCTGTTTGCCCTCTAAGAGGTCACACATGGCACTGCCCCAGCTATTCCCACAGCTCTCACTGCTTCTATCTCCAAGATAAAATGCACTGTGGTGGAATTTCTGGAGCTCTTGGAGTCCTGATAAAGCTCCCTCAGGGCGCCGTTGCTGCAGATGACATCTCCAGTGACTTTGCAGTGTCAAGGGCAGGACAGAGCTGGTGAGTTACACTTGAACCCGCAAGGCGCAATCCACTTTGAACTGGGCAGTCTCACCGGTCATGTACAGGAAGGGACTGACACAGACCCTGGGCCTGACAGTGAGCTTTATTGTTCCCAGTTTGGAAATTGATTTGTACACATGATAATAAATACAGCCACATAGACCACGCTGATGAATTTTCTTTTTCTTTTTTTTTTATATTTATTTATTTATTTTAGTTGTACACAATGCAATGCATTTTATGTTTACGTGGTGCTGAGGATCGAACCCGGGCCGCGCACGTGCGAGGCGAGCGCTCTGCCGCTGAGCCACAACCCCAGCCCTGATGAATTTTCTTTATTGGAAAGTATAAACATACGTAATCCTGAGTCTGCCTTGGGAAATGTGACACAGGAGGTCTGGTACCACACAGAGGCCTGAGCTTGGGAGTCAGGGACCTTGCTCTGCTTTCTGAGCCTCTGCAGGCACCCAGTCCCCACTTGTGGGGTGCATTGTTCTGCTGCTTGCGATCTCAGTGCCAGGGGAAGGAAGACTTCCTTTTAGGGTGATGAAATGTTCTGGCACTAGATAGCTATGACGATTGCACATTATGAATGGACTAAATGTCACTAATGGTAAATTTCATGTCATGTGTATTGTACCATAAGAAAATAAATATGAACATGCTCCTTCCAAGTGCTAGTTGACCTTCATCACCATTCATTCATTCTTTCACGCACCCATTTGTTCCGTCACTGCTCTGGCAGGGTCACCAATGTGAACGCTGAGATTGGGGACTGAGGCTTAATCTCCTGGGAAAGATAAAGGCACTGGCTTCGACGAGTAAGAATCAGGGGCTTTCCCCCCAATGGGCTCCTGGGGTTCGTGCAGTTGTGACACATGCCTCCTCAACTGTTCCTCTGCTCCCCAGCCAAGCGGGACAGGCGTGGAGAAGCTGAAGTCTCTGGGCCAAGTGTGAAGGCGGCTCCTTTGGGGCCAAGCAGATCCCTCAAGGGCCAGGGAGGGGGAGAAGTGCTGCAGACAAGCCATCTTCCCCAGAGCTGACTTCACCCAGTGTCATCTCTGCTCTCCGGTGTTGGTCTGTCCATTCGTACAGATGAGAGGCAGGGGGCATTTTTTCCTGATGGGGAAACAGCTTAAACAAATCAACATCAAGTCAAGAGTAAGAAGGTATTAAAAACTGCAGGAATGGAATGCATGAACGCTTCCCAAAGGAAGGAGAGAACTAGCCCCGACTCACTTGTGCAGACTCTGGGAGCCGCTCTGGGGCCGGGCAGGCTGTCTTCCGCCCCCGCTTGGGTTTCCAGTGTTCCTCTTGCAGGGAGCAGCTTTATTTACATCCCAGACTTTAAACTCTCTTTTTGTTTTTGTTTTGTTTTTGGAATGGGAAAGTTTATTTTGGCTCACGGTTTCAGAGGTTTAGTTGATGGTCAGCCAACTCCACTGCTCTGGGCCCTTCAAGGTGAGGCAGGACCGCATGGTGGGAGAGCGTGGTGGGGGAAAGCCGTTCAGCTCATAGCAGCTGGGGAAGCAGGACGAGAGGGGAGGGCCCACGGAAGACCTAACTATCTGATTAACTGAGTGGCGTCCAGAAGAGGTGAGCATGGGCTGAAAGGCCCTGACCATCTCAAGTCCCAGTGACCCTGTGAACCAGGCATGCTGCATGAACCTGTCCTTGCCCTTGACGGTGTCCCCCTCTCACTTACGAGCAACAGAGACCCAGGCTCATATGCTAATGGGATTTGATGGAGACTTTTGGCATTAATGGATTAGAGGGTTATAGAGGGGCTGGCTTTGTTATAAAAGCAAGTTCGCTCTGGCAAGCTTGCTCTGTCTTGCCACATGACACCTTCCACCATGTTGTGATGCAGCATGAGGCCCTCACCAGAGGCTGAGCAGAGGCCTGTGCCATGCTCTTGGGCTTCCCAGACTCCAGAACCAGGAGCAAAATTAGCCTTTATTCTTTATAAATTTCCGGGTCTCAGGTATTTGGTGATGGTAACAGAAAATGGTCTAAGACACTCACTGCTTAGGTGTCAGGAGAAATCAGGTGGGTGTGATGGGAGATGGCAATGGGATGGTTGGTTTGGTGGTGTTGACAAGCAGCCCCAGGCAGGGTAGCAGACTGCCCACTGACACTTCACCCCTGAGGGCTCAGCATTAAGGAACACAGGTAGTTGTTGTCAGGATAGTTGGCCAGGCCTTGAAGCCTGTGGTGTAAGCTCAAATGCCTGTGGTGGCTGGGGAGCTGTCATATGAATGGCACAGCAGCTGCGGCCCTCTTGGCCTGTGGCTTTCTCATTGTGAACATAGATGGATTCACAGAGAAGTTTCCTTGCTGGGAGTAAGTCAGCAGTGCACGTGCTGTGATAAACGGCAGGCAGCATACTGCCTCAGCACTGGGGAGAGCAGAGGGACTGGGGGGCCGCTGCCCTTCTCCCAGATGCAGCCCACTATTGCTGTGGGAGTGAGTGTGTCAGTGACCTGATCACCCCAGGGTGAAGATGCTGTCTGGCCCCCTCCCCTCCCTCACACCTCACCTTTCACTGTGCTCTGGAAGCTTCCAGCCACCTGTTTCTCTGCTCCTGGGCCTGATGGCTTTTTCCAGAAACCTAGAGTGCTGTTCTACTGGGACCCATGGAGTGGCGCGGGGGCTTAACTCTCTCCAAGAACAGGGACGGGTGGGGCTGATGTGGGAACACTCCAGGCTCCCTCACCCCTCAGGTGGGGTAACTCCAAGGCCTGGACTTTATGTTGTCTCTGGAGGATTCTACTGCAATTTCTCAAGGTGACGGCTGGCTTAACAGAGCACCCTCTACTCTGACTCCCTCTCCTCCTCCCTGCAGGGCTGTCTATAGCTCCCCAAGACATGGTTGCATTGCCACCCAAGCCCTTGTCCCAGAGTCATTTTCTGGTTGACTGAAACCAACATGCACCCCAGTTCCAGAGGAACCAGAAATATGTTTTTTTTTTTTTTTTTTTTTTTAATGCAAACCCCTTAATTTTGGCTTTCAGTGCCGATTGTTAAAAACAAACAAAAAACCATAGTAGCTGCACGGCCACGGTTAGGTTTGGTCCCTGATCAGTGGTGTGCAGGGCTATGTGTGGACCTGGGCTTGGCCTGACCCTGAGAGTCCTGAATTCTAGGGTACCCTAAAATCTTGGTGCATATTAATGACAGTGCACATTAGCTTGTGGGAGGCTCTGGCTGTGACTGTCCTCACGGGTGCTGTCTTCCTCCCCTGCATCCTGAGAATGAGTTCCTGTTGTCACTTTCCTGTTCTCCTTTTCTTCCTCCCCTCCCTCCTTTCCTCTCCTCTCCTTTTCTTTTTTCCTCCCTCCCTCCCTCTCCCACTCTGACTTCCAGGCAGGTCTCTCCAGCTGAACCTTTACCAGCATGTTCTTCTAATAAACTGGGCAGCAGCATTTACCTGAGGGGTCTCTAGGTACTAGAGGGCTACACTTCCAGGGACCCTATTTACTGCTGGTAACCTCTGTCTA
Source organism: Tamias sibiricus (assembly GCA_025594165.1). Lineage (NCBI taxonomy): Eukaryota > Metazoa > Chordata > Mammalia > Rodentia > Sciuridae > Tamias > Tamias sibiricus. The sequence continues at coordinate 118,588,954 of CM046663.1, read as the reverse complement.
GCTGTTTCAGAAATGGCTCCTTTAAGAACTTTCTAGAACTCCATTTTCTCCTAAGTGGTGCTGGTGGTGTTTGTGCCTGACCTGGTTCAGAATTCCCACTCTCTCTAGGGGTCACCACAGATGTGACTAAGTTTCAGGTGCCAGGAGGTTTCAAGGCAGCAGTACGGATGTTGGGGCCAGGAACTCCGGCCCAAGGTGACCTTGAGGCTGCTACAGTTTCCAGGACCCCTCTCGCATCCTGGCCTGCAGCTCCATGAGAATGTCATGAAGGTGGAATGGGGTCCTCAAACTTACTTGTCCCTAGGCTTTTTCTCCCCAGCTTCTTCACCTGTCACCTTCTTGTCTATGTATTGTGGCTTTTGGTCATAGGTGTGCTTATCTGCAGGCCTCTATGGCCTACAAACTGTTCTTCAGAATTCCAGAGTCTTGAAAATATTGTTGTTTGAAAAAAAAAAAATCATGACAAAGGATTCCACCCATAAAAGTGGAACTTTCTGTGAAGGAATCCTTACTGTGGGCCAGCACAGGCCTTCTCGGAGCCTTTAATAAGCTACTGTGCACTGTGACATCCCAAGAGCAACGCTGTGACCACCCATGGGGTTCCTTTGCTACTGGCTCCAGGCTGGGCCAGGGCTGGCCTGCCACAGGTCCCAGGCCCTGCTGATCCAAGTGCTTTCCGGATGGATTTCTGATGACCGTCACAGCCTTGAAGCCCCTGTGGTGTTCTCAGTTCCTCTCCAGAGTTGAGTAAGTTGGGGTGCAGGGGAGGAAGATTCAGGAGCCCAAGGGGTGTGGGAGGGAGGAGAAAAGGTGACTTCCTGTCTGGGCTGGTAGCTGAGGGGTGGGTGGGTGGCCAGGCCTCTCTGCTCTGTGATTAGAGCAATTTAGTTCTCTAGGGGCTCATTTGTGGCAGGAAACCCATCTGGAAGTTAACTATATCCAGTTCCCAGCAGAGGGGAGACAGCAGTGGCCCCCGACAGGGCTGGGAGATTCTATTCTGGTTGGAGCATCACCAGGTGGATTCAAATGTCTTGAGGTTTGGGCACAAAATGGTTTGAGTTTCCAAAGACTGGATTGTGTGCAAGGGTACAGGTTCATGCTGCGTTTTGGGGAGGGGTCCCAGAGGGGTCCCATCCCCCTTGTCGTGGCCCATCGTGTTATCACTCCTTCCTGCAGGAACCACCGTCTCTGCAGGGCTCAGCTCTCCTCTGCCCCTTCACAGATGCTGCTGTTCCTGTGCCCACCGCCAGGCCCCCAGACCCCAAAGCTCTACCAACTGTCTTCCTGTGTTCCAAAATGAATTCTTTCCCTTCTTCCCAGGGAAATGTGCTATTCCCTCCAGGGGGGCTCTTAGAAGACATGAGGGCCCCCAAGCCCCATGTGTTCAAGATTTGGCTCCAGGGGATACTGTTGGGAGGTGGTGGCCTAGTGGGAGGTCTTCGGGTCATTGGGTGCATGACCCTGAAGGGGATAGTGGGAACCCAGGACCCCCCCCCCCCCACTGTCTGACCATGAAGTGAAAGCCACATACCCCTCCCCCACCACCAGAGGCTTAAAAGCAATGGTTCTGCCCAATCTTGGGCTGAAACTGCCAAAACTGTGAGGTTACATAATTTTTTTTTTTTTTTTTGGTACCTGGGATTGAACTCAGGGGCACTCAACCACTGGGCCACATCCCAGCCCTGTTTTGTATTTTATTAGAGACAGGGTCTCACTGAGTTGCTAAGTGCCTCGCCATTGCTGAGGCTGGCTTTGAACTCGCGATCCTCCTGCCTCAGCCTCCCAAGTGCTGGGATGACAGGCGCCCACCTAAGTCACTGCAATTTGAAAGGACGCCATTGTGTTGCTTAGCTGAAAGGAGAATGAAATCTTAAGAAACACGTGAGGCTCATCAACTGACTCGCACAGTTCTGATCCACAGGGGGCTGCCTGAAAAGCTGACTTTGATTTTTGAAAGTGCACTTTTGGAAAATGGTACATATACCCTTCATTCCAAAAGAAACCTGGGACCCAGATAGGGGAAGTGGCTTGCCAAGGTTTTATGGCCACCTAATAGCAAAACTGGGTCCCCTGATGGCTAGCCTAATTTTCCTATTCCTATCCCTTAATACCTGGGTGTTGATCTCTCAGACCTCGTCCTAGCATCTGGCTCCTCAGAGTGTGGTCACTGCCAGCTCTGCCATCCTGGGACCATAGCATTCATCATGCCCCCTGTCCTTACCCACACTCCCCTGTGCCTGTCACCCCGTGGGAATGGGCACCAGTTGTCCCTGCCCTGCTTCATGCTGAAAGTCATGTCTTACCTCCTGCTTAATGTTTTCTTCCTGTTAATTTTTGATTCAATTGCTGCCGAGAACAAATACTCAAGAAACACTGCAGAATTTTCTCATTGCATATTTTCATTTTTAATTAAATAAGTCAAGTAAGCCCTCAGGCGATGGGTTCACATTCCATTCCACAAAGCAGACCCTGAGCGCCAGTGACCACTGGCTGTCTGAAGGGCAGCCCCGGTCTTTCCAGGAGATGGCAGATTGTCTGTGGCCACGGCAAGGACATCTGGGAAATGATGGCAAAGGGGCTGGGAACAAAATGGGGTGGCACTGGAGGTGGAGCAGGATGTACTACACAAACGCATGGACACATATTAACAGGCCATGATATTGGGCCCGGGTTTTGGCAAAAAAGATAGAGTTTGGTGCATCCTGGAAGGAACAGGGCAGCTGAGCAAACCGGGCCCGGAATATACAGCTAAGACAGAGACTTCACAGTGTGCCCAGTTCCAGCCCAAGAACTGGAGAGGCTTCACAAGTAACTCTACAACTCGAGCTGGGCCACGAGGAGGGCGCCATGTCTGCATCCTTGGAAAGATACCCACTTGTCCTCCCGTGGCCACGGGATGCCAGAGGACATTCAGTGAAAAGGTCTTAGTTCTTGAGACACTGAAGTTGCCAATTCTGCTTCACGCTTTTGAGGTAAAGAGTCGCTTCCTCTATTTCTGAAACTGCAGGCAGTTGAGAGGGCATGTGGCGGCATTCAGGAAACCGGGGGCCTCCTCCCTCCCATCTGGCTGGATCCCATCCTGAGGATCTTCACAAACAAACCCACCATCTGGGGGATCCTGACTTCAGTGGATGCTCCTTTTTCCGGTTTGTACAGATCAATAAGATCCCCTTTCTCTCCCTGCCTCGGAACCATGCTTGAGACCTGCCTCCACTTTCAGCCTTTGGGGTCGGGGTGGGAGTGGACTGCCTTGAGGAGGCAGCCAGCTTGTCTTCTGCTCCGCTCCTTCAAAATCCAGGCCCTCTCATGGGACAGAGCCCTAAAATAGGTTATAGCACAGGAGAGGATGGAGGAGACTGTTGGGGTTTGGATCAGATTTCTGATGCTTCTATCTCCTTCCCTGTCACTCAGGCCAGGTCCACCCTCAGGGACAGGGATCCTGTCATCTCTTGCTGGAGATCCTTCCATAGTCGACAGACAGCAGAGATGGTTGGAAAAAGATGCCACTGTGATGGGCTTCCTGGGCACCCTGTGCTCTTTGGTCTTTGGGCAGCAGCTGCCACATTACGCCAGCTGGACCACCTTCTCCCTCCCAGCTCTGTGCTGAAGACCCCAAATGCACAATTCCAGCCATGTCCACAGAGTGGGAAGACAACAGCGAACCCCACAGTCCTTCCACAAACTGGAAGTGTTCCCATGGCATCACCAAGCCCCAGTGGGATCAGTGTCAAGGCCACACCACCCACTGGAGTTGTGTCAGATATCCGGGCAAAGGCAATCAATACGACCAGAAAGGGCCCTCGTGTCATATTTTCAAATCCCTAAGGGAAAAACCAAGGAACCTCCTTAAACAGTACCTCGGGGTCACTGTCTGCTGGCATATTGATTTATTCCCCTCTTGTCTTTAGAACTGTCTCTGGGTGTCCTTGTGTGTATGGGGTGTGGGTGGTTTCTATTATTACTTGTCTGTCTTGATTTGGGTTTAGCTTTGAGTCCCTGCAAATAATATTTTCTGTTTCTTCTTTTCACACAATAAATAAATTAAGTCAACTTGCAGTGTACACATTGTCAATGTCCTGAGAATCCTAAAGGTTCATTCTTGGTACTGTCTTCAGAGAGCTAAGACGGAAGCCTTGGTGCAGGAGGAAGGAAGGAGTCTGCTGTCCAACCAGGAGGACCCCTAGGAAGAGGCCCCACATAGAGAGGTCCCTCCCCACCACCCATTCCAGGAACAGAATGGGGCCTGGGAATTACAGCTGGCATTCCTGGGCCTGCCAGAAACATCCGGGCCCCACAATTAAGTTTTCAGAGCTGGTGTCCCTTGGACTCCAAATAAGAACCAGCTCCCTACCCAACTTGTTCTTGGACCAGCAAATCTGAAGCAGAGGGGGGAAAAATATCTAAAGCAAAGGGCTGCTCAAAAGACAGCAGTCCATGGTGCTGGGGACTCAGTGGCTCAAAGAGGTGGATTATAATGACTCCCACAAGATGGTCTGCGTCCTCACCTTCACACAGAGCAGCTTCCTGCCGGGTCACTCTGCCCTTCCCCACCGCGGCTCCAGCTGGACTCTGATGCTGTGCTTTTCTGGCAACCTGACTGTGTTACTCAAACCAACTCAGCCCTTGGGTTTAATGGTGGCTCTATCTGAGGAGAGGCTGTACAGGAAGCCTGAACGAGCAGCTTCTAGGAAGTGAACCGCGGCAGCTTCTGCAAGCTCCGAGGCTGTCCTGGCTTCAGCTCCTGGGTTTGGAGTGGGAGTGGAGCGGGGTTTTCACTCCGAGGACACTTGCTACCTGGTTTTAAGTGCTTTTCCCTCCTAGGAAATGTGTCAGAGCCTGGGATAGGATCCAGCCTCTTCTCCAGGAGGGAGTGAGGGCTGTCACTCCACACTGCCCTGGACATCAGAAAGAATATTGGTGGCTTCTGAGATTTGTTCTATGTGGGGTTCACACAGAAAATCCCATGGGGTACTGCGGGCTGCTGTGCACCACCTCGTCTCCAGTCCTCCTGGGGTAAGGCACCCCTCTCCCTCTGCCAGGAGACACGTGCTCCCTGCTGGTGTTCCCAGCCTCCCCCACCAGGCCCTCAAGTCCAGACAGCTCCACAGCAGCAAAACAAAACCAAAAACAGCCACAAAACAAGAAAGACACCAAGCCATAAATAACTTAAAAAGCCCTAAGTAAAACACCCAGCCCATCCTGAGTTGAGCAAGACTCTTCTCAGAACCCTAAAGGAGGAATTCCTTTAGACACTAGTTGTAACCATGGCAACCAGCTGGCTGACCTCCCTCCGCCCAGGGAGCAGGCAGGCTTCTCAGGGGAGGAATGTGTCCTGATGGGACTTCTCGCTGCCAGAGCACTCCAAACTTCTTGACCCTGCTCCAGAAGAGGCCTGGCTGGAAATGGCAGGAACTGTCAGTTGTCTTTTACCTCCGGGGACCAAAGTTGCTTCTGCCAGTTGGGCCCAAGGCAGCCTTCAAATACGGACATGCTCCAAGGGAGCCAGGCAAGAGCTACCTGGGGCTTTGGGTCTGCAGTCACATGAGGACCGGCCACATCATCTCAAAACGTCCTGCCTGCCAGCCATGGGACGTGGACAGGTCAGAGGAGGTAGGCACGAGACTCCAGGCAGGCAGGGGTGGCGGGCTTGGCAGTTCTTGGTCCACTGTTCAGTTCCACACCTGGTCAGGGAATGCTCATTGCCCTTGAAACACGTTTCCTTCCCCTGTCCCTCCAAACAATCCTAAAAACAGTCATCAAAGGGTTCTCTTTGATGAAACAAAGAAGAATCCTGTGGGCATAAAGGAATGGGGAAATTCTCTATACACACACGTGGGTGTGGACTTGTTTTACGATGTTTTTCTGTCTCTGTGTGGCATGCACGTGTGTGTGTTGTAGTTCTGTGCAGGGCTGACGTTCATCAGGAACCAGCACTGCTATCCTGTTTATTAAAATATCAGATCATTTGTACTGGCTGGTAAACTACTGGTCACCTGATAAGCTTCGAGTGCCCCACCTGGGGGCTGCGCTATTCCCTCCCCAAGGACTCACCCAGATTCCAGGCTTCTCCACAATCCAGAAAGGAAAAGGTTAACTGAGCGTGTAGCAGGAGGTCTGAGCAACTGGTCAGGGCCTACGCCCCTGCTGGTTGTTAAATCTTTGGCCCCTGGCCCAAGAGCTCCCAGGCCTTAATGTGTTTTTCATGTTCGTTTCTGTGTGTGTATGAGAGACTGGTGGGGGGACCCGTCAGTAGGCTGGGGTCTGCTCAGGAGATTGCAGGCCCTCGAGGGAAGGTCTGTCCTGTTCTCAGCAGGAGACCCCAGGGCGGCCCTGGGGCTGAGCAAACCGGCTGGCTGGGGGCCTACTGCTACAGCAGGGGCGGCCTGCTTTCCGGGCAGCTTCCCACTGCCCTCTGCCAGGGATGCGACTCCCTGCTAGCCTGGGTGTGAGGAAGGCGGGCAGACCTTTCAGGAGGAAGGGCACAGGGGGCAACAGTCTCCCTACGTGACCCAGAAGGTGCCGCGCTCCTCCAGCAGGCTGACGGAGCGGTTGGTGAGGGAGGCGGCATCCCGGGCCAACTTGTACCCGAAGAGGTGCATGGCGGGGCCGCAGGCGGCCTGCACCACCTGGGCCAGCTTGAAGGGCATGCTGAAGCGCCACTTCTCGAACTGCTCCGAGGAGTTCTTCCGCGTGGAGTAGATGCCGTTGCCATCGAGGGCCGCCTGCGTGTTCTTCTGGATCCAGTCCTCCACCTGCGGCGTCAGCGGGATGCCGGCGAAGCGGTACATCTCGCGGGCCTTCTGCAGCGGCCGCCGCGCCACGTCCTCGTAGCGCACCAGCATATAGCGACCTCGCAGCCAGGCGGGCTGCCGCAGGCCCAGCTCGGCAGACAGGCGGATGCTCTCGCAGTTGCCCCGCAGCCGCTGCACCTCCTCCTCTCTCAGCCGGTCCTGCCCCTCCGCCAGCCACTTCTTCCACGTCTCATACTTGCCAGCAAAAGCCACCATGCGGGAGGCCAGCACGGCCCGGGGGGTCGCGCACCAGCTGGATGACGCGCAGGTCCAGCCGGGGGTCCTCGGCCAGCGGCTGCAGGAACTCCAGCTGCCGGATGCGGACGGCCTTGAGGGCCATGTGCTCCTTGCGGCGGCAGGCCTCCGCCGCCAGCGTCACGTTGAGGGGGCCGCAGCGGCGGTTCTTGCAGTGGTACTTCTCGAAGACCTTCTTGACGAAGGGCGTGCAGACCGGGTCCTCGCAGAGGGAGCGGCTGGAGCCGCGGCGGAACATGAACCGCGTCAGGTGGTCCTCGGGCTGGGGGCTGATGAAGTGCTCCAAGACGTACAGGTCGCACAGGAAGAGCTGCTTCAGCACGTCGCGGTAGACCAGGGCCGAACCTGCGGCGCTGGCACCGCCCGGCTCGAAGGACACGGTGCGCTCGATGTGCCACAGCGGCTCGAAGAGGTAGAAGATGTTGCCCTGCTGGTTGAAGAACTCGCCCACGAAGGAGGAGCCCGTGCGGGTGGTGGCCATGAGGAGCACGTGGCGACGGTGCCCGGCCCAGGCGCGCTGGGATGGCTCCTCCTCCTGCTCCCCACCTGCCTCGGCTGCCGGCGCCACGCCCAGCTGCAGGCTGAGGTTGTGCAGGCGGCCCTGCAGCTGCGAGAAGGCTGAATCAAGCTCGCTCAGGGACACGAGGGACGCGTTCTCGGCCAAGACCAGGGCTGGGTCGGTGCTGTTGGCATCTGCCAGGGACTGGGGGATCTGCTTCAGCTTGTCGGAGACTCTGTTGAGATCACAGGGAGGCCAGGGTCAGTGCCTGATTTGGGGGAGGGTGTGTCCCCTGTGCGACTCTAGGCAATCTTCCCAGCTATCACCAATAAATAGCCTGTCTGAGCTGGGTTTCCCCAGAAGCAGACTTCGAGGCGAGGATTTGAGTGTAAGTAGTTCATCTGGGACAGAGAAGAACTGAGGTGGGAGGAGATGTAGGTGAAGGGTGTACTGCTATGGAGCAGGGAACCCCATGCAAATAGGAGGTTCAGTCTGACCAGGCCCAGTCCTTATGCATATGAACTGCAATTTTCCTATAGGGTTGTGCCTGGGAGGGAAAGACGTCCCAGAAACCCTTGTGTGTCTTGTAGGCCTTCTGCACACAGTAATGCTCCACCAACTTGGTGTGGGCATGGGATTCCCAGAGGAGCCTATTTAAGGGACCCTTCTCTGGAGTTGAGCAGTACACAATCTGGCAGCCCTACCAGAGTATCCACACCAGGACCCTGCCTTCCCATGGGCTCACCCTTACTCATAACACCAAGACTTGTATAGGGGCTGTGCTGCTAATGCAAGCCATCATCTAGGCCAGGAAACTAATTAGTAACAATACATAGTCACAGCCAGCAAATACCAGACACGGACCACGTGCCAGGTGGTGCGCCAAATGCTCATACATTTTCTCATTTACTTTTTCCAACCAGGCAGGTCCTAGTCACATTTTACAGAAGAGGAATCCAAGTGAAATCTCTCATCTAATCTCTCACAGCTGGGAAGTGCCAGTATGGGCATGCCAACCCAGCTGCCCGAGTCCAGAGCCCACGGCTCACTACTGTGCCTGGGACTCTGGGCCACAGGAGGGGCCTGGTAATCACTTGTTGAAGGGAAGCACTTCCAACTACACAGGAAGTCCTCCCATCACCCGTCCCCAGCCACCCCACCTTAATTAGGGAGACTTGTCCTTGATCATATCTCTCACCTTGATATGATTTTATTTTCCTTTTCAATGAAGACAAAAACCACCACCACAAAAGCCAGGAAAAGGGCATATTTGCTCCTCATCCTCAGGCTCTGCACAAAGTCCCGGCAGTCCTGGGGCAAAGTGAATCCTTTCTCCATGGGGACAGGCTGGCCGCAGGTCCTCAGCTCAGGGGCAGCACTCAGGACCTGGCTTGTGGTCTTCAGGTGGGGGACACCCTTGTCCTGCAGAGAGACAAGTGGTCAGGACACCCTGTCTATAGAGGGGGGACACAGAAAACACCTCTCTACTAGATTTTTGGGGGTCTTGGCCCTGCCAAGCAGGGCACACCCCCAGTGACTCACCTCCTCCAGTTTCCATCACCTCCCCAAATGCCATCAGCTGTGAACTGATCAATGGATCCATCCATTGATGAGGTTGGAACCCCTACAATCCAATCACCCCCTAGACTGCCACCTTTGACTACTGTTGCCTCAGGGACCAAGCCTTCAACATGTGAGCCTTTAGCAACCCTATTGCCTAATGACATCATAGCTGTGGTGATGTCAATGCATTACTCAGGTATTTGTGTTGGTGCAAACCTGTGCTGACAGCTGGTTAAAAGTGCATGCAATTGTGTATGGCACATAACACTTGATAATAAATTCTGTCATGGGATTATATTCTACTATACCTTTTAATCATCATTTTATAACCACAATCTTAGCTATCTCCCCATTTAGGGCTCCTACAGAGCATACTCCAATTTAAAAAAAAAAAAGTTAACTTTAAGACAGTATGCTGATGGGCACTGTGGCGCACACTTGTAATCCCAGTGACTCAGGAAGCTGAGGCAGAAGGATCTCATGTTCAATGTCAGTCTTGGCAATTTAGTGAGACTGTCTCAAAATAAAAAAAAAAAGGGGGGGGGGCTGGGGATGTAACTTAGTAGCAATGTGTCCCTGGGTTCAATGCCTAGTGTGTGTGTGTGTGGGGGGGGGAAGCAGTATGCTGTGCTACAGTGGCAGTAGCCTCACATCTCATTCTTAGCAGATCTCTGGATTGCATCAAGAAGCCAGGTGCGGTAGTGCATGCCTGTAATCCCAGCAGCTCAGGAGGCTGAGACAGGAGGATCTTGAGTTCAAAGCCAGCCTCAGCAAAAGTGAGGTGCCAAGTATTTGAGTGCCCCTGAGTTCAATCACTGTTACTGCCCCTTTCCTCCCAAAAAAGGAAGCAGGCTGGGAAGATAGCTGTAGGGCAGAGTGCTTGCCTAACATGCACAAGGCTCTGGGTTTGATTCCCAGTGCATGTGTGTATACGTGTGTGTGTGTGTGTGTGTGTGTGCGCGCGTGCGCACGCACACGCATACACATACAGGCCAAGTTCAGTGTCATGGTTTGGGTCTGGACTGTCCCCTAAAGGCTCACGTGTTGAAGGCTTGGTCCCTGATGCGGCAGTATTCAGAGGTGGCAGTCTGGGAGGTGGTTGGATTGTAGGGGCTCCAACCTCATCAATGGATGAATGGGTCCATTGATCAGTTCATAGCTGATGGCATTTTGGGAGGTGATGGAAACTGGAGGAGGTGGGTCACTGGGGGTGTGCCCTAAATGGATATTTCTTGTCCCCAGCCCCTTTCTCCCTCTCTGCTTCCCAGCCACCATGTGGTGAGTGGCTTTGCTCTCTCCACTTTCCACCAAAATGCTATGCCTCACTCCAGGCCCAGCAACAATGAAGCTGAGACCTCTGAAACCATGAGCCAAAACAGATCTTTCCTCCTTTAAGTTGTTCTTCTCAGGCATTTTGTTACAGTATTGTAAAGCTGACTAACACACTGACCCAGGCCTTCTACATTTGTGTAAGTACACCCCAGGATGTTCACACAATGAAATCACCTGGTAGCATATGTCTCAGAACTTAACCCCACCATTAAGTGACACATGACTGCATATGGAAAAGAACGTCACTCACAGTATAAATGTTTACAATAGCAAAGGCTTAGAAATGCCTAAATAAAAATGGTGGGGTATGCTTGCACTGGTTTATTATGTGGCCACAAAGAATACTGATGTGGATTTATAAATGTTGAGTTGACTAACCCATGCAATATATTTAAAGGACAAAGCAAAGTGCGGACACAGTGTGTTTCTATAGGCACTGGGGGACGGGGTTTCTCCAGCTCAGCACTGTTCATATTTGGGGCTGGATAATTCTTTGTCATGGGGGTGGGGGTGGCCCTGTGCATTGTGGGATACGTAACAGAACCCTGGCCTCCACCCACCAGAAGTCAGCAGCACAGCTCTATTCAGTTGTGTCAATCAAAATGTCTCAAGACATGGCCAAATGTTCCCTGGGGTGAGGAGGTACAAAAACATTCCAAATTGAGAAGCTCTGATAGGAGCTGGAGTCTGGGGGAGTTGGATGCAGGGCTGGCTACACAGCAGGAGTGGCACCTTCCAGACAAGATCCCTTTGGGGAAAGCAGCGAGGCTCATGGGAACTGACCACCTCTCCCACGTCCAGGTCTTCGAGCCTCTTGGTGCCCAGGGACCCCATTACAGCACACGATATGGCTGATGGTTTGTCTGACTCCCTTTCCCAGGTAGCAAGCTCCCTGAAGGCAGGACTAGTGCTGACCGCGGCACCTGGCACCTACTCCCTGGGCCTGAGTGTGTAGGACAATCAGTGAGGTCACATTCCCCATGCACCCTGCTTAGCCTGTGCTGAGGCGTGAGGCTGCCTGTCCCATTGAGAAGGTGAGACTCAATACCACGTCTGCGGGAGCAATGTGCTGGCATCCTGACGCTCTGCTTTTCAGCTCTCAAGTGATGGTTGCCTGAGTCTGATGACGTGAGGGAAGCAGAAGGAGCCGGCATCAGAAGTCCTGGGGCTGGGGCTGTAGCTCAGTGGTAGAGCACTCACCTAGCATGTGTGGGGCCCTGGGTTCAATCCCCAGTACTGCAAACAACCACACAGAAGTGCTGGGTTCTAGTCTTTCCTGCCTCTACCATATTGTGCAACCTCATATAAGTGACTTAAAGTCTCTGGGCCTCAGTTTTTTCCCCTGTCGTATGAAAGGGGCAGTCCCTACTGCATACAGTTTCTGTGAGGAACACATCTGGTACATAGTAAGTTTTCATTAAACGGGAGAGGGTAGGAAGGATAGGGTGGGGTGGGAAGAAAGGCCTCACTGCCCTCTCTCTTCGGCTCTAGTATCTTTGGCAAGACTTAGGAATCAGCTTGTCTCGATGACAGGCTCCTGAACCTTCTCCTCCCCTCTTTTCCAGAAACTGTTTTCTATTTTTTGTGGTCCCAGCCTCTTCACCCCCAGAACAATAGAGTGTTCCTAAGGTCTTCTGCAGCATTGCTCTAAAAGGAAGAGGCAAGTCTGAAAACTCCGCATGAGGCATGAGGCAGGTTGGTGGCCCCTGGCCCTGCCCCAGGCAGGACGTCCTTCTGTTTAGCTTTGGGAGTCTAAGGGGCAGGGGGATGAGGGTGAAATTTACAGGATGTGGCAGGTCCCCAGAGCCAGAAGGTGGAGAAACACAGGTGCCAAGAGGTCACAGGGCACGAGGGAAGGGTACAGGGCAGGACCCAGACTAGGATCACTTGGCCGCAGGAGGCCCTGAGAAGAGGGCGGTGACATCCCTGACTTTGATGAAACTTTGTCCACCGCCCTCCCCAGTCTCTTGGTGCAAGGGCTAGTCCTGCCTCCCTTGCTTGGTTCACAGGAAGAGCTGAAGAGTCTCTCTTCCTCCTGGTAGATGCCCCTCCTAGCCCATGGCTTTTATCCCCTCAATGGCCCTTGCAACGACATGACAGCTGAAGGGATATGTGGCATTTCCTGCCCATGTACCAGTGGACGCCACACTTTCAGGGTGCCGGGGCTATTGGTGAAGAACACCAGGGCACGTGCCACCCAGCTCTGCCTGGGTACAGCAGGCAGTGGGACAGTTCCCTGGACCCAGCTGGACCCTGTGTTCTGCATGTAGGGAGCAAATGCCAGAGGCAGGAAGAGGAGCCCAAGTGCTGAGTTCTTTCATGCAAGCCACCATCTGGGGGTGTGCACCGTGTGCCAGGTCCTGGAAGATGCCAGAAATCACTCGAGGGGAACAGTGTCCAGCCGGACCCTCCGGGAGCCAGCAGTTGGCTGGGACACATTCTCACTCACCACCTGTGACCATCTCCTTCTTCTTAAAGTCACCCTCCTGTCTCACGTCCTCTCCTGTCCCTCTCCTCTCAGCCCTCCTGCGTGGGCCCCCTCTTCTCTGCCTCTGTGCGCTCTCCCTAGGCAATGGCCGCCCCCACCTGACCCCAGGCCGTCCCCCTCACCTCTCCTCCTCCTCCGTCAGCACGGTTTTGTCTTTCCACTCAGTCCCTACCCACCTCCCTCTCCCCAACTCTTCCCACCTCAACACACAGCTCCTGATCACAGCCGTGTAGACACCCGCTCCTCTGCCTCATGGAAGCTTCTCGAATGTCCAGCCCCACACTGCATCACTCAGAGTAGAACACAAGCCCTCCAGGCCCCGGATGGAGGGTGCAGGCTGCCCACCCTCCTCACACACCACCCTCCACTCATCCAGCCACTCCCCACCTGGGACTCTGCCTACCTGGTCGCTGCGCCAGAAGCCCTTCTAGACCTTCTCTGGTGGGATCCTAACATTCAGGACTCAGCTCCAGTGTCCCCTCCTCCCAGTCCTTCCCCCAAGACTGGCGTAATGTCAACTCCCCACCCCCATCACCTTCCCTCTCTGCATCCTCTTTTTCTCTTCCTGGATGGAAATGTGGTCATTGATCGCCCCTTGCACCCACTGGAATGTCAGCTCCACAGAGGACAGCCCGACTGTCCCACCGCCTTTGTCCCAGGGCCCAGAACTGTGCTCCACGGAACACAATAACTGTTGAGTGGATGAATGACAGCCTTTCCCAAAGCACTCAGCCACGTGCAAGGCGCATAATCGCTCTGGTTTGGTAGAAAGTAAGAAGAGGAAGAAGGAAAAGCAGTTTCCTCACAGGTGAGGGAACCCAGTGCCCAGACCCTGAGTGTGTGTGGCCGCGTCCGCCCTGGCATGTGCCATGGCCTGTGCTGGGCACTTGTGCTGGAACGTGCCACGATGTGTGCTCTACCTGCTTCAGTCTCTCCGGTGCTCCTGTCAACCGGGGACCTTCCGTTCAAGGCTCAGGCAGCTGTGTGCTGATGAGGGGAAGGAGGTGGAGAACCACTAAGGCAAAGGGAAGTGAGGGAAGGAGCAGAAAGAAAAGAGGGCTAGGAGCCAGGCCCGAAGCCCCCGGCAAGCCTTCCCTGTCCTCCCGGGGGGGGGGGGGGTGTCTTTCTGCTCAGGCCTCCCTCGTGACTTGGCAAGGCGCCTCACTGGAGGAGTTTTCTGCTTGGATGGCCTCCAGCCAGGCCCTTCCATTGTGGGCCCCAGATGGACTGCAGCCCAGCCCTGCCTCCCCCAGGGGAAGCTGGGGTCCCAGCAAGGAGGCTGGGAGTGGAACTGTGATAAGAGACTGGGCCTTGCCAGACATTGCATCAGGCAACAAGACTCCACTCCCCTCGTTCACTGGCTCGAGGGGCCAAGAGCGCAGTGGGCTGGGCAGTGGGGCTGGGCCCGCTGGCTGTCAGGCCCCTGCACAGCCTCTCCCCTGTGGGAGGAGGCGCTGCACGGCAAGAGGAGCTGGCAGGAGGGGGGGCAGGAGCTGGGGAGAAGGGGGCTCCCAGGGCAGAGATGGGGGCCTGAAACCCACCCTGGGAAAGCACTAGGCCTACCCACAGGGGCTGGGGGGCTACCCCTACCATGCCACCCAACGCCTGGGTGGGGGCTTTTGTGGTGTCCCTGAATCCCTGGAGAGGGGACCAGGCAGAGCAGGGAGGTCCCTGACCACTGGCCTACTAGGGCAGGGGACGGAGCACAGACCGTGGCTTGTGCACCTGGTGCCTGTCAGGCTAGGTTCTGTCTCACACAGGGACATCCAGAGATGGCTTGGGAAGGTCACGGCTCCTTGGTTTGGACAGGAGTACACGCCTAGCAGCTGCTGAGTGGCCCGTGAAAGGAATGAAAGGAGGGTGTGAACGAGGCCCTGGCTGGTGTCTGAGCATCTCAGGGGCTTCCGTTTCCTCTCCCAAGAATGAACCCCTCTCTAAACTTCCTCAGTCCACCGTCAGCAGAGACAGAACAGGAGCAGCCGAAGGCTAAGGTGTTTGTCATCTGAGTGTCAGTGGATGCTCACATGCCTGTGAGGGGCTGTGGGCCAGAGCCTGGTGGGGGAAGGCTGCCGCAGGCCCCCAAGGAGCCAGCCCTGCTAGGACGGCCTGGCCCCTCAGCCCCATTACGCCTGTGCGAGGGAGTGGGGAGCACAGTCTCCCCACCCCCACCGGACAGTCACTTCCACAGCTGTATGAAGGCAGAGTCCCAGAGAACAGCTGCAGGCCCCTGTCCACGAAGGCACTTCCGGTGCCTCTCATGCTAAACCCCAGGCCCAGCCCCCTGTCCTTGTTCTGCAGGGGCTGCAGGGGAGGCTGGTGTCCTATACCGACATGGCCTGGGAAGGAGCCTGCCAACCCATCCAGAGCCAGCCTGGATGTGGACCAAGGTTCACGGCCAGCGATGTGCACCCAGCCCTGAAATTCCCACATGTGTGAGAAGTAACTGGAATGTCTCACAGAGGGGGTGGGATGCCACGCAGGGGTTCAAGAGGCTGATGCAGAGCTACAAAAATGTCATAGTAGGTGACAGTTCTTTTTACTTTATACCCTTCCCTAGTGCTTGAATTTTTGATATCCATGCACCTGTACCACTTTGATCATTTTTAAAACTTAATCTCAAGTTTCACAAGAGGAACATGAGATCATCCACAGCACATAGAAGGCATGGGACGCTGGGTGTGGGGATGCACCTCTGGGTCCCAGCTGCTCGGAGGCTGAGCAGGAGGAGCGCTTGCTGAATGGGCAGAGAGCTTCAATTCTGCAAGATAGAGTAGCGTGGAGGCAGAGGTGGGGATGATGGCATGACTATGCGAATATAGTTAATGTCACTGAATCGTGCATATGAAATGGTCAATTCCATGCTGTGTGTTTTCACCACCACAAAAAATAAATAAATGCATAATGATGCCTGTGGGCAGTGGGTAGGGGAACCAAGGAACCTGGGAGGGTCCCTGGTTCTTGCCTTGGATGGCAGTCTTATTCTCTACTGTCTCCACAGCCCTTGGCACAGTGCCTGGCACATGGCAGGGCTCAATGAACAACTGTGAAGCAAACGAATACACTGGTGCACTGTCTCGAAGGGCCAGTGCTTGCCCTCAGCCCACGGTGACAAAATGTAGACTCTCTCTAGAGTTGGACGTGCTCCTGGCTTCCTTGCTTTTACTTACTGTCTTTGAAGCCCTGTGAACTGAAACCTGAGCATGTTTTTCTCATCTGTGACATGGGGACAGTGACGCATCTGTTGCAGACCAGTGGCCATGGGGAATTGGGTGCAACAAGGCCCGTGGAGTGCTTCCCCCAAGCCTAGAATGCGGGATGTGATCCCAGGCAGGAACTGCGGGCCCCGATTCAGTGGTTTGCACGCTGGTGGTGAGTGGTGGAAAGGTCGGGGCGGGGAGGGGGGTCTGAGTTGCCCCTAAAACACCACGATGCAGGGCACAGTACAACCTGACCTGGCCACCAGCTGGAAATGTCCCTCAGGCAGAGCCATCACCCAGTCATGCACTGGATGGCGCTGAACCCTGGGCATCTCAGCCTGCCCTTCACCTCATCTAGGGACATACCTGCTGCCTTTGCAGCCAGCTGTGCCCTGAGGTGGCAGGGCAGCTGTACCCCAGAGACCCCTGCAAGCTGCCCTCCCACAGCTGCCCTGCAGGCCAGAGCTGCTTGCGTGTTCCACGTGGCCCCTCGTAACCAGGAAGGGCAGAGCAGGTTGTAGGAGTGGCAGGAGTGGGGGGTGGAGTGGGGGGGACAGGAGCTGAGGACAACAGGCCCTGGCACAGCTGCCTCTCCACTGGACTGTTGGGAAGGCATGCCTGTGGGTGCTGGGGGTGAGGTCCTGCCCCAGAGGCCTTACAGCTGTTGTGCTGAGAGCAATCTGAAGGCCAGGGGATTTTGTTCCCAGGACAGAATCACATGTCAGCCACGGCTCAGGTCAGCGGCCTCACACAAAGCAGCTTGGCTTTCCAATTTTAGTTGTACCAAGCGGAGAGTCCCTCGTCTGAAATGCTTGAGATCAGAAGTGTTCAGGATTTCTTTTCTTCTTCTTCTTCTTCTTCTTCTTTTTTTTTTTTAATTACCTGAATGTAATGATCAGATATCTCGGAGATAGGACCCAAGTGTGAACACATTTATTTCTGTTCCATATATACCATATATATATATCCTAAAGGAGATTGCTTTACTTACTGTCTTTGAAGCCCTGTGAACTGAAACCTGAGCATGATTTTGTCATCTGTGACATGGGGACACTGACACATCTGTTGCAGACCAGTGGCTGTGGGATATATTTTAAATATTTTTAAATAATTCTGTATGTGACACAGGCATGGTGACTCCCATGTCACTCAGCCTGTAACCCCAGCCACTCGGGAGGGCAAGGAAGGAGAAACTTAGTGAAATTTTGTCTCAAAATAAAATAAAAACCACCAGGGATATAGCTTAGTGGTAGAGTGCTCACATGGCATGCATGAGACCCTGGGTTTAATGCCTGGCTCTCCCCCACTCAAAAAAGAAAAGAAAAGAAAGAATAAAAATAAAATAACAATAATTCTGTTCATGAAACAAAGTTTCATAGTGTGGAGTTTTCCATTTGTGTCATGTCAGCACTCAAAGTTTCAGATTTGGGAACATTTCAGATTTCAGATTAGGGATGCTCAACCTGTATTTTCCTTCCACTGTTCAAGTCTGAAGGGATGTTTTCTTTCTGAGAGGTTCAAGAGAAATCTGTCCTGAAAACCACCCCATCTATCACAAGAAACATGGCTGTCATCCTCAAACGGCAGAATGTTGGGACGGGTTTAGGACTTTTCTTAACCATGTTTCCTCACTTTTCAACTGCAGAAACTCAGGTTCAGAGAAGTGAAGTGCTTGACCAAAATTTAAACTAGTGGTGACAAAACTGGAACCATATTCCAGGTCTCCTGTCTCCCAGGTTAATAATGGATGACTAGGGTTATCACCCAGACAGCATGGTTTAGCTCACTCAGGGACCCTTGGCATAAATGGCGACTACAAGGCACATCTACTCAGCAGGCCTGTGCCTAGGCAGACATCACTAATCAATCACTGCCCTCTTTTTCAGCTGAGACTGGATGGAAGCTCATAAGTCCTTTCAATGTAGGGCCAATCCATTAGAGTTGGCAAGGAAGACAAAACCCATTTGCCCTCCTAACCATAGAGGATCCCCTCTGGTTACAAAATGATCCTTTAGTTTGGCAATCTACTACATGACATCATGATAAAACACCAGCCCAAATTTCAACTCTCCTTCTACTCATACAACCCCCTTCATTCAAGCACATGTTCCTTGTACATCCAGCCTGTAAGATTTTAACCCAGAAATCCCTTTGTGGCAAAGCACCACAGGTCACATTAATTGTGAGGTTCAGAGTAGTTACATCATTGAAGTCTGTAAAAATGTTGCCTTCTGCAAAGAATAGCAGTGGGTGCAAGGTTCTCCTATCCCTTATGCACCTCTGTCCCCTGTGTGGCTTGTGCTTTGTGAACCAGAGAGGAGGTGGAGCTAGAGCAAGCCTAGGAAAGTGCAGAGGAAACTGCTGCCAATCCCCTGCACACCACAGCTGGCAAGGTTCTTGACACGGCTAATTTTATATTATTACTCACATACCTTTATATGTTTTGATGAATGACAGCCAAAATGAAAAAAAAAAAAAAAAAAAGTCATGAGGCTTCCCCACAAAAGGATTTTGGGTTTGGGGGAATTTTGGGCAAGGACACCAGGGTGTGTTTAAGTGTGAACAAATCTGCCGTGGGTATTATAACAGAAAAAGATGGGAAAAGCAACTGCTAAAGAAAGCATAAGAGTGCAAATTGGAACCATACACAATGTCATTTTTTTTTTTCACATATTCAACTGACAAAGAACAAAATGTCCTAGAGTATTCTGTGTGGGTGAAGTTTGGGGGAACTGACTAACAGAGATGTGGCCCTCATTGAGGACACATGTGTTCCTCCACATTGCCCGGGCTCTCTTACAATCCATGTGACTGATTTTGGTCAGTGAGATGTGGGTGAAAGTGATATAAGCCACTTTGAGTTTTGGTCCTTGAAATGATTTCTACACATTCCTCAGGGGCTCTCTTCTCTGGCTGGCCACAAGTACCAAAAGACTTAGTTTAAAATGGAAGCAGCTGGATCCATGATTCTGCTTGGAGAGCCACCCAGTCTATATCAGATGTGATGCAAGAGAAAACTCAACCTTTGCTGTGGGGTCTAATTGTTTCTGCAGCAGACCCTATCCTATCCTGACTAATACATAAGATTCTCCCATAATGCTGACAGGGGTATCCTTTTGATGGACATTTTGGCCTAAACATCACAGTTAAATGTGCATACTATTTACTATGGTTGGAATGTCCCTCCAAAATTCTTATTTTGAAATTTAACCCCAATGTGCTAGTATTAAGGGGCAGGGCCTTTGGAAAGTGACTAAGACTTGAAGGGGAGCCTTTGTGAATGGGATTAGGGTCCTTGTAAAAGAAGCCTGTGGGAACCTGTCACCCCTTCTACCATGTGAAGACACCATCCTTTGTTGCTGCCTGAAGCGATGGCTGCTTGGAGCAACGAAGCCGCGGGAAGAAGTTCAGAGGTGAACTGGAAACAAACAGCCTTTTTATTCTGATAACTTTTCTCTCTGGCTCTAACAACGACTAACACACACCACACACACCACCAAAAATGGCGCAGACCCGATCAGCAATCTCGCTTAAGTCCCGCGAGATCTCGGGCCAAGTCCCGTGAGACTACAGAAGGTGGCAACAGCCAAACATCTCCTTGGCCCGTAGTCAACCGCAATCTTAGCCATCTCCCCAAGCAGGGCTCCTGCAATCCTTAAAGCAGAGAATGAGCCTTCATTAGGCCCCAAATTTTCTGGTGCCTTGATTTTGGACTTTCCAGACCCAATAACTGTGCACAGTAAATTTCTGTTATTTATAAATATTTCAATCTTTGGTATTTTGTTATAGCACTCCCAACACAGCCTATGATACTCTTAGACCCAGCAATTAATCTTGCAGGTAGGTTTGCATGGGTAACAGCAAGGACACACACTGTTTCTAACAGCAAAAGCCCAACCGTGACCTTGATGCATGTTAATGGGGAGAACCCCACTTGTTAGATAAATGTCAGGTACTTTTAACAATGTGATAATCTGTAATGATTAAAAATAAAGAGACGGGTCTGCTGAGGCCATATGAAATGTTGTTCAAGATAAAAGTGATAAAAACAAGGAGCAGGACCTTTGTGGTCTACCACCAACTGTGGAAGACAGGAGCAGAGATGCAGGTGCTGGCTTAGGCTCAGATTCCTCCAGAGCAGGAAACAAGAAATTGGCGAGGGAGGTTGAGGGAACTGGAGAATAAGGGTGAGAACTGGGACCCATTTTAACTTACAATTTCTTCTACTGTTTGGATTTATTATCATGTTTATTTATTACCCTTTTCAAAATAAAAGGAAATGGTGATAAAAATAAATTGGAATTAAAAGAGCATATGGGGAGGGGGGAGAATAGAAGTTCACTGGGTTAGACAAAGGAGATGGGGTGGAAAGGAGGAGGATGGGAATGGGAAAGACAGTAGAATGAAATGGATATTTCCTGTGTTCACACATGAATACACAACGAGTGAAACTCCATGTACAACCACAAGAATGTGAAGTTATACTCCATGAATGTATAATATGTCAAAACACACTCTACTCTCATGTATAACTAAAAAAAGAGCATATGGAGTTGGGTCCCAATCCATCGCCCTGCACACATTTAGTGCTTACTGTTTATCTGTGTGACCAAGTCCACCTTGTTAGTTTTGTAACAAAACTAACCCAGAACAAGCAGAGCCTGACCAAGATGGTGACTGCACAGGGTTCTGACATCTTGAACCATAGGAGGCTGTTAACCTGAGGACAGCAAATAGTTTTCATCTCACGAGCAAAAGCCAATAGATTGGTATGGGCAGTCTAGAGCACAATGATGAGAAAAATGCTGAGATCAAGCTTGTTTTCTGCAGGAAAGAATATGGCAGTTAATAGTGATGTGCCCATGTGTGCAGGATGGGGGACGAGTTGGCCTCTGTGTCACATATTTGCTATCTCAACTTTAGGAGGAGCAGGTTAAAGCAGGCCAGGAAGCTTCTGGGCCCTCGAGTTTTTTCTTCCCTTACTCCTCAGGTGTCCTGTTATTTCTGTGTTGGTCATGCTCATTACTGCAAAATTCTGTGCTCTACTGAAGTGACATGGCCTCATCCACGTTTATAGCAGCTCAATTCACAATGGCTAAGCTATGGAACCAACCTAGGTGCCCTTCAACAGATGACTGGATAAAGAAAACGGGGTGTATATACACAATGGAATATTACTCAGCCATAAATAACAATGAAATTATGGCATCTGCCAGTAAATGAATGGGACTGAGTTAAATAAGCCAATACCAAAAAACCAAAGGCCAAATGTTCTCTCTGATATGTGGATGCTGACACACCATAAGGGGGCGGTGGAGGGGGTTAGAACAGAAATTAACTGATTAAACAAAGGGGCAGGGAAGGGAATAGGAAAGACAGTAGAATGAATTGAGCATAACTTTCCTATGTTTGCATATGAATACATGACCAATGTAACTCCACATCATGTACAACTGCAAGAATGGGAAGTTATATTCCATATATGAATAATATGTCAAAATACATACTCTACTGCCATGTATATCTAAAAAGAACAAATTAAAAAGTAAAGTATAGAAAAGTTACAGAAAAAAATAATTAAGAAATAAAGCTCCTTAGGTGATTTTAATCTAGAATCAGCAAAGATAGAGACTCTATTTTAGACCACCCAACTTCACTACTCTGGGGCATCTCAGAGACGGCAGCAGCTTCTGCCTGATGGCATACTGGCTCGTCAGCATACCCACACTGGTGGGGAGTGGGGAATGCTACTCTCTTGCTGAGCAGGCATGGACGCCAGGACGATGGGTCTGTGTTCCTTGTTTTATTCAGGACCCAAGTGCTTGAGGAGCTTCCAGGACCATGTGTGAGTGATCCATTTAAAACCAGCTCCCCTAAATAGTGCAAAGCAAAACAAAAAAAATCTATCTATCTATTCATCCATCCATCCATCCATCCATCCATCCATCCATCCACACACAGCATGGACTTCCCTATACCAGGGACTCCTCCTCAGCAACCAAAAGGCTGATTGATATAACTACTGACACACATGACTTGGATGGGCTTTCAGGGACTTATGCTGAAGGAAAAAAAGCCAATCCCAAATGATTCCATACTATACAATGCCATTTATATAAAATTCTTGAAGTGACAACATTATAAAGATGGAGAACAGATTGGTATTGCCAGGAGTTAAAGAAGGGGCAGGTGCTAGAAAGGAGTGAGTTTCTCTATAACAGGGCAACACCAGGGATCCTCGAGGTAATGACATGTTATCTCCACTGTATCAAGATCAATATTCTAGTTGCAATATTGGACTGAACTTCTGTAGGATGTTACCACTGGGGGAAACTGGGTAATGACTTCATATGTTATTGTTTCTCTTTCTTTCTCCCCCACTGCCTCCCTCCTCCCCGTAGTAGGGATTTAACCCAGGGGTGCTCTGCCACTGAGATATATCTCCAGCCCTTTTTATTTTGAGACAAAGTCTCACCAAATTGCTCAGGCTGTCCTTGAACTTGTGATCCTCCTGCCTCAGCCTCTTGAGTTGCTGGGATTACAGGTGTGCACCACTGCACCTGGCTTCACTGTATTATTTCTTAAAGCTGCATATGAGGCTGGGGGTGTAGCTCAGTGGTAGTGTGCTTGCCTGGGCCGGGTGTTTGATCCCCAGCATCACAGGGGGGGAAAAAAGTATAATTAAAGGGGAAAAACAAAACAAACTCAACTGGCTTACACAACAGTAGGCAGGCTTTAAAGAGCTCTTTGCAAAATGGAGCTAGAGGTGGAGCAATGGGATGGAGCCCAAACAGACTTCCTGGGACAGAAAATGAACTAGTCCAGTCTGGCTTTTGCAGAGCCAAGGGCTGGTGACCCTCCTGGGGTCTGTTCATGTGCAATAAGCTCGGGGGCTTTGGGAGGAGAAGGCTGAATGAGGAAACAAGAACTTGATGAGGAAGCTCCATCCTCGTGGTAGGGGACAGAGAAAGAGGGGCTTCCACTCCTCCAAAATCAAGCCCAACACCTCCCCCGGTGAAAACCTGGCCCACCCCATCTTTCCAACTGGACTCCCCTCACTAAAACCTCCCCCTGGCAAAACAGGCCTCACCCTTAGCAGGGGACACACAGACAGAATAGGACAGAGCTGGGACTGGTACCCACATCTGTCTGTAAAGAATGTGGTGAGGGCGGGGGCTGTAGCTCAGTGGCAGGGGCAGCGCTTGCCTAGCATGTGTGCGTGAGGCCCTGGCTTCAATCCCAGCCCCGCCACACAGAAGAAGGAAAAAATGAAGAATGTGATGAGCTGGGGCGGGGGGGAGGGGGGGGGAGGACCTGAATAAGGGGTCAGCCACACCTGGCTTCTTCCAGCTTCATGACTCCTCCCGTGTGACCCCAGATGTCTGCCGGGCCGCTCTGTACTCTTTGTAAAACAAAGTTAGCCATCACGGGGGATTAGTTCCCATATTTGTGATCTTACAGTTCTGAATGTCAGAACTTCACAGTCGGCTTCACAGCCCTAAGATCTAGGGTCACAGGCCTGCTCTCCTCCTGGAGGCTCTGGGGGAGCCGATTTCCGGTCTCTAGAGATGGCCAGCTTTCCCTGGCTCCTGGCCACTCCTCCATCTCCAAAGCCAGCCGTGGCAGCTGGGCCTTCCTCATGCTGCTTTCTTCTGACTCTCCTTTTCTGTAGTAAAATCTCCTTCTGCCTCCCTCTTAGATTCTAATTAGGGCCCTCCAGAAAATCCAGGATGATTGTCCATCTCGAAACCCTTAACTTCATGACATCTGCAAAATCCCTTGTACCACAGAGTCACATATGTGAACATCTTTAGGGGCCACGTTCAGCCTCTCACAGGTGCCTGCCTCACTGAATGGGTACCGTAAGTTAAATGTCCGGCAGCATCTGTCAGGAGGCCAGGGCTGAATTCTGGCGGGTGTGAGAATCATTTTGACAGTCCAGAGTCTCCCCTGAAGATTCCGAGGAGGTGTGATCTGTGCTTGGGAATTTTCATCAGCTCCGTGATGACGGCCAGGCAGCCAGGGCAGGGGCTGAAGTCCATGTGAGCAGTTACCCTTACTCCCCACAGCTACACAGCACCAAACCTCAGGGCCCAGGAGCCAATCAATAGGTGTGTGTTGAATCGGGTTGAACTGAATCACTCCTGGGCTCCATGGGCCCCTGGGTGGGGCGGGAGGGCAGAGGGAAAGGGGTTTCTCACTACTGCATCAGGACCTGGAGAGGAAGAATGAGGCTCTGTGGACAGACAGAGACTGAGGCCTCCAAGTCAACCTCACACCCAGCAATGGCGGCCTGTGGGGCTGGAGTCCTTTCTCCTCTCCAAAGAGCAGCCCAGGGGGCCGGCCAGGGCAGAATCCAGTCATCAACGGGCCATTGTCACTGGAACAGAGGGGCTCTGTGCCCACTGAACACTCCCCTCCCTTAGCAAAGCTGCTCCCAGCTGAGCTGGCTTCTGGAGGGCTGTGATGCTAGGGAGGGGGCTGTGGGGCCCCTAGGCTAGAGTAGGGGATTAGGGGTGGGGGCTGAGTATCGCCTGCTCGTTGATGCTGGGAAAGGTTCTGGTCAGTTAGGAAGCCAGAGACAGCCAGTGAACGGTCCCCCGCCGGACCCCAACCAGAGCCCGTGGGGACCGCCTTCCCCATGGGGCAGTCATGCTTGACCTAGCCTTTTCTCTGTTTTAAAAAACCTAAACAGAAAGGTGAAATCCACAGGTAAATGGAGTCTTTCATTGCAGTATTTTTGAGAAGGCCAGGAGGGTTTTATGTTCTCTGGGTTTGGGATTTGCGAGGCAAGTAATTCAACCAGGGCCATGCATGAATGTCTCTTTGCTTAGAAGATCTTTTCTACATTCAGCACTTGACATGAATAGTGTGAGCTGGATTTTAGGAGGGTAGTGTTAAAGATCTCAAAGACAGGGCCTGGCCAGTATCCTGGAAAAATCCCAGAGATCCACACTTTTTTTTTTTTATTTTTGGTACCAGGGGCACTTTCCCACTGGGCCACATCCCCAGCTCTTTCTTGTATTTTATTTAGAGACAGGATCTTGCTGAGTTGCCTAGGGCCTTGCTAAGTTGCTGAGGCTGGCTTTGAACTCGTGATCCTCCTGCTTCAGCCTCCCGAGCTGCTGGGATTACATACGGGCATGCGCCACCACGCCCGGTAGAGATGCACACTTCCTGTAGTAACCATCACCCATTCTCATCTCTTCAGTAAAGCAAACCCCCAGTGGCTCTGCCAGGGAGCACACTGCCCTAAATACAGGCTAGGAGGACCGACCTCACAGTGGGGTCCTGGCCAGCAATACTAGTATCACCTGGGAACTTGGAGAGGCAGATCCTCAGGCCACACCAGATCCACGGACTCAGCATCTTGGGGCTGGAGCAGCAAACTGCTTCCACGAGCCCTGTCCATAGGGCCTGATGCACACTTACGACTGAAAGCCACTGTGCCAGAGGGGTCGTGTTCAAACTGAAGGTAGTGCAACCAATTTGGTAGGTCAGGTAAGCATTTTTTTTTCTTTCCTTTTTTAATAGAACAGTATTATGTAGAATAGAAAATATCACAGAGGGCCTCACGTAATAAGGATAAATACAGGTTTACATAGGCTTTCGTTTCAGTTTTGTGTGTTTGTGTCTGAGGTTTTGGTCAAAGGAGTTTAAAAGCCAGTGTTTAGAGCTGAATGTGCTCATTGACACAGGCTCCTCTTCCCTAATGGGGACTGAATGGGATGCTTTAAAGTTGGTGGCTTGAGTTCCCTTGCACTGCCCACAGAGAGGGCAGGTAGTCATTAACCCAGGCTGGGCGCTGCCCAAATTCCATTTGGCTCTTAAAGGCTGAGTCCAAACCCCACGTGTTCCTAGAGCCATCCCTGATCCTGCCCCACAGCCATCATCAGTCTCCAGGGCACTGGCACTAACCCCCGCCCTTTTGTGCTCCCAATTCTCACGCCAGCCGGTGGGCAAGCTGGATCCTCCCCACCATCCTCAACTTCTATCTAGATGAGAACCAGGTTCAGAGAAGGCCCAATGACCTGCCCAAGCCAAGGTTCAGGGAGGTTCAAGGCCAGGCTATGAGGGGCAGGGTTCTCGAGGCCCACTCCTTCCCCAGCACCACTGACCTCTGCCTCCTGCCACTCCTGTGGCCTCCACCTTGTGTTGGAGGTAGAGTGCAGGGACAGCCACTGCTCATCACTGGATAAGGATGTAAGGAAAGAAGGAAGGAAGGATGTGGGGAGCAGGACAAAAACCAGTATATGGTTGACCTTCCCCCTGACACTGGGCTCCCAGGTTCAGATCTGGGGGAGACAGCATGAGGAGGGGTCCAGACATCGCCTCGCTGTGCCTCGAATAGCTCTTTGGGCCCACCGAGCTGTGCTGAGTGGAGGCCCCTCAGAGGCCATCTCCAAAGGCTAGACAGGAGCAGCTGGACAGTTGTCACCTGGTGTGGGAGGAAGCTTCCCCTCAGTCCCTACAGGCTGCGCCCTCCCTGGCCCCTCAACCTGGGCTGCTCACCATCGCAGCTCCTGGCCTCTGCCTTCTCATCTGCAAAAGGGAGCGACAGCAGGGCCCCCCCCACAGAAGCACCCTGAGGACTCGGAGGCGGTGCCTGAGTCCCTCAAGCAATGCTGCACGCACGGTGAAGGCTGCGGCCACCCTCTGTGCTGGTCTTGTCGTCAGACAAGCTGGAGGAATGAGCGGTCACCTTGCCAAGGAAGTGAGCTGACCTTTGGTCCTGGACATGCTCCTGGAAGCCCAGAGGAGCCAGGGTTAGAACCTGTGGCTGGAGCCAGAAGCCTGCAGAGGTTCCAGGCCCGGCTGAGCCACTCTGCTGTGTGACCCGAGGTGGCAGACTGACTTCTCTGGCTTCATTTCTCCTTGGTTAAACAGGGACAGCAATGCTACTTCACATGAAGACAGAAATGGGACAATGGCTGTTACTGGGTGGCAGGTGCCTGGCACAGAGGCAGGGTTCCACTTGAGACAGGGGTGGTGTCACTATGACCAAAGCCTCTGTAGACAGCCTTTCCCAACAAGTGGCTCTGAGCCAGGTGGTAGGGGACTTAAAAAAAAATCAAGGTTACAAGACTCTGAATATATAGTGTAAGACCCAGCCTGGTCGAGTCTGATCACCCTTGCCACCTCTGCACCCAGGCTGTGGCTCCCTGCCTTGCAAGACGAGAGCAGCAAAGGAGAAGGGGCAGTGGGGTGTGCAGGGCAAACGGGGGGCCTGGAGGAAGTGGAACAGACACGCTGGGCTGGCTCCCCGGCACCACAGGGATATGTGAAGGAGATGGGGGCTCACTTGTCAGTGTGGGTGGAGATGAAGGCGACTTCTGATGGTGTGCAGCCACTCAGCAATGACCGTAAGCAATTATGATAATAGTCCTCAGGCAGAAGTGGACTGTGCAGGGCCCTCATGCTAGTTCCAGTCCCGGTTATGTTCCAGGTTAGGCCTTGGTTTACCTATTCACAGGGAGCCCAATGGCATCAGGTATTAATTGCTTTAAAACTAGACTGGTCCAGACAGGGTGGCTCATACCAGCGACTTGCGGGGCTGAAGCAGGAGGATCACAAGTTCAAGGCCAGCCTCAGCAACTTAGCAAGATCCTTTCTCAAAATATAAAAAGGGCTGGGAGTTCAGTCCTAGACTGCTGGCCTAGTGAGGCCCTGGGTTCAATCTGGGGGAAGAAAAAAAAAAAAAAAAAAGGACAGGGCTAGGGACTTAGCTCAGTTGCCCAGCACGCACAAGGCACTGGGTTTGATCCTTAGATCCTCAGCACCGCAGAAACAAACAGGACAATTTAAGAGCACCTCACACGCACAAAATTAATATTACTGGTTGCCTCTGTGGAGGGTCCTGGGTGTCTGGGGCACAAGAAAGAAACTTCACCATATGTATCTTCTTATATCTTTTCAATTTTGTGCCATGGACACGTATTACTTATAAAATTTAATAAAATTAACAATGAAATAAAAATAGGTACCAGTTTTCTACATGTAGAAGTAGAGGCAAAGCTCTTACAAGGTTAGACTCTTCTATTTTAGAAAAGCCATTTTAATAGGCCTTTAAATTTAAGCAGCAACCAAGGCAAAACCCTACACTAGCAAGGGAAACGGGACAGGAAGAAGCAAAACTGCTCCTAAAATCTAGAGAGAACTGGACTGCGGAGTGCTGCTCGGTGACAGGAGGGCCAGTCCCTGCCTCCTCCAGAAGGAAACTGTCCCTCTGTCCTCCTCTCTGCAGAAGGAAGACTTGAGTCTTGGTTCCTTCTCTTTCCAGCTGAGGGAGCTCAGGCAGCCAGAAAGCCTCCGGAGCCTCAGCGTCCTCCCCTGGAAAATGGGGCCAATCAGGCTTCCCTGGGAGTGGGGGTGGCAAGGCGCCATTCCACACAGGCCTGAGGCCGGCCCCTCCTCCCTGCTGCCTGGCGGAGGGCGGCAGCAGCTGCAGCAGCCTGGCATCCTGCACCCACAGACGGGGGCGAGGAGGCTGGCACTCGGCCCCAGTGTGACTCATGGGCCTTTCCAGGTCTGGCCCGCCAGCCCAGGACAGGCAGGGATTTGCGCATTTGCGTCCCTATGCTCCGTCTCCGAAGGAGTCAGCAGGGGTTTAAAGACACCTCTCAGCCCACAGGGCCACATGCACAGAGTAAGGGCCACGGCACTCTCTGCCACCTCTGCAGTGCCACCTCTGCGAGGCTCTGAGCCGCGGCCCACACTCCGCCTGGCGCTTCCTGTCCGCACTGCACAATGCACTGGCAATAGGTGGGCTACACCCCTCTTGCTATGGTTCTCTGGTTGGCTATGTTTGGGGCTTGATGGCAGAGTGGCTATAAGCACCCCTGGAATTGGATGGCCGTGGTTGGCAATCTGGCTGTGCACCCTGGACAAGTCACCCGATCCCTCTTGTTGCTGGCATTTGCAGAATAAGACACCCTTCGTGCCATCAGAGGGATGCACATGAAGGACTCTGTCCAAGGATGCTGCAGCCCAGGGGTTCTCAGACGCTCCACGGTGCAGAACCGCAGATTCCCCTGGCTCCCCTCTGAGGCGCGGCCTGGTGCTGGGCACACGGCTCAGCCAGGCTCCGCTTTCCTCGAATCTGATCCCCACAGAAGGGCCACACTATTCGCAGAGGAGAAGCAGCCTCCAGACCCACACAGGCTCCAGGGCTGTCCCCTCCCAGGCCACATTCCAATCAGGGGCTGGCATGGCCCCTGAGAGCTCCTGAAAGTGCAGGCTTTCTGTGCCCGTCACCGTTTCCAGAAGCTTCTGCTCCACCAGTGTATGTGAGTGGGTCTGGGTGGGGGCCACGGGCAGGAGCAGGGAGGTGGGAGACAGTGGCTGGGGAGGAGAACCCGGGACAGGAAACAGGGGAGCTGACCTGGCCTGGCCACCTGGCAGGGGGACTTTGGGCACTGAGGTCACCAGGAGAAGCACAGAGGGCAGACCGACAGGTGGGCGGCAGACAGGGAGACTCAGTGATGTCATGTTTTCCCCCAAATGACTCAATGGCTCGCCCTGGGCGATGAATGGCGAGCTGTGTGCTGTGCCTCCAGGATGACCTGGTGTCTCCCCACCTCCCCCGTCACCTCCTGTCCTCCCTGCCCCAGGGACCCCAGGCCACGGCACCCAGGCAGTGCCTGGCTGCAGTCCCACCCCGGCTCATTCCCATGCTGCTTCTGCCCCATCTCTCCAAGCTCTACTTCGAGGGAGGACCCGAATGCCAGGAAGACCTGGGTGTCACTGCCGTCCCTGTGTCCCTCTGGCTGAGTCACCTGGAGGAGGTACCCTGCCTCTCTGGGTTTCAGCTTCCTTGTATGTAGCATGGCGACACTGCTAACGACCTGGCTGGCTTTTATGGGTCTTTGTAAGAATGTCTGCAAAGCACTTGGCAGCCAGTGGGTACTCGGGAAATGTCCGCATGACCTTCGGGGGCCTCTATGATCCGACCTCAGTTTACTTTTCTACCTGAACTTAAAAATCTATACTATCTTCAATCCCCAGCATACAAAAAACAACAACAACAACACACACACACACACACACACACACACACAGCCCCCAAAGAGCATGTAGAACAGTTTGTTTCTTCGTGCTGTGCATGAGGCACTGCTCCAAGCACCTGTATAGAAACACATTTCATACTCATGTCACCGCGCCTGGCTGAGTTTTCTTGTCTTTGTGCCTTTGTCCGACTCCCCTTCATGAAGCCTTCCTCAGTCCTGCCTCACGGCCGCAGGTCCACCCAGGTCTGTCCTCACAGCTGGACTCCAGGTGTCAGGGAGGCCAGAGTCTCCCTGGCTTTCTGCAGGGGAGCACCTCTCAGCCCCAGCCTGCCTCGCACAGTGTCGGGCAGGACCAGGCGCGGAGCATGTGGGCAGGTGACAGCCAAGCCCCCAGCCCATGGTGGCGGGGGTGGGGGGCACTATTTCTGTGAGGATAAAGGGCAGTTCCTCACCCCCTCAGGGACACAGCCTGGCAGGGGGCCTCCTCCTCTTTGCTCAAGGGAACTCACACAGCTGTGGGGGCCTGCGTTGCCTGACCGTCAGGCCTGGACCCTGGAGCAGCTGGACTCAAGTTTGGGGCCAGGACTGGGAGGCACGTGCTGGTAGGCCCAGGAGTAGTGACCACACAACTCAGAGGTGTCTACGGGTGGGCGGCAGGCAGGGGCGGGATAGGAGGGACCCATCCTTAGGGTCCCACGGGGTAAAGACCTTGTGAGACCATGTGCCTGGGGTCCTGCTTTCCTGCCCGGGGCCTACATCAGCTGCTCCTCCCATCACCGCCACCCTCCCCAGGCAAGGACCATGTGCTGACAAGTGTCCTGAGCGGGGGACCACCCCACCCCACAGCCAGCAGTTCCTCAAGGTCCCCGCCCCACCCGGAGCCTACCCCCCCCCCATGCTTGCGCACAGACACTCGCTGCACCTGAGGCCGTGCTAACCAAGCACAGGGGACACGACAGTGAACGCGGCAGACGCCATCCTGCCCTCGCACAGCTCGTCACCCGGCAGAGACCACAGAGCACTGAGCTAGCCGCCACTAGAAAGCAGGGTGACACCGTGAGCCACAGGTGTCCTCCACAGGCAGCCACAAGGAGGGCCTCACCCTGGCTTCCAGGGAGAGGAGTCGGGGCCTCCTGACAGCTAGAGAGGCTAGAGAGCAGGCTGTGTGTCCCTGGAAATGAGGACAGTTGGGAACTTGGGACATGGTGTCCCAGGGAGCGCTGGTAAAGGAAGAGGCCAGGGCAGAAACATCTGCTGATAGGTGGCAGGGCTCACGGAAGCTATCTGGCACCCCAGGTGGGTACGTGCTCACTCCAGCATGGCGCTCCTGTCTTGCTGGAAGGCCACGTGGGGGACAGAGGCTCCAATCAGCAAGTCCCCCTTGCTCACTGGGCCTCTCAAAGGAGACTGCACAATCTAAACGCCCAGCCCAGGGCGGCCAGGGGGCCCCGGGGTGCGACTCGGGGAAGGTCCAGGCTCCCACTTCCACCTGCAGTGTCCACAGCGGGCTGTGCAGTGCCACCCCCCCAACCCGGGGCTTCCTGCCAGAGTCCCCAGCATGGTCCGGCCACAGGTGGGAGATGAGTGCCCCTTTGGGCCATTCTGCAGCCACAGCAGGACAGACACAGGTGACGACAACTTGTGGGAGGACAGAGGCTCAGGTGCCAGGCCTCTGAGCTCAGGCCTGGACTCACGCTGGGGAGGCTGTGGACGTGGGCAGTCCCTCAGCCTGTCTGGCTGTTTTCCTCTCTGTAAGACGGTAACAACGTGTGACCTCAGGAGCTTCCTGTGAGGAGGGGTGGCCCCGCAGGTGCGCAGGGCAGCTAGCTACTCTTGTCACTGTTTCCTATGTGCCCTGCCCCCGACACCTGCGCCAGGTGCAAGACAAAGAAGAACCACAGCATCTCTCAGACTGAAACCGAGGCGGCGGCCCCAGCCGTCCTTGTTCCCTCCCTGCGGAGGACGGTCTGGGTTCTGAGCTCAGGGCCTCTTCAGATACACACCTGTCCCTGACCCTGAGGGCCAAGGGCTGGGCTCCTCTGCCCCCCACGAGCCTCTGGCAGTCTCCAGAGGAAAGCCGCGCCCACGGCCCCACCTTTGCGCCCACGCTGTGAAATTCCTTGCTGGAAATCAGCGCAGTCACAGCCAGGGGGTGGCCCCGTTTGTTTTCAAAATATTTCCTCAGATAGCACTGCTCTGGCCTGCAGCTCGGGAGGAAGGGAGCCTGGGGAAGCAGGGAGAGAGAGCAGAGACGGGGCCAGCTCTCAGGCAGCGTGAGGTTGGCACTGGGCCACCGCTGTGGTATGTGTGAACGTGAGCATGCACATGCAGGACAGAGCCCACGGAGCTGTGAGCACGGACAGCAAACGTCTCAGTGGTGGGGGCTTCTTATAAACCAGAGCCTTCCTCATCAGTCCAACAGGTGGAACAGAAAAGGGAGAGGGACCTGCCCCCGGCCCCATCAGGCCCTAAGGGTCCCCCCTGCACTGAACCCTGGGGTCACACGGAACCTAGTTTGAAAACCCCTGCAGCTGAGGCTGTTTCTCTCTCGGGAAAATCAACACACACAGTGTCTAAAAATATGAACTTCCTGTGGGAAGAGGAGATTATCTTTCTAGTAAATTCTTTTTTTTAAATATTTATTTATTTGTTTTATTTGTACACAATGCCTTTGTTTTTACATGGTGCTGAGGATTGAACTGGGCCACGCAAGTGCTAGGCGAGCGCTCTACCGCTGAGCCACAACCCCAGCCCTTCCTAGTAAATTCTAATTAGAGTCTAGCATAGGGAATGCCACACATTTTAGAAAACTGGAGCTCAAAGCATGCAAAGTATTGATCTCATTCACTGACAGGTTCGAGGGTACCCCCACAACACCCTGTGTGCTTGCACTCAGGACTGATTAGTAACACATACCTAGCTCTCACTGTGTGCACTTCTAGACTTTTTACGTCTATTAACTTACAACCACAGGCAACAGTTGTTATGGTTACCACTCTCCTCTTACAGACTGGGAAACTGAGGCCCAGAGAGATTGAGTACTTGTCCAAGGCCACACAGCATTTTTGTCCATGATGATACACATGAGCATGAGGTTATGCCCTTCTCCCACCAAGACCACAGGATGTAGTTCACTCCATAACCCCGGTTTCCAGCAGCCTGGCAGCAGCAGGACAGTAACAAGACCCTGAGCCTCAGGCAGTGACCTCCCAAATCCCAGAGGTTTCAGTGTTTACAGACCCAGCTCGTCAAGGCCACATACAATGGGAGTCCCCTGGCCACTCCCTGGCTGTGAGTGGGGGTCCTGAGCTTCCACCCAGAGCTCCTATCTGCCCCTTCTCACTATGCGCTAAGTTTAGAGTCAGTCACCAAATAAACTGCAATTATTAGGTGAGGAAGAATCTGCTTCCTGTCTCAAATACACAGAAATGTACAGCAGTGCTTGAGCTTCGGGAATCCATCAGTGCCCACAGCCATCACCCCTCCCTGAGCTGATGTGATCACACAGAAACAACCTGTGTCAAAATAAAAGTGAAAATCAAAAAGGGCTGGGGATGTCTCTCAGTGGTAAAGCAGGCCTAGGTTCAATTCCCATTTCTGGAAAAAAGATAGAAAGAAACTTGACATTCTGTTATCCTACAGAGGAAACGAATACTTTTTATTTTTGGTACCAGAGATTGAACCCAGGGGCACTGAATCACATCCCCAGCCCTTTTTAGTTTGTTATTTTGAGACAGGGTCTTGCTAAATTGCTGAGGCTGGCCTCAACCTTGCAATCCTCCTGCCTTAGCCTCTGAGCTGCTGGGATTATAGGCCTGTGTGGTAGACACATGATTTTTGAGGGTTTCTTCACAGGTTAGATATAACCCAGACAGTAACTCAGGTAAACCCACCCTAAAGCAACACTTATGATACAAAGCTTCCTCAGATGTCACAAAACTGGAGGAAAGCCCCAAGATCAAAGTCAAACCCACCAACCAACCTGCTTTCCCCCAGCAGGGCAGCGGCTGGGTCTTACCCAGAAGGAGCAGGGCTGAGCTGGAGCCCCAGGGAGGCCTTTTCTCCCACATGTTCTTCCTTTCCCCAGCCACCAGCACAAGGACTGGCTGCAGAGGGTGTGTGTCCTGACTTTTGAGGCTCCCAAAGTCTAGGGGGAGGGACTTTGCAGGGAGGGGGAAGGTGTAACCACAAGAGGCCAAATAGAACATCCCAGGCTGGGAGAGGGGGTGTTTACGTGTGGCAGAGGCTGCCGAGTGAAGCGAGTGAAGCAGTGTGTTGACTTTCCCCTCTTCCTCCAGGTCCTTTGTAAAGAGTCCTCTCCAGCCCCAGTGATTTCCCAGGATCCAGAGAAAACCCACAGTCCCTCAACACAGAGATATCTTTGTGAGGAGGTGGCGGGCATGGAGGAGGGCTTGGGTGCCGAAGACGCGGAACTGCTCATGGCTGCCCCTTTCCTCCTCACTGGCAGGGGACCAGGAGCAACCAGCTAGGTTTGGGCCCATGGAGACTGAAGGCTGAGCAAACTGCCTGGGCCTGCTAGGGGCCTCCCCACGCCCAGCTGTGGAATCTGCATGCTCAGGGCAGGGGAGCAGCATCCTATGGTCTTTGGGTCTCTGAGAAGAAAAGGTGACAAATTCCATTTCTATTTAAGGAAAGAAGAGGAGTACTGATTCTCCTGCTACGTGGCTTTACCAAAGTCAGAGATGTCTCTGAGCATCCTTCTCAGCTAAGATGCCCTGGGCCCCTGCAGTGCCCCTTCCCAGCAGAGACACTTCCAGCCCCTCCCTGGGCTTCCTCCACCACCTGACAAGGTTTTAAGTCCCTCCCAGGGGAGGACAAAGATGAATAGCAGTTGCCCCTCAGCCGGGGCGGCTCCTCCCTGTACCCAGTGTCCCCAATTCCATTCTGGACAGTGTGTCCACTCTGCTGCGGAGGAGGAGAGGGCTCCAGGGTCTCTGCAGCTCAGCACTGTGAAGGCTCTTGGAACCCACCCAGGTGCAAGGGGACAGAGGCCAGCTGGGCTGTGCTAACCCAATGCCCCTCACTTCCTTTGAAGGGTGTCAGTTTTTTCTTACTATGGACAAGTATATCAGAAGCTCTGGGGTGGATGAGCTGGGCTGGGCAGGGGAGTAAGGACCCTGCCCCAGCAGGGGTACCCCTGTCAGTCCTGGGGGGCAGTCCAGGGGTGCAGAACACCAACCAGATGGAAAAACACAGCTGGGGGCCTGAAGCATGGCGGCAGCTGCTCCCTCCTGACTTTGGGCACCTCTCAGAGCCTCATTTCTTCGTGTGTACAGTGAGGCCAACAGATAACTGCTGTCCCTCTGTAAAGTGATGTGTGACAGCACAGCCAGGAACCCGGAACCGTGTGACTATCATGTCCCCAGTCTGCCCTGGCTCTGCCCACCCATCTCTTCAGATGACCAGGCATTGTAGAGGAGTCTAGCTGTGCAGAGCCTTGGAACCCAGGAGTGGACAGACAGCTGTGACATGGTCCCAAGTAAGTAACAATGGTAATTGGCAGGTGAGAGCTGATTTCCCCAGGTTATAGATGATGCTGGTGAGGGCCAAAAGGGGAGAGGAACGTGGTAATCTATTTGAGGATGGATTACTGGCATTCTTCCCTACGTGAGGTAGGGTCATGGGTGACAGCTGTGTCACCATTTCTCAGATCAGTAGTGAACAATTTCTCATTAGAATTGCTATACCATCTCCCACATTCACCCCTTCCAAACCTCCACTGTTTCCTGACTCCAGATGCACATAGAAGGCTCTACAAGCCTGGTACCACCCAGCCTTTTCTTATTCTTTTTTTTTTTTGGCAGTACTGGGGATTGAAGCCAGGGATGCTCTATCACTGAGCTACATCCCCAGGCCTTTTAATTTTAGCTTTTTTTTTTTTTTTAACTTTGAGGCAGAGTCTTACTAAGTTTCCCAGCTGGCCTCAAACTTATGATCCTTCTGCTTCAGACTCCTGAGTAGTGCCCAGGTATGTGCCACCATGCCCAGCTTCCACCCAGCCTCCGATTCCCATGGCTATGGTATAACCCAGGCTCCGCGGTGAGTGGGGAAAAAAGAAGGGATACAGTCAAGAGGCTCCTTGTTAACTTACTACCATGTTAGTAAGTAGCATCCGTGTTGTTTCCTTGTTGCCATGGAGAATCAGTAGGGCCCTGACAGCAGCCTAGGCAAGATGGAGACAGCATAGTGGGGAGTCAGACTCTCCAGGTTCAATTCCTGGCCTTGTCTCTCATCGGCTACGTGACTTTTACAAAGAGTGACTTAACTGTTCTGACCCTGTTTCCTAATCGGTAAAAAGGAGATGAAATACTAACCTCACAGGGATGTGACTCCTTCATGAGACAATGTCTAAAGTTCCTGATTCCCAGAAGGCACGATGAGGTGGAAAGGTGAGGAAGTGACTGGCTATGTGTGGCATTCTGCTCGAATTTGGGGGTGGCCAAGGCCAGAGGCCAGAGCACTCCCTCTCACATCTGGGGCCACAGTCCTCACGCTGCCCACATGCTTTGCTAATTTCAGTATTTAGAAGTTTGACATGCAACGCTGCACCTAGTCAGAGTTCTTCGTGAGGGGGCAGGGTGGGGAGGGAGACATTTTCCATGACATGCCTCGGCTGCCCCCACATCTTTGTGCTCTCTCAATCCCAGTTCCAGGAACAGGGGATGCTTCTGCTCCTCTGGGAAACTCATGCCAACTGGCAGAGAAGAACCCACACCAATACTTAGTACGGGGACTGTGACTGCCCCTCCACCTGCTGCTACCACCCAGCCAAGCCCTGGCTGGAAGACACAGCTCAGAGACCCTTCATGAGAGTCCTCTCCCGCCAGGCTAGCAGGAGCCAGAAAGAAGAGCAGAGGCCGCCGAATCCCACATGTCCCATGGTCTCTCTGCCCTGACACATGTCCACTAGCCTGGCCCATCTCTTTCTCCCACTAACCCACCCCCCTCCCCTAAAGCCAGGATGTGGGAGGGCTGATGGAATCTACTTACTCTCTGGTGCAGATCTAAAGTTTTTCTCTGAGACCCCACTGAGTCTGCCAATCAGCATGCCATCTCCCACTCCATCCATCCCCAGCTTAGCAGGATGCAGAAATGGAACTTTTCCTGCTGCCCTGGGAGAGGGAGATGGTAAAGTTCAATGCTAGCTCACAGGCACAGCGGAACATGCTGCTGATCTGCTTCCCCAAAAGATGAGGCAGAGTTCTCTCCACCACCCAGGACTCTACCTTTTCAGGAAGACCAATTCTAACCTGGCTAAAGTCCAATGGGCTCAGCTCACAGCGAGTGGAAAAGACATAAATTGTTGGTGTTACTCATCAAGCAACTACTTACTGAATACCCGCTGTGCCCAGAACTGCACCAGGCCAGAAACATGCTTGGGCCTCAGAGTGCCATGCGTCAGAAACCAAACACAACTTTAGGTGCAAGGAACATAAGTGTCTTCCTAACACCCCTGGAGTCTCCCTCCTCCCCGTGCACATACACAGCTGGACTCTCCTCACCCTGTCCCCCTGAAGTCCCTCTGAGGAAGTACATCCGCTAGGGGGAAGGGTCTCTGCTTCCTTCCAAGGCCCTGTCACCACCAACACTCAGCTGTCCAGCGCAGCACCGGCCTGCAGGCTTTTCCACCCTGGACCCCAGCACACCGATGTGAGTTTCTGAATCAGTCCCTCCGTCCCCGGCCTCTCCTCCGGAAGGGCTGCGCACACCCAAACACATCACCCAGACGCCGAGTTTCCGCACCAAACCTGCTCCTACCAAAGCCGCTCCTGCCGACCCGGCAAAACCGACTGCATCGTCTGCTTTCTCCTCCCCACTCCCCACCTCGGCCTCGGAATCTCAGTCACGACTTTCCACAAGTCCAGGCAGTCCGTCCCCTGCCTCTGGCACTTTGGCGGCTCCCTCTCACTGAGGGGCTGCGGGGGCAGTAGACAAAGACCGTGGATTGAACTGGGAGAAATGGGGACGAGCCTGGGTTCAAAGCCCAAATCGCGGCGCTCCCCGGGGTGTGCACTTGGGTTTGCGGCATGTCCCTGGTCCGGGTGGTGTGTGCGAACACGCGTACGCGCCGTGCGTGAGCTGGAGCGGCTACGAGGCGCCGGTACCTGGCAGATGCAAATCCGGGCGCAGCGAGTGGAGGCGCCGGCGTGGGACCTTCCTCGAGCCAGGACCCCTCTCCCACCCGCCGCCTGCCCCTTCTTCCAAAGTTTGGCGCGAGCGCCGGGATGCGAAAGGCACCGCTGGGCGGCCTCCGTCCAGCAGGAGAAGCGGTTCCGGGACTCTGGGCCCCACTTACCCCGGCGCCGAGCCTCCTCCGGCGAAGGCGGACCCGACTCTCCCCGATCGGCGTCCAGCGCGGGCAGCATCCGCTCGCAACTTCGCCCTCCTCTCAGGAGCTCCGGGCAGAAGCGGCTCCGCGGCCGGGGCTCAGCGCCCTCCCTCGGCGGCAAGGAGGGAGGAGGAGGAGGCGCGGCCCGCCGCTCCGCTCGCCCGGCAGGAAGCGGCGCCAGGCGGGCGCGGTCTTGCGCCGCAAGCCGGCGAGCGAGCGGTCCTGCCTGGTGCCTTCCAGGCGAGCGGCCCGCGCCAGCGGCGGATTCCGGAACCGTGTCCTAGGAGCCCCGGCAGCCCTCCTCCTCCCTCTCCGCGCCCTCCTTTCCCCTCCTCTTCCCTCCCCCTCCTCCCCTTTCTGCTCTTTTCTCACCCCACCCAGCTCCCACCCCGGCGCGCCCGGCAACTTGGGAACAGTTGGCGAAGTTGGCGAAGCTGGGGCTGCGGGCCCGCTGGGCCTCTGGGGCGGGAGGGAGAGGAGCAGGAGGAGGAGCTGAGGGTGAGGGGACCCGCCCCCCGGGGGGGCGCGCTCTCCAGGACCCTTCGGTGGGCCTTTGTTCCTGGCGCTACACCTCGAACCGCGCGTCCTCGGGGACTTGCTGGGACCGCTTGGATTCCCACCCCTCTGGGAGAGGCTGGGGCAGCTCCTGCCCTGGGCTGAGAGAGAGCCTGCGTGGAGATCCCGGTGGCTTCACCCTGCAGTAGCCCCCCCGCCCCGTGCCATTATCCTCGCGCCCCCAGGGAGACCCCCCTCGGCCGCGCGCATTCTCGGCCAGCTCCTCCCAGGGGAGGGTCTTCCCGTTCCCCTGGAGCAGCCGGAGCTGAACTATGGATGGTCGGGCGGGTTTCCAAAGACCACAGCACCCACTTCCTAGGCGGCAACGGGTCACCCACCTTCCCTCTGTGCTTTCTTGAGCAAGCAGCTTGTCCAGGACCCCCCAATTCGGCAAGATCTTGGAAGGATCCTCGCTGGCCGAAAGAGCCAGAGCTGCTTGGCATTATCTTCGGACCCTTCCGGACAGTTGGCGCCTCTGATTGGGGACTGCAAGGGGAGTAGGGACCCGTGTCGCCTCTGGCGTAGGGCAGTGGCTAGCTGCGCAGTGTCTGGTTTGGGATAGAAAGGTCAGTTTCTCTAAGAGCTCAGTATTAGAACACAAACCGCCTTCCCTGTTCCTCTCTGGAATCCTCCTGAATGCCGTGTCAGGAGGATGTCTTTGATTAGGTCTTGCCCATGGTTTTCCTCCTGGGACTTCCTAGTAGTACTTAGCATCATGAGCTAATTCAAGCCTGAGACCGCTGTCCTGACATTTAACGGGGGAGCGTACAGGGTTTAGACAAAACGAAATGATTTCCTTAAAGGAGAAGTAAGAAAATCTAAAAAGGGAAAACCTAGATATCGGTACTTGACTTCCCCACTTCTTCTCAACATCTGCAGAAAGGAGATGACAGACATGTCTTAGGCAGCAAATGCAAAACCAGTTAGAATTGAGCACTGCTCAGGCTCACCCAGGACCCCTCTTCTCTGATGACAACAATCAGAGGGCCCCCATTCATTACCTGGGTCCAGACCAGCTAAGGCTTCTGCCAAGGCAGACTGGAGGGGCCTGAGCCGAATGCTCTAGATTAGGATGTGACTCTGGATGTTCTTTAGTAGAAAGTCCTCATTGGGTGCTTTGGTCTCACTCTGAGTCCTGTTAAAGAGACCTGAGATTTGGTGAGGATTCAGACTCCAGCTCACCTTCTGGGTAATCTTCCTGAATCCCTCTCTTTGCATCTCTCACAGCCCTCCCTAGTCCTACCTGTAGGGGCTTCTGCCTGGGAATCAGTCGGCATGCTCTCCAACAGGTTGGGAGCTGACCATGGAAAATAACAACTCTGCTTTGAGGAAATAAGTTGATTCTGAGCCAAACATGAGTGATCAGGCCCTGGGAACTCAAACTCAAGTTACTTGGAAAAGACATTTTGTTGTTGTTGTTGTTGTTTTGTTTTGTGAAGAAGTTTACTGAAGATTTTTTATCCCCATAGTAGGTGGGGTCATCAAATGGTCTCTAAAAAGGGGGAATCCATAAGACTCAGATGTTGTTTTCAATAAGCCTGGGAAGTCTACAGGATTCTGGTGCTGACTCATTCCCAGCTTTAAGGTTGGGAGAGGCCAGAAGTCTGTCAAGGAGAGCATCCATTCATCTAGTGGTCACAGAAATGCTTGGTCAGGCACAGAGGTGGACAAAACGGTTGTAAAAAGGAGCCAAAGATAACCAGTCCAACCCTATCTACTCCCTGTCTCCACAAGGTCTCTGATGCTCCAATCAACCCTGTTCAAACAGCCCGGAAACTCCCAAATACAAACTCAGCCTCTATGAAGAAATTCAGTTTGCAGATCCCCCTGTTGGCCAGGCGACACATTCTGCATACACTAAGGCCAAATGTTGTTTTAGGACCCACAGAGTTGGAAGGGCTCATTCCCAAGATATGTGAAGGACAAACCTGAATAACCAGACAAACTTCAGGACAGGCATAGTTGTTAAAGCCATAGAGGAAGAAATCCCCGGGTCATGTTAATGTTGTTAGGTGTCAGGATCTGGTCTGAGTTTTCCTCTTTTTCCATCCTTTGCAACTGATGCAACATTTACATGCAACAAACAATAGAAATGTTATGACCAATAATAAAACAATCAAAAACACAGTCTGTCCTGCAGAAGAAAAGGTAACAGATGAGGGAAATAGGCATCCTAACCAACCATAAAATCCTCCTCATGAGTCACCAACTCTTTAGTCAGACTATAATGTTTCCCCCCCCGTATCTGCAGTCATCTGGAGTCTATGACGTGTTTTATTTGATGTGGTGAGTATTTAAAATAAAACAATCCATTATCTTCCAATTTTAATTTTTCTTCTGGTCACCTAGACTCCATAGCTATTACCTCAGATGGAACAACTAATTTTACTTCTAAGAAAAAATTGGTCTTCAGAGTCCAAGTTATTATAACTCTTATTGTCGCTAATTGTTTGATTTGTCCTGTTATTATAGTATTACGCCAGATCCCAGTTTGGGGATGTAAATGAGTAAACACGTTACAGAAAAAGTCAATCACACAGTATCATTTTTAATTCCCTCCCAACAAAATCATCCCTTCCCCATGTACCCAAATGTTATTAGCAGTAGTGACAAAGACAAGAGAGGCCAGACTTGAGAGAATCAGCGTAGCTTTGCACATCGCACCCCCCCCCCCACTCCACTACCTCTTCTTAGATAGGAGTGGGGGATGGGGAGTATTTCAATCTCATGAATCTAAGAGGCTACGTTGAACTGCACCTGTTGGCCTTTTTTTTTTTTTTTTTTTTTTTTTTTTTGGTGTTGGTGCCGGGAATTGAACTCAGGAAAACTTAACCACTGAGCCACATCCCCAGCCCTCTTTTATAGTTTATTTATTATTATTATTATTATTATTATTATTATTACTATTATTATTGGTACCAGGGATTGAACTCAAGGGCACTCGACCACTGGGCCACATCCCCAGCCCTTTTTTTGTATTTTATTAGAGACAGGGTCTCACTGAGTTGCTAAGTGCCTTGCCATTGCTGAGGCTGGCTTTGAACTCGCGATCCTCCTGCCTCAGCCTCCCAAGTGCTGGGATTATAGGCATGCGCTACCACGCCCAGACAGGGTCTCAGTGAGTTGCTCAGGGCCTTGCTAAGTTGCTGAGGCTGGCTTTGAACTCACAATCCTCTTTCCTCAGCCTCCAGAGATGCTGAGATTACAGGCAAGTGCCGCGGCACCCAGCCACCGTTGGCCTTGTCTGGAAGGTTTTCCCACTGGGACATAGGGATCTAAATGCTGGAAGTTTGTGATGCACCTCAGGAGATACAAAGACCAAGAGCTACAGCTGTGTCACCAGCAGATCATAGAGAATGGGACTCTGTGCTGCAGGTGGGGACAGGGGCCTGAGCGGTGATGAGAAATCCCTTATTGAGCAGAGTGGAAACTGGGACCCAGAGAGGTAACCAGGCCTCCATCCTGGCCTCTGTCTACAGAAGACAGACATGCCTAAACTAATGCCAGTGACACAGCGTGCTACCTGGGCCAGGCTGGTCAGGGTTTCCAGAACAGGACTGATCACAGGCTTGCACAACGTCAGGGGGCACCAAGCACACAGAACATGATGTGGCAGCTGGCCCTCGGATCTGTGTAGCACTGCTGCCCTGTTCTTGGAGCTGAAGACCCCAGCCTGGGCGTGGAGACAGCTGGAGGTCTGTAGGTGGAGAAGGAGGCACAGGCGCGTGAGGGCATTCATTCCCCAGGCTGCAGGCTGGCAGGACAGCCAGCCCCGGGCCTCCAGTGAGGGCATCCTATGTGCCAGTGAGAGGTAGAGGGTAAATGGCTGAGCCAGGACCTTGGAAATGTCCATCCTAAAATAGTCTCCAGGCTCAACTTCTTGCCTAATTGCTGAGTCAAGAGAATTGATCTCAATTTTTTGACTCTTATTTGAAAAATGGAGAGAACTTTCCAGGCCTTATGTGGACGCTCGAGCACCACCTTAACCAAGCAATCCACTGGTAACAGGACAAAGCCCCTGACGGGAAGCACTGACGACACAACACTGGGTGTGGATGTCCCCATCCCAAATGCAACCCCTGCGTCTAGTCATGGGGACCATCAGACAATTTCAAGTCAGGAGACATTTATAAATCAACTGGCCTGTAACTTTAAAATGATAATGATATGGAAGACAAACTAATGCCAAGCAGGGGGGTCAGATGAGAAGAGAGTAGATGAGCCACTGTGTTAAGCAGATTTCAGTGCTGAGATTAGGTGACAAAAGACAGAGGCTGCTGTCTTGCTAAAATTCTCTCTGGCTCTTCTCGGTTCGCTTCCTTTCAATGAAGCAAATTGCCAAATTGTGAGCCCCCCTTATTGCAGGGCCCATGTTTCAAGGAGCTGACGAGGACTTTTAAGTCAACAGCTAGCATGGACCTGAGGTCCTAAGTCCACCCACCCGGCTGCAGCGACCTGAATCCTGCTTATAATCACAGCATGAGGTTAGAAGCAGAGGTGTGCCCCCTTGAACTTGGATATGACTGTGGCTGACACCTTGATTGCTCTAGTGGGAGAGAGGCCCTGAGCTAAAGAACCCTGCTGAGCTGGGTGCAGCTTCCTGATCCACAGAAACCGAGATGATAAATATGGTTAATATTGTTTTGAGCCACTTAAGTTCAGGGTAACTTGCTCTACAGCGATCTATAACTAATATAAGCACTAAATGCTTTGTGTCACCCTGAACCAGATCCTGGAACTAAAAAATAAAAATCCAGTATGAAACACATTATTTAGAAAGTTGGCAAAATATGAATAGGGACTGAATAAATAATGATACTGTAACAATGTCAAATTTTCTTGAGCAAAAGACCTCAGCCAGCTTTCTTGGGG
Source organism: Tamias sibiricus (assembly GCA_025594165.1). NCBI lineage: Eukaryota > Metazoa > Chordata > Mammalia > Rodentia > Sciuridae > Tamias > Tamias sibiricus. The sequence continues at coordinate 118,545,046 of CM046663.1, read as the reverse complement.
CTGGAAGCCTGCCTCCTTTATCCCTGGCCTCAGCTAAAAAAGCTGCACCAGGGAATGAGCTGGAACCTAAGGGGCCCTATTGCACCAGGAACTACCTTGCCCTGAGCTGCTATGTGGAAAATGCCTCACCTACAACATGGGAGACTGTGGAGCAGGAAGAGACCAACCCAAAGAGGATAGAAAATGGAATGCACACTGTGATTACAACTCTGCAAAAATATATCTGCCAATGGACTAACATTGTATATGAGCAAGCAACAATGAACAGATAACTGCATGCCTGATGATGAGAAAATGGAGTCTTACAGAGGTAAAGCAATATGCCAAGGTCATCCAGCCAAGTAAGAATAGAGTTGGAATTCAAAGCCATGGTCTATCTGACCTTAGGACTCAAACTTTTAACAGTACTTTATCTTAGAAAATGTGGTATACATGAACAATGGAGTTTTATCCAGCCATAAAGAAAAATGAAATTATGGCATTTGAGGGAAAATGGATGGAACTTGAGACCATCATATATGTAAAATAAGTCAAATTCAGAAAATTAAGGGTCAGCCAGGAGCAATGGTGCAAGCTTGTAATCCCAGCAGCATGGGAGGCTGAGGCAGGAGGATGGTGAGGTCAAAGCCAGCCTCAGCAAAAGGGAGGAACTAAGCAAGTCAGTGAGACCCTGTCTCTAAATAAAATACAAAATAGGGCTGGGGATGTGGCTCAGTGGTTGAGTGCCCCCGAGTTCAATCACCAGTACCCACCCCCCAGAAAAGAAAGTTAAGGGTTATGTTTCTTCTCATATGCAGAAGCTAGAGAGGAAAAAAGGAAAATTATCCCCTAAAAATCAAAAGGAGATCAGTAGAGGAAAGGGACCAAGGGTGGGAGATGAGGAGGGAGGGGGGAAGTGCTGGGGAGTGATATTGGCCAACTTATGTTGTTACATTGTGTGCATGTACAAACAGGTAACAACCAATCCATCAATATGTACAACTATAATGCACCAACTAAAAAATGTGGGAAAAAACAGCACCGTACCCTGCCTTACATAATTCAGTCCTGATCTACATGATTCAAAGGGTGGCCAGGAGGTTCAATGATTTATTTAAAACAATTTTCACAGTGTCTGCTGCACAGTAAGCATTTAATATATGTAAGCTATAGTCATATATGTCAGAAAAGACAGGAATGCAGGTGTTGAGGCGTTCTCAGGTATGAACTATGACTTGTGGGGTTGTCCCATCTGCCTGGCTAGGAAGGGGGGTCCCCTTCCTTCACTGTCCTCCTTTCTCCCACCACGTGCCTCTTTCAAGATGTACCACTGGGCAAAGAAGACAGCCTTCCATGATTAAAACAGGAATAAAGGTGAACTTTAAATGCAAAAGGCTAAGATAATTCTGAAATAGTAAACAATAATAAGGGAAAGTATGGCCAGGTACCATGGTACATGCCTAGAATCCCAGTGACTAGGGAGACTGTGGCAGGATGGCAAGTTCAAGGACAGCCTGGGCAACTTAGTGAGACCATGTTTCAAAATTAAAAAAGGAAAAAAGAAAGAAAAGAAAAGATCTGGGGATATATCTCAGTGGTAGAGTACCCCCAGCATTTAATCCCCAGTACTGGAAAAAAAAAATGTACATATTGTCTATGTTTCAATTCCTCATTCTTCCTCTACCTTTTAGTCTAAGAATAAAAGAAGGAACAAAATTGAAAAAAAAAATTTTTTTTTTCTGAGCAAAACTGTGGCTGTGGTTTTGTGAAATGGTGTTTTGTTCATCAGAGATACCAAAGATTTGGAGGTATGGTTTCTGCCCACTTCCTTTTAAATGGTTCAGAAATAAAAATTAAAATAATGAGCCAGGCGCAGTGGCGCATGCCTGTAATCCCAGTGGCTCAGGAGGCTGAGACAGGAGGACTGAGAGTTCAAAGCCAGCCTCAGCAATGGCAACTCTGTGAGACCCTGTTTCTAAATAAAATACAAAATAGGGCTGGGGATGTGGCTCAGTGGTTGAGTGCCCCTGAGTTCAATCTCCAGTACAAATAAATAAATAAATAAAATAAAAATAATGATGCTTATATTGTGTATAAATTATGACACATACAATTATAAGATTTCTTTTATGCATTAATTTATCTGTTGCATTAAAAAAAAATCACCCCTAAACTTAATGACATGACAAAAATGTGCTATTTCTCATGATTCGGTGGTGGGCTAGATGGAGTGGGGAGGGGCCTCTGCTCTGTGTGGCGTCAACTGAGACCACTCACTCTGCTGTAGTCAGCTGGCAACTGGGGGGGGGCGGGGCTGCAAAATTCCAAGGCTTTGCTCACAGGAGTGGCATTTGGGTGCCTCTTAGCGTGGCCTCTCTGCCTGCTCCTGAGTAGCTTGTGCAGAGGGACGCTGGGGAAGACCTATTAGTAGCCGGCTTCCAGGAGGGAGAACACGGGCGCCTGTCTCCTAAGACGGCCTGGGCCAGGAAGCCACTGAGCCATCCCACGAACCAGGAAAAATCCTCTTCCCTGGGCCAGGAAAAACGAGTGGGGCAGTGATTCAGGGACGAATTCCCGGGGACAAAGAAAATCAAAGGAAGAAGAGAGGGAATATGAAGAGGCCATCTCAACCGGAGGTTAAGGATCCAGAGCTCCACAGCCTGGAGGAAGCTCTTCTCTCTTCCCACCGCTCCCCCATCTCAGCCTCCTTTGCCCCCTAATAACTGAAGAGCTCACTTAGGGATACCTAGGATCAGGGAAGGAGGAAGAAAAACATCTCTTATTTAGCACAAAGAGCTGGGTGTTACTTACCCATGTGAAGTCTATTAGTCTTCACAGCAACCCTTCAAAGAAGCTGTGGTAGCCTTTGAAAAGAAAAGGTAACAAATGTCCTGAGAGGTGCAATGGCTTGAACAGACCCACACTGCCAATATATTGGATCAAATAACTTTATTTTCTTCTTTATTCAATAAGCACTTTTTAGCCCAGGACTGTGCTGTGCTTGGCAATGAATTGTCAGTCAGCTCTTGCTGCAATAATGCTGCATAACAAACATCTCCTAAGTCTCAGTTGCTTATGACACTGAACATTTATTTTCCTCATTGCCAGGTCAGTGGTTTCAGGCTCTGGGTGGGGCTCCAGTCTCCTCCTTATATCTCCACATTCTCCTTGGATCAGGGGCTACCTGGGGTATTATTTATTTATTTATATTTTTTGCAGTGCTGGGGTTGGAACCTAAGACCTTACACATACCAGGCCAGTGCTCTACCACTTAGCTACATACCTGCCCTACATTGGGACTATGTTCTTCTCAAGGTAGATCACAGGAGTACAAGAGATAAACCAAACCACAGGAGCACATTTAAAACTTCATTTTAGCCCAGCGCGGTGGTGCATGCTTGTAACCCCAGGAGCTCTGGAGGCTGAGGCAAGAGGATTGCTGAGCTCAAAGCCAGCCTCAGCAATGGCGAGGTGTTAAGCAACTCAGGGAGACGCTGTTTCTAAATGAAATACAAGAAAAGGGCTGGGGATGTGGCTTGGTTGTTGAGTGCTCCTGAGTTCAGTCCCTGGTACTAAAAAAAATAAAAAAAAAAAATAAAAAAAATAAAACTTCTTTCTAGATTACTGGCCGAAGCAAATCCTATGGCCAAAACTAACTTCAGCAGGTCAGAGAAGTGTATTTTGCTCACTATGAAGCCATGGTAATGCCATAGATAGACAGTTCAAGGAATGAAGGATTGACAGCAATGATGTCATCTGCAACAGGGAGGAGATGGGGAGAGGGGGACGCAAAGAAGAGAGGAGACAACCCAAGTCTGATCAAGCCTTCAAGCTTACAATCTAACCACTAATTTAAGGAAATAGAAAGGAAATAGAAACATTGTTAAATATTTAAAAAACAAATACCCAGGATTGACATAATCTAAACTGTGAAAACTCCTATAGATGAAAGATCCAAGTTTTTCAAAGACCACCAAATAAGAAATGCGGGGAGAGGTGAGACAGAAGAGAAGTAAGGAGAACTTAAAGATGTAAAGGATTGAAGAAAAAGAAAGGGAACATAAGTCTTTTAAACTTCACCTTGTCCTGATACCTCAATAGCCTCACAAGCAAGCTATGACCTCTTCTCAGTTCCTTTTCTCCTCCTCCTCCTCCTCCTTCTTTTTTGTACCAGGGATTGAGCCAGGGTTGCTTAACCACTGAGCCACATACTGAGCGCTTTTTTATACTTTTATTAGAGACAGGGTCTTGCTGAGTTGCTTAGGGCCTCACTAAATTGCTGAGGCTGGTTTGAACTCACAGGATCCTCCTTCCTTAGCCTCCCAAGCTGCTACGATTATAGGTGTGTCCTTATAAGATAAGAGTCCTTATCTTATTAAGCTATACACTGAAACACAGATGAAATAATATAAATAATATACTGCATAGGATTTTCTTCCAAATAACCTGAGGAGTGGGTGGAATGAGTATAAATATGAATGAAACCCAGCGACTGCGTGGTGGTAACTGCTGAAGTTGGCTATGGGTCCCTTCTATTTTGTATGTGTACTAAAATGTCTCCAAGGGGTGGGGTATAACTCAGTGGTAGAGCACTTGACTATCATGTGAGAAGCCACAGGCTCAATCCCCAGCAGGGGGGAAAAAAGTAAAATAAATAAATAGCCACACAGTGTGGTGCATGCCTGTAATCCTGGCACTAGGGAGGCTGAGGCAGGAGGATGGCAGGTTTGAAGTCAGACTGGGTAATTTAAGAAGACCCTGACTCAAAATAAAATAAAAAGAGCTGGAGATTTTGCTCAGTGGTAGAGTGATACCACTATAAATACTTAAAAACTCCTTAAATAAGAAGTTAAACTAAAGACTGAAGACTGCCCCTTCTTTCCTTCCTTCCTTCCTTCCTTCTTCCTTTCTTTCCTCTCTCTCTCTCTCTTTCCCTTTTTCTAGTACAGAGAATTGGACCCCAGGGTTACACTACCACTGAGCGACATCCCCAGCCCTTTTTATTATTTTATTTAATATATTTTTATTTCCCTAACTTGCCCAGGCTGGCCTCAAATTTGCAATCCTCCTGCCTCAGCTTCCTGAGCAGCTAGGATTATAGGATTATGTTATATACCATCATCCCAGGCTGTTCCTGCTAATACTTGTGTCATCGATGAAGAGCAGAGTGGGGCATGCTGGGAGATTCTAGGTAGAGGCAGCAGAGTCCCAGGGCAGCAGCTGCTGTGTAGCAGAGGAGAAGGCGGGGAATTGCAACCTGGTCTAAGGAGCACTGGGCACACCCAAAGGGTTTGAAGCACAGCAGGGGCACAACAGATTTGTGCCCTATCAGGTCGCTGTGACTATAGAGCAGAGAAGGGCTTGGCTGGGGAAGGCTGGAGTTGGGACCCATTTAGGGTCCAGGGGAGGAGCTGGCATGCCTGGGCCCGGTGGTGGCAGTGGGGAAAGAGAGAGGCAGGGCGGGTTCTGATTTGTCAGGACTGTGACTGGTAAGTAAGGATGTGGGGAAGAAGGAGGGGGGAAATCCAAGGGGAGGAGACAGCTGGCCTGAGCTAGGTCCTTATGCTAATAAGCTTATTTCCCTTCTCACAAACCCTAAGAGGAAGATAATGTTTGTCTTAGCCTGGATCTCCAAGAAGGCAGTGCCTGACGCTAAGGGCTTATGTTCAGCCCTTTGTTAGGAAGCAGCAGGGGTGGGGGGCCTAGGACCAGGGCAGTGAAGCAGGAGTGCGTCACCCAACTGGCCAGTGCCGGGCACTTTAGAATGAATGCTCTATCCCTCCAGAGTATCCTTCAAGAAGTCACAAAATGCCCCCCAGGCTGTGGGACCAAGGGAAGAACACACCTACCAGCTCCTGCCTCTCCCGGGGCCAGAGCACGCTGGGAGAACACCAGGCGGGTGCCGGGCAGCTGCACCTGGGGAAGCTGACCATCTTCCAGGCAGAGCTAGGCACCGCTGCTGCGGCTGGACAGGACGACAGGAGAGGTGGAGAGCGGCGGTGCCTAAGGGGGTCTGTGACTCCAGCTTCATCAGTATCACCACCACCACTGTCCCCATTGTGCACTGGCTAGGCTGGCTCCAAAGAGCGTATTCTTAGTCACTAGGCTGTGGCTTGGGGGCAGGGGCCCTGCACCCCACTCTTCGTAGGCCTAGGGAGTCCCAGAGCCTTTGGGGCATGGGGGAAATAGAGCTCTCAGGACAGTGTTAGTTACTGAGAAGGAATCAAGGGTAGTACGGTTGTTTTGATCTAGTCCCCCAAGTGCCCATGTTAAAGGATTGCTTCCCCAGTTCAGATGCTGGTGGGAGATGTTTAGGAGGTGGGGCATAGCTGTAGAAGTGAGGTCATGGGGAGTACGTCCTGAAAGGTAATATCCCACGCCTCTCTCTTTCTCTCTCTCTCTCTCTCTCTCTCTCTCTCTCTCTCTCTCTCTCTCAGCAGCTGTGAGTTGGACATGTCTCTTTCACCCTGCACTCCCGCTATGATGTTCTACCTAACCACAGGCCAAAGGGACTGGGGACTGAAACATCTGAAATTGTGAGTCAAAGGAAATTTTTCTCCTTTTAAGTTGATTATCTCTGGTATTTTGTCATAGTGTTGGAAAGCTGACTAACACAGGTAGGGAAAAAAAGAAGAAATAATAACTATATGTTATGGTTTGGATGTGAGGTGTCCCCAGAAAGCTCATATGTGAGACAATGCAAGGTTTAGAGGAGAAATTGTGGGGTTATGAGAGCCTTAACCCAACCAGTGAATTAATCCCCTGATGAGATTAACTGGGTGGTAACTGAAGGCAGGTAGGTTGTGGGCTGGAGGACGTGGGCATTCAGGATGTGGTTGGGGGTATATATATCTGCTATCTAGCAAGTGGAGGCTCTCTTCTCTCTCTCTCTCTCTCTCTCTCTGCTTTCTGATCACCATGTGAGCTGCCTCCCTCTGCCACACTCTTTTGCCATGATGTTCTGACTCACCTTGAGCCCTGAGGAATGGAGCTGGCTGTCTATGGACTGAGACCTCTGAAACCATGAGCCCCCAATAAACTTTTCCTCCTCCAATTGTTCTTGTCAGAGCAGCAGAAAAGCTGACTAACACATTATATATTGGAAAATGGTTTTGCAATGTGTACTCCTCTATCCATTCATTCACAAATATTTACCAGGTACTCATTCCATGTGCTGGGTGCTGGAGAGACAGCGGGGTGCTATGTGTCCCTGTGCTAGGGAGCTGGCCGAGGGGTGCACAGACAGATACAGTGAGTATCTTGCAGAGCCAGGCAACCAGGACCAGGCAGCCCTGGGCTCAGATGCTAGTTCTGTCTCCTGCTGGCTGTGACCTTTCTGCACTTCCATTTCCTCATCTATAAGAGGAAAACACAGAGGTGTTTGGCATCATGCCTGGCAGGCCATGTAGCAGCAGTCACCACTACCGTCACATGAGACACGGGAGAGGGGACACTCCTTACCCACAGGGACGCCTAACCAGTTAGCCTCATCCATTCTCAGCCATTCTGTTTCCAGAGGGTGGACCCCCAGGACTGCATTCCTTGGGCCCCTGTGCTCTGGCATCCTGTGGGGCTCAGCCTATGGGAGGCTCCGACAGGAGGTGGCAGGGCAGTAGTGAGAGGTTTGCTCCCCTGTTCCCCAGCAGCTCCTCCTCCCAGGTTCCGGCTCTCTGTAGCACAGGCCAGTAGCGCAGCCTCCTCTACTTGACCTGCAGGCCTCCAAACTTCCTGCTGTAGCAACTCCTTGACTCCTTCCCAGCCCAGGTTGTCCCTAACCCTTCCGACATCTGTCCTCTGTGCTTTATAAGAACCTCTTCCCCAGGCCAACATCATTCTAAATGGAGAAAAATCGAAAGCATTCCCTCTAAAAACTGGAACAAGACAGGGATGCCCTCTTTGACCACTGCTAATTAACATAGTTCTTGAAACTCTAGCCAGAGCAATTGGACAGACAAACGAAATTAAAGGGATATGGATAGAAAAGGAAGAATTCAAATTATCACTATTTGCTGATGATATGATTCTATACCTAGAAAACCTCAAAAATTCCACCAGAAATCTTCTAGAAGTAATAAATGAATTAATCAAAGTAGCAGGATATAAAATCAACACCCATAAATCAAAGGCATTTCTGTACATCAGTGATAAATCCTCAGAAAGAGAAACTAAGAAAACCACCTCATTTACATTAGCCTCAAAAAAAACAAACAAACAAACAAACAAAAAATAAACTTGGGAATCAATGAAAGAGGTGAAAGTCCTCTTCAATGAAAAATACAGAATGCTAAAGAAAGAAATTAAAGAAGACCTTAGAAAATGGAAAGTTCTACCCTGTTCTTGGATAGGCAGAATTAATAGTCAAAATGACCATACCACCAAAAGCACTATACAGATTCAATGCAATCCCAATCAAAATCCCAATGCCATTTCTCATAGAAATAGAAAAAGCAAACCATGAATTTCATCTGATAAAATAAGAGACCCAGAATAGCCAAAGCAATCCTTAGCAAGAAGAGTGAAGCTGGGCCAGGCGCGATGGCACACGCCTGTAATCCCAGCACTTGGGAGGCTGAGGCAGGAGGATTGAGAGTTCAAAGCCAGCCTCAGCAATGGCGAGGCACTTAGCAACTCAGTGAGACCCTGTCTATAATTAAAAAAAAAAGGGGGGGGGGTGGCTGGGGATGTGGTCCAGTGGTTGAGTGCCCCTGAGTTCAATCCCCAGTACCAAAAAAAAAAAAAAAAGAGTGAAGCTGGTGGCATTACTATTCTAGACCTTAAACTATACTACAGAACAATAGTAACAAAAACAGCATAGTATTGGCACCAAAATAGACCTGTAGACCAATGGTACAGCATAGAGGACACAGAAACAAACCCACATAATTACAGTTGTCTCATATTAGACAAAGGCGCCAAAAACATATATTGGAGAAAAGATATCCTCTTCACCAAATGGTGCTGGGAAAACTGGAAATCCACATGTAACAAAATAAAATTAAACCTCTCTCTCTCACCATGCACAAAACTCAACTCAAAGTGGATCAAGGACTTTGGAATTAAACCAGAGACCTTGTGTTTAATAGAAGAAAAAGTAGGCCCAAATCTCCATCATGTCAGATTAGGCCCTGATTTCCTTAATAAGACTCCTAAAGCACGAGAATTAAAACCAATAAACAATAAATGGAATGGATGCAAACTAAAAAGCTTCTTATCAGCAAAAGAAACAATCAGTGAGATGGATAGAGAACCTACAGAATGGGAGCAAATCTTTACCACATGCACATCAGATACAGCACTAACCTCTAGGATATATAAAGCACTCAAAAACCTTAACACCAAAAAAACAAATAACCCAATCAATACATGGGCCAAAGAGCTGAACAGACACTTCTCAGAAGAAGATATACAATCAATCAACAAATATATGGAAAAGGGGCTGGGGTTGTAGCTCAGCGGCAGAGCGCTCGCCTTGCACATGCACGGCCCGGGTTCAATCCTCAGCACCACATAAACATAAATGCATTGCATTGTGTACAACTAAAGTAAATAAATAAATATTAAAAAATATATGGAAAAATGTTCGACATCTCTAGCAATTAGAAAAATGCAAATCAAAATTACTCTAAGATTTCATCTCACTCCAGTCAGAATGGCAGCTATCAAAAATACAAACAACAACAAATGCTGGCGAGGATGTGGGGGAAAAGGCACACTCATACATTGGTGGTGGGACTGCAAATTGGTGTAGCCAATCTGGAAAGCAGTATGGAGAATCCTTGGAAAACTGGGAATGGTTTGAACCACCTTATGACCCATCTATCCCACTCCTCGGTCTGTACCCAAAGGACTCAAAAACAACATACTACATGGGCACAGCCACATCAATGTTTATAGCAGCACAATTCACAATAGCTAAACTGTGGAACCAACCCAGATGCCCTTCAGTAGATGAATGGATAGGAAAACTTTGGCATATATACACAATGGAATATTACTCGGCACTAAAAGAGAATAAAATCATGGCATTTACAGGTAAATGGATGGAGTCAGAGAATATAATGCTAAGTAAGCCAATACCAAAAAACCAAAGGCCGAATGTTTTCTTTGATATGAGGATGCTGACCCATAATGGTGATGGGGGAGGGGAGCATGGGAGGAAAGGAAGAACTTTAGATAGGACAAAGGGGAGGGAGGGGAGGGGAGGGGGACTGTGGGCAGGAAAGATGGTGGAATGAGTTGGACATCATTACCCTAAGTACACATATGAAGACACAAATGGGTGAAAATACTTTGTGTACAACCAGTGACTTGAAAAGTTGTGTTCTATAGGTGTAATATGAAATGAATTGCATTCTGCCACCATATATGACAAATTAGAATAAATAAATAATTTAATTAAAAAAAAAAAAGAACTTCTTAAGCCAGGTGGCGGCTCAGGAGGCTGAGGCAGGAGGATTGTGAGTTCAAAGCCAGCCTCAGCAAAAGTGAGGCGTTGAGCAACTCAGTGAGACTCTATCTCTAAATAAAATATAAAAAAAGGGCTGGGGATGTGGCTCAGGGGTTAAGTTCCCCTGAGTTCAATACCTCATACCCCACCACCAAGAAAAAGAACGTGGGATGCTCATTCACAAATGATTAGGAACGTCAAGACAGCAGCAGCAGAATATCAAACCGAGTACAGGCCTCTCCTAAGCCTAAGGCCCTGCTCAGCTGCACAGGGGTGGGCAGGAGGGGCTCAGGCCCTGTGGTGGTCCAGTGGAAGGGTGAAGAAGGCCTGAGCCCGGCAGATGGAGAGGAGAGGACCTGTGTTATTTGGTTTGAGAACTCCCTTCCCTCCCAGTCAGCCCTGGGGTCAAGGGCAAAGCTGACTGCTCTGGCTCCAGCAGTGCCTCTGCCCCTCTGGCCTCCGCACACATGCTGGGCCGGGCGGTGCACTGGAGGAGCCCCACATCTCCGAGTTCTCTGAGCTTCTCTGGAACGCCTCTCCTGTGGATGCCAATCCATCAGTTGGAGCCAGACATGCCAGGGACTCTTCCTGGCATCGCCCACCTCCCCTTGGCTTCAGAGTCTCCTCCTCCACCTTCCTGATTGGATAGGTCGTTCCCAGGGGCTTAGGGGTGGAAACGTCTGAGTACAATGGAAAAGCCATTGGTGTTGGAGCCATCCCACCCCCGGCCCTCCCGTGACCTAGCTGTGTGGCCTCGCACAAATCACTTGCCCTCTCTGGGTGTTGGTTTCCTTCCTCCCACAACGAGGAGATGACTGATGACCTCTGGTGCAGACGAGGTGGACTTTCCGCTTCCCCCCACGTCCCCAGCCCGGCCCTGCCTTCTGGGCATACCTCTCCCAGTGTGCTCCACGGCAGTGCCAGCCCTGGCGTCCCTCTGCTGGAGGACGGCCTTGGGCTGCCAGAACTTGCCTGGCCTGTGCTGTGAAGGAGCCCTGGAGGGCCTGGAATTCCCATCCTCCTGGCAGCCCGTCACGTGGAGCCGCAGCATTGCCAGCCCTGGGTTGGGACAAGGTTGAGGGTGCCCCCGCTGCTCCCAGCGCGGAGCTCCTGTACCTGTGCTGCTTGGCTTGCCACCACCTCTTGCTTGGGCCCCGGTGCTTCCCATGCCCATTTCCCCACTGCCCCGCTGGCTCCTTGGGCTAATAACCCCAAATAATCACTTCCACATGATTCTGGACTTAGACTTGCTCCAGGAAATCCAACCTAAGACCTTCCCATCCTGGTCCTGGAATCCTGTGTGACTTTTGGAAAGTTGCTGCCCCTCTCTGACCTCAGTCTCCCATCTGGACAACAAGGACATGGGATCAGTCTATCCTGGAGATCCCTTGTGGTTACGGATCCGCAGCTCCAGCCTTGAGCACGGGGTCCAGCCACATACATAGCTTCCCTGCTAAACGAGCAGATCCTGGTGTTTTTTCCTTTCCTGGGATCCTGACCAGCAACTGGGTCAACAGGTCATCCCTGTCGCCCTGGAGACCTCAAACTACTCTCAGCCTCTCTCCAAGATCAGCAGGGGCTTATGAACTGGTGGGATGCTGTCCAAAGATGTCGTTAGAAGAAAGTCCAGGGGCCTGGTTTCCATGGTGACCAGAATGCCACCCGGGGTTGGTGAGGAACCCAAGGGCCCCTCTGACTGTAATGATAATCCTGGCAACTGGATGCCTGCCTTCGTTCAAGATGGTGGGGCGGAGTTCCACAGAGGGGCGGCCACGTAGGCAACCCCTCCCCCACCAGAGCACTGTGAATGGGTTTGGCTGCCAAGCTCAGCACCACCCCAGGTAGTACCCACCACTCCCTCTAATTCCTTTTTTTTTTTAATTCTTTTTTTTTTTTTAGCTGTAGTTGGACACAATACCTTTATTTTATTTATTTATTTTTATGCGGTGCTGAGGTCGAACCCAGGGCCTCGCACATGCTAGGCGAGCGCTCTGCTGCTGAACCACAACCCCAGCCCCCCTTCCAATTCCTTTGCTTGTGCTTCCCACACGAGACAGACAGACAGCGGGGAGGAAGGCGTGTGAGTGGCTGGTAAGCTCTTCTGCAGCCCCTCCCACTAGGGACACCCCCAGGACAGCCTGGGACTAGAGGACCTGCGTTCAAATCCCAAGCTCAGTTTTGCCGTCTGAGCGTCGGCTGGGAATTGTAGTGTAGGGGCCGCCAGGGTCCTGAATTACAGGGCGACCAGGACAACTGGTGATTGGGATGGATAAAAATAACCCTGGGCCAGGCCAGGAGGCGAGGGGTGGCATCTCCCTTTGGAGAGCTGGGGTGGCTACAGATGTGACTATGGCTAGTCACTGGTGGCAAGATCCCTTCTGCTGTGGCTCCACCCAGATAGGTGGCCGCAAAGTCACTCCCTCTGCCCTGAGACTCTGCCCTCCAACTGCCACTTAACCAGAGACAATCTGGACAAGAAAGAGGATAACAAATTCTATAATGTCAGTTATTTCACTTTTCTCCCCTCTTTGGGTCCTGGTTTGGAAAAAAAAAAAAAAGATCTTGATAATGTTTTGAGGCCTGTTTTAAAACATAATATTGTGTTTTATTTTTCTTAACGATTCTGTTTTTAAAGTGTTCTAAAGGGGCAAAACAGTGCACATGGAAGGCTATCATTTGTGGAAGGAGTGGGCCGGGAGCCAGGCAGTAGTGCACGCCTGTAATCCTAGTGATTTGGGAGGCTGAAGCAGGAGGATTGCAAAACTGAGGCCAGCCTCAGCAACTTAGTGAGACCCTGTCTCAGAGGGAAAAGGCCTGGAGATGTAGTTCAGTGGTAGAGCAACCCTGGGTTCAATCTCAAGAACCAAAAGAAAGAAGGAAAGAAAGAATGTGCTGGGGAGGAACATGTACCTACCTTTTTATACAGAAGCACAGATTATCCTGGAAGAATCTCCTAGAAACCAAAAACATTCATTGCTTCCAGAAGAGCAGCTGGGTGGCTGGGACACAAGAAGGTAGAAATTATTCTTTTGCTTACTGTAGAATGACCCAGAAGATTCCCTCTGACCACGCAAAATGTGTAGGGGGTGTCCTGAGGCATCCCTTGTACCCAGCGGTTCCCTTGCTAGAAATCTGTCCCAAGAGGTAACTGCTAAAGTGAATCAAGCTTTTTGCAAGAGGACTTTGTGCAGTGTTGAGTATAGTCTGAACCCAGATAAGGAAAGCAAATTACATGTATCCATGGAAAACTATGTAGCTGTCAAAAAGGACAACACTAGTCTCTGTTGATCCAAAAAGACATTGATGTCATTATGGAGGAGGAAAGACCACATAAAACAGCCTGAGCCACAGGTCCTGTCCATGTGAAACTGTGAGCGTACGCCCCGTGGCTGGGACCTGAGAAGGTTACGAGTAACTTTTGGGATGGCAGATTAATAGATCTCTCTCCTTCCTGCCCACTTCTATCTCCTGATAATTTGAAAGTAGATTGCCAATTTTGTGGCACTTCACCCATAAACATGTATCTCCTAGGAACAAAGTTGTCCTCCCACAGACTCACAGAATCATTGACACCCAAGAGCATCACCAGTCCAACAACAGCACCAAACGTCCGCCTGGGGGCATTCAGATTCCTTCAACCCGTCCCCAAAGCACCTTTTATTCCCCCCCAATCAAGGACCCAATCGATCAGCTTCATGGCTACATTTGGTTTTATTTAATCTGAACTTGCCCCCCACTCTTTCTGTTGTGGAATTGACTTTGTTGGGCCTCAGAGTCCATTTTTGCTCCTTCTGGAATTTACTACACTTGGTCTGGGTTGTCACGGGTCCTCTGTGTCTTATTTTGACTGAGAGCAGAGCCTGAGGCCAGCAAGTGGGTGCAGGAGGTCACTGGGGGTGCTCTCAGGAAGCAGGGATGGAGAGGGGGTGTGACAGGGAAGGAGGAAAAACTAATGTCAGGGTGTGACTGAGGGTGCTGTGTCTCCCTCCAAAGGCACCCCAGAGTGGCCCCTCAGGGGGCAGGAGCTGGGGCGTTCCCCCCCCCCCCCCCCGCCCACCGCTCCTATCTGCAGGGTCAAGGACAGCCTTGGGATTAGCCTTCTCACCCTAGCCGGGCTGCACCTACCTACACAGGGGTCCATGGTATCTCCAGCTTTCAAGAAAGTCCTGGGGCAGAAAAAGAGAAGTGTATACAGCAAGCTTTGCTTGGATGAGGTGCCGTCCGCCACCCTGTGGCCGTCTTCAGAGGTCCCAGAGAGCGCAACACAGGCAACTGGGACAACTGTGGTGTAGGTGCCTCGTGCCCTAATCCAGTAAAAGCTCTTGAAGTCCAGAGGAGGGAGTCCGCCTTGCCCTTCGGGACCAGGGCTTAGCGAGGTGCCAGGCCCACTCCTGACCCCTGCTTTCTGTGGGTGTCTGTCCCCAGATGTGTTTGGGCCTCACAAGAGGGGAGACGGCATCACTTACCTTCTCCTCCTGGCAACAGCAGGTGCAGGCGAGCCCCACCCACGTGTGCTCCCCGGAGAGGGGCTCCCTGCTGGGCCCCAGGCGGGGGGGGGGGGGGGGGGGGGGGACAGAGTCACTGAAGGCCTGAGTTCAAGGGAGGAAGCTGGGCCCTCGTGGTGGAGCATCAGCCGAGGAGCAGGAAAGGCGTTGGTGTGCCCAGGTCGGGGAGCTGACCACAGTGCCAGAGTTCTCCCCAGGAGAGGGCTGAGGTGAGGGGCCAGGCCTGAGGAATGGGCTGCTGGGATCCCGCAGCTCTGCTCGGGTCATTTTTCCATCCCCGCCATAACTGACCGTCACAAGCTTCATGGTTAAGGGGACACAGGTTAACTATCTGGCAGCTCTGGAAGCCAGAAGCCCAGCATGGGCCTCCCTGGGCTAGAGTCAAGGTCGTGGGGCTGCGCTCCCCCTGGAGGCTCCGGGCGAGGAGCCATTTCCTTCCCTTGCTGGCTCCCCCCTCGCTCACGCCCGGCCTCTTCCCCATCTCCAGAGCCAGCAGCTCCACACCTGTCTGACCACGGCCAGGAGCACCGGGACGCCTGGTGTTCCCTCCACTCCCCCTGCCTTGTCACTGGACTGCCAGCCCTCATGCCATCTCTTCTCAGCAGCAGTCACTCGGTCCCCATCTGCTTCAGCCTTCAGTGGTTTCCTCATTCCTGAGCACAAAATCCAAACCTGACCCAGCAATCCCACTGCTGCGTATGGCCCCCAAACATCTGCACTTCCATGTTCAAGGCAGGCCCGGCCACACCAGCCAGGACGTGGAATCCACTGAGGTGTCCGTCCAGTGAGTGGGTAAAGAGAAGGTGGCATAAATACACGATAGGATAGGATGCTATTCAGCTGCAAAAGAGAGCAAAATCCTGTCATTTATAGCAACACGGATGAACCTGGAGGGCGTTATGATGAGTGAAAGAATCCAGGCTCAGAAAGACAAATATTGCTTAATTCCATTCATATGTGGAAGCTAAAGCAGTTGATCCCAGCCAGGTGCAGTGGTGCACACCTGGAATCCCAGTGACACAGGACATTGAGGCCAACTTGGGTGACTTAGTGAGCTTCTGTCTTAAAATAAAATAAAATAAAATAGCTGGGTGTGGTGGCACAGGCCTGCAATCCCAGTGGCTCAGGAGGCTGTGGCAGGAGGCTTGCAAGTTCAAAGCCAGTCTCGGCAATTTAGCAAGGCCCTAAGCAACCAAGTGAGACCCTATCTTAAAATAAAATACAAAAAAGGGCTGGGGATGTGGCTCAGTGGTTAAGTGCCCCTGGGTTCAATCTCCAGTAACACACACACACACACACACACACACACACACACAGTAGTTGATCTCATAAAAATAGCAAGTAGAATTGTATTCCAGAGGCCGGGAAGGATGGGAGGATGGGGAAGGTGGGGATGGGGGGGGGGGCTGGTTAACAGGTACATCATTAGTTAGATAGGAGCAAAAGGTTCTGGTGTTCTACAGCACAGTAGGGTGACTATAGTTAACATTTTATAGCTAGAAGAGAGGATTTTGAAAGTTCTCACCACAATGAAATGATAAGCATTGGACATGATATATATGCTAAACACCTTGATGTGGTCATTACATATTGTATTCATGTAATCAAAATAGCACACTGTGCCCCATCATTATGTACAATTATTATGCATTAATTTTAAAAATCCAGACTCCTCTGCTGGCTTCTTAGCCCTGTGGACTCCCAATGCTGCCCCCGTCCCGTCCGTTTCCTGGTCATTCTCTCTTTCTCTCTTTTGTACCAGGGATTGAACCCAAGGCATTTAACCACTGAGCCACATCCCAAACCCTTCTTATTTTTAATTTTTAGACAAAGTCTCACTAGGTTGCTTAGAGCCTCACTAACTTACTGAGACTGGCTTCAAAGCTGTGATCCTCCTGCCTCAGCCTCCTGAGTTGCTGGGATTATAGGCATGTGCCACAGTGCCCGGCTAATAAATCATTTTAAAGCATACAATTCAGTAGCCTTTGGTACATTCACACTGTCTAGTTCTGAAACATTTCCATTATCCCAAAAGGAAACCCACACTCATGAAACAGCTCCTCCAGTGCCCCCTCCCCTGGTCAGCACTAGTCTGCACTCTGTCTCTGGATCTGCCTAGTCTGGACATCTCCTATGCATGGAATCATACTGCTTGGGACCTTTTGTAACTGGCTTCTTTCACTTGGCATCATGCTTTCCAGATTCACCCATGCCCCACTGTGGGTCAGCACTTCATTCCTTCTAAGGGCTCCATCATTTCCCAACCAAACCGGCCTCCTTCAATTCCTAGAGGACACCACGCTTTTTCCCACCTCCTCTAGCCAAACATTGATTCTTACTATGTTTATTGTGAAATTTTTGATCCAGGCCTGTCTCTCTGCTGGAGTAGAGGTACTGTGGGGGCGGGGCTTGGGACCTGCGGGGAGCAGGGCAGCCCCTGGCGATTTGCATGTGTTCAAGCATCTTTTCTCCATCAAATGAGTGGGCAGATGGTTTTATTAGGCACATGCTAGAGACTGCAAGATTTGTATATGTCATGTTTTATCAGAGCCAAGCACAGTTATGGCCAGAGTTAACATCCAAAAACGTGGTGGGTCGCTGCTGCCTGATTCTGTGTGCTCAGTCCCTGGGTTTAGGAGTCAGGGCTGTGTTCTTCCTAGCCAGAGAAGACACAGCTAAGCCTGCTAATGGGGACCCAGTCCCTGGGCCACTCCACAAGATTACTCCTGCCAGGTCTGGCTCTTCCTCACCCTCTGCCCCAGTGCCTAGGCACCAGGCTACATAGATGTGGAGCATTAGTAGGACCAACCTGGAGAAGAGGGTTACCTGTTAGCACAGTAAATGTTGTGTTTTTCTGTCCTCTTGTGGTCAGTCTCATGATAGCAAATGACAAGTTCCTCTCCTCCCTGGTGCTATGCTTGGCATGGCCACTAGAGGACAGTATTATCAACACTTGCATCCAACAGGTTCTCTCACCCAACTCCAGCCTTTTTTTTTTTTTTTTTTTTGTACTGGGGATTGAACCTGGGGCACTTAACCACTGAACCACATGCTCATCCCCCCCCCCTTAAACCTTTATTTTATTTATTTATTTATATGCGGTGCTGAGGATCAAACTCAATGCAGGCAAGCACTCTACCACTGAGTTACAGCCCCAGCCCCACCCACCCCTTTTTATTTTTTATTTTGAGACAGGGCCTTCTTAAGTTCTGAGACTGGCTGTGAATTTGCCTTCCTTCTGCCTCAGTCACCCAAGCCGCTGACCACCCAGCTCCACCTAATTTTGAACCCCAACAAAACCCAACCTTAAGCCCTATAGGGAGACCTCGCGCACTCCTTCCAATGTGAACTTTTTTTCTCCTTTTTTTTTTATATTCTAAGTTGTTATATATGACAGAAGAATGCATTACAATTCATATTACACTTATAGAGCACACTTTTACATATCTATGGTTGTATACAAAATATATTCACACCATTCATGTCTTCATACATGCACTTAGGGTAATGATATCCATCTTATTCTACCATCGTTTTTTATTTTTTATTTTTTTAAATTTTATTTTTATAATTTTTAATATGTACAACTCATAGTGCATATATTTAGTATCTTTTTACATACAACTGTTTGTATACAAAATATATTCGTACATTTCAGGTCTTCAATCATGCATTAAGGAAAATGATATCTGTCTCATTCAACCACCTTTTTTTTTCTTTTCTCCCCCTCCCTCCCCTCTTGCTCCCTCCCTTACCCTCCCTTCCCTTGACCATTCTAGTGTTCCTCTAATCCTCCTATGTACCCCCATCCAACAATACTTTGAAATAGCCTCTTTATATAAGAGAGAACATTTGGTACTTGTATTTTTGAGATTGACTAACTTCACTTAGCATTATGTCTTCCAACTTCATCCATTTACCTGCAAATGCCATTAATTTATTTTCTTTTATTGCTGAGTAAAATTCCATTGTGCGTATATACCACATTTTCTTAATCCACTCATTTACTGAGGGACATCTAGGTTGGTTCCACAACCTAGCTATTGTGAATTGCGCAGCTACAAACATTGAGATAGCAGTGTCACTGTAATATGCTGTTTTTAAGTCCTTTGGGAATAGACCCAGGAGTGGGATGGCTGGGTCATGGGGTGGTTTCATTCCCAGTTTTCCAAGAAATCTCCATACTGCTTTCCATAATGGTTGCACCATTTTGCAGTCCCACCAGCAATGTATGAGTGTGCCTTTTTCCCCACATCCTCTCCAACATTTATTGTTGCTTGGGTTCTTGATGGCTGCCATTCTGACTGGAGTGAAGTGAAATCTTAGAGTAGTTTTGATTTGCATTTCTCTAATTGCCAGCGATGTTGAACATTTTTTCATGTATTTGTTGATTAATCGTGTATCTTCTTCTGAGAGGTGTCTTCTCAATTCCTTAGCCCATTTATTGATTGGGTTATTTTTTTTTTTTAGTGTAAAGTTTTTTGAGTTCTTTATATATTCTAGAGATTAGTGCTCTATCTGATGTGCATGTATTAAATATTTGTTCCCAATTAGTTGGCTCTCTATTCACCTCACTGATTGTTTCTTTTGCTGAAAAGAAGCTTTTTAGTTTAAATCTATCCCATTCATTAATTCTTGGTAGTAATTCTTGCGCTACAGGATTCTTATTAAGGAACTTGGGGCCTAATCCAACATGTTGGAAATTGGAGCTTACTTTTTCTTCTATTAGGTGTATTGTCTCTGGTCTAATTCCTAGGTCCTTGATCCACTTTGAATTGAGTTTTGTGCATGGTGAGAGATAAAGGTTTAATTTCATTTTGTTGCATATGGATTTCCAGTTTTCCCAGCACCATTTGTTGAAGAGGCTATCCTTTCTCCACTGTACATTTTTGGCGCCTTTGTCTAATATAAGATAGCTGTAGTTATATGTATTAGTCTCTGTAGCCTCAATTCTGTACCATTGGTCCACCAGTCTGTTTTGGTGCCAATACCATGCTGTTTTTGTTACTATTGCTCTATAGTATAATTTAAAGTCCGGTATGGTAATGCCCCCTGCTTCACTTTTCTTGCTCAGGATTGCTTTGGCTATTCTGGGTCTCTTATTTTTCCAGATGAATTTCATGACTGCTTTTTCTATTTCTTTGAAGAATGACATTGGGATTTTGATTGGAATTGCATTAAATCTGTATAATGCTTTTGGTAGTATGGACATTTTGACAATATTAATTCTACCTATCCAAGAGCAAGGTAGGTCTTTCCATCTTCTGAGTTCATCTATAATTTCTTTCTTTAGTGTTCTATAATTTTCATTATAGAAGTCTTTCACCTCTTTCGTTAGGTTGATTCCCAGGTATTTTATTTTATTTTTGATGCTATTGTAAATGGGGTATTTTTCATCATTTCCCTTTCAGAGTCTTTGTCGCTGATGTACACAAATGCCTTTGACTTATGTGTATTGATTTTGTATCCTACAACTTTGCCAAATTCGTTTACTAGTTGTAAAAGTTTTCTGGTAGAGTTTTTTGGGTCTTCTAGGTAGATTATCATGTCATCAGCAAATAGTGCTAATTTGAGCTCTTCTTTTCCTATCTTGATCCCTTTAATTTCTTTCGTCTGTCTAATTGCTCTGGCCAGAGTTTCCAGTACTATGTTAAATAGCAATGGGAAAAGGGGGCATCCCTGTCTTGTTCCAGTTTTTAGAGGGAATGCTTTCAATTTTTCTCCATTTAAGATAATGTTAGCTCGGGGCCTTGCATAAATAGCTTTTATAATGTTAAGATATGTTCCTGATATTCCTAGTTTTTCCAGTGTTTTGAACATAAAGGGGTGTTGTATTTTGTCAAATGCTTTTTCTGCGTCAATTGAGATGATCATATGATTTTTGTCTTTAAGTCTATTGATGTGATGTATTATGTTTATTGATTTCCGAATGTTGAACCAGCCTTGCATCTCTGGGATAAACCCCACTTGATCGTGGTGCACTATCTTTTTGATATGTTTTTGTATCCAATTTGCCAGGATTTTTGCATCTATGTTCATTAAAGATATGGGCCTGAAGTTTTCTTTTTTGGATGTGTTTTTGCCTGGCTTTGGAATTAATGTGATATTGGCCTCATAGAAAGAGTCTGGAAGAGCTCCCTCTTTTTCTATTTCTTGAAATAGTTTGAAGAACATTGGTATTAGTTCTTCTTTGAAAGTCTTATAGAACTCGGCTATAAACCCATCAGGTCCTGGACTTTTCCTTGTTGGTAGCTTTTTGATGACATCTTCTATTTCTTCGCTTGTAATTGATCTGTTTAAATTGTGTATAGCCTCCACATCCAGTTTAGGCAAATCATATGACTCTAGAAATCTGTCAATGCATTCAGTATTTTCTATTTTATTAGAGTACAAGTTTTCAAAGTAATTTCTAATTATATTCTGTATATCTGAGGTGTTTGTTGTGATATTCCCTTTTTCATCACGAATGTTAGTAATTTGAGTTTTTTCTCTTCTTTTCGTTAGCATCGCTAAGGGTCTGTCAATTTTGTTTATTTTTTCAAAGAACCAACTTTTAGTCTTGTCAATTCTTTGAATGGTTTCCTTAGTCTCAATTTCATTAATTTCTGCTCTGATTTTAATTACTTCCTGTCTTCTACTGCTCTTGGTGTTGGTCTGTTCTTCTTTTTCTAATGCTTTGAGGTGTGATGTTAAGTCATTTATTTGTTGTTTTTTTTTCCTCTTAAGGAATGAACTCAGTGCAATGAATTTTCCTCTTACTACTGCCTTCATAGTGTCCCAGAGATTTCTATATGATGTATCTGTGTTCTCATTTACCTCTAGGAATTTTTTGATCTCCTCTTTGATGTCTTCTTCAACCCCTTGTTCATTCAGTAGCATGTTGTTTAGCTTCCAGTTGATGGAGTAGTTTTTCTTATTCCTTGTTTTGTCGTTGATTTCCAATTTCATCCCTTTATGGTCCGATAGCATGCAGGGTAGTATCTCTATTTTTTTATATTTGCTGAGAGTTGCCTTGTGACATAAAATATGGTCTATTTTGGAGAAGGAGCCATGTGCTGCTGAGAAAAATGTGTATTCGTTTACTGAGGGATGAAATATTCTATATATGTCCGTTAGGTCTAAATTGTTAATTGTTTTGAGGAGGCTTAAAGTTTCTTTGTTTAGTTTTTGTTTGGATGATCTATCCATTGGTGAGAGAGGTGTGTTGAAGTCCCCTAGAATAACTGTGTTGTGGTCTATTTTACTCTTGAACTTGAGAAGCGTTTGTTTGATGAATGTAGGTGCTCCATTATTTGGGGCAAACAGATTTGTGATTGTTATATCCTGTTGCTGGATGGTTCCCTTAAGTAATAAGAAATATCCATCTTTGTCCCTCTTGATTAGTTTTGGTTTGAAGTCTACCTTATTTGATATGAGAATGGAAACCCCTGCTTGCTTCTGCCAGCCATGTGAGTGATAAGACTTTTCCCAGCCTTTCACTTTCAGTCTGTTGATGTCTTTTTCTATGAGGTGTGTTTCTTGGAGACAGCAAATTGTTGGGTCGTTTTTTTTTTAATCCATTCTGATAATCTGTGTCTTTTGATTGGCGAGTTTAGGCCATTAACATTCAGGGTTATTATTGAGATGTGATTTTTATTCCCATCCATTTTTATTTGAATTATGGTCTTTAGCTTGATTTGGTTTCTCTTCTGGTTGGTATTTCCTTTAGTTTAATATCTCCCTTTGTTGATTTTCGTTATCATCTTTCTCTTCTTCTTCATGAAAAATGTTGCCCAGGATGCTCTAAAGTGCTGGCTTTCGAGTTGTGAAATCTTTTAACTTTTTCTTGTCGTGGAAGGTTTTTATTTCATCTTTGAATCTAAAGCTTAATTTTGCTGGATATAAAATTCTTGGTTGACATCCCTTTTCTTTCAGAGCTTGAAATATGCTATTCCAGGATCTTCTTGCTTTTAAGGTCTGGGTTGAAAAATCTGAACATAGTCTGATTGGTTTCCCCCTATATATAATCTGCTTCCTTTCTCTTGTGACTTTTAGTATTCTCTCCTTGCTCAGTGTATTAGGCATTTTCATTATAATGTGTCTTGGTGTGGATCTGTTGAGATTTTGTTTGATTGGTGTTCGGTATGCCTCTTGAACTTGGTTTTCCTATTCATTCCTCAAGTTTGGAAAATTTTCTGTAATTATTTCGTTAAATAGATTACTCATTCCTTTGGCTTGAAACTCTGCCCCTTCCTCTACGCCAATCACTCTTAAGTTTGGTCTTTTTACGCTGTCCCATAATTCTTGGATGTTATGTTCTTGATTTCTAACAAGTTTTGCTGTATTGTCTAATTTCTTCTCTAGGATATATATTTTGTCTTCATTGTCTGAGGTTCTTTCTTCCAAGTGGTCTATTCTGTTGGAGATGCTTTCAATTGAGCTTTTATTTTGGTTTATTGCTTCTTTCATTTCTGGAATTTCTGTTTGGATTCTCTTTAGAGCCTCTATTTCCCTACTGAAGTAATCTTTTACTTCCTGTATTTGTTTTTGGAGTTCTTTGTCAAAATGATCTTTTGCCTCCTGTACTTGCTCCCTCATCTCATTTAGTTCATTCTTAAGTTCCATAAACATTTGGCATATGTAATTTCTAAATTCCATCTCTGGCATTTGATCAACTGTGCTTGCCATGACATCTACTGATGAGGTATCTTGATTTGTTTGTGTCATTTTCTTTCCTTGTTTTTTCATGTTGCTTGTGTGTCTATTCTTCCTGCACTGTGGGACCTTGACCGTTTCGATTTTACCTTAAAGCCTTATGTTGTTCCTGTAGTACAATGCTATCAGATCACCTTATAATTCCTTTACACTTTTAAAACCTAACACTTTCTATTCAGAAAATCCAAGTTTGATACAATGTACAGATTTGTTTAACCCAGATATTATTTCCAATTTACTCTGTACGCTTCTGATGGGGTTTTATAGCTTCAAGTATTGGATAGAGAGATGTTATGTTTAGGAAGAAGGAAGTGTCTTGAATTATTCTTTCTTGGAAAGTATGAAAAGAGATATCTATTGAAGTGGTTTAGTGGAAGTGGTTTAGTATCAGTAGACAAGGGAAGAAAGAGAATGGAGTTGACAATTAGGTGGAAAGACCAATTTATATATAAAGTAAGTTGGAAAAGAAAAAAAAATGATAAAAGAGTAGGAATTGGTGTAAGAGAGAGGAGAGAGAGAATCAAGGAAATAGAGAGTAAACTATATATAACACCGCTTTGCTACCCAGTTCAATTGCGCCGGTTCTAGAAATCCAAAGTTCTGCCTATAACTTGTTTTTGCCTCTGTTTAGTATGCACTGGCAGGATGTAAACATGAAAGATGAAGGAGGAAGAAAAGATGCAAGAGTGA
Organism: Tamias sibiricus; assembly: GCA_025594165.1. Taxonomy (NCBI): domain Eukaryota; kingdom Metazoa; phylum Chordata; class Mammalia; order Rodentia; family Sciuridae; genus Tamias; species Tamias sibiricus. The sequence goes on along the minus strand of CM046663.1, from coordinate 118,520,731 downwards.
GAAGGAAGAAAAGAAGGAAAGAAAAAAGGAGCGGAAGCAAACAAACACACTGATAATCAATGCGGAAGGAAAAAAAAAAAAGCAGAACAAAACAAAGCCAAAAAAAGAAAAAGAAAAATAAACAAACAAACAAACAAACAAAAACCTCCCCGCAATCCAACAAAACAAGCAAACCAACAAAAAAGAAAAGAAAAAAGAAAAAAAGTCGAACCCCAAGTCTCAGACAAAACGGGCCCTGGGAAGCCCCCCTCTTTTTTCCTTTCCAGTTCAAACCAATTGTTATTGGATCACGTCCAGACAGTCTGCGATCCTGTTAGTGGAATCAAGGCTGCATCTTAGGCCAGTGGCTGAACGGTTCAGTGAAGGAGTGGCCCAGGGGGTTTGTGTGTGTCAGCAGATGAATGGCACCGGGAAGAGGACCCTCCAGAAGGCACCCCCTCCCCAAGCCCACCCACAGTTGCAGCTTCTTGTGGCCGCTGCGCTGGCCTCAGACACGCCCTCCCCTGCTGGCCACCCAAGCCTCACCCAAGTGTGTGTTGTCTTCAGAGAGCTGGAGGGTCCCTGGATGGCTGCAGCCGTCGCTCTCTGTCTCCTCCCCTTTGTCTGGGTCAGCCACTGCACCTTTCAAAGATGGCGGTGCTCTCCTTCCAGTCAACAGCAGCTCCGCAGACTCCCGTGTCCTCGCCAATCGATTTCAAAGCTGTTGGGTGGATGTCTCCCTGCCGAAGTGGCACCAGGAAGCCACAACTGTAACTGCGGCGCAGACAGCAGCTGCTTCGGACTGTGGACCGCTCCGACTCTGCCCTGCTTGCTGTTCGCAGGTCTCTGCGCCGCTCTCTCCGGGGCCCTACTGCTGAAGGTCACGTCCGGCCAAGTGTGGATTCGAACTGGTGTTGTCGACCCGCGGTCTCCCGTGGTCCCCCAGCACCAATTCCGCCGGCTGTTATCGCTGGTTTTTATCGCCGGTTTCACGCTGGTGTGCCCTGAGTGTGGCTGGGGTTGCAGTCGCAGCGCGGTCTCCCCACACTGACTTTGTTTCGCACGGCCTGTGCACCACCCAGGTGGTTTTGCAGGAGCCTCGCGGCTCTAGCTGCTGCAGACAGCTTGTCTCCTTCTCTCCCTGGTAGTGGTAATCAAACCATCCAGGAGATCGGTATTTTCGGCCTATATATATATATATATGATGAAAGGCAATTTATCTGCTTTGTTGGATTCTTTCCACGGAGCTGCCCTGAAGTGCGGCTTCCTCTAATCTGCCATCTTGGATCTCCTCCCATCATTTTTTAAATTTTATTTATTTACCCGTTTGCCCCCTCCCTTCCCCTTCCTCCCCATTGGCCTTTCTACTGTTCCTCTAAACCTCCTAAGTTCCTGTCCCAACCCCACTGTGAATCAGCCTGCTTATATCAAAGAAAACATTCAGCATTTGGATTTTGGGGATTGGCTAACTTCACTTAGCATTATATTCTCCAACTTCGTCCATTTACCTGCAAATACCATGATTTTATTCTCTTTTATTGCTGAGTAATATTCCATTGTGTATATATACCACATTTTCTTTATCCATTCATTTACTGAAGGGCATCTAGGTTGGTTCCACAGTTTAGCTATTGTGAATTGTGCCACTATAAACATTGATGTGGCTGTGTACCTGTAGTATGCTGTTTTTGAGTCCTGTGGTTATAGACCGAGGAGTGGGATAGCTGGGTCAAATGGTAGTTCCATTCCCAGTTTTCCAAGGATTCTCCATACTGCTTTCCATATTGGCTGCACCATTTTGCAGTCCCACCAGCAATGTATGAGTGTGCCTTTTTCCTCACATCCTCTCCAACATTTATTGTTGTTAGTATTTTTGATAGCTGCCATTCTGACTGGAGTGAGATGAAATCTTAGAGCAGTTTTGATTTGCATTTCTCGAATTGCCAGGGAGAAGATGGAAAGATCTACCTTGTTCTTGGATAGGCAGAATTAATATTTTCAAAATATACATACTACCAAAAGCACTATACAGATTTAATGCAATTCCAATCCAAATCCCAATGACATTACTCATAGAAATAGAAAAAGCACTCATGAAATTCATCTGGAAAAATAAGAGACCCAGAAGAGCAAAAGCAATCTTTAGCCAGAAGAGTGAAGCAGGTGGCATCACTATACCAGACCTTAAATTATACTACAGAGCAATAGTAACAAAAACAGCATGGTATTGGCACCAAAATAGACTGGCAGACCAATGGTACAGAATAGAGGACGCAGAGACAAGCCCATATAATTACAGTTATCTTATATTAGACAAAGGCGCCAAAAATGTACATTGGAGAAAAAATAGCCTCTTCAACAAATGGTGCTGGGAAAACTGGAAATACATATGCAACAAAATGAAATTAAACCCCTATCTCTCACCATGCACAAAACTCAACTCAAAGTGGATCAAGGACCTAGGAATTAGACCAGAAACACTACGCCTATTAGAAGAAAAAGTAGGCCCTAATCTCCAAAAGTCAGGTTAGGCCCCAACTTCCTTAATAAGTCTCCTACAGCGCAAGAATTAAAATTAAGAATCAATAAATGGGATGGATTCAAACTAAAAAGCTTCTTCTCAGCAAAAGAAACAATCAGTGAGGTGAATAGAGAGCCTACTAATTGGGAACAAATTTTTACCACATGCACATCAGATAGAACACTAATCTCTAGAATATATAAAGAACTCAAAAATCCTAACACCAAAAAATAAATAAATAAATAACCCAATAATAAGTGGGCCAAGGAACTGGATAGACACTTCTCGAAAGAAGATATACAACAATCAACAAATATATGAAAAAACGTTCAACATCCCTGTCAGTGTGAAATTTTTACTTTCCAATAAAGCTCTTCCTTCTAGTTAGACATCAGTCCGCTAAGTACATATATAAAAACACAAATGGTGTGAAAATAATTACTGTAAAACCAGTGACTTATCAGTCAATCTCAAAAATCCAAATACCGAATGTTTCCTCTGGTATAAGGAGGCCCGTTCACAGTATTGTTGGGTCGGGGTACATAGGAGGATTAGAGGAACACTATAATGGTCAAAGGGAAGGGAGGGGAAGGGAGGGAGAAGGGGGGAAGGGGGGAAGAAAAAGTGGTTGAATAAGATGGATATCATTATTCTAAATGCATGATTGAAGACTTGAATGCTACGAATATACTTTGTATACTGTTTTGTGTAAAAAGATGCTCTATATGTGCAGTATGAATTGTAATACATACTACTACTATAAATAGAAATTTAAAAAAACAGTGACTTGAAAACTGCTCTTTATATGTAATATGAAATGAATTGTACTCTGCAAGCATGTATAACAAATTAAAAAAAAAAAAAAAAAACCTCTCCCTTTTTGCTCTACAACCGGACACATCCTTAAACTCTTCTTTTCTGTCACGGAGTAAAGAAGCTGGGAGGTCCCGGTGCAGGGGTCCTGTACCTCTGCAGACCTCCTGGCATCCTGTACAGTGACAGAACCACCGCCCAGCATGGAGAAGCAGTCTTATCGACCTCCAGCCTTCCTCCGGACCGCGTTCTGGTCCCCTGATCTGCGCAGATCTAGTCTTCTCGACCCTTCAAGCGACTTTCCCAACTCCAGACTTTTAAAAAGTAAATCTCTGGGGGCTGGGGTTGTGGCTCAGTGGTAGTGCGCTCGCAAGCACGTGCAGGGCACTGGTTCCATCCTCTGCACCACATAAAAAAACATAAATAAAATGAAGGTATTGTGTCCAACTATAACTAAAAAATTTTTTTAAAGTAAATTTCTGTATTTTAATGCAACTTTATTGAGATAGAATTCATTTACTATGCATTTAATCCTTTAAAAAATTCATTGTTTGGTTGGAAAATTACCCAGCCATAAAGCGGAAAAATGAAATGTTTTGGGTGTTTATTGTGGGTACTGGGCATTGAAGCCATGGGTGCTCTACCACCAAGGTACATCACCAGCCCTTTTTACTTTTTATTTTGAGACAGGGTCTCACTAAATTGCCTATGCTATCCTTGAACTTGGTTTCTTCCTGCCTCTGCCCCTTAGTCACTGGGATTACAAGCATGAACTACCACACCTGGCTGTTTTTAGTGTACTAACAGAGCTGGGCAACTATTATCAAAACCTAGTTTCAAAACATTTTAATCGTTCTCACAGGAAACCCCCCTCCCCAAACTGTTACCCTCCTATTCCCATTCCAGCCCAGGCAGCCACAAATTTTGACTTCTGCCTCTAGAGATCTGTCTCTAGTCTGTGTTTTGTCTGTTCCAGACATTCCTGTAAATAGATCACACAATATGTGGTTTGCTGAGACTGGCTTCTGCCACTTGGCGCCATGTTTTCAAGGCTCATCCCTGTTGCAGCATGAATCAGCATTCCACTCCTTTTTATTGCAAAACTCTATTCCATACCACGTTGTACCCACTCACGAGCTGATTGGCATTTGAGCCCTTTCTCCTTTTTTTTTTTTTTTTTTTTTGTGTGTGTGTGTGGGGGGGGGGGGGATGGCGAGGGAGGCACAAGGGATTGAATCCAGGGGTGCTTAGCCACTGAGCCACATCCCCAGCACTTATAATATTTTATTTTGAGACAGGATCTCACTAAATTGCTCAGGGCCTCGGTAAATTGCTGAGGCTGGCTTTGAACATGTAATCCTCCTGCCTCAGCCTCCCAAACTACTGGGATCACAGGCATGCACCACCATGCTGGGTCCCCTTCTACTTTTGACTGTTAGGAATGATGCTCCTATGAACCCTTATGCATAAGTTTGCGTGTTGGATATATGTCTTCAATTCTCTTGGGTAGATACACCTACAAGTAGAATTGCTTAATTCTACATTTAATATTTTTGAGGAACTTACAGACTTTTTTCCCCATAGTGGCTGCACCATTTACATTCCTAGCCACAGCAGGTGATGGTTCCAACACTTGGATTGTCTGTCATTTTTATTATCGCCATCCTGTAGGAATGAAGAGGTAGACCAACGTGTCCTTCTTCACATATGGATTTCTAAGTATTCCCTTCCTGTTTTCATATATGTTAATTAGTTCCCAAATTTTTGGATCTTGGGACACTGTTACAACCTTAGGAATTATTAAGGACCCAAATATTAATGAATTTATCAACAAGTAACAATAATTGAGAGGCTGAGGCAAGGGGACTGCAAATTCGAGGCTAGCCTGGACCAGTTGGTGGGATCCTATCTCAACATTAAAAAATAAAAAGGGCTAGGGGTACAGCTCAGTGGCAGAGTGTCCCTGGGGTCAATCCCCAGAATCACCAAAATAAAAAAGAAATAATAAAATAAAAACCAAAGAAGGGCTAGGGTTGTGGCTTAGAATTAGAGCACTTGCCTAGCATGCATGAGGCATTGGGTTTGATCCTCAGCATCACATAAAAAAATAAAATAAAGTCATTGTGTCCACCTATAACTAAGAAATAAATATTAAAAAAAAACAAAGAAAACTGTCTCAATAGAATGTTGGTCTTTATCTCTACTTCTGCTTTCAGTCTGTTGCAATTTATTTTTTTTTTTTTGCAATTTATTGTTTCGATTGAAGAGAATCCAACCTCACACAAACACACAGTTGGGAAAGAGAAGTATTTTAAAACTCTTTTCAGATGCTTGTGGCTTGATGCTACACCAAGTTTCTTAAAGATTGGTTTCTTTTTCCTTTTTTAAATTTTTTTTTTAGTTGTTGATGGATCTTTATCTTTTATTTATTTATATGTGATTCTGAGAAATGAACCCAGTGCCTCACACATGCTAGGCAAGCGCTCTACCACTGAGCCAGGACCCCAGCCCTAAAGATTTGTTTCTTAAAGATTGGTTGCAATGAGGAATCCAAAACCACATCAGTGAACGCTCTATGCTCTGTCACATGACAGTGCATGCTGTTTTATCCTTTGAGTGGATCTTTTACCTGAGCCTGGTCTTACAGCATCAAATTTCAGTCATTTGGAAAATTTGAGTTCATTAAATCACACAGATATTCCAAAAGATGACATGTCACTACATAGTGTCAACACTTGTATGTTTTCATTTCTCATGAACACCAGTATCCATCTCCTCAGAAATGTCTTTAAACGTTGGGAAATTGCCAAACTTATTGTGGTGGATATAAGTTTTTCCAAACTCTTAATTCTCCCTTTCAGTCTCCAACTTTAACATTGGCAATAAATTCTGTCAGTTGTTTTCCTTGAAGAGGTGGGCTAGCTTCTTCCCTTTTTGAGAAAATGTCTATCTGGGGCTGGGGTTATGGCTCAGTTGGTAGAGTGCTTGATTAGCATGCACAAGTCCCTGGGTTCAATCCCCAGCACTACAAGTAAAAAAAAAAAAATGTCTGTCTCCAAGATACCCAAATCTCCATAAGTTAGTTTGTCTGTTTGTCATTCTTTCAAGTAAAAATGGTACTCCTTGGACAGAGGCCAGTTCAACTCCGACTCTAACCAGTGCTTCATGTGCACTTCCTATTCTGTGTCAATCAGCTTTTTGACACAGTGACCAAAAGACCTGACAAAAACAACTTAGAGGAGGAAAAGTTTATTTTGGCTCATGCTTCCAGAGGTTCAGTCCACAGTGGGCAGACTCCATTGCTCTGGGCCCAAGTTGAGGCAGAAGAATGTCATGGTGGAAGAGTGTGATAGAAGAAAGTGGCCCCATTCATGGCGGCAGAGAGAGGGAAGGAGAAGGGGCTGCAGGGAAGAGGGACCCTTCCAGGGTGCCTTCCAGCCACACCCCACCTGCTTACAGTTACCACCCAGTCCGTCCATTCTAAATAGGGTGGGCTGATTTGGTTACAGGTCTCACAATCCAATCATTTCCCCTCCAAACATTCCTATGTAAACAGGAGTTTTGGGGGACACCTCATATTCAAACTATAACACATTCCCTCACCCAGAACATCCAGAGACACAGACTCAGAGGCTCAGATGCAATGAAAGTGCTTTTTTTTTTTTTTTTTTTTTTTTTTTTTTTTTTTTTTTTTTTGGTACTGGGGATTGAACTCAGGGGCACTCAACCACTGGGCCACATCCCCAGCCCTTTTTTGTATCTTATTAGAGACAGGGTCTCACTGAGTTGCTAAGTGCCTCGCCATTGCTGAGGCTGGCTTTGAACTCGTGATCCTCCTGCCTCAGCCTCCCAAGTGCTGGGATTACAGGCGTGAGCCACCGCGCCCGACTGAAAGTGCTTTTTGACTGTTTCATCTAGGATGCTCTTCAATGATCCTTGTACTTCTTGGCATTGCGAGTGTGTGTCTCTGCAGAACAAGATGCCACCATCGCTGTGTGGGGCCATCATCACTGTGTGGGGCCACCAGCCCTGTGTAGGGCCACTGGCCCTGTGTGGGACCTTGCTTCCTGCTGAGGTTCCAGCAGTTTCATCCAGAGTGGCTTTTGAGTCATCAAATGTCCTCACAGTGAAAAGACAATACTGTCCTCATACTGTCAGGAAAGGCATTTAGGGACTCTAGGAGAACGTACCCACACATATACAACTTCAAAAGTCAGTAAAGTGCCCCAACTAATATATAAAGAAAAAAATACAGAGAAAGTCATAAGTAATTTATCATAAACCTACGTGCCTCTTGATAGGTAAACACCCTGGCCAACCCCACCAGCAGAACTGAGGTGGGCAGCTGCTCATGTCACAGGTGCCCGCCACACAGTGGATGGTCTTAAGGAGTCTGTTTGGGGACTTGAATCCCAGGAGATCAGCTGGCAGTGCTGTGATTTTCTTTCTTGTTTCTTTTTGTGGCTGGGGATCAGCCCCAGGGCCTGGCACGTCCTCCACGACCCAGCTACATCCCCAGCACAAGGTCCTTTTTTTGAAATGGTTAAATCTCTTGGTGAGTTTCCTAGCAAACAAAATACAGTCATTTGTGCGCTCAGAGTGTTTTTCAAAATCTGCACAAGAAAGAAGCAAATAAACCCCAGCATTGTTGCCTAGGTATGAAAGGAGGTTTGGTTTCTGGCTGATGTGACTCTCTGAAAGGCCACTGGAAGCCAGGAGAGGACACCTGGGAGAGCTGGTTAGTCTCCAGGGAGCTCTGAGCACCCCATGGTGCTCCACCTCCCCAGCCTCTGACCCAAATGCCAGCAGGGCCTCCCGCATTGCCCTAACAACCAAAACTGACCCACGGAGTACCCAAAATGCCTCCATCTGTTGGACCCCACGGATCTGACCCTGTGGAGCCGAGGACCTCTTGCACACCACAGACCCCTTGGTGGGTAGCTGAGGCAGGAACCCCAGTAAGCACCCTGCAAGATTGAGGTCAGCCCCCTCTGGGGGCCCTGGCTACGTCCACAGCCCTGAGCTGGGAGGGCACTGGCCTGTTCGCAGGCGCTTGCTGGGGAGGCCAGACAAGCATGCTGAATAGAACCTGCCTGACCTTCAAGAAGCTGCAGGATGTCAGGGCCTGGAGGGACGTGGACAGCTAGCCACAGCAGGGGATGTAGTACCCAGACTCCTGAACCTGCTCTCAGCCTTGGGGACTGGGCCTCCGCCAGGACCAGCCTCATCTCTGCAGGGCCCTGGATGCACAGTGGCCTCTCTCCTCGGGGCCTCTACACATGTTCTTCCTCCACCTGGAGCTGACTCCCCTGGCTAACCTGCCCCTACTTTTCACCTTAGATACTGCCTCCTCCAGAAAGCCCTCCCTGATCCCGGAAGTCAAGAGTCTGTAGATGCTGCAGGCCCTACTCACCGGCCAGAATTTCCTTTCTATGCTGGTTTGTGGGGCTCTCTCCCCCCCCGTAGAGCTGGAAGTCCACAGGGGTAGGACGGTTGAGATCTCTTAAATCTGCCCGAGGCACCGCTGGTGACCACAGATCACACTCTTCATGGATTGACTCCTAAGGAGAATGAATGGAGCAGAAGGCTGGAAGATGTGGGTCTCCCCAGGGGACTGCAAGGGGCTTCCTTGGGGAAAGATCAGGGGAGATGAGCTGTGAAAAGGGGTGAGGCTTGCTCAGAGAATAGGCCCCACAGGGGAGGCTGAAGAGGCTGGGGAGGGTATGACACACAGGCTCTTCTCCCAGGACAGGAGCGGTCACATTCCCACGCCTGGCTCCGGACCAGAGTGCAAAAGAGGAAGAGTGTAAAAAGTTCTCTCGTGGGCAAAGCACCCTGTTTATGGGCAGCCAAAGGAAGTGGTCCCTGGGGGTGGGAGACAGGGAATCCAGGGCCTGGGTCAGAGGATGGAGGTGGGAATGGGTTACGAGGCAGGGATGGTGTCAGGTTATGGCACAAAGAGAGGGAAGAGGGCTGAAGAGAGATCAGGGCCAGCCCCAAGGAAGTAGGAAAAAGACTGTGACTTTCACCCTGAGGAATGCACCTCCAAATAAGGGCAAATGAGAAACCCTCAACAGTGAAGGGCAAGGGCCCTGAAATGGCTAACATGCTGGACCCACCGCACCTTAGAGACCAGCTAGTCCCATCAGAGCCCATGTGACATTTCTAGGGGCAAGGACAGGCGTTGGCCTTGTAGAATTTTTTGTCTATGGAGTCTCAGAGTTCCTGACTGCAAAACCCCTCCTGCATTGTGCTAGCCCATGCTCCAAGTCCCACAATGATGTGGCTCCTTGGCTTCAAACACTTAAAGCAGAAATCTCAGTGTCAAGAACTCATATGGGGGACTGGGGATGTAGCTCAGTTTGTAGAGTGCTTGCCTCGAATGCACAAGGCCCTGGGTTCAATCCCCAGCACCACAAAAACAAACAAACAAAAAACTAATATGGGTTCCTGTGGGCACATCTCAGAGCTTGACTGAGTGTGTGCCAACATGCAGGAAAGTGACCCAATTAAGTTGTCAATAATTTAAGTGTTTGTGTGTGTGTGTGTGCACGCGCGCGCATGTGTGTTTCTGGGACTCAAACTTGTGACCCTAAGCATGCTAAGCACACACCCTACCACCAAGTTACGGCCGTGGCCCCTGAAGTTATTTTTTTTCTTGGGGGTGGGGCGCGGGTACCAGGGATCAAATTCAGGGGCACTCAATCACTGAGCCACATCCCCAGCCCAATTTTTTAATTTTATTTAGAGACAAGGTCTCACTGAGTTACTTAGCGCCTCGCTGTTGCTGAGATGGGCTTTGAATTCACGATCCTCCTGTCTCAGCCTCCTGAGTTGCTGGGATTACAGGTGTGGGCCACTGCCCCTGGCCCTGAAGTTATTTTTAAACATAAATATAAGACTTTAAGACTATGTGTGGACAAGTCCACAGATTTAGTGGAACTGGGTATGAAGTCAGCTTTAAGGCCTGGCTTCCTCAATATTTTGGGAATCCCCTGGAGCCCTTCATCCACCCCTCTACTGCTACAGGACTCTGTAGACCCCCTCTGTGATGCTTTCTTTTTCTTTTCTCTTTCTTTTTTTTTTGAAGGGGTGTCCTGGGGATTGAACTCAGGAGGAGTTTTACCACTGAGCTACAGCCCCAGACCTTTTTTTATTATTTTTAATTTTTGACAGGGTCTCACTAAGTTGCTTAGGGCCTCCCTGAGGCTGGCCTCGAACTTGAGATCCTCCTGCCTCAGCCTCTCCAGCTGCTGGGATTACAGGTGTGGGCCACCGCCCCTGGCCTCTGTGATGCTTTCCAACAGGGGCTTGTATAGGCGGCTGGCCTGGGAGGATGCAGAGAGGGAGGAGAGCCGACAGGAGCAGAGGGGAAGCTGGGGCTTGGAAGCAGAGGTGCTTCATTTTAATGTGGTCATTTATAGCATTAGTATAAAATTCCTGAGTGTCTTTACCCACTCATTTTAGAGCTGGGAAACAGAGCCCAGTGAAGGAGTGCCTTGCCAAAGAACCAGCAAAGGCCTGTTGGGATAAGGAAATGGACAGGGGTGAAAGCCAGGCCTCGGGGCGCCTTCCTCTCTCAGGGTGAAAGTGACAGCTGTGTGCCAGGCCCTGATCTTTTTTTTTTTTTTTTTTTTTTTTTAAATATTTATTTATTTGCTTTAGCTGTACACAATGGATTTATGTTTACGTGGTGCTGAGGATCAAACCTGGGTCGCGCGCGCGTGCTAGGCAAGCGCTCTACCGCTGAGCCACAACCCCAGCGCCCCCAGGCCCTGTTCTAAGCTCTACACTGGGTCTCCATTTCACAAGCAAGGGGACTGAAGCACGGGAGAAGGAGGAACTCTTCCAGGGTTCCGCAGGGCTTCAGCAACATGGTCTGGATGACTCTGGCTCAGGCAGGAGTGGCTTCTAAGAGAGAATCCAGCTGAGCTGGGAGACCATGTGGCTCCTTGAAGCAGGTGTCCCCAGAAGGGCCGGATAATAGAAGCGGGGAGTGGGGTGAGGGTGTCACAAGCAATTTTATAATGGGTTAACAATCTGGAAAGATGCGAAATGGCAGCTGGGTGTTGCTAGTTGCACTGTCACAACCACTCTCACGTTTCCAGAGCCTCCTGCAGGGTGGTCGGCTCCCAGTAGAGGTCTAAGCCCGCGGCTGCGCAGCGAGCATCTCTGCCTGGCAGCAACCAAGGCTCAGTGGCCCAGGGGGGTCTCCCCACCGCACCCCCCCCCTCGCCTGGACCGCACCGACGCCCTTGAGCCGGAAGTCGCTCCGCGCGTGGTTTCCCATCCTCTTTCGCTTCTCTTTCTCTCGGGAAAACTAAAGCTCGGTCTGCTAGGGTTGCATAAAATTGCATTTCGAAAGCGGATGAGGACTGCGCGCGCGCCCCGGGGTCCGCGGGGTCGAGAGTGTCTTGTGCAACCTGGGAGTGGGGAAGAGAGAGGGGTGTCGGTGGCGGGAGGACGACCCGGGACGCTTCCCCAAGCACCCACCCACCCGGCCCTCAGCCGATTTGTGTTAAGATGCAATCAGGGTCTGGGGTCAAAGTCAGGCTATCTGCGGGAGGGAGGGCCGGTGCTGCTGGGCAGGGGCGCGTGGAGCCCAGGGACTGCTGCAGGGGCGGCTGGCAAAGCTTGGTTGTTTTGTTTGTTTCCATGGTGTTCACCTTGGAGAAGTTAAACCATACTTTCCCTGTATCCGTTTATTTTTTTAATAAAAAATGTTTAGAATATTCGATCAATTAAAGTTGCAAAAGTGAAACTCTTCCAACTCTTCAATTTTCTTTACACACACACACACACACACACACACACACACATACACACACTTGGTACTGGGGATGGAAGCCAGAACCTCACAGGCGAGGTAAGCGCTCGACCACCGAACAGCATCCCAATCCTCCATTCCTCCTTCCTGAGTAATTGCATCCCTACAGAAAAGTGAGCCTGCATACTGTGATTTCTAGATTTTAAATGTTGGCAACTAGCAAATTGTTTTAAAATACCAAGCAGAACACCTTAGTGTTCTGTTGCATGTCAAACAAGTCCTTCAGGAATCAAATTCAATGGCTGGCTGGTAGGGTCTGCCTTAATACAGCCTGACTTCCTCCTTATTTTGGAAATCCCCAGAGTGGTGACTTGAGGCCTTTTAGTCACTTATAGCAATGGGACCATCCCAGGAGATGAATATAGGAGGCCTGGATAGGGGCCACAGAGCAGCTAGGAAGCTAGGGCCATCTTGCTTTTCTTTCTTTCGACATGTTCCATTTGTAGTTTCTGTTTTTCTCTCTCCCCTTCCTCCCTTCATGCCTTCCTTCCCAGGGCCTCACTTGTGATAGGCAAGCTTTCCACCGCTGGACTACACCCCCGGCCCTCTTTTTCTTTCTCGATTTGTTTGTCTGTCTTTTAACAAATACAACTGAGGAACTACAAGGTAGGGATTTTTTTTTTTTTAAACTGGGAATTGAACCCAGGGGACTTAATGACTGAGCTAAACCGCCAGCCCTTTTTAAAAACATTTTATTTAGAGCAGAGTCTCACTAAGTTGCATAGGGCCTCCCTAAGTCGTTGAGGCTGGCTTTGGACTTGAGATCCTCTTGCCTCAGCCTCCAGAGCCTCTGTGATTACAGGTGTGCACCACTGCGCCTTCATAGGGTATGTTTGATTCTAGAGCCCCACTGGTGAATAGGCCAGTTCCCAGCTTCCATGGAGCTAATAGTCTGGTGACAGGAGATTGACAGATAAGTGGGAAAATGAATGCGTAACCACAAGTTGTGGTCAGGTGCTAAACCCCTAGTGTGAGTCCAGGTGTTTGTACACATGCACAAATATACATAAAATTATATATTATGTATATGTAGGCTTTTTTTAAACAGGAGGATCATATATAATACAAGATGTTCAGTAATTTGTTTTTATTAATTAAAAATGCATCATAGGAAATTTTGCAATTGGCACATGCAGGTTGCCTCACTGTGTTTGATGGTTGCATGGTATTCTACTCTACAAACTTGGAGTTGCTGCATCAAAGACTCTCAGGGATTCTGGAGCACCTGTGGTCCCAGGAGACATCCTTGCATTGGCGGTATAGTGGTGAGCATGGCTGCCTTCTAGGAGACATACCCTTGGGGTGGTTGGGGAGTGAACTGAGGGGCATGATGGAGAATGTGGCTCTGCATGGCTTTCAGCAGAGCAGCCCAGCTTGGATGTGTGGTCCTCAGCCCTAGTTGCACATAAGAAACATCTGGGCACCTTTAAAAGCCATTGAGTCAGCATCTCTGGGGATTGTGAGTACCTTTTTTAAAAAAAGTTCTAGCTGGTGCAGTGGTGCACACCTATACTCCCAGTGGCTCTGGAGGCTGAGGCAGGAGGATCGTGAGTTCATAAGCCAGCCTCAGCAAAAGTGAGACCCTAAGCAACTCAGTGAGACCCTGTCTCTAAATAAAATACAAAATAGAGCTGGGGATTTGGCTAGTGGTCCAGTGCCCCCCAAGTTCAAGAGTTTAATCCCTGGTACCCCCCCACATCCCCCCAAAATATTTTTTAAAAAGTTCTTCCAGTTTCTTTAAAGGGGCAACTAGGGTTGAGAAACACTGGGCTATCAGGGTACCATTCTATATTAAGATTTTGAAGTCCACTGACCTTGTAAGCAAAAGTGGAGCCTCCAAGAATCCTGGGGAAATGCTGCATGAGCCCTTCCCCAAGTGAGGAGCAAAGCTGGCCTGGACCAGAACTTCCACTGTCCCTCCAGGACTGTGCCATCAGTTCACTCTGTGTGTGTGACCTTCACGCAGATCCTCTGCGTTTGGATTTGGAGATCATGGAGTAAAGATGGAAGTATTTTTAAAAATTAAGATTTATATTACTGTTCCAATTAGTAAGGCAATACAGTCCTAATAAATAACTGCACAAAGATCTAGGCAATTCACAAAAGAAATCCGAACAATTTGTAGACCTGTGAAGAGGACTGCCACCAAGATTTACAGAAACAAAAATTAAGCCAGCAAAGAGACATTTCCCCACCTTATCTCACTGGCATAGATAAAATTTTGAATGCTGCAAAAATGTGGGGAAATGGGTGCTTCCTTCAAACTCATTCCTGTACAATCTACAGAGATTTTGGTAATACAGAGCAAAAGCATCAGACATTCATTTTTTGCCTTAGAAATTTCACTTCTAGGAAAAAACATGTGCCAGGATATATGTTCACTGTGGAGTTCTATGTCATGATCAAAATAATAAGAAACAGGGGAAGTGCTCGCCTAGCATATGCAATGCCTGGGTTCCATTCCCAGTATCATCCCCCCAAAAAAATGGGGGAGGAGAACAGCACAAAGATCTAGATAGAATGGATTTGTACCCCTCCAAAAAAAAACCCCCAAAAGATTCTGCATCCCACAGTGGAGTATTAAACAAGCATCAGAAAGGATGATGCTATTATATGTAAATGACATGGAGAAATGGATACATTACATGAAAAGCTGCAAATTTCAAAAGTATATTTGGATCTAGTCCCATTTTTGCCCCCCGAAAGACACTGTGTATATATATATATGTGTGTGTGTTTGTATTTGTGTATTTATGTACATATGTGTGTATAGATGTATGTATAAGTGTGTGTACACATGTTTATGTATGGGTAGTGAAGATGATATTAACTACTAATGCTGATGTTCCAGCATTCAGAGGCATTACTGAGCTTCTTTCATTTTTACTCTCATATACATCTATATTGTTTAATATTTTTTTTTCTACCAGCACAATATCAACCATAATCAGAAAACAGTGAGAACTGGGCATGGTGGTGCATGCCTGTAATCCCAGCAACTCGGGAGGCTGAGGCAGGAGGATCACAAATTCAAAGCCAGCCTCAGCAATTTAGCAAGGCCTTAGTAATTTAGTAAGACTCTGTCTCAAAATTAAAAATAAAATAAAATAAAAAGTGTTGGGGGTGTGGCTCAGTGGTTGTGTCCCTGGGTTCAATCCCTAATGTACCAGTGGTCCACTTTATACTTTGATTATAGCCCTTGCTGCTCTGCCAATGAGACTTATTTTTTAAATGGACTTGTTTCTTTTTCCTCCTCTCTTCCTGCTTCCCCTAATCTCTCCCCTAGCCTAATCTCAGGGGGAACAAGATTACCTTTCTTCCCCATCCTAGGCAGAGTTATCTGTTCTTGAGCACACACCCACCACAGAAATGAAGTAATTCAGATTTTGGGGATGGCACTAGAAGATCTCAGAAATGACTATCTGTCTCCCAAATAAACAAGTGGATTACAACTCTGAATGGAGAACTGTGGAATGTGGCCTTTGAACCACCTCTTTAAAAGCCCCTTGCTCCCCTTGATGGGCAGAATCACAGCCTCTGGGACAGGAATCCCCTGTGTGTCTCCTTTGCTAGCAAAGCAATAAACCTTCTTTTTCCTTTTTCTCAAAACCACATCTTCATTATTGGATTGGCATTGAGGACAGGGACCAAGCTTTCCATATCACTAGTACCTCCTGCCCCCCAAAAAGTAATAATATTTTCCAAATTTAAAGAAAAAAATCACAAGTAATATTTATTTATTAAAGAAAACACAGAAAAGCAGAATAAAAAATCCTAGCTCCTCCTGTTTCTACCTCACAAAAGCCAATGCAGAACCACTTTGAACCATTACTTCTAATCTTTCCCTTGGGCCCTTTTTAGATAGCCGTTGTCACTCAGTATAAATTATTTCACATCCTGTTCTTTCTTCACCCAACATTTTAATGTAAGCATTTCCCCATCATGAACAAGTCCTCATGAATGTCACCCCTATTGGCTGTGTAATAGTCTATGATCATCTCAGTTTCCTTAGTAATTTTCTTGTCCGACCTGTGGATCTCCTCCAATCTTTACCATTCTGACTCGTGTGGCGATAAACATCTCTGTACCTTGTGCCTTCTTGGCCTTCAGTCTTGGGACCAGTTCCCAGCAATCAAATAACTAGAATAAGAGGAAGCAACATGCCCAGGTGCCTTGCTACTGCTCACCAGATGGCCCTCTGTAAATGGGGAGCCCATCTCCACCTCCCAGCTCTGCACGCGCCGCCCCCAGCCCCTAGCACCTGCCAAGAGGTAACTTTCCATTTCATTTTCTAGTAATGCCAGTTTCTTTTCCTTGGGGACCTAACCGACCTTAAGGCCTTTCAGCAACTGATAATGCTTACCTTTGGCTCAAACTGGATACAAGCTGTCACTGTATACCTGTTTTCTCTAACAGTTTTTGCCTGTTTCTCCAGAGCCCCATCACCAAAAGGGACCTGTTCTAGCTGTCCCAAACCCAGGGGTGAGGTTGGTGAACTGGAGACCCAGTGGGAGCAGGAGAATGCCAAACTTTCTGGACGTGATCACAGGCCAATAGGCACAGAATTATAAGAGCTCCGTATTTTTTTTTTTTTTTTTTTTTTTGCGGGGGGGGGGGGTGTGAGTATTAGGGATTGAACTCAGGGGCACTTGACCACTGAACCACATCCCCAGCCCTTTTTGGTATTCTATTTAGAGGCAGGGTCTCACTGAGTTGCTTAGTGTTTCACTGTTGTTGAGGCTGGCTTTGAACTCATGATCCTCCTGCCTCAGCTTCCTGAGCCACCGGGATTACAGGTGTGCGCCACTGTGCCAGGCCTGTATTTTTCTTCCTTATATTTTTCTGTTTTTGAAAAACTTTCCCAGTGAGTATCCCTTTAAGAATCATGAAAAAAAAAAAAAAAAAGGGCTGGGGTTGTGGCTCAAGTGGTAGAGCGCTCACCTAGCATATGCACGGCCCGGGTTCGATCCTCAGCATCCATGTAAAAATAAACACATTGTGTACAACTAAAGCAAATAAATAAATATATTTAAAAAAAAAGAATCATGAAAAAGGGACTGGGGTTATGGCTCAGTGGTAGAGTGCTTGCTGGCCTAGCATGTGTGAGGCACTGGGTTCAATTTTTCAGCACCACATGTAAATAAATAAAATAAATGTCCATTGACAACTAAAAAACAAACAAACAAAAACTTAAAAAAAAAAAAAAAAGAATCATGAAAACCAAAGGTGCGGTGACTTATACTGTAATCCCAGCAGCTAGGGAGGCTGAGTCAGGAGGATTGCAAGTTCAAAGACACTGTCAGCAATTTAGCAAGGCCCTAAGCAACTTAGCAAGACCCTGTCTCAAAATTTTAAAAATAAAAAGGGCTGGAGCCGGGCGCGGTGGCGCACACCTGTAATCCCAGCACTTGGGAAGCTGAGGCAGGAGGATCGCAAGTTCAAAGCCAGCCTCAGCAATGGCGAGGCACTTAGCAACTCAGTGAGACCCTGTCTCTAATAAAATACAAAAAAGGACTGGAGATGTGGCCCAGTGGTCAAGTGCCCATGAGTTCAATCCCCGGTACCAACAAAATAAAAAATAAAAATAAATAAAAATAAAAAGGGCTGGGGATGAGGCTCAGTGGTTAAGCACCCCTGGGTTCAATCCCTGGTACAAAAAAAAAAAAAAAAAAAGGTCAAGGCCAACTTGGACAATTTAACAAGACCCTGTCTCAAAAAAAAAAAAAAAAAAAAAAAAAGAGAGAGAGTTTAAAAACAGTGTTGGGGATGTAATTCAGTGGTCCAGCATCCCTGGGTTCACTCTCCAGTACCCCCCCAAAAAATACATTTAACTGACAAGATACATAAATAAATAGTTTAAAAATTAAGGCATAAAGGGTAAGGACCACTTCTGCATCGGTGTCTGGCCTGTAGCAGGTGCTCAAGGTGCTTGCTGAATGAGTGTCAAGGTGGGGGAAGGGTCTCTCCCTCACCATCACCGGTTTGTCCATGAAGCATTTATCAAGGCTCCATCAAACCCTCTGTGCTGGGGGGCAGGGATGATGGGCTCGCAGGCTGATAGGGGTGGTGGTTACCAGCAACGCTGTGCTCCTGGGAGTCCCAGTGAAGTTGTCCGTGCCTCCTGCAGGACGGCTCACCCATGGGATTGAGGAAGCTTTCATAAAGAGGGGGTGATTGCAGAACGTGAAGAACAGGAAGAAGTTTGCAGGACTGGTGGGAGGGTGCAGGCGCTGCAGGCCCTGATTCCCCAGTCCCCCCTTCCCCCCACACTGCTTCATCCATCATTCCACAAAGAATGCTCACCTGCAGCCCCACCTGGGTCCAAACTCACGGACTTCTCCTTTCTGGAGAATGTTTCCAGAATACCTGCACAGGACCATCTCTGCCCTCACCAGCCTTACACGCAGGTGTACCTGACAGTTAAGTATGCAAATGCTAGAATGGCAAGAAAAAGGACAAGAAGAACAGAGGTCAGGTGAGGGGCAGAGAGTGAGAAGTGAAGGCCATTTGGCCTGGTGTAATTGACCAGATGCAGGAACAGATATCTGCAGGATTCCCTTGTGGGTAATGACCTGAGTGTGTTCAAAGGGAACAGTGAGCGCAGTGGTGCATGCCTGTAATCCCAGCGGGGTTGCCCAGGCTGAGGCAGGAGGATCATGAGTTCAAAGCCAGCCCCAGCAATGGGGAGGCACTAAGCAACTCAGTGAGACCCTGTCTGTAAATAAAACAAAAATGACTGGGGATGTGGCTTAGTGGCCAAGTGCGCCTGAGTTCAATCCTCAGTACCTCCCCAAAAAAGGGAGGGGCAGCAAAAGGGGCCACTGGAGACATGGGAGCAGCAACTGGTGCCATCTGACTGGCATTTCCTTTTCCTGTTTTTTGGGACTGGAGATTGAACCCAGGGTCTGCTGTATGCTGAGCACGTGGCATGTTCTACTAGTGAGCCACACCTCTAGTCCCTGATTAGCATTTTAAAAAATGGGTATAACACCACAATGATCAACCTTTTCTTCCATTAGTACCCTTTAAAACCATTTGAAAAATATTTTTATCATTAATTTTTTTAATTGCTGGGGATGCTAGTCAAATGCTCTACCACTGAGCTACATCCCAAGCCTTTAAAAAACTATTATTTTGAGACAGGTTCTCTCTAAGTTGCTGAGGTTAGCCTCAAACTTGCAATCTTCCTTCCTCAACCTCTGGACTAGCTGGGATTACAGGTGTGCAGCACCATGCCTGATTTATCATTAATTGAAATTTGCAAATGAGGCATTTTGTGGCTTGCTCTGTATTGTAAATATTCTTCAAATTTTTTTTTTTTTCACCAATGTTGGGGCTGCAGATTCAGTTCCTTTGATTCGAGAAGCATGCCTGCCACATCTCACCCTGTCAATGCAGTCAACCAAGACAAGTCTTATTTTCCATCAGAAAATATCTGGCTTCATTTTTTAAAATTCAAATTAGTATGCACGCCCATGACAGCTTTTTCACTTCTGAGCCTTTTCTGGACTGAATAAATGCTTCTCTCTGATCGATGGTTGTAGGGGTAGGGGTGGGGTGAGGGGGTGGGGGTGGCGATGACAATGATTGGGGGGCACCACTACAAGGGGGGGCAGACTCCCCCCACACCCCAGGACTTAGGCATGGGAAGCTGAGAGGAGAGGGAGAGTTGTGTGGAAACCACACCAGGCACCACAATCATGCCACGGCAGGAGCCAGGAGACTTACCAGGACACCACTGAGACCAGTGGAGGTGATGCGAGGTGATGTGTTCTGTAGCCTGACACCTTTCTTTGGAAGGTGACTGATCCCAGACTTTGTGCTAAGAGCAAAGGTCTAGGAATGTAAGGCCTAGTCCTACCACTAGGGAGCTGTGTGACCCTGATGAGCCACTTTCCTCTCTGGGGCTTATTTGTCCAGTGGGAAAAGCTCGCCTAGCCTCGCCTAGCCTCGGGGTGCCCTGAATTTGGAGCTGGGGAGGACTCGGGCCTCGGAAGGGCCAGCGTGCTGGGCCCTGGGAGGCTTCATCCAGCTAGCCTCAGCCTCAGTGTCCCCAAGCTCTGTGCCTCCAGGGCTTAAGATCCTAGAGGCTCAGGGGGCTGAGGTTTGAGGACTCAGGAATGGAGGGGTCAGTTGGCCAGCTACCATTTCTGGGCATTGTTTGAGCTTCCCACAGCTAAAATTTCCCACTTAAGGGCTGCCTGAGCACAGGCAGGGGGAGGGCAGAAAGCGCAGAGCTGCCGACGCCCCGGGGAGCCTTCTTTCTCTCAGTGGTGCCTCTGACCTCAGTTTCCCCTTTGGCCGTCACACTATGTTCCACACTATGTTCCTTCTTCTGAAGGCATGGTAATGACGGTCTCATCTGGAGCCCCTGCAGTGTGTAGGGTCTGTCTGTCCCCAGGAGCTGTAGGGCATAGAAACCAAACACAGTGTGGTTTGTTTTTTTGTTTTTTTCAAAATCAAATAGTATTTGTGTCTATTAGGGTTTTGTTACTTTAAAAACCTGTCTTAAAAGAATTGCACACGCCTGTGATCCCACCGACTCAGGAGGCCTAGGGGGTGGGGAGAGGGGATTTCAGGTTCAAGGCCAGCCTTGGAAATTTAGTGAGACCCTGTCTCAAAATAAAATTAAAACAAGGGACTGAAGATGTAGCTCAATGGTTCAGTACCTTTAGATTCAATCCCTAGTACTGGAAATAATGAACAAACAAACAACAGAATTAGTTGGGTTTAAGTACCTATTTAAATACCTATCTGTGCCAGGTGCAGAGGTACACACCTGTAATCCCAAATACTTGGGAGTCTGAGGCAGGAGGATTGCAAGTTCAAGGCCAACATTGGTAATTTAGTGAGATCCTATCTTTTGGGGGGTAAACACTGGTCAGTGCCTAGGAAAGTCTATTGTTCTGGCAGTGAGATAGTGACTCTAAAGAATGTGATAATGACATGCTAAGTGAAGCTAGCCAATCCCCTAAATCCAAATGCCAAATGTTTTCTCTGATATAAGAAGCTGATTCATAGTGGGGTTGGGAGGGGGAGCATGGGAAGATTAGATGAACTCTAGATAGGGCAAAGGGGTGGGAGGGCTTGGGGGTAGAAAAGATGGTGGAACGAGATGGACACCATTACCCTAAGTACATGTATGAAGACACGAGTGGTGTGAATATGCTTTTTATACAACCAGAATATGAAAAATTTTATGAAAAAATGTGTAATATGAATTGCAATCCATTCTGCTGTCATATGTAACAAATTAGAATAAAAAAATTTTTAAAAATGATGTGATAGGGGCTGGGGTTGTGGCTCAGCGGTGGAGCGCTCGCCTAGCACGTGCGCGGCCCGGGTTCGATCCTCAGCACCACATAAACATAAATGCATTGCATTGTGTACAACTAAAGCAAATAAATAAATATTTTTTTAAAAATGATGTGATAGTGAAGGAAATAAGAGCGAAAACTGCCACTTCCCTGTCACTGATCTTTAGGTGAGGATCAAAGCAGAGTGACTGTTGGGGCAGGCCCCAAGTGGCTATAGATAGGCTCCCTCACTGAGATTCCTGGCAGGCTATGTTATGTTTTTGGTGTGTAGCCAGGAGTTGGGATCAGCTATGTTGTGATTAGTCAAGGCCATAAACACTCTGATTCAGCATATACACTGAAGGTCATAAACATAACTAATGATGTGAACGGTTGTTAGCAGTGTGCCTTCCTTGTTTGGCCTGCATATAAAAAGGACTTATGGAAAAGACTCAGGAACAAAATGGGGGCAAAATAAGGGCTAAAATGGAGCAGGCTGGGGGCTGAAGCTAAAGCTGGAGGCCGGAGGCCGGAGGCTGTTGCCACCTTTGAATAGAGCAGGTCTGCTCTCCCAACTGCGTCTTACATCTTTTTCCACCTGCTGGGACCCTGAATCTGTTTCCTGTGTTTGAGCCCTGCGTGACAGTGGCTTGGGTTGTAAAGTAAAAGAACATACTCATAGAACATCTAAAGAAATGCCCCTGTGCAGTGGGCACGCAGCATACCCTGCATGTCCCCCCACCTGTAGGCGAGGTGCAGCCTCCATCTAACGCAGCCCCCTGCTGCAGACGACCACGCAGTGAGTAGGAAAATGTCCAAAAACCTCTCTGCTGAGTCCTCCGAGATCTTCTTTTGGAGTTGGTAAACAGTACGCGTGAGGCGTGGCAGCCCTGGGTTTGGACCAGTAGCATGTAGCTGGCAGGATCCCAAAGAGGATTGTGTTGACTCTGGAGTTGGTAAAGGACGTGGTGTCGGCAGGGGGAAGTCCTGGGTTGGCCACAAGCCTCCATGTGGTTTCCAGGTGGCTTCCTGACTGGAAGGGTGGGGACCACTATGTGTGTATGGGGACACCCCAAAAATGTGAAGAGGGGTGCTGCAAGTGTGAAAAACAGCATCTAAATTAATTATGGAAAAGAGGAACAAAGATTGCCACAGCAGTGGTGGGTGGGAACCTGCTGTGTTAACGGTAGCCACAGACCAGGAGTCTGCTACACGGGCTCAGCCCTGTAGAGCACAGGGAGGTTAGAACTAGAAAAAGAAGCCAGGTGTGGTGGGGCACGCCTGTAATCCCAGTGGCTCTGGAGGCTGAGGCAGGAGGATTGCTAGTTCAAAGCCAGCCTCAGCAAAAACAAGGCCCTAAGCAACTCAGTGAGACCCTGTCTGTAAATAAAATACAAAATGGGGCTGGGGATGTGGCTCAGTGGTTGAGTGTCCCCAAGTTCAATCCCTGGTACCCCCCCCAAAAAAAAAAAAAAATTTAGAAAAGAAGCCCACTTAGCACAGCCTGACAGCAAGGAGGTGCTGTTGCGGCATTTAAGACTCACAGATGAACACCAGCAGGTCCTCGTTCACCATTGTGCTAAATTAAGGGGACATTGCAGGCCCAGAACCTGTGTTAGGGCAATGGTGACTAGTAAGAACTGGGGCCCTCAGGTGTGGAGCCCACCCAGTGATTCAAAAGTGGAGTTGGAGGAGGAAGATCTGGAAGCTAGAATAGGTAATGGTTCAAAAGTTAAGAAGACTCAGCAGGAGCAGCTTGAGGGAAGGATCCAGGGGTGCTCCCTGCCCCAGAGAAATAAGTACCCACCGCCATGAGGCCCTAGACCCCCGCAGAGCTGGTGGAACTGGGGTCCAAGTTCAGGCAGGAAACGGAAGAGTACTGCTGTGGCTGCCCTGCTGGGGGATATAACGTTAAATGGTCTAGAATTGGCTCAAATGGCTTCAGTAACTGCTCACCTGCTTTACGTCACTTTATGCCAGTACCACTGATGGAAGCGCGGGGTCAGTACTAGGTCAGCTGCTTCTTGCCACTCACAATATGTGGCCAGATTTGGGAGATATTTCTATGCCCAGGCACCTGGGCCGATATGGAAGAACTTCAGAGCTATTTGTGGGAGCTGGGGTTGACTTATGCTATGTAAGGGCAGACTTTCCCAGGATAGGACGGTGTGACTTTTACTGCCCTGATGAGGGACACAGTATTGAACACCAGCTCCTCCATCCATGTATGGTGTTCTGGTATCAATATTACCCCCATAGTGGGACAGCCCCTCCAGCAAGCAGCACAGCTGATTGTAGATCTTGGAGATACAAAAAGACTGCAGCAGAAAACAGGAGTCTGTGACACCCAGGCAGACCAGAAGAACCTCTTCCAGTCTCCCATGAACAGATGTGGGTGGACTTCATAGTAGCAGGAGCAGATGAAAGGACAATAGATAAACAATCTAATGCTACCTGGTACAGTTAAGCAAGTATTTGCCAAAGGGAAGAAAGGTTTTGGCCATTACTTCTTAATAGGTAAAAGGAAAAGGAGCTGGGCATGGTGGCACACGCCTATGATCCCAGTAGCTCAGGAGGCTAAGACAGGAGGATAGAAAGTTTGAGGCCAACCTCAACAACTTAGTGAGGCCCTAAGCAACTTAGTGAGGCCCTATCTCGAAATAAAAAATAAGTAAATAAAAAGGGCTGGAGATGTGGCTCAGTGGTTAAGCGTTCCTGGGTTCCATCCCTAGTACCAAAAAGAATTGGCAGTACGTTGGTCTTCAAAAAATATTCAGAGATGGGCTGGGGTTGTGGCTCAGAGGTAGAGCGTTTGCCTAACACATGCACGACCTGGGTTGGATCCTCAGCACCACGTAAAAATAAAAGCATTGTGTATAACTAAAACAAACAAATAAATATAAAAAAAAAATATTCAGAGTAACAGCATTGGTGGAGAGGGGAGCCAAGTGTATACTGATGCACGGTCATCCTGACAAATTCACAGGCAGGTTGACTGCTAGTGAGGGATAAGGGGGAGCGTGAGGGACAGTAAGAATTCAAGCTATAATGCTCCTGCTGCGGCTTGGACACCTGCCCCACCCACTACCCAGAGTTCATAGTGCCCATTCCTGAATACATTATAGGTGTTGGTATCTTTTTTTGGGGGGGTGGGTACTGGGGATTGAACCCAGAGGCACTTGACCCCTGAGCCACATCCCCAGCCCTATTTTGTATTTTATTTAGAGACAGGGTCTCACTGAGTGGATTAGCACCTCACCATTGCTGAGGCTGGCTTTGAATTTACAATTCTCCTGTCTCAGCTTCCCGAGCTGCTGGGATTACAGGCGTGTGCCGTCGTGCCCAGCTAGGTGATGGTATCTTATGGGGTAAATGCCTACAAACTACAGTAGGGCAGTTCCATCTGAGGAGCTGGGAGGTTACCTGTATGTCAATCGTAAAGCCAACATTAAGTGCCATGCAGGACACCCTCCTGATGGCTGGACAGTCACCACCAAACATTGCTGGTTCCCTGGTGGCCATGAAGAGAGAATGGAGACCACACATGAGTTGGCTAAAGTAAACATGATCCACCCAACCTATGGTCCTTTTAATTCCCTGTGTGGCTAGTAAGAAAGCAGGGTAGAACTCTGCATGTGTCAATGGAGCAGAGGGAATTAATAAGGCCATCCCTCCACTTTGTGCAGCTGTTCCCAACATACCCACGTTCTGGAAGAGCTCAGCTCTTAGTGGGTCACCAGTCATGTGTACCACCCCTTGCCAGCACCTTCTTTAGCACAGACAGAGCTCTAAGAGTTGAGCCCTATGTGCCTTTGTGTGGGAAAGTGGAAGAGGACCTTGACCACTTATCTCCATTGTCCCACCTCGGCTCACCCTACAGTAAAGAACCTGGTCCCAACTTCCACTGGTAAAAATGTTTGCATAGTGATCACATCTGATTCTCTTTCAGAGCTCACCAAGGCCACTCCCCGACTTGCTTTTGACTCAAGGGAGAGGATGGGCGGGAACCCTGACAAACTGACAAAGCTCTACACGGCTTATCAGTGAGAGATTGCTGGGTGTTATTTTGTTGGGTAAGACAAAGGTTATGCCTCTGGCTGTGACAAAGTTCAGGCATTTCCATTGCTCGACACAGTAAAGCAAATCTAACATTTTGTGGGTTTCTGGGTTATTGGAGGGCTTTCATCCCTCCTCTGGGTCAGTGACTATGACCTCTAGATAACTCATGTAGGAGGGATACAGTGTGGGGCTGGGCTGACCACCATCTTGAAGATTTAATCAGGCCAAATGGGCAATGAAACAGGGGCAAGCCCCCAGAACACTAGACACGTAGAAACCCGCCGAGTTTACCATCATGTCACTCCAGACAGCTTTGGATGGGGCTTATGGCAGCAGATTGGGGGACATAATACCCCCATTGAGATTAGGTCACAGTTATGGAATGGAGTGGAGGAACATTACAACCTGTTGGAAAAATAACTGAAGCCGGGCGTGGTGGCACACACCTGTAATCCCAGCACTTGGGAGGCTGAGGCAGGAGGATCGCAAAGCCAGCCTCAGCAACGGCGAGGCACTTAGCAACTCAGTGAGACCCTGCCTCTAAATAGAATACCAAAAAGGGCTGGCTGGGGATGTGGCCCAGTGGTCGAGTGCCCCAGAGTTCAATCCCCGGTACAAAAAAAAAACCCCAACAAACAACCAAAAAAAAAAAAAAAAAAAAAAACTGTGTGCTGTTTATGTCACCCTTCTTACCACCGGCCAATCACCAGAGAAGCATCGGTCAAGACCGTATAACTGGGGCTGGGGCTGGGGTTGGGGCTGGGGCTGAGGCAGGGGCTGGGGCTGGGGCTGGGGCTGAGGCTGGGGCTGAGGCTCAGTAGTAGAGTGCTCACCTGGCACGCGTGAGGCACTGGGTTCAATCCTCAGCACCACATAAAAATAAAATAATGGTGTTGTGTCCACCTACAACTAAAAAAAAAAATACATATTTTTTTAAAAGACTGTACAGTTGACAAACAGGAGATGGCTGGAGGAAGCCCCAGCAGAGGAAGTCACCCTTGGCGACACTGGAGATGGAAGGGCACAGGCCAAAAGACCATGTGGGCAGCTGTGACACGCTGGGGCTGCCCACAACGGTCTGTGACGCTGTTGCTGCACAGCAGGACTGTCCTGCCTCTCAGTGCTACCAAGGACAGCTGGATGCCAGCGAGGGTTGTACCAAAGAAGGCTATGTCCCTCTTCAGCCATGGCAGACAGACTCCACTGGCCCTCTCCTGCCATCAGAAGGGGCCAAGTATGCATTGAGTTGTGTGGACACAGTTACAGGCTTGACGCGAGCCTTCCCCAGCAGAAGAGCCAACCAGGAGGAACCAGTTTGGCTGAGTGCCATGCATGGCAGGCACATCCCAGGTAATGGAGAGTGACCAAGGAACCCCTTCCACAGGCCATGACCTATGACAGTGGGCTCAAGACCAGGACGTATTATTGTTATACGGCAGATGAGGCTAGACACTAAGGAATTAGCAGGAAGCATGTTTATTGGCTGCAGCCAGGTCCAGAGGGGAAAAAAGCTTTCATTATAATCAGTCAATCCCTCTGAACCCTGAGTTCAGAAAGTTTTAGAACTTTATGTCCAGTGTGTAAGGGGAGGGGCCCAGAGGCTCATAATCTGCAGAAGTCCAGTAACAGTATGTATTTTTCCTGCTGTTCTGAAGCAAGGAATTCAGACCAAGGACACTCTGTGAAAATCAGTGCCTGGGAAAGGGAGTGTTCTCCTCCCCTCCCCTTTGGCCCACCAGCTGGCTTCCAAGGATTTAACCACTGTCCTTTGAAATGCAAACGCCTCCGTGAAGGCCTTGAGTTGGTCTTTCTTATCGCATTGGGCTTCTGCAAGAATATCCCCCGCCTGAAAATTCTTTTGCAGAAATTTTGCTGAGAATCTAAGAACAATCATCATGAGGGTCTCTGGGAAAGCTAAATTAAGATTTTTCTGTGGAGGAGGGGCTGCCACTGTTGGGTCTGCTCAGAACTCCCTGTGACTGCAGCACAAGGACTTCCCTGGGCAGAACAACCTACAAATGAGATGGAGTAGACTAGGGTAAAACAGAACCGGACTCAAACTCAGTCTCCCTCATGCTTCAACCCAAGTGTCTAAACAAATGCTACCTTAATTACCTCACCACGCTGGCTGGGGGGTTCTTGCCCTTTGTAGTGCTGTTGGGAGATACGGAGACAGGGTGTCTTGGGAGCCCTGTCCTGAGGGTCTCATGGAAGACACAAGATGGTTTGAGATTGTGAGGGACATGAGGGGCTTCTGAGGCGCTAAAGGTGTGGAGTGTTGGGTTAAATGCGAGTCAGTGCCTAGGAAAGCTTGCTGTTTGGGCAGTGAGATAAAGACTCCAAAGAACGTAATAAGGAAGGAAATGGAGGGGAAGCTGGCTACTCCCCTCTTCTCCAAGCTTTAGGTGTGAAGCAAAGCAGTGACCTTGGTTGTAAAGTAAAAGCATGTGCTCACAGAACGTCTAGGGAAACCCACCTGCACAGCGGGTGCAACCTACCCTGTATATTCCCTCTGTTTGTAGGCATAGTGTAGCCCTCCCCGGTATTCCCACCGGCCACCACTGAGGAGTGTGTGAAGAATAAAATGTCCCAAACTCTCCCTTGAGTCCTCCAAATTCTTTCTTTGGGATTGGCAAACTGTATACTTGGAGCATTTGCAGCCCTGGTTGAACACTGTGTCAAAATAAGAAATAAAAAGGGCTGAGGATGTAGCTCAGTGGGAGAGCACCCCAGTTCAATTCCTAGTACCCCCCCCCACTTACGTACACAGTACCTGTTTTAAAGTCTTTAAAAACAATCCCTTTATAACTCTGATTAAATGAGCAATTATTAGTTTTAGATTACTATGACATATTTGATACCATATATTTCTGTGACTAGAGATGTACATACATCTGAGGGCTAAATATGCAGTGTATCAGAGCTCCAAAAGTTTGTAAAGGTAAGGTACATAGGTTTGATACATGTAAGGTAATTGACAAGTACTCTCCTTGATATAATAGGAAGTAGTTTGTTACTGAACATATGAGACGTACGGGTACCTGGGGTAATAAGTCTACATGGTCGTTAGCACTGTTTCCTAAACTTAGAAGAGTTCTAAAGTTATTTTTAAATTTTTCGTCACTGCCATCAGCCTTGCAAACCTGTTATAGGCAGACCCACATAATTATAGCAGCCATGGATTCAGACTTTTACTTCAAAAGTAAAAGTTAAGTGTTTATAAGTTTGGTGTAGCTGTGATTCTAATTATTACTGGCTTCTTTGTATGTTTTTTGTTTTTTTGTGTGTGTGTTTTTATTTTATTTTATTTTTTGTTACTGGGTATTGAACTCAGGAGCATTCAACCACTGAGCCACACCCCTAGTCCTATTTTGTCTTTTATTTAGAGACAGGGTCTTTAAATAAAAGACCTTTTATTTAAACCTCAGCTTTTGCTGAGGCTGGCTTTGAACTCTCGATCCTCCTGCCTCAGCCTCCCAAGCTACTGGGATTACAGGCGTGCACCACTGAGCCTGGCTCTTTGTATGTTAAATGTATTTATGTTCCTCAAGTGTATAAGCTTTCTAAAATACTAAACTTAGGAAAACACTTTACTATGTTGTTGTCCTCCAAACTAAAATTGTTTGTGGGGACAGCCTGTTTCAGGTTTATGTTGTGTGCTCCTAATTGTTTCATGCTATCATTTTGAGCACAGATGTGCCCATGCCTTTGGCATTTCAAAGTGTGCCACTGTGACAATGACAAACCAAATATGTTTTTGTTCTTGGTAGTTTCATTCTGGATTTTCTTTGTAAAACTCAACTGTTGCCTGATAGTGTTTTGCAGAAGTAGAACTTTGAGCGGAATAACCTGTGTAAATTTGAGATAATAAGCATCACCTGGAGGACAGAGAGGATTCCCAATATTAATACTGAACCCAAGTAAATGGAATTGGTTACAGCGAAATACAAAAGCTAAAATAACTACCCTACTTGAAGACTGGTGGAAGTGACCTCTGAGTATTCAACAGCAGAGACTTGGAGACCAAGGGCAAGGAAAATAAAAGGTCTAAGGAAAAAACAGCCAAAACCACCCTTATACTCTAAGGTCAGCCAGGACCCAAGGAATTATGGGACCCCTTTAAGACCCTACAACTGTGGTAAGTCACCAGACCTCCCAAACAGGTGGATTGTGCAGAACCTAGAAAACAGGAAGCCATCCAGCGTGCATTCTGCAAAGAGATGTTCATCAGAGAGGGAAATGCCCCTAACACTTCCAAGGTAAGCCACATGGTCAGCAAGACCCTGACCCATCCTGGCATGTGGCCCAGCTCGTAGAGGAAAAGACTGAAATAGCCAAGAGGCTTCTCACAAGTTCCTAAAGTAACCCCCGAGGAGTCACAACTGAACTTAACAATAGAAAGAAAAGAGGTTATTTGTTTTTGGTCAACATAGAGGTCACCTACACAGTCTTCAACACCCAACAGAGAAGAATAACCAAAACAAATGTACTAATGTTAGGGTAAAATAAAAGTCAGAGACCAATCATGTGTGGACATTTAAAAAGGAAAGATTTGAGATGTTCACTGTGTCAGCCCTACCAAAAAGAAAATGGGGTCTTATTCCTAAGTGCCTGATAATAATAATAATAATCGTTAGCCGAGCGCGGTGGCGCACACCTGTAATCCCAGCACTTGGGAGGCTGAGGCAGGAGGATCGCTAGCTCAAAGCCAGCCTTAGCAATTTAGTGAGGCCCTGTCTCACCAAAAAAAAAAAAAGGGCTGGGGATGAGGGGCTCAATGGTTAAGTACCCCTGGGTTCAATCCTGGGGAGGAAGAAGAAGAAGAAGGAGAAGAAGGAGAAGGAGAAGGAGAAGGAGAAGGAGAAGGAGAAGGAGAAGGAGAGAAGGAGAAGGAGAAGAAGGGGAAGAAGGGGAAGAAGAAGAGGAAGAGGAAAAGGAAGAGGAAGAGGAAGAGGAAGAAGAAGAGGAGGTGTCCTGGCAAGGTCAGGTGTGGTTCAATCCCCAGCACTGAAAAAAAAAGTATCTTGGTGAGAATAATAAATTAGAGGGTCACCTCCCACCATAGGTTGTAGGACCCTCCTCCAGCTCTATCTCTGAGGGCCCAGGGATGGCCAGAATCCAGCACATTCCAAATAGGAAGGAAATTGAGAGAGTCATAGCAGGTCAGCAGAAATGTCTGCTGGGCCCTCAGCTGCCCTCAAAAATGAAAACTTTTCCAGAAAGACAAGCCTCCACCTGCCCGGGGTGGGGGTGGGGAATGGTGGCATGTGTTAGTTTCCAGCTCTGCTAAGTGTCCTTGTCCCTACAACCCACACTAAAGCTTGATAACCGTCCCTCCTTTTTCATTGGGCAAAGCTCCTTAGGCCTTCAAGATTAAATGAAATTCTAAGTTAATTTTTAAGCAGATTATTTCTAGAACAAAACACCAGAATTTGGAAAAAATATTGCCCAGGGAGCCAGGAAACCTGGGGTCCATCCCAGCTCTACCTCTTGCCAGATGAACTTGGAAGAGTCTCTTGCCCTCTCAGGGCCTCAGTTTTCCTTTCTGTAAAAGAAGGCCATTGGACTAAGGGACTCTCTGAGGACTGTAACTTCTATTTTATTTTATTTTGGGTAATGAGGATTGAACCTAGGGGCACTTTATCACTGACCTACCTCCTTAGCCCTTTTAATTTTTTTTTTTTTAATTTTGAGACAGGGTCTCACTAAGTTGCTTAGACCCTCACTAAGTTGCTAAGGCTGGCCTCGAACTTGCAATCCTTCTGTCTCAGCCTCCCAAGGCTCTGGGATTACAGGTGTGCACCACTGCACCAGGCTGTAACTTCTATTTTCATGGGTGTTCATGTCTCAGGGCCAAGCTCTCCTCGGCCCTGCCCTGTAACTGCTATGCCAGGGCTCCAGCCGGGCCCCAGGACTTCCTTGTCCATTTTCTTTTCTTGGGTTTTTTTTTTTTTTTTTTTTTTTTTCAGGGGGAGTGGTACTAGGGATTGAACTCAGGGGCACTTAGCCACTGAGCCACATCCCCAACCCTCTTTTGTATTTTATTTAGAGACAGGGTCTCACTGAGTTGCTTAGCACCTTGCTTTTGCTGAGGCTGGCTTTGAACTCACCATCTTCCTGCCTCAGTCTTCCAAGCTGCTTGGATTACGGGCATGCACCACGGCGCCCGGCTCCCTGGCCCACTTTCTAAAAGTTGTGGCATGTGGCTTGGAGGCACTGACATCTGAGGCTGGGCACATGGTCCTTCTGAGTCACATGGCTCACACAGTGCGAGGAAGTGGCCCCGTAGGTCTGGGAGGGCTGAACCCCGTGGCTTAGCATCAGACCCAAGCATGTGACCGAGGCAGCTGCAGGCTGTGGCTTCCTCAAGGCTGTGACCCCAGGTGGGGACCTGAAAGCCCTGGGTGAGAGCGAAGGGGCTGCGTTGGTGCTGGGAGGATGGGCGCTGGCAACACCTGCTTCTGGGCCCCTCTGCCTCAAGTGAGTGAAGGCCACCTCTCTCCTGCCTACGGCTCCCATGCCACCAAGGGCTTTATAAAGTCCAGGAGGGGAAGGGGTTGCTACTCTCCTCTCTCTGTTTCCCCACACCTCCTTGGTTGTTGATGGCAAACATATACCGCTTTGGTAATCGGGAAAGCACAATCTTGCGGGTATTAGTTTTTGTTTTTCATTATTTGCTGTACTGGGGATTGAACCCAAGGGTGCTCTACCACTGAGCCACATCCCCAACCCAAGGGTGCTCTACCACTGAGCCACATCCCCAGTCCCCCCCCCCTTTTTTTTTTTTTTTTTTGAGAAGACATGGTCTGCCTAAGTTGCTCAGGTTCTCACTATGTTGTTGAGGCTGACCTCGAATTTTCTGTCTTCCTGCCTCAGTCTCCAGAGTCACTGGGATTGCAGGGGTGCACCATTATACCTGGCTTTTTTTTTTTTTTTTTTTTTTTTTTTTTTTTTTTGGTACTGGGGATTGAACTCAGGGGCACTTGACCACTGGCCACATCCCCAGCCCTTTTTTGTATTTTATTAGAGACAGGGTCTCACTGAATTGCTAAGTGCCTCACCATTACTGAGACTGGCTTTAAACTCATGATCCTCCTGCCTCAGCCTCCCAAGTGCTGGGATTACAGGCGTGTGCCACCAGGCCTGGCTGCTTTTTGTTTTTTAACACCGTTCCTGAGGCCATCAGTATTCCTCACTCTGTTCATCAAAAATTTTTATAAAGAGCCTGGTACTGGGCAGTGGAAGGAGCGGCGAGTTCAGAGTCAGGCCTGGTCCAGCCCTGTCATTTCCTAGCTGCCCAGGACACTCTCTTGGGAAATCACCTAGCCTCTGTGAGCCTCAGGTTCCTTATAAAACGGGAATAACAATAACAATAACAGTCTTACTGTGCACCTCACCTGTGCTGGGTGCTGTTCTAATCCCTTAACCTGTAATTAATCATTCAAACTCTTAAGGAAGGTACTATTATTGGCCCCATTTTACAGATGAGGAATTTGAGGCACAGAGAGACTAGGTATTTTGTCCAGGCCACTCAGCTAGTCCATGGTGGAGCTGGGCTAAAAGCCAGGCTACCAGACCTCAGGGCCTGAAAGATCCTGACACCTGACTCATCTTTAACTCTTGGGCTCCTGGAGATTTAAATGAGATGGAATATGTAGAGCCCAGCCCTCTGCTCATTCCTGCCAGGGCGAGAGGGAGCATGTGTAAGTAAATGCCCAGCAACATTAGATAGCCACTACCCAGGACCACTGAGCTCCAGAGCTCTCTGTCACCTGAGGGTCCAGAGCTGGGAGGACCTGGACCATCTGCACCCTGGCCCACCCCAGTCCCATCAGGGAAGGGCCCAGCATGGCTGACTAGCTCAAGTCCCACGGCTCGGTGGTGATAGACAGGAACCAGAAGCCAGATCTGAGTCTTTTTATTTTGAAGCAGGGCCTTGCTAAGTTGCCCGGGCTTGCCTTGAACTTGTGATCCACCTGCGTCAGCTTCTTTAGTAGTTGGAATTACAGGCATGCACCACAGTGCCTGGCTCAGGTCTGGGTTTGATCAGAGCCTTTTCTGTAGACCACAACCTCCTAGACCAGGAAACACCTCCTTGGGCGTGCAGGGGACAGGCTCAGCCACCTTGAGACTGATCCACTACTGGCAGGTCAGGGGAGCCTCTGCAGGTTGCAGGCAGACCAGAGCAAGCAAGAGCCCAGATAAAGCAGCACAGCAACGGGGTGTCTGGAGGGTTGGGGACTGTGCTGGGCTCTTTCTCCTTCCCTCAGTGCTTCCCTCATTACTGCCACTGCCGTCACCACAGACCCCCTCGCCCGGCTACCAGGCAATGGGGCCTAAGAGTAGTTCTATCTGAGGGTGGTTGTCACACGTGTCTGGGAGGAATGAGGAAGAAACTGGAGAAAAACTGTCCTCTGGGTTGCGCAGGCTCTGGGGCAGTGTCCTCCACTTTCTTTCTCTGCTTCCCTTTCTTTCTTTCTTTCTTTCTTTCTTTCTTTCTTTTCTTTCTCTCTTTCTTTCATCTTTTTGGTACTAGAAACTGAACCCAGGAGCACTTAACCACTGAGCCATATCCCCAGCCCTTTTTATTCTTTTTTTATTTTGAGACAGGGTCTCACTAAGTTGCTCTGTGTCTCACTAAATTGCTGAGACTGGCCTTGAACTTGCAATCCTCCTGCCTCAGCCTCCCAAGTCATTGGGATTACAGGCATGCACCACCACGCCTAGCTCCCCTTTCTAATAAATAAAAAAGAAACAAATACCCTACATTATCATGGCCTATGACCTCCTCCTCCTGGTTCCTGTTTATGGAGTGCTGACTGGTATGCGGCAGGCCCTCGGGGGTGACACATATCTACCCTCATCTCGTTCTCATAATAGTCCTATGACGAAGGTGTAATTATTTTCCCATTTTCAGGATGAGAACACTGAGGCTTGGTCATGTGCCCAGGGTCTCACAGTGCAAGGGATACAGCTGGGATGTGGACTCTAGTTTAGTCTCTTTCCTGGGACATTGTAAGATCTAGATTGTTTAAGGAAAAAAAAATTTTATCTCTTTTTTGTTTTAAACTGATTTATTGAGATATAATTCACACATTTATCTTTTTATCTTTCTTTGGGCATTGGGGATTGAACCCAGGGCCTCTCACATGTTAGGCAAGTTCTCCACCAATGAGCTACATCCCCAGCCCCACAATTCACAATTTCAAGAGTTGAAATTGAAATTGAAATTCAGTTGAAGCTGAAAGTTGAAATTCACTGCCCTTTAGTATTTTTATATAGTTGTGCAGACATCACCACAATCAACTATAGAATAATTTTAGATTGTCACCCTCAATGAAAACCTGTATCCTTAGCTGGCATCCCAAAACTCCTCAGCCCTGTAGCCCTAGACAACCACTAATCAACTTCTTGTCTCTGTTGGATTGGCCGGTCCTGGACATTTCATACGAATGGAAACACAGAACAGGTGACCTTCCATGTCTGGCTTCTTTCATTTTTTTATTCATATGACAGCCTGTGTCTGTACTTAACTCTTTTTTATCACCAAATAAAATCACATTGTATGGATGGATCACATTTTGTTTATTCCTTCATCAGTTGGTGGACAGGGGACTGCTTCCACTTTGGGGTTTCCATGAATAACATTGTGAGACACATTCACGGACATGTTTCTGTGTGGACGTATGTTGTCAATTCCCCTGAGTGTATGCCTCAGTTAATGTGGAAACTCTATGTTCAATACAGATTTTTTTTTCTTTCTTTATGCTAGGGATTGAACCCAGTGAAACAAGATTTTTCAGCCTCTGCTGCTATAGA
This sequence comes from Tamias sibiricus, assembly GCA_025594165.1. Lineage (NCBI taxonomy): Eukaryota > Metazoa > Chordata > Mammalia > Rodentia > Sciuridae > Tamias > Tamias sibiricus. Next base: position 118,485,417 of record CM046663.1, on the reverse strand, counting down.
GTTGCAGAGAAAGAAGATTTATTTAAGCGAGAAGAAAAGAGACACAGTTCTCACAGGGTGAGAGGGGCCCTGGTAGGGGTTGCCATTTAGGTGTACTAGTCAAGGGACTTGTGTAGCTACAGGGCAGGGGCATTTGTCAACATCTGTACCAAGCAGGTCTTGGAAAAGTACCAATGCTATTAGTCAAAAAAGCACCAAAGTTACTGGTGCTAATCAGGTATTGGAAAAAATGCTGAGACTACTGGTTCAGCCTGCAACTTTCTGATTGGTTAGCCCTCGAAGATGTAGCCTTCGATCATGTCTGCCTGGCCTCTCTTTTCCCACTGCCCTGGGACAAAGGAGTTGGCTGGAATGTTTGGAAGCTTCTACAGGTGCAGCTCATGGAGTGGCCTTTGCGTTTAGAGAAGCCATCATGGAACCCACTGTCACTCACATCCCGTGTGGGCGAGGGAGTGGGTACCCAGCAGAGGGATGGGCTGGCTGCGAGGTAAAGCTACAAAAGTAATATAACAGAAAATAAAGACAAAAGGCAAGAGCATTTTAAAAACAGGGATGAGACCGTTGAGCCAACCAGAAGCCCACACTTGCTTTAGAGGGGATCAGCAGGTATAAGGTCTCAGTGTGGGAGGAGTCTTGTCTCCTTGTCATGGGTGGCAAAGGTCCTGCAGTAGACAGGTTGTTTGGTTCTTAGCCGGTCACTCCCATCTCCGGGGCTGTGCTTGAACGTTAGCAGTGAGCTTGATCAGGGTGCCTATGTGAACTGGGCATTCTCCAACCAGTGGATTCCGCCCAGGAGTTCCCAAGACTGGGCTTCCCTGCCTAATGGCTCGAACACCGTCGCTCAGTTCACACAGGGTCATAGATGGCTTCCCACAACCCATTTCCTTAACTGGCTGTCTGTTTTTTTTTTTTTTTTTTTTTTTAATATTTATTTATTTGCTTTAGTTGTACACAATGTGCTTATTTGTACGTGGTGCTGAGGATTGAACTGGGCCACGCACGTGCTAGGTGAGCGCTCTACCGCTGAGCCACAATCCCAGCCCCAGGCTGTCTGTTTTATTGTCTATCCTATCTTATTCAGCAGGGGTACTACCACTGAGCTACACCCGGATTCCTTTTCATTTTTTATTTGGAGACAGGGTCTCACTAAGCTGCTAAGGCTGGCCTTGAACCTGTGATCCTCCTGCCTCTCGGCCTCCTGGGTCACTGGGATTACAGGCCTGCGCCACCGCACCTGTCTATGTTAAAACTTGGAGGAACTGTTTTCCTCAGTGGCTACTCCATTTTATAGTCCCACCAGCAACATAAGCGGGTCTGACTGTTCTACCTCCTCGCCAACACTGTCATCGCCATCTTTTTTTATTTTTTATTTTTATTTCTTAATCATCTTTTTGGTCACAGCCATCCTAGTGGTTTTGGTTTGCATTTCCCTGACAACTAAAGAAGCTGCGTCCCTTTTCACATGCTTCCTGCAGGCAGTGGCTGCTTCTCCTCTTCTTCCTGCTCTTCCTTCTCCTTCTCTTGCTCCTCTTCCTCCTCCTGCTCCTCCTCCTCCTCCTGCTCCTCCTGCTCCCCCCAACTCCTCCTGCTCCTCCTCCTCCTGCTCCTCCTCCTTCTCCTCTTTTGTGCTGCTAGGAATTGAATCCAGGCCTTCAAGCCTGCCAGGCAAGCCCTATACCACTGAGCCACACACCATTGGTTGCTCCCCTCCTATACCCAATGGTTTTAATAAACTTTATTTTTAAAAAATGGGAAATAACTTCACATGACTTGACCTCAAGTCTGGGAGTACAGCTCAGCGGCAGAGCACATGGTCAACCTGCACAAGGCCCCAGATTCAATTCCCAGCACCAAAAGCAGCTAACCAAACCAAACCAAAATAAGAATCTTTCTAACTCAAGGAACTTTTGTAAAAACTCTGAATTTTATCCTGCCCTGAATCCTTCCGGGGATAATCAAAGCAAATACACCCAATAAATAGACCTATAAATGTTTCTTTGAACACAAATGAAATGTGTCAAACAATTTCTCTGTACTTTGATTTTCCCAGTACTGGGAATTGAACCCCGGGCTTTGTGCATGCAAGGTAAGAACTGTACTTATGAGCTGTACCCCCAACTCTTTTTATGTTGAGATGGGGTCTTACTACATTGCTGAGAGACTGTCCTCAAATTTATGATCCTCCTGCCTCAGCCTCCGAGTCACTGGGATTACAGGCATGTGCCACTACACCTGGCTCAGTGGTAGGGTTTTTCAGGAAGATGCCAGCCCTGTTCAGACCATGCTTCCATCTCTGGGAGAGGGTGGAGTCAACTCCAAGGACAGAGGAAGTGGTCTAATGAGAACAGACTTTGTTGTTTCCTTGGAGAACCCACGAAGGAGTCAGGTAAGGCAGAGGACTCAGGTCTCAAATTCAAAACTGTCAGTTGTGTTTGGGACCTGCTTGAGCCTAGGAGTTTGGGGCCAGCCTAAGCAACACAGTGAAACCCTGTCTCTTAAAGAACAATAATAATAATTAAACCAGGCCTGGTGGCACACACCTGTATTTCCAGCATCTCAGGAGACTGAGGCAGGAGGATCATGAGTTCAAAGCCAGTCTCAGCAAAAGTAAGATGCTAAGCCACTCAGTGAGACCCTGTCTTTAAAATAGGGCTGGGGATCTGGCTCAGTGTTCAACTGTTCCTGAGTTCAATTCCCGGTACCAAAAAAAAGGTTAGTTACCTCATAAGGTAAGAATAGGGAAGCAGCATAGTAGAAAAAAATAACTGACTGGTTAAATTCAGGTTGCTTTAGGTCTTTTTTTTTTTTTTTTTTTTTTTTTTAAAGACAGGGTTTTCCGGTGTTGTCCGGGTTTATTTCCGGCTCCTGGACTCCAGTGGTCCCCCTGCCTTAGCCTTTCAAGTGGCTGGAACTACAGGTGTTCCATTGCATCTGGCCAGGTCACTACTTTGGTACTGAATTAAAGAAGAAGAAACCTCACTTTCATGTCAATGCGAATTAGCCTGTTTGGAAAATTGGTCTATCTCTCACTTCTCCTTGGTTTCTTGGAAGTTCAGGCAGTGCATTTTGATTTTAGCAGACGTGTCTCCATTTTAATTCTCTGTGTGGTCAGGTGGAGCCCAGTGCAGGGCCCAAGCACTGGCCTCCTGTAACTTTTCTTTTTGTTTTGGTACAGTGATTGAACTCAGGGGCTCTTAACCACTGAGCCACGTCCCCACCCCTTTTTTGTATTTTTTTTTTAGACACAGGGTCTCACTGAGCTGCTTAGCGCCTTGCTAAGTTGCTGAGGCTGACTTTGAACTCTCGATCCTCCTGCCTCAAGCCTCCTGAGCACTGGGCTGTAACTTATTTTTACACTCTAATGCCAGTGCACCTTTCTGATTCTTTTATGACGTTTCAATTTTTAGAAACATGATAACATAATCGATTGGATACAATCCGTTCTTGCTTTCCTTCCGGACTTGGCAACTTCTTGGTCTCTTCCAGTCATTGCTATTGTTCATGCTCTGATCCTGGCCAGGGAGCGCGTGCTCCAGAAGCTGCAGGAAGAAAAGACACCTCAGGCTAGAGGAAGCCTGGAAGCCTCTCAGGACAGAAATGCCACCAAGCAGAAACTGGGGGAGCCTGGGGACACCTGAGGTGGAGATGCGAGCTGATTAGTGGAGGGCTGGGGCTGGAGAGCTGGGTCTGGTCTGCTCTAATTTACCACTGCGCAGGTGTGTGTGTGTGTGTGTGTGTGTGTGTGTGTGTGTGTGTGTAGCTGTCACGTCCCCTCCTTGGGTTCACTAGGGTTCTCATCCCGACATTCACAGATGGATAGCGGGGGCCTGAGGACTTCTCAAACAGGGACAACGTTGTGCCTGAGCATTTTTCTGGCAGCGTCCACGGCTTTTTCCAGCCCTCACGTGGGCCCTGACCTCACCAGCTTGTGGCCTTCCCCAGGGTGACTCAGCAGGTCCCTGTCTGCCACGCTGCCCACTGCAGCTGACTCACTGCCCCCAGCCCCCAGCTCCTGGCAAACTCAGGAGATCCAGTATGTGGTGGGCTCTCCCAGTCCAGGGCCAGGATGCCATGGAGAGAGCCCTGAGCAGCCCCGGCCCAGTCTTCCACCAGCCTTCGGGGTAGCCTGGCCCCCTGGGGGTGCTCATTCCTGGCCCAGGGGAGGTGGGGCCTAAGGTGCTAAATGGGACCTGTGTGCCAGGAACCTCCAAAGAGCGGGGGACCTGACTGGTACTCTGGCTTCCCAGGAGAGGGTAAGATAACATAAGGTTCCTTGTGTGGCCTTCTACTCAGGCTGTGTCTTTCAATTCAGTGTCTTCAGTCCCTGGTCCAGGGTCTGACACATACTAGGAGATCAATAAATGCATTGCTAAAGCAATAACAAGGAAATTAATAAATGCATTGCTAAAGCAATAACAAGACGCCATGATAAAAGCCCATGAGAAACAAAATCTAACCAGAAGAGTAAGGAGGAAGATTTTCTGTTTATTTATATATTTATATATTAATTTTGTTTATTATTTGCAGTCCTGAGGATTGAAACCAGAGGTGCTCCACTACTGAACTACATCCCAGCCCTTTTTATTTTGAGGTAGGGTCTCACAAAATCACCCAGGCTTACCTTGAACTTGCCATCCTCTTGCCTTAGCTTCCTGAGCAGCTGGGATTACAGGTGTACACCACCACATCTGGCTTTTTTTTTTTTAAGACAGGACTTCACTAAGTTGCTTAAGTTAGCCTTGAATTTACCATCCTCCTGCCTCAGCCTCTACCATTTTCTTTGAACATTTCTTTGGGGGTCTGGGCAAGTTCTCTACCACTGAGCTACAATTTTAGTTCCCACCATTTCCTGAAGCATAAAAAGTCTTACCTTTGTTTGTATCATTTTATCTGGGTATTGAAGACTGAATAAGAGTTCTCCAGGGAAAGAGGTAGGAAGAGAATCTGAATTAGGGGAGAAGGGCATTTATAGAGCACATAACTTATGCATGGCTTATTTGGGCAATCATAGAAAATATAGGACAAAAGGAATGCAGTGTAAGTTTGGGAGTTTGCAAAGAGATTGCAAGGTTGAGTTAGTGCCAAGGCCTTGAGTTCTAAAACTGAGGGGCCAGAGAAGCTGGAGGGCAACTGAGAACAGACGTGGTTTAGTGGCGTGGTCTTCTGATAGGGGACAGACAGACGTGAGTGGTGAGAACATGAGGTTAAGGGAATAATCCTGTAAACTGGGCCCACTGTGCTGACCCCCACATGCTTTCACTTTTGAAAAGCAATTTACCTACAACCCTTCCTGGCTCGAGTCCACAGGACCTACATTCCCCAGGAAACTGCCTATTTTCTGCAGCAGAAGTGCAGGCCCAAAATAATGCCAACAAGGGAACACAAGTTACCATGAAGTGTCAGGAGGGACTTCTGTGACCTTTATATAGACCAGATCTCAGAACTGGGAGATGAGGATGATTCCTCCTAATCATAAAATCTAAAAACAGGTTCCAGCGTGGGTCAAGGTGACCTAGAGTTGTCATGACAGTGAAGGCTTGAAAGTCTGATGTCATCTTGCTGTCAAAAGTCAAGAGGTGAACCTGGGCAAGATCTCTGAGATTTTCCCTGGAACCCCCCAGTAAAACTGGAGGGTATGCCAGGCATGGTGGCAAATGCCTATCATCCCAGGAACTCAGGAGGCTGAGGATTACAAGTTTGAGGCCAGTCTCAGCAACTTGTTGAGGCCCTAGGCAACTTAGTGAGACCCTGTTGCAAAATAAAAAATAAAAAGGACTGGGGATGAGTCTTAGTTGTAAAGTGCCCCTGTGTTAAATGCCCAGTATCATAAATAAATAAATAAATAATAAATAAATAAATAACTGAAGGGCAGGAAAGGGGTGAGGTTCCTCTTCTCTCTGAGAGGACCCACTCTCTCCCTTGAGAGTGTCCCCTTTCCCATCCCTTCTGATAAACTCATGTCTGTTACTCGGAGCAACATGTCTAAAATCTTTCTGACCTGATTGCAAGGGTTTGAAGGGGGGCCCTTGCGCTGCCTCAGTTTCCCAGAAAGCCTCATTCCTACTACAACTGGTGTTTCTGCTGTTATCATGGGTCACCCCAGCTCTTTTTTTGATTGCTTTCTCCATTCAGCCTTTTCTTTTTAAAATTTTTTTGTTCTTTTTAGTTATACATGACAGTAGAGTGTATTTTGACATATTATACATGCATGGAGTATAAGACTTCCCATTCTTGCAGTTGTACATGATGTAGAGTTACACTGGTCGTATATTCATATATGAACACAGGAAACTTATGTCCAATTCATTCTGTCTTTCCTATTCCCATTCCCCCTTTCCTTCTTCCCCCTTTGTTTAATTCAATGAATTTCTGTTCTTCCCCACTCACCCCTTCATTGCGTGTCAGCATCCACATATCAGAGAGAACATTCCGCCTTTGGTTTTTTGGGATTGGCTTATTCAACTTTGTATAATAGTCTTCAGTTACATCCATTTACTGGCGAATGCCATAATTTCATTCTTTTTTTTTTAATAGCTGAGTAATACTCCATTGTATATGTATACCACATTTTCTTTATCCATTCATCTGTTGAAGGTCCACAGCTTAGCTATTATGAATTGAGCTGCTGTGAACATCGACATAGCTGTGTCACTATAGTATGCTCATCTAAGTCCTTTGGGTGCATGCCAAGGAGTGGGATAGCTGGGTCAAATGGTGGTTCCATTCCAAGGTTTTCCATTTAGATTTTCCTTAACTTTGATGCTCCACCTCGGATTCGTGGTGGCTAGTGGGATAATCTCTAGATGATTGATTTAATTTTGTTGTTGTTGTTGTTGTTAGAACACACAGTACTAAAGACCTGAAGATCTCTTGATTGTAACTTGGCTGTCACAGCCCTTAAGGAAAACAAAACATCATGAAACCTCCCACTCCGGGCTCATGTCAGTGGGGACGCTAATTCCCATCCAAGGCAAAGGGTGCCCTCCGTCTCTGGGCAGGGTGCTCTATTTAATGCTCTTTGCCTCTCAGGCCCCAAACAGCAGCTTTCCTTGCTCCTCAGCTGCCTGACAGCTCTCCCTGTGAGGCTTGCATCTGGAGTTTGAGACCAGGAAAAAAAAAAAAAGTGTCACTTTTAAATCCAAGCTGCTGTGGACCATAAATGACTGGTTTATCTTTTCTTGCACTCTAGGATTTTACTCTCCAGTAAGTTTCTCCTTAAATACTAGAGAAATGGAGAGACAAGATAAAGAGATGTGGAAAGGCTGACTGTGCCAGGTCCCAGACCTTGAGGATGCTTAAGGGATCTACATTCTGCCTTGGGGACAACGTTACCCCAGACCCGCAGGGACAAGCCTGGGAGTGTCCTGGAATGCCCCGTGTCCTGTTCTGGGATGCCCTGAGTCCTGTAGGGTTCTTTCCTCTCCACATGGGCACAGGGCAGGAAAATGAAAAGATCCCATATGCACAAGTTTTCTTTTTCTTGAGAATCTTTTCCTGAGGTCCACCCTCTCCCCAGACCTCATGGGATCCCATTCTTTAAATATCTGGGCAGACTCTAATCTGATTCAAAAGTGCACTCTGATCTGATATGTATGTTCCACGTGCTCCTTTACTAGGGTAATTATAGCTGTTTCTTGTTTGTTTGTTTGTTTTGTTTTAACAAACAACAACGACTCTTTTTGAGCTCCTGGTGAATTCGCTTTTGACCCTGCACACCTAAATTAATATATTTTGTTCTGATGCCTTGTTTTATCTAACTGGAGTTTGTTAGCCTTCTATCTGTCTTTATTCAGAGACCAATTACCCAAGGGGTAACTCTCACATTCACTGGAAAAGGAGAGAGTTCGTCTCCTTTAGAAGGCCCTGAAAGGGACAGTAAACAGTGGTGATGGTTGGCATGGAGGAACAAGCGGCCACCTGAACCACTGATTCAGTGTGCACATATGACTGGTGGCCCCTCCCCCAGCCTCTCCTGGATCTGTGTCCTCTATTTCATAATCTATTGCTCACTGTCACAACAAGGTCTTCTGTGACAGGCTCTCTAAATGGTTAAATCTGAGAGAGACTGTGCAATAAACATGCATAGCCTTTTCTGTCTCCTACCTATGGGTATGTAGTTCCTGGTTTCCTGTCTGGTTTATGAATATTTGTGCACACCTTTGTATTATATGTTGTGTCTACGTATGTGCTTGTATCTATATATCATGTACGTGGTACCAAAATTGGCTTATAAATACATGAGCACTTGTAAATTTAAAAAAGGAATGGATCCAAATTTTTTTTGTTTACATGACTTAAACCTTTAAGAAAAATGCCAGTCTAAATTGGTTAAATAGATAAGAAAAAGATGTCTTTAAAATGACTAACCCACATATTTTTCTAAGTGTAGCCAATCAAGACAGTGTTAGTTTCTATAAGATGTTTAGAATATAATGCCCATCATTTTTAGGATTTATCTTTGGGCAGGAAATAGATAGCTTAAAAATTAACTAGGTTTGTCTAACATCTTGATTTTCATGGGTACTCTAAAGTTAACAGTTAAAATGGGAAAATTAGATTTAACATAAATGGGATTAATCTTTATAAATGTATTTGTTAGAAGAGATATCTGATTAATTTGCAAAGTTAAAATATTAAAGCATCAAGTACTAAATATAAATTGAAGTACTCTTGGTTTCTTAAATTCCATATATATTTGGGACTATAAACACATTTAATTGGTGGTAAATGGAAAAAGAATTTAAGGTTGCTTTGTTTCTGGATTTTCACTAAAAGTGAGATTACTAAGAGTTAAAATTCTAACTAACCAGAGCTGGAGTTATAGCTCAGTGGTAGAGCGCTTGTCTCACACGTGTGAGGCACTGGGTTCAATCCTCAACACCACATAAAAATAAATAAATAAAGATTGAGCCGGGCGCGGTGGCGCACGCCTGTAATACCAACACTTTGGGAGGCTGAGGCAGGAGCAAGTTCAAAGCCAGCCTCAGCAATCGCGAGGCACTTAGCAACTCAATGAGACCCTGTCTCTAAATAAAATACAAAAAGGAGCTGGGGATGTGACCCAGTGGTCGAGTGCCCCTGAGTTCAAACCCCGGTACCACCACACACACACACACACACACACACACACACATACACACATAAATAAATAAATAAATAATTTTTAAAAAAAGATTAAAAAATCATAACTAACAGATATAATTCTATATGTAAAAATGCAAAGGTTTTAACCTGTGTTTGAATTGGAAGAACACTATAAAGAGCAAGGTAGGGGCTGGGATTGTGGCTCAGCGGCAGAGCGCTCGCCTCGCACGTGTGCGGCCCGGGTTCGATCCTCAGCACCACATAAACATAAATGCATTGAATTGTGTACAACTAAAGTAAATAAATAAATATTTAAAAAAAAAAATAAAATAAAAAAAAAGAGCAAGGTATTTCGTGTTATTAAAAATGAATAATTTATCTAAATTCAGAAATTTCATAAGGATTATTTCAAAATGTAAACTTAAAAAGAGACAGCAACTAGGAAAAGATTTAAGAAAGTTATTAGACATGGAAATATATTTTAGTAAGGAAAAATAAATGTTTCTGGATAAGAAAGTATTTTGTATGGTAAAGTAATATTTTTGTCCTAAAGTACAAAATGAAAAACTGAAACAGGACAAAACTAAAGAGGTAAACAAGTTGTAGAGTGTCTAAGAAATTTACAAAAGTCTTGTGGAAGGTAAATCTCAAAAATGTTTGTGTATATGACTAAATTGGCTATACTTAGCACGGTCAATTAAAGATATGTAAGGTTTTTTTCTAAGTTCAAATTTTAATGTTCTGATATAAAACCAATATGTTGAAACAACAAAGTTTTCTTCTTGTTTGTTTGTTTGGTACCAGTGAATGAACCACGGGGCACTTAACTACTGAGCCACATCCCCAGCACTTTTTTTTTTTTTTTTAATCTTTTTAGTTGTAGATGGGTACAATCCTGTATTTTATTTCTTTTTATGTGGTGCTGAGGATTGAACCCAGGGCTTCACATGTTCTAGGCAAGCACCCTACCACTGAGCTACAACCCCAGACCCCCAGCACTTTTTATTTTTTATAATGAGACAAGAGTCTTGCAAAGTTGCTTAGGACCTTGATAAGTTGTGAGGCTGGACTCAAACTTGTAATCCTCCTGCCTCAGCCAAACAACAAGATTTTCTTAGAACATTGATCTGCTCTTATTTATTAGAAAATTTCTTCTGCTATTAGATTTTATTACTTTGGGAAACTAAGTCTTAAAGGAATTAGGGTTCACACTTGTTTTTTTTTTAATATTTATTTATTTACTTTAGTTGTACACAATGCAATACATTTATGTTTACGTGGTGCTGAGGATCGAACCCGGGCCACGCACGTGCAAGGCGAGCGCTCTGCCGCTGAGCCACAACCCCAGCCCACACACTTGTTTTAAAGTATTTTAAAGGATTGAGCTATAACTGGTTAAATAAACAACTCTTATTCTAGATTATTATAATATAATTGACACCTAAATACATGTGACTCAAGATAGGTGTACATTGGAGAACTAAATGTTTGCCTGAGCTTTGTGTAAGTGTTACTTAAAAAGTTGTAAAATGAAAGCTATGTAGGTTTACAGGCAAGGTAACCAATAAGTGTTCTCTTTCATACATTGTATCTGACTTAAAGGGTCACACCACCTTTTAAAACCTGATTTACATCTCTTTGAGTATACAAATGTTTTACTATTATATAAATGAGTTGTATTTATTTTTTAATTTTAATTTTTTCTTTTTTATTTATAATAGTAGTGTGTATTACGATTCATAATGCACATATGTAACATCTTTTAAATGAGATGTATTTATAATCAGATAAGTCTATTTCTGATTCCTCACTGTCACACCAAGGACATCTGTGACAGGCTCTATTTTAATTTCTAAAGGGTAAAATCTGACAGAGACTATGTAATGAACATCTGTAGCGTTTTTATCTCCTACCTGTGGGGATCTAATGACATTTTTGTTTCCTGTCTGTTTTATGTGTATTGGTGCACACCTGTGTATTGCATGTTGTGTCTACATATGTGTTTGTATCTATATATCGTATACATGGCACCAAAATTAGCTTATAGATGAATGTAACACTATTTCCTAAATTTTAATAGATTAAAGCTGTCCTTTGTTTGGCCAGTGCTGCTAACCTATTTAGACCTGTGATATTAGTTACCCTACATTATGGATTCTACATTTTACTTTAAAAGTTAAGACTAAGTTAATATAAGGACCTTTGTGTAATTGTGGTGCTAATTATTACTGGCTTCTTTGTAATATTAGGTGTTTTCTTGTTTCACAAGTATACAAATCTTTTAAAATGTAAAGCTTAGGAGAGCACTTGTCTAGATGGTGTTCTCCAAACTGAATTTGTTGGTAACAAGAGTGTCTTTCACATTTACACAAAAACAACAAATTTAGTTGGGAATCTATTTATGTCATTTAATCTATTGTAACTGGATAAAGGTATTGTGCCGTCAATAAATGATATAAAAGTTTTATGTTACTCTTTATACTGGGTTGGAAATTTAAATGTATTTTTGGAAGATAATAATGAGAACCTGATTCATGTAAAGGTTGACAGTGCAGAATATGAAAACATTTTCCATTTTTTCCACAAAAAGCAAGTTAGGAGCTCTCTTAGCCTTTCTGTTTGATTCATGTTTCAGATGTGATGTTGTATTACATTAACTGATATTTCAATAGACACGTAAGAACTTTGTAGAATGATTGTTTTTTAAATATTTTATTTATTTGCTTTAGTTGCACACAATGCGTTTATTTGTATGTGGTGCTGAGGATCGAACCCGGGGTGAGCGCATGCTAGGCGAGCACTCTACCGCTGAGCCACAACCCCAGCCCTGTAGAATGATTTTTTAGTATTTATTTTTTAATAGTAGTTGGACACAATACCTTTATTTGATTTATTTATTTATTTTTTTGTGGTACCGGGGATTGAACTCAGGGGCACTAGTCCACTGGGTCACATCCCCAGCCCTTTTTTGTATTTTATTTAGAGACAGGGTCTCACTGAGTTGCTAAGTGCCTCGCCATTGCTGAGGCTGGCTTTGAACTCACGATCCTTCTGTCTCAGCCTCCCAGAGTGTTGGGATTACAGGCGTGCGCCACTGTATCCGGCTATTTGATTTATTTTATTTTTATGTGGTGCTGGGGATCGAACCCAGCGCCTCACACATGCTAGGTGAGCACTCTACTGCTGAGCCATAACCCCAGCCCGAATGGTATTTTTTTAATATTTATTTATTTGCTTTAGTTGCACACAATGCAATGTATTTATGTTTACGTGGTGCTGAGGATCGAACCCGGGCCGCGCACGCGCTAGGCGAGCGCTCTGCCGCTGAGCCACAACCCCAGCCCCGGAATGGTATTTTTAAAAGGGGCAAAGATCAGTTTTGGAAATAAAACATTTTACCCAAGAGTTGTCAAGAGGCCAGCCTCACCTGAGATAAGGCTCTGCCTCTCACCCAAAGGAAACTAAAATTAAGCTCATTTAAAATTATGTCCAAAATATATATTTTGTTGTAAAGATTATTGTGATCTCAAAATAAAAAGGGATATAATACAAAACTAAGCAAGGTTTGTGTAAGTTACAAAAGATATTTAAAGTTTGAAAAAGAGTTTTAAAAGAAAGTGAAACTTGATTGATTTGGTAAATTTATGGATTTTTGTAGGACTAAATAGATACCAAAGATAAATTTGGTGTTATAACAGAAATTGTTCTTCTTGGTTCAAAGCTATTATTCAAATGAAGTATGTTTTTGTTCTTGCTAATTTCACTTTATAACAGTTGCAGAAGCACTACTTTTTTAAAAAAAAACTTATCAATGGACGTTTATTTTATTTATTTATATGTGGTGTTAACAATTGAGCCCAGTGCCTCACACATGCCAGGCAAGCGCTCTACCACTGAGCTAAAACCCCAGATCTAGAAGTACTACTTCTAACAGAACAACCTGAGTTAAGCCAATAAGCCATCACCCCTAGGACAAATAGGATATAATGCTGACTTCCAGTACTAATGCTGACCCTAATTAAATGGAAAGGATAACTGTAAGATTATAGACATTAAAGTTAAAACACAGTACTACTACTTCAAGACTGGCAAAACTGGCCTGCTGGGTGTATAAAACCTAAACCAAAGGAGACCCAAACCAAGGAAGTGAAAAGGCTAATGAAAAAGCAGCCAATATTTTGATCTTTGCCCTCTAAGTCAGCCAAGACCCAGGGAATGACAGGGCACCTCTAAGGGTCCTGCAACTTTGGTCCTGATGGGGGGATCACGAGGATCCTAGAGAATAGGGAGCCAACCAGAACACATTCTGCAAAGAGGAGGGTCCTTGGAGAGGCACCTGTCCCTGACACCTCCAAGGGAAGCCACATATGGTCAGTAAGACCTCGACCCGTCCTGGCAGATGGTACAACTGTTAAGAAAAGGCTAAAGGAGGCAAGAGACTGCCGGGGTCCGAGTTATGAATAGAGCCAGGTTCTGAGTTGCTTCCCTTTATGGGCCCTAAAGGGAATTCCTCTTGCCTGCAAGAAGAATGCAACTCACCCGGCGGGGCGAGCTTAAGACAGAAATCGCTAGATGCCTTACCTCTGCCTGTTTGAACAGATAACACGCCACATCTAGGGAGTCTTGTATATAGCACGGGATGTCCGAAGAACTCGCTTTATTGAACAAGCATTGACATTAAATAGGCCTAGAACTAACCAATCAGCAAGCAAGGCGGTTCAGCCTCTCACGCTACGTCATAGCCACACCCCTTGGTTTAGCCCCGGTCCTTAAAGGTGTGGTAAGCAGTCAAATCTTTATCCTTTGGCAGACATAGTCCCAACAATTCCCCTTTTTTTGTTTATTTAAAAAATGGGTCTCTCCATTTATTTTTAAATGGGATGTCCCATCTTGTAGGGTGTCCAACTCATAGAGAGTGTGCCCGTCTAGGTCGACTTCTCCTCTTTGGGAAAAATCTTACCTGTTATTGGCTATCACTCTAGCACTTTAGGTGGACGTGTCTAGGGCCAGCAGGTGGCCAAGGGGAGCACACGGGACATGACAGTCACCTTTGGGAAGGCTTGACTGGATGGCATACCTCTGCATCTTGTTAAGGACCGTGGCCAAGCCTATAGGGCTATAGCTCAGCGTGACAGTAGACCACCCAGCTGTATCTGGCCAGTTCTATAGGGCTAAAGGTGCACACAAAGACAATGACAATTAGGGATTTCACCAAAAAGAGAAAGTCCACCCATTTAACAAGGATTTCACCAAAAGAGAAAGTCTACCCATTTAGCAAGGATTTCACCAAAAAGAGAAAGTCCATCTATTTAGTTCAGTTTAAAGGAAGCCTTTTGGCATAAAGTCCAGATGACTGTCACAGGAATGGGACTCTTCTCTTAGAGTCCAAAGGAAGCCGTCCAGCACAAAGTCTAAATAATTGTCCTAAGATATAACGCTCTTCTCTCAGAGTCCAAAGGAAGTCATCTAGCATAAAGTCCAGATAATTGTCACAGGAATGGCACAGTCCTTCTTCTCTCATCGCAGAGGGTTGAGATGTTGACAAAGAAGGAGTCCAGGATAGTGTCTTTGATGAATTTTGAAATGGATATGATGAGAAGGTTAATCACAGCACGACAGGAGCTTTGTCACGGTTTTTTCATTTCTGTGGAAAAAGAAAGGATCACTCCTCAAGAGCTTGTGCTCCTGGGTAGTCATTTTGGTCGGATTGGCAATATTTGAGATCTCTGGCAGGCACCCATATAGGGTTTTGCTCCCCCATTGGGAAGACACATCCAAAACCTCTGCCAGCACTTATTAATGGATCAGGACCTCTCCAGACTCCAGTTAATGGGTCTTTCCATCGGACCTCAACTTTTATATAAGGCGTTTGGTTAGACCAGTGTCTCTGAAATGCAGATAGAGGCTGCTGTTTGGAAAAATTTAAAA
Organism: Tamias sibiricus; assembly: GCA_025594165.1. Taxonomy (NCBI): domain Eukaryota; kingdom Metazoa; phylum Chordata; class Mammalia; order Rodentia; family Sciuridae; genus Tamias; species Tamias sibiricus. The sequence goes on along the minus strand of CM046663.1, from coordinate 118,470,405 downwards.
TATTTAAAGCAAGCATAGCTGTTTTCAACTGGTCATGAGGGTTGCTTCCCCCATTTTGTTTTATTAATTGGTCCTTTAAGGTTTTATTATGTCTTTCTATTATGGCTTGTCCTTTTGGGTTATATGGAATCCCTGTGGTATGCTTAATATGCCAAGTTTGGAAGAATTTTTGTAATGATTTGCTTACAAAACAGGGTCCATTATCAGTTTTAACTTGTTTTGGCAATCCAAGAATAGCAAAGCATTGTAAAAAGTGACTTTCAGCATGTTTAGCCCTTTCTCCAGAATGTGCCGTGGCCCAACAAGCATGTGAATAAGTATCTATGGACATAAATATATATTTTAATTTTCCAAATGGCACATAATGGGTTACATCAGTTTGCCAGATAGTGTTGGGCCTTAGGCCTCTGGGATTTACCCCAGGGGACTGGAGAGGTGGGACCTGTAAGAAGGGCAAACAAGATTCACATGTCCTTATAATCTTTTTTAAATCTTTTATAGGAACTAAAGGAAATTTATTATGTAGACCTCTCCAATTTAAATGAGTAAGGTTGTGAAGACCTTGAGCTAACTGAAGGTCTTGTTGATATGGAACTGTAACTGTTAATACACCTGTGGTGGCCAACCGGTCAGCGGCCTGATTTCCCTCAGATAGGGGCCCAGATACGCCTTGATGTCCCCTAAGATGTTGGAGGAACATAGGTTCATTACGCCCTTTTAACAGGGATCGAACCTGGATCATTAGAGGGGTGATAGGATTATTATCTATCTTTATATATGAGGCATTTAAAGTAGGTAATAGGTTAATTACATATAAACTATCTGAGAAAAGATTCATAGGCTCTTGGACATGGGTCAAGGCTAATGCAACAGCATATAATTCTTTAAATTGAGCAGAACCAGTAACTGCTTCAAAGTATTGTGTCCTTTGGCCTGAGGATGGGTGAAATATTACAACTGCTGACCCTTCTTTTCCTCCATCTGTGAAGACATTTACTGCCTTGGGGAGTGGCTTGCTAGAAAACAAGATGGGGGGAGTCCACTCCAGTTTGGGGAAAGAAGAAGTCCATTTGCTTGACCCGTAATGACAGTCAACTTTTCCTAGAAATCCTTCTAATGCATAGGAGACTCTAGGGTTGTTTCTCTGTATCCATTCAAAATCTGACAAACGGTAAGGAATTGTTAAAATATCTGGGTCTTTTCCATAATGCCTCAATGATGTATCTCTTCCTTTTATTACAAGATCTGCTAATTGATCTAATTGGGAATAAACTCGAGGTGCTCCTCCCACAGAGGAATGTATCCATTCTAATGGATTTCCCATCTGGGTGAGCACAGCTGTCAGGAGTTTAGCACCTGAGAAAATCCATAAATATAGAGGTTGCTTTGGTTGGTATCGAGCCAATTGGGCTGAATTGAGGGCATCTTGGACTTTTTGTAATATTGACAGATGACTCTCTTCTAGTAAAATCACATCAGAGGGGGATTTTCCCCGTAGCAACTCAAAGAGAGGTAATAAATCCTCAGTAGAGGTATGAAGCCAAGGTCTTAACCAGTTTAGCTCTCCTAATAGCTTTTGTAACTCTGTCAAGGAATAAGATTTTTGAATGAGAAGTTGGGGTTTGAGAGGACAAACAGAGTCTAGGCTAATTTTTGTCCCCAATATTTTAAAGGGAGGAATAGTTTGTATTTTATCATTGGATATGTGTAATCCTCCTTTTTCTAAGAGCTCTCGGAGGGTTAAGTAAGCAGAGTTTAGTTGTTGGACATCAGCAGCACCCAGGATGATGTCATCCATATAGACATATAAGGTAAGCTGTGATTTTTTCATTAATGGTGACAGAAGACATGAAACATAATATTGACAAAAAGCTGGGCTATTAGCCATACCTTGAGGGAGAACTATCCATTCATATCTTTCATCTGGCTTATGACAATTGGTTGATGGGACAGAGAATGCAAATTTTTCATAATCATCTGGATGAAGAGGTATTGAAAAATAACAATCTTTAATATCAATAACAATTAAGGTTAAATCTCTTGAGATAGAAGGGATCCAGGGAAGGCCACGCAAAGGTGTGCCAACAAGGAACATCCTATCATTAATTTTTCGGAGGTCTTGTAACATCCTCCATTTCCCTGTGGCCTTCTGTATAACAAAAACAGGACTGTTCCATGGGCTAAGAGAAGGTCTAATGTGTCCTAGGGCTAACTGTTCTTGGACAATTGCCCTCAAATGGTTTAGTTTGTTAGTAGGAAGGGGCCACTGCTCGACCCAGATTGGGGGGCCATCTCGCCATTGAATGGCAGGAACTTGGGGAGCAGTGGCCCTTAGGATTGGGGGTGAAACCCTATTTGATGATTGGAAGTTTTTCTCTCCATATCATTTTTTAGGCTCTCTATGGGTTGTAGTAATGTAAGCCTCAGCTTCTCCTAGGATGTCTTGACCTAATAAATTAGAAGTTAATCCAAGGGCCACAAGGGGGCGAACTTCCCTTGGTTTCCATCTACATCTCTCCATTTAAGCCAATTTCTGGTCTCTTCTGAATGAGTGTTTCCACCTACTCCAAGTAACTGAGGCCCTGGGATTAGTTCCCATTGGGGTGGAATCTCTTCTTTCCTTAGTATAGTACGATCTGCCCCAGTATCAATTAGGCAACGAAATTTCCTTTCTGATATATAAATATCCATCTTTGGTCTAATCCCTGGAACAATAGGAACTGTCCAATGGACCTGAGGGGGACTGGGAGCAGGGGAACCTCCTTGATGTAACGGGGCTGGAGGCTGCCCCCTTAGGAGTTTAAAGGTTTCCCCTGAACATCAAATTTAGACCTGCAATCTTTTTTCCAATGATATCCTCTTTTACATCTAGGACAGAGTGTTCTAGGGGCAGCTGGACTTTGAGTCTGGCCAGGGGAGCATTCTGGAGGCCTACCATGGCCATTAGGACAGTCTCTTTTAAAATGGCCTTGCCGTCCACACTTAAAACAGGTTCCTTTTCCATTTAAAACTGTTGCTAATACCTCAGTGTGGGCATTGAGAGCAGTGCTCAATATCTGAGATTGGTGAGTTGTTGAACCCACATCTTTGGAGGCAATAATCCATCTTCCCATAGATCTATCTTTTAACCCAGCACAGGCCAGTTTGTGATCTGCGGTCATTCCTTCCCACACTAACATTTTTGCGAATTGATCCCTCATCGTACCAGGTGGAAATTTCCTTTGAAGGCTTTTTTCCACTCTCTCAATAAATGTGGCTAAATCCTCATTAGTTTTTTGAGTGATTCCAGCTATAGGAAGCTCTGTGGGGCCTTCCTCTAGCTTTTTCCATGCTGCCAGCCCTAGAGCTCGCACCTGTTCTCTGTATGGAGCTGGTAATTCTGCTTGTTGAATTCCTGTGGCATACTGATCACTAGTTCCTGACAGCATCCCAAAGGTTATTGGTATGGGAGGATTTGATGTTTGATTCCTCTCAGCCTGCGTATGGCATTCATCAGAAAAATATGCACACCATTTAAGGAATAACGGTCCTGGGAGCACAGCTTTTGTTAGATCCTTCCAATCTCTTGTGGTGCAGGCACGATGAGCAAGATTTTGTAATATACATTCTGCCCATGGTGAGTTTACACCATCCTCTGCTACAGCCTTTTTTAATTCTTTTAATTCTTGAGTCTCCCAGGGATACCAAATGTTTGGCCTGTCTTCCCTCGGATTTAAATTAACTGGAAATGCCATTACAGGTGAAAGCCCACTAGAGGGCGCTGGCGCCTCTTGGTATGGTAATGGCGCCAAAGGCTTACTAAGAGCTAATTCAGAAAATGGCGGATCACTTTCAGAAAGTTTCGAGCCACGTGGTTGGAGGTCTTTGTTCTCGGGGACCTTGTTAGAACTCTCTAAAGGAGGGGCTGTAGTTTCTAATTCCCTGGAGTGAGATTTCTTTAAATTTGCGGACCGGGAAAAGTTAGGTGTTTGTTTTTCTTGTAAAAGCGAGTACGCTTTTAGGGCGGATAAAGCTGGATAAACTCCCGGAGGCGGGGATTCCCCGTACTCAATTTCTCGGTCCCTTAAAATTTGTGTTATTTCGTCCCAAATCTCCCAAGAATTAAAATCAGACTTTTGGAGCCAGGGAGCCGCCCGTTTTAATGAACTCCAGATTATTTCCGATTGACCGTCTGATATTTGGAGACCTTGCTTTCTCAATAAACTGCGCCACGCCTCAAGGGCTGGGTCTCGTGATTTCCTGAATGCTAAGATTTGTCCCATAATAAAAGGGGATTTCTGCAGCGAAAGAGACGCTGTGTCTCTAACCTTATTAAGCTCACCGATAATTTTTTCCTTGTTCCCGCCCCACGTTTGGGCGCCAACCTGCCGGGGTCCGAGTTATGAATAGAGCCAGGTTCTGAGTTGCTTCCCTTTATGGGCCCTAAAGGGAATTCCTCTTGCCTGCAAGAAGAATGCAACTCACCCGGCGGGGCGAGCTTAAGACAGAAATCGCTAGATGCCTTACCTCTGCCTGTTTGAACAGATAACACGCCACATCTAGGGAGTCTTGTATATAGCACGGGATGTCCGAAGAACTCGCTTTATTGAACAAGCATTGACATTAAATAGGCCTAGAACTAACCAATCAGCAAGCAAGGCGGTTCAGCCTCTCACGCTACGTCATAGCCACACCCCTTGGTTTAGCCCCGGTCCTTAAAGGTGTGGTAAGCAGTCAAATCTTTATCCTTTGGCAGACATAGTCCCAACAAGAGACTTCTCACAAGTTCCCAAGAGTGACCCCTGAGGAATCTCAGGTGACCTAAACAGTAGATAGGAACAAGTTTCTTTTGTTATTGTTACCAGACTAGATGTTCTAACCACTGAGCCACATCCCCAGCTATTTTTACTTTTTATTTTGAGACAGGGCCTCGCTAAGTTGCTTAGGACCTTGCTAAGTTGCTGAGATGGTCTTGAACTTGCAATCCTCATGCCTCAGACTCCCAAATTGCTGGGATTACAGGTGTGCACCACTGCACCTGGCAGAACATGGTCTATTTTTGGCCAACTTGATCTTAAATACTTGGCAGTAGAGTATAACCAAAACACAGCTATACACGGACATTGATAGTGTTCTTTTAATATAACTCAAGGTGAACACTTGTGTCAGCTCTCCCAAAAGTAAGTAAAGTTGGAGGCTATAAAGTAAGGGTTCTTATGTGGGAGTACTTGATAATAATTGTCACAAAAGACTCTGCCAGAGTCACAAGCTTGTCCTGAATCAATTTGAGCCTGATCTCATATACCTACAAACCTTTCTAACCTCCTACATAGGTGGTACATAATTTGATCTGTGTTACTGTTTTTCACTGGTATGATTATCTAGCCCCAATATTTATCCCTCATCCTGTTCTAAAAAATGTAATGTTCCATGTGGAAGCCCTAAACTAACTTTACCAAGACCATTCTAAATGATACAGCTAAAGGGAAGCCCTCTCTATATAAACACAGAAGTAGTCAGGCATGGTGGCAGACACCTGAAATCCCAGTGGCTCCGGAGGCTGAGACAGGAGGACTGCAAATTTGAGGCCAATTGCAGTAACATAGTGAGGCCCTAAGCAACCGAGCAAGACCCTGTCTCAAAATTTTAAAACAAGGAGTGGGGGGCTGGGATGTAGCTTAGTGATAAAGGACCCCTGGTTTCCTTAGGAAACTACCTGTTATCTATAGGAGAAAAGTAGGCTGAAATAATGACAATAGAGGAACACACATTACCCTTAAGGGGAAACTTGTTTTTCACTGATTTTGTGACATTCACACAGACCAGATACTAGAACTCAGGGAGATAAGGACAATTCCCCTAGACATAAAATCTGTAAGAACAGGTTCCAATTATAATCAGCCAGGGTGGACCAAAGTGACCTAGAGTTGTCACAACAGTGGGGACCACTGGGTTTCCTACAACTACTACTACTATAAAAAAGTAAAAAATAAACACAGAGGTAATGCTAATTTACAGAAATCGGATGGCATCAGATACCTTAATCACAGCTTAAGGGGATACCTGTGCCATTCTAAAATCTAAATGTTGTGTCTCTATTTCTAACAACTCTGCTAATATTTCTAAAGCCTTAGCTAGTCTCCACGCACAAATTGAAGCCACATTGGACACCACCTTCAGCTTGAGTGAGGTACTTTCTCCATGGTTTTCAGAGAACAGCTGGCAACACTGATGGCCTTTGTGCCAAATGTTTGCAGAAAATCATGTTTTGCTGTTTTGTCTCTTGTCACCTTACATGATCCCTATATATGCCTCATCCAGTCACCAGCCAACTGCCACCCTGGGCCTCTGGACCGCTCTGATGCTGAATACCTTCACCTGACAGAGAATGAGGACTTCTGGTCACTGTCCTCCACTTCACCATCTCTCAGCAGAAAGCAGCCAGGTGCCAACACCCAAATGCCCTGAAAGAATCTAGGAACCCCAAGTCCTTGAGGGGGAATGATAGGGAACAGAGAGACGTGAGTGGTGGAACATGAGGTCGAGGGAATAATTCTTTACACTGGGCCCACTGTGCTGACCCCAACACACTTTCACCTTTGAAAAGCAATTAACCTGCAGCCCTGCATGGCGTAATTTCACAGGATCCGTCACATTCCTCAGGACACCACCTAACCCAAGTAGCTTGTTTTTCACTGGTTTTGTGACACTTACACAGACCAGATGCCAGAACTCAGGGAGATAAGGATAATTCCTCTTAATCACAAAATCTGTAAGAACAGGTTCCAATTAGAACCGGTCAGCATTGGCCAAAGTGACCTAGAGTGGACATGCACAGTGGGGACTTGAGAGCCTGATGTCATCCTGCTGTCAGTCAAAAGTCAAAAGGTGAACCTGGGCAGGACTCTCTGGAAACTTCCCTGGAATCCCCCCACAAATAAAACTGGAGAACGGGAGAGGGGCTGCCCTTTCCTCTCTGAGAGCGCCCACTCTCTCCCTTGAAAGTGTCCCCTTCCCCCCTTTCCCATCCCTTCTAATAAACTCACGCCTGTTAGTTACTCTGAGCCACGTGTCTGAAATTTTCCGACCTGATTGCAAAAATCAGGATCTGAAAGGGGGCCTTCGCACTGCCTCGATTTCCCGAAAGGCCCCAGCCCTATGACACTGCCTGCTTTTTCTCAGGAGGGAGCTGCTTGCCCCACTGGGAAGGACTGCCTACTGAGGCTCCCAGCTTCATGCCTTCCCAGGAATTGTCCTCAGCCAGTGGGAGTCTTCACCCACGCTTGTGCCCCTCTGCTGGGCAGCACTATCTTGAGGTAGAAAGGCCCATTCTCCTTCTTGCTGAAGGGAGTGGCATTTCAGTTCAAGACTCCATCAAAAGAATTTAAGGCTAGGCACAGTGGTGCAGGCCCCTAAGCCCAGAGACTGAAGAGGCTGAGGCACGAACTTAGCCAAGTTCAAGGTCAGCCTGGGCAACTTAGTGAGACCCCGACCCCATTGCATTTAGAAGTCAAGTTCGCAGGAAAAGTTTTATGCAAAGCCAGCTTTGAGAAAGGAAGAACTTTTTGTCTTAAATTTCTAACTTCAGGTGCTCAACTTGGGGGTGAGGAAAGCTTTTATAAAAGAAGCCAAGTGGGGCCTAAAGCAGGAACTACACATGTGCAGATTTGGTTAGCTAGAGAACCTGGGTCTCAGCTTCCTATGCATCTGTCCTCAGCACGAGGAAGTTTTCATTTTCACTATGAGGAAGTTTAGAATTTGGAGCTTTCAAAGGGCACCGTTTCAAATCCTGCAGAAAAACAAGTTATCAGGAAGTTGCTTTTAATTTCAGAAGGCATAATTTCTTAATTCCTGTTTCCTCCTGGCTGTGGTAAAGGACTGTCCCGCCTGGCGGCGAGGGCCAAGGCCTCTGTTGCAACTTCACTGAGTTCACCTTCCCCCTCCGCCTAGCTGCTGCTTCTCCAGTGCGCTCCGGAGAGTGTGCCCCAGTGAACCCGTCTCCACTGCACAGCATCTCCCCAGGCAACCCCATCTAGAGAGATGGCAGGTGCGTGCCACACCAGAGCCCGTTTTGAAGGGTTGGTAACAGTAGCTGGAGTCCTGGGCTGACAAGGCTTCAGAAGTCTGCTGTGGCTGAGGAAGTGGGCAGCGTGGGCTTGTGTGGCACCCGTTCCCTGTCCCTGCAGTGTCACTGATACCAAGCAAGCTGGGGGGAGTCATGGGAAGGAGGAGCAGGCCCACAGTGTCAGAGGCTAAGGGGAACAAGGTGCTGGTGGGCTTTCTGAGGAGGAGTCCTCTATCTACAGTCGACGCTCCCAGTCCATGGGTTCTACGTCCATCCATGGATCTGGTCAACCATGGATGGAAAAATATACTCCAGAAAGTTCTAAAAAACAAAACTTGAATTTGCTATGTGTTCAGAGTACTGCACATAGATGAAGTGATGTGTAGACACCGTGTGGGGGATTTTAAGTCATCGAGAGATGATGTGAAGGATACAGAAGGACGGGCAAGTGATATGAAATCCTACACCATTTATACAGGAGACTTAAGCATTGGCAGACTTTGGTATCCACAGGGTTCCTGAAACCAATTCCCTACAGATACTGAGGGATGACTGTACTTTCCAAAAGTCATTTGGGGGGCCAGGGGTGTGGCTCAGTGGTAAAGCACTGGCCTGGCATGTGTGAGGGCGTGAGGGCTCTGGGTTGGATATCCAGCACTGCAAAACAAAAGCCATTGGGGCCAGGCTTCGTGGCACACACCCATATTCCAGTGACTTGGGAGGTGGAGGCAGGAGGATCGACAGTTCTAGGCCAGCCTGGGCAATTTAGGGAGACCCTGTCTCTAAATAAATGAAGGGGGGGAAAAAGGGTGAGAGTTAGCTCAGTGGTAGAGCAACCCTGGGTTTAGTTCTTACTACTGAAAAAAAAAAAAAAAAAAAAAACCCCGCACAGAAGATCAGCGTGGTCCTAGAGGTCACAGGAGATGACCAGCAAGGGCACATGAGGGCCTAGCATTTAAACTCACTAAGAGGAGAGAAGAACACAATGCCTCACCACGTAGTACCTTCCTCCTTAGAGTCGGAGGGAAGAGGCAGAACAGGAACCACACAGGAGTAAGTAATGATGCCCAGGGCCGAGAGCATTGCCGAGGAGCTGTGGGTGTCACAGAAAACTCAAGATGCTCAAACTTAAATCAGATGTGAGTAGGCACACGGTCAGAGCTGGTATGATCGTCAGGGATCCAAGCACGCATTTGGCTGGTTTTTTTCCCCCTTTCTCCTACGGTACTAGAGATCGAACACAGGGCTTCATGCGTGCTAGGCAAATGCTTTACCACTGAACTACACCCCTGGCCCTTTCCCCAAATTTTATTTTGAGACAGGATCTCAGTACATTGTTTGGGGGCTGGTAGATTTTCCTGCCTATCTCACAAACAGCTGGAATTATAGGCATGCATCACCATGCCTAGCATTTCTTGAGACCATGTCTCTTTATGTTGCCCAGGCTGGCCTGGAATTCCTGGGATCAAGTCATCCTCCTTGCCTCAGTCTCCTGAGTCTCTGGGACATCTTCTATCTTATTGCCATCCTCAACAAGGCTTCTCCCTCCTGGTATAAGATGGATGCTTGAGCTCCTGCCATTATATCTGCAATCCAGGCAGCATGAAGAAGAAATGGGGTTATAGCCAGGGCTGATATTTAAATTTAGCTGGTGCACATCAGCAGAGCTTTACCACTAGTTTGATTATGAAATTCTTCTGGGCTGGGGATATAGCTCAGAGTAGGGTGCACAGCATGCACAAGGCCCTGGGTTTGATCCCCAGCATTGCAAAAAATAAAAAAATAAAAATTATTCTAAGTTAGATGGTGACTAGCTTAGCTGCAGGCCCCGATACCCTCCCCAGCCTCCCTGCTCTCCCTACCTTCCCCACTCATCCCCAGGAACCATTCTCTCCCCCAAGACAGCAACCTAGCTACTTGAAGCCTTCCAGGACATTCCCCTACACTATGGCCTGTGTCCTGTCAGTACTGGTTGTTAAATATTTGAATGTTTGTGTTAGATATATCCCTTCTTTTTAAGAATAGTACCTCTAAGTCACAAAGTGGACATTTATTCTTCTATGTCATGGACCAGAATGAAGTCCTGTGGCTTGGAGGGAGGTTGGGAAATGTCGTCTCTATTCTAGGTGGTCCTGTGCCCAGCACAGTTGACTTCCCAGCAGCCCAGGGGAAGCGGGGTGACAGGAGGAGGAATCAGAGGCTGGGGACTGGATTGACCTGGGGAGACTGCCTTGAGTAACACCCGAGGGTCCTCAGACTTTAAAAAAGGAAAATGCAGGAACAAGAGGCTAAGGCTGGCTTTTTTGAACCCAGGGGAACTTTACCACTGAGCCATGTCCCAGCCCTTCCTATTTTTTATTTTTAGACAGGGCCTTACTTAGGGCCTCGATAAGTTACTTAGGGCCTTGCTAAGTTGCTGAACTTTCGAACTTTCGATCCTCCTGCCTCAACCTTTGGAGTTGATGGGCTTACGGGCTCATCTTGATCAGGCAGGTCTTGATGAGGGGTGTAGGGATGCTGGAGGGAGACAGCCTCTCTTTGTTTGAGACACATGAGGGCTGGGGTTGGACTTCCAGGTCATGAGAAGGCTCCCGGTGACTGTTTGGGAGCCTGAGTGGAGCTGTGGGGCCCGGCACGCACCACTGTGGCCTGTGCTGCCTTGGCCCAGATCCTTCAGGTGTAGAAGGAGTAGCAGGTGAGAGTCCTCCGCGCCTTGGGGGAATTACGCAAAGGCTCTGGCAGGTACAGGTCAGGCACTAACCTTGGGGCCTCATGCGGAACTGGGACCCAGAACTGAAAAGTCATCAGGAAACCTGCCTGCTGGCATGGCTCACATTTCTGAGGAAAAATATCTTTTCAGTTCCTTGAAACCTTGAGCTCACAGTAGGGTGGAGGTGGAGGGGATTTTCTTTTCTAGTTTCCATTTTCTTATATCATGTATAATTTTTGTTTCTAGCAATCATAAAGTAACGTGGACATTTGAAGGAGGGAAACAGTGCAAGATGAGTTAGCACAAGTCAGTAGACTCGCCGCCCTCCACTCCCAGTTCCTCTCCTCACTCAAAACGCCCGACTTCACAGAGGCCGGGGCAGGAGTGGGCGCCTGCCCCAGTGCAGCCCCTCTTTGCGGTGCTGCAGGACAGGGGGGACCCTGATTCTCCCTGTCACCTCTGCTCTCCCCCCTGGGAAGTCTGGCAGAGCTGGACTGGAAGATGGGACTTTGGGCTCCTGCTCTGCCCGTATTGCTTGGAACCCACTTGCTTTTGGGGTGCGATGCCCACCCGCCCTACCACTTCTGCCTCCTACTTCAAAGCTGTTCAGCAACGCTGTTTGATCCGCCGGGTTCCCTTAGTCACCCGCCATTGGTCAGCATCTGGGATCCTTCCAGTTTCCATCCGCTGTAATAAAGGACCTTCTGTGAACACTTTGGATAAAATACTTCCCGAGGGTACATGGCTGGGAATAGTATTACAGGCTAAAGGGTCTGAACAGCTCCACAGCTCTAGTTGCCCATGCACAGATGTAAGAGGGTATTTTAAGAGGATTTTATTGACTTGGTAAAAAAATTGTGATAATCTACTTACGATTTTTTTTTTCTTTTGGTACCAAGGATTGAACCCAGGGGTGCTTAATCACTGAGCCACATCCCCAGCCTTTTTAAAATATTTTATTTAGAGACAGGGTCTCACTAAGTTGCTTTAGGGCCTCTCTAAATTGCTGAGATTGGCCTCAAACTTGCATTCCTCCTGCCTCAGCCTCCTGAGCTGCTGGGATTACAAGCATGCACCACTGTGCCTGGGTTCACTTACAATTTTTTATATTTTTTATTAAAATTTTGTCCTCACAGGGTTCAGAAAGGTGAAGGAACATTATTGTTACAGGTGGGCAAATGAAGGGCAGCAAAAGTTCATCTCAAACACCCTCAAACACATTCCTCTAGTTACAAAAGAAGGCTGTTAGAAAAAGAGGCCTAGGGCTGGGCCCCATGGTGCACACCTGTAACCCCAGTGACTCAGGAGGCTGAGGCAGGAGGATCACAAGTTTGATGCCAGCCTTAGCAACACAGCAAGACCCTATCTCAAAATGAAAAATAAAGGACTGGGGATGTAGCTTAGTGGTAAAGCACCCTGGGTTCAATCTCTTGTAGCAGAAAAAGAAAAAGACTTAGGCTGTGGATGTAGGTCAGTGGTAGAACACTTGTCTAGCACGTGCAAGGCCCTGGGTTAGATCCCCCGGACCCCTGCCCCCAACACAAAAATATAAGAGAGAGAAGGAGAAGAAAGAGGAGGTGGGGGAGGAGGGGAGAAAGCCTGGTTGGTTCAGGCTCTGTCATCTCTGCATCTCCACTTAAGTGATAGGGTTGCATCTGAAGGTCCCTAAGCCTCCTTTTGGCTTGGGGTCTTGCAGCTCTAGCAGCAAGGAGCTGAGGGAGGGGGATTTGTCCTTGAGCCCCACCTCTTTTGCCTTTAACCAGCTGTCGGAGAGCGCTGCCTCACAACTGAACAGGGCCTTGGGAAGCCCAAAGCGGGGCAGTCCAGAAGCCTCCACCTGGCCACTGAGGCATCCGGTTGAGAACAAAACTTGTCCCAGTTCTACCCAGCTGCTGCCTATGGCTCCCTGAGTACACACTTCCCTACCCAGCTCTCCAGGGGAAGTGGCAGCTGCAGGTGCAGGTGGGATGGAGTGGCGGGTGGGGTGGTGGCAGAGGAGGAGAAGGGACAGCTCAGTGGCCTGTTCCTCAGAGGGGACACAGGTTGCAGGATGTGGGAGGAACACAGGGCTCCCCCTCCTGGGTAGAAGATGAGATTCTGTCCCAATCTGCTGTGTGACCTGCTGTCTCTCCAGGCCTCAGCTTCCCCACTGGGACAATCCCGGAATGGGACTGAATGATCTCTAAGGGCCTGCCTGAATGGGCTGAGATTGCCCTCATTCTTCTCTTGGGGTTGGCACATACTGGTTTCTGGGGCCAGGAGTGTCATTCCTCTGCTCAGAGCTGGACAGGGTCGGGGATAACCCAGACTTCCCCGTCTTATTCAGGAATAAGGTAAGGCCCAGAGCCAGGTGAGGTGGGGCTGCTTCCTCCTCCAGCAAGGCTGATTTTTAGCTGGGTTCTCAAATTCTGGCTTTGTTTCTAGTTCTCTTCTCCAGTGGCTGCATTACTTCCTGTTCTCCCTCATCTTACTCCTGAGTCCCTTTCCTCCACTCGCCCCGTCTCAACAGACAAACCAGGGTGGAACCAACCTTGGGAAAGACTCCATTTAACAGTGAAGAGCCTATCTGTGGGTCATGGGGAGACCCAAAGTCTCACCAGAGTGATTGTGTATATAAAATGTTAAGAGGGAGGGGCTGGGGTTGTGGCTCAGAGGCTAGATGCGTGAAGCACTGGGTTCGATCCTCAGCACCACATAAAAATAAAATAAAGATACTCTGTCCACCTATAACTGAAAAAATAAATACTTAAAAAAAAAAAAAAAAAGAGAAATGTTAAGAGGGAAAAGCACGGCACAGGAGACCCCAGTCAAGCAAGAACTACACACCCAAATCAGGAGAAAGTTTGGGTGGAGCAGTGACTTTGAATCCTGACTTGGATAAGTCAATGATCTTTTTGATATTCTGTGAAAATAAAATTATGACAAAACAACAATGAAAGAGCTTTTCAAATGGAGTGGTGGGGGCGTAAGGGGAAGAGGCCTTACTGACAGATTCCAAAATTACACTGTGCCCAGAGATGCCAGATACATATCAGGAGGTTATCAGAATCCTGTGTCATATACATTCTTATCTTTAGCTTCTATCAGTCATGCACTCCTATCATACAGCACCTGCTTTTTCTCCATTTCAATAGAAGTTCCCCTTTCCTGGTAGGACCCACTTTCCTGGTAGGACCCACTTTCCTGGTGAAAAATGAGCCCCCAAACAAAGAAAGGGCCTAGGCTTATATAGGTTATCCTGAGAGGTGGTCTAGTGAGCCTATCAGTTTTCTGGGGCACCCAGGAATTTGGGGTACCCAGGAATTTGGGGTTTGTTCTATCAATCAGCGAAGGGGTCAGGTCAGTTTGAGGGCTTAGGAATCTGAGCTCTTGGGGCAGGGGTCTGTGCTGGCATCTGGAGAGGAAGGTCAGTGCCCCTCAGAGACCATCACCTTAGTGTGATGAGATACCTCCTTCCTGCCTAAAATTAGCACCAGGAAAACACTTGTCTTGGAAGATGAAAGCTGTCAGTGCATGACTTTCTTTTTTACTCCCCTTTTAAAGGCACATTATTTTGGGGGACTTTTCATTTCCCATACCTATTACCTGGAAATAAATTTTTATCACTTTTTACTGCTTGCCCACTTATGCTCCCACTTACGCTCCCACTTTCCCGCCTCCTTTGGAACACTGATTCAGACATATCTGAACCTGTGTCCCCCAAACTACAATCCCTAAAATCCCAAAGAAAACCCTCGTTCCTTCTACAGTTTCTCAATTTGGATTGATTGACAGAGACAGTGCGTGGGTAACGGGTGAGTCTGACTCCCGGAAATTTAACTGTTATGAACTTGGATAAGGGTTGGGGTTGTGGCTCAGTGGCAGGGCCCTGGCCTAGCTCGCCTAGCACGTGCGCGCGTGCGCGTGCGCATAGCCGAGGTTCCAGCCTCAACACCACGTAAAAATAAAGGCATTGTGTACAACTAAAACAAATAAACATTAAAAAATAAAAGAACTTAGATAAGTAGTTAATCTGTTTGCTATTGGTTCTCAGCTGTAAAATGAGACCAACAACAGTAAATAGTACGCCACTGAAAAAACTTGGGCAGAGAGGCAGCGTCCTGGGTCCAAAAAGTTGCGGCTCCATTGGCAAGCTGGAAAAAGCAAAGGCTAGAGAACACACCACTAAACTGGGTTAAATGTGCGCTGTAGAGTTTTCTGTACATAAAAGTAGTAAGGTTGTGCGTGTAGGGGACGTGTTTGTACCTCTGTGGTGGAGCGCTGGCCCATCATGCGAGAGCCCCTGGCTTTGCTTATTGGAAAGGGGATGGGGGTGGGGGTGTGCCATATATAGTATATATCAACCAGCTTTGACTTAATCAATCATCCGGGCTTTTCTTTTACAACCGTCCGTTTACCTTCCTCCACCACCTGGGGCCCCGGCCCCTCCGCCCTCCCCCTCCACCCATTCCTTCCCCTTTCTTCCTTTCCCTTCCCTTCCCGCAGACGCCCTGCGGCGCGCTGAGTCAGGCCGCGCCTGGCCAGGGCGGGGCTTGCGCCTGCGCACTGCGCGGCGTCGGGGTGGGGAGCCGGTTTATATTCGCGCGGTCAGCTGACGCTCTGCATTGCAGTCTGCGGAGTCAAGCGGCGCCATGTACGCCGTCCTGTTCCTGGCCAGCCTCCTGGGCACTGGTAAGCTTGGAGCCTCAGGCTGGGGAGAGGGTCCCCCGCAATGCCCACTTTCCCGGGAGCGGACCGCCGGGCTCGCTGCTCTGCTCCCTGGGTCCGGGCTGGCGAGGGACGCGCACTGCGCAGGCGCCTGCCTGGGCCGGTACCTGCTGGGGCAGCTCCCGAGGCTGCGAAGGATCCTGGGTGGGGGCGAGGGGGCGAGGGGGCGAGGCGGGTGGGGCGGGGAAAGCAGCGTCTCCCTCGGGGCTCCTGTGGGTGCCTGCGCAGCTGAGGCCGCTGCAGGCCTCTCCCTAGGCTGCGCTTCCTCCTGGGGTGGGTCTTACAGGGTGACCCCTACCGCAGCAGTGTTGTGCCTGGGCTAGGCGCGCTGATCGACATGGACTCGAGCCCTATTCTGCAGGACGCCACATTGCCCTTGGCCTTGCCTCAGTTTGTGTGGGCATTGCAATTACAGGAAGCACATTGTCATTCACGTTGATGTTTATCTTTGCGTCTGCATTTACCCTGGGTTCCACATCTTGAAGGCTGTAGGGGGTTTTGCGGCCTCGATTGTTTTGCGATGGAGTCCTTATTTTACCAGCTTTAAAATGTCTTCCGCGGCATTGACCAGTTTTAGCAGTGGCCTTTGTTTTGGGGAAGATGTTAGTATGTGAGAATTTGTTCACAGAGACTGTTGTACCTGTCTGTTGTCCCACAGTAGTATTCAAGATTGTTAAATCACTGCAGGTTATGAAGGCAGCCCCTGGGAATCAGCTGCACTGTTTTCTGGTATTAGGAGGGACCCTTCTGCCCACTCTTTATCACTATGACTCTTATTTTTGTTCCCAAACTCTTGCCTTCACCTCTTAACCTAATTTAAATCATCATGTTAAAGAGAAATGCTTGAGGTAAGAACTATGAAATCTATAGTTTATTGGGCGTGGTGGCCAACCTAGAATCCCAGCTACCCCAGAGGTAGAGGCAGGGGGATAGCAAGTTCAAGGCCAGCCTGGGCAATTTATTTTAATTTTATTTTTTGGTACAGGGGATTGAACCCAGGGGCGCTTAACCATTGAGCCACGTCCTCAGTCCTTTTAAATATTTTATTTAGAGACAGGGTCTTGCTAAGTTGCTTAGGGCCTTGCTAAATTGCTGAGGTTGGCTTTGAACTCGAGATCCTCCTGCCTCAGCCTTCAGAGCCACTGTGATTACAGGCGTCATCACACCCTGGGCCCAGCCTGGGCAATTTAGCAAGACCTTGTCTCAAAAGAAAAAATAAAAAGGGATGGAGGTGAAACAGTGGCAGAGTTCTTGTCTAGCCTGCGGAAAACCTTCATTTGATCCCCAGTACCAAGTTCAAAAGAAAAAAGAGAGAGGAGAAGAAGAAATTCTGTATTTGGGGCCTGGGGCTGTAGTTCAGTGGTAGAGCACTTGCCTTGCATGCGTGAGGCGCTAGGTTCATCCTCTGCACCACATAAAAATAAATAAATAAATAAAATAAAGATACACACACACACATACACATATAAACTTGCAAACCTGGATTTTAACCCCATAAAAAAAAGAAGAAGAAAAAAAAAAAAAAAAGAAATTCTGTGTTTTGATTGTCTGGGAGCCAGATTTTAATCTCTGTACAAAGGATCTCAAGTCTGAGTGTTTTCAGGTCATATCCTGAAGGACCAGAAAATAAACTTGATCTTCTGCTTCCCTAACCTCAGTTTCTATTTCTTGGGAACTGTGTAATTTAGGAGCCAGTTTCTATTTTAACAATCATTCAGCCACTCAGATTTTAATAAACAGTAATAAAATGGATGACAGTTGCTGGAAAACTAAAGAAGTAAATTTCATTATGGATCAGTGTGTGTAAGATGTTTTCCTCATGGTAGCTTTCAGCAGTTCTGAGGGATCTGTCTTGGCCTTACACTAGGCTCTTAAATTTGTTTTATTGTAGACTATCAAAGCTGATCTTGCTTATAAAGATGTTGGGTTTTATAGTCACTGAAGAAGATTTATTTCTCAATGAAGCTTATACAGCTGTTATTCTATGGTCTGTATAGTTAGTAAATTAATGTTAGTCTCTAAATATTTTTTCTTTTATTTTTACAGTATTAACACCATTGTTCCTGTTTGCATTGAGTCACTTCATAAGACCCTTGAGAATTCTGGTTCCCTGAGATCAGCCAAAAGGGACTAGTTTCTTTGGAAAAGTAAAATCTATTTCTAATGTATGTGGGAATGTTGAACCAGCACATGTGGTTAACCGAGAGACCCTCTTCCCTGAGCACTTGGGTAAATAAGGAGTGTATTGTAATGGCCTTGCCCTGATCTTGCTGACTGGCCCTTAGGATTGTGCCAAGGTCACTTGATAACACAGTGTAGAAATGCTGGCTTGCCTCCACCACTCTGCCCCACTGTGGCTTTCTGGAAATGTTAATCCTAAAATTTCTAAAAAAACATTGAGACTGAGTTTGTGAGTGAAGGTGCCTGGTGACGGTAGCCATTGTCTGCCCCCTGGGAATTTCACTGTGGTGGGGTGGGTACCCTGGGGCACTACTGTGGGACGGGGTGCCTTTCTGACTCTGGGAAGGCTTTGTGTTTTGTTTTAATGATGTCCTAGGTAGCTGGGGGTTTAGCTCAGTTATAGCATGCTTGCCTAGTGTGCTCCAGGCCTTGGGTTTGATCTCCAGCACCACAAAAAAAGAAAAAAAAAGATGTTCTGGGGTTAGACACTTGGCCTTTGGGTTACTTTCCTGAACATCCAGTTGTCCCTGCCTTTTTTTCCAGCTAAAAAGAAAGGGAAGCGTGGCATAACAAGGCGATTGGAGAGCATTTAGTCTAATATTTTTATAAGGAATGAAGACACAGAGGTGCCCTGAGCTGAATCCAGAATCACAGGCTGTTTACGGGGCATGCCAGGCCCAGGACCCAGGGCTCCTCACAGTGCTTACTCTTTCCACATTCCTCTTAACTTTTTAAAAATGCAATGAGTGTTATTTATGTACGTGCCCACGGAAGTTGGACAGCTTGGTGAGTTGCCACAGGGTGACACCAGGTAAGAAGCCCGGGGTCTGGAGTGACACAGCATCCAGCAGACCCTGCTTCCCCTTCACTGTCTTGTCTCACCTGCCAAAGGAAATGTCCTGGAAACTTCTGACACGAGCTGTAAAAGCTGCTGTTTTGAACTTCTTACACAGAAAGTTGAGTTGCTAGGGTTACAGGCTTGTGTCACCTGCTCTGGTGGAGTCCAGGTCAGGACATGCTGGTGGGTGATTACTTTAGCAGGGAAAGTGAGCCCGGGTGGATGAGCTCAGTGTAAAGCACCTGACGTGGTGCCGGTCACTGACGCTCACCTTTCCTTGGTGCTGTCCCTAGGGTCAAGGCTGCCCACCTGAGTGGGGCTTGCCTTCACGGAGGCGGTGTGTTCTCTAGGGATGCTACACACCCATGTGTAAATGCCCATTAATTTAATTTAATTATTATTATTTAAAAAAAATTTTTTTTAGTTGTTGATAGACCTTTATTTTATGTATTTATATGCGGTGCTGAGAATCGAACCCGGTGCCTCACACATGCCAGGCAAGTGCACTTCTGCTGAGCCCCAGCCCAGCCCCATGCCAGGGCATGCCAGGCCCAGATTTTTAATTTTTAATTAGATTTTTTTGCGATGCAAGATATGAATTTATAGCATATCTTGACTGAACATCAATAAGAATTGCAGGTCTCCCCTGCCAGCAGTTCTGGGCAAATCTCCTGTTTAGTAGTAGTAGTTGATCAGTTGTATTCTGTGAAAACATTGGTATAATTCATGGGGAAGGGTTTGTTTTAACCAGTGATTTGTCAAGTTCTTGCAGTACACTTGACGGATCGATTTGAATACCTGCTATGAGAGTTGAAGTATATTGGATTGAGTGGTATGGAATTTTCTAGATAAGGGGAAGGAAAACCTAGTTCTCCATTTTCTTGTATGAAAATGTGACGTCCAGGTAGCTGGTTGGGGCTTGAATGGATGGGGAAGAGGAAGGGCAAGTTGCTAGCTGGGGACAGCACCTAATGAAACATGCTTGGGAAACTTTCAAGGCCAAGACCAAGCCACTTGGACAAATGTGAGATAGCCTTTCTTTTTTTGTGTGTATCAACTGGTGATAGAACCCAGGGCCTTGTGCATGCTAGGCAAGTCTTCTTCCACTCAGCTACATTCTCAGCCCAGTGAGGCAGCTTCTTTTGAGGAATCCGGTTAGCATGAATCCTAGACTCCTGGCTTTCCTACTCCCTTTTGGTTTTGCCACTGGGAAAGAGAGTTCAGATTTTATTCAACAGAAGGGAGCACTAGTTACACTGACCACTTGCTTTTTTTCCTTTGGTACTGGGGATTGAGCCCAGGGTGCTTTACCACTGAGCTACATCTCCAGCCCTTTTTATTTTTTATTTTGAGACAGTCCAAGTGGCTGAGGCTGAAGACAATCTTGCTTCAGGCTCCTGAGTCACTGGGATTACAGACATGGGCCACTGAGCTTGGCTGACTGCTTGCTTTTTAAAAAAAACAGTTTGTGTGTGTGTGTGAATGTGTGCATGTGTGTGCTGGGAATTAAATTGAACTTGCAGAGCATGTGCTCTGCACTGAGCTGTGCCCCCAGACTCCCGAAATTTCAATAATTTTAAAAGCATGATGATAAATATAGTGCTGGGGATGGAGAATGTGGTTGTTGCAAAAGTACAAATTACTTTTTTTTTTTAATCCTATGAAATGCCAAAAAATAATCTTGTACAACCCATGTTTTTTTTTCTTTTTCTTTCTTTCTGTGAGTACAGGGGATTGAACCCAGGGACCTTTACTACTGAACTACATTTCCAGTTCTTTCTGTTTTGTTTTTTCACATTTTTATTTTGAGATAGGGTCTCTTCTAAGTTGCTGCCGCTGGCTTTGAACTTTCCATGGTCCTGCCTCAGCCTCTGAGTTGTTGAGATTACAGTGTGTGTCACCTGCCCTGATGGAATCTATAACTTTACGTTGGGACTGAGATGATACTGCAAGAGTAGAGGTTTAACATTGCCACATTGTTGACACTAGCTGTATGACCTTGGGCAAATTACTTAACCTGATTTCCTCATCTGTAAAATAGCATTAATTGTTCCTATGTCATTGGGTTGCTGTGAGGCCTGAATAAACCAAGTCATTATAGGAAAAGGCTTAGTTAAGTACTACGTTTGTCACTGCATCACTGGTAAGTACAGTGTCATGTTGTCAACACTCTCCGTCCCACCAGCACAGGGACCCTCTTCTGCCCCTGATTTTGTGGTTTCCCTGATGACTTTCATTTCAAAGGATATTGTGAGTTCAACAACAACATTAAATGGACTTATTAAAGATGTATGTCCTAGGCATAATTACTGACTCAGGAAAACGAGCCAGGGTAGGCAGCCACATTTATGCTCCAGGGGCCTAAACTAGGTTTGGCTTCTAGGTCAGTGTTGCTGTAGCAACCCTGTGCATCCCAGCTGGTTCCTGGTAACCTGAATACGAGGGTCTAGACCTGTTGGCACTAACTCTGGGACCTGGGGTGAGTTGTTCAGGCCTCATCTTGTCTCCCATCCATAGATGGAGGTGAAGTCTTTAGAGTAGGTAATAGATGTACCCTGTAAACAAATTCAGTCAGTTTAATAGTGAAGAGTAAAAAGCATGTCTCTTCACACTGCTGTCTCCCAGGCCTTCCCAGACAACCTTGAACCTGTAGTGCTATTTCCTCCCCTTGTCTGTCTTTGTGGGGGTGCTGGGGAGCAGACCCAGGACCTCATACATGCTAGGCAAGAGTTTTGACTACTGAGCTCCACCCCCAGCTCCACCATCTTTCTTTTTAATATAAATGGTGGCATATTATATGGACTGTTTTGCATTTCTCTTTTTAAAGTTGTAAAAGAGGAGTTGGGCATGGTGACACACGTCTATGATCCCAGTAACTGGAGGCTGAGGCAGGTGGATCGCATGTTTGAGGCCAGCTTTGGCAATTTAGCAAGACCCAATCTCAGAATAAAAAGCACCCCTGGGTTCAATTCCTGGTACTGAAAAAAAA
Organism: Tamias sibiricus; assembly: GCA_025594165.1. Classification (NCBI taxonomy): domain Eukaryota; kingdom Metazoa; phylum Chordata; class Mammalia; order Rodentia; family Sciuridae; genus Tamias; species Tamias sibiricus. The sequence goes on along the minus strand of CM046663.1, from coordinate 118,448,936 downwards.
AAAAAAAAAAAAAAAAAAAAAAAGAAAGAAAGAAAGAAAAAGGTGAAACAGTTTAGATATTCAGAAACTTAGAAGACTAATTATAACGAATCCCCAAATTAAGAAATGGATCTCAACAACTTGCCTCCCTCGCAGATAACCACCTTTTGGGACTTGGTGTTTATCATTCCCCCGCAGGTCTTTGTATGTATAAGTGTAACCTTCAACAGTCTGTACAGTATTGTTTTGAATATTTAAAAACATATACTGTATATATTCCTGGGTTAGTTTTTTTTGTCTTGTTAGTGAAGTTTATCCCTGTTGCTAGTGTATAGATCAATTTCATTCATTTTCACAGTAGTATAGTATTCTATTTGTATCATTCCTGTTCCCCATTATATGGAGAGACGTTTACACTATTTCTAGTTTTGTTTTTCTGTTTAAATTGCTTCTGTAAAAATTCTCTTACCTATCTCCTTGTGCACATAAACATTTCTCTAGGGGACATGCCTAGGAGCAAAACTGCCAAGTATGGGGAGGCATTTCACCTTAACTAGAAATGGCTGAATTGGTCTCCAAAATGATTTTGGCTGTTGATATTCTCACAGTATATTCAGTTTCAGGTTTTGCCATATCCTCACTAATGTTCAATATTTTTAAAACTTTTAACTTTTGTTGATTTGATAGGAGTAAAACTGAAGTAGTTTCATTTTCATTTATTTTGTTTTTGTAAGCAGTTTATCTTAGAGGTCACTTCATGCTTGTCAGAGAGATCTTTTAAAAAAAGATTTCAAAATTCCATTTGTGATAATTTTTGATTTAAAGAGAAGTTACAAAGACAGTATGATGAGTTCCTGTATACCCTTTATCTTATTTATTTATTATATTGTGGTCCTGGGATGGAATTCAGGGCCTTGAGTTCTACCACTAAGCTAAATTTTCAGCCCGCTTCACATATTTGTTTATTTATTTGAAACAGTCTCATTAAGTTGCCCGGGTCAGCCTTGAACTTGTGATCCTCCAGCCTCAGCCTCCAGTGCTGCTGGGAGGCTGAGGCAGTTGTGCCCCTGTGCGTGGCTTACTATTGTTAAAATTTTTTATAACCGTGGCGCATTTGTCAAAAGCAAGGCATTAATATCAGAACAAGATTATTCAGTAGACCATAAACTTTATGTAGATTTTTTAAAAAGACATTTTAATTTTGAGACAGGGTCTCACAATAAGTTGCCTAAACTGTCCTCAAACTCAAGATCCTCCTGCCTCAGCCTCCCAGTACCTGGGATTATAGGCATGTGCCACTGTGCCCAGCTCTTTATGCAGATTTCTACCAATTTTTCCACTAATCTCATTTTTATGGTCTGAAACGTATCCAATTCAGTACACCACATGGTACTTTCCTAGTTAATGCAAGACCCTGGGTTTAATTCCCAGTACCACCAGCTCCACAAAACAATTTGCAAAAATGAGAAACAAGCCATTCTTCTCTTTAAATGTTAATGAATTCTTCTCATTAATATTTAGGGAATAGCTTTTTCCATTAAAAAAACATTAACTTTAGAAGTTGACAAATCAAGAGTGACTTGATGACACGTTTCACATATAATGAGTTTATCATTATTCCTAAATGATTAATTTTTAAGTCAAAAATTCAGTTTGGCTTATAAAGTGATAAATATTGATAGACACAGCCCACATGAACAAAAGCTCTTTGGAATCCTAAATTGTGTCTGAGTATAATGGGAATCCCGAGACCAAAAAACATTTGAGAACTAACGACCAGGCCAAACATTTAGGGAACAACCAACTTCTTTGTGGAACTCTAAGGGGGAAGTCACTTCTTCAAATTGTAGCTGGTTCCCTTTTCAGATTTACCTCAAATCAGAGCCACCAGAGACATCTAATATGTTAGCATCTTAGTTCCTTCCACCCACAGAAAATTTGCTCCAGCATGTTGTGGGTGGCTTCTCTTTAACTTGGATACAAACCATCACATAGGTCAACTCTTCACTGGAGCCCAAAGTCACTCTTTTTTTTTTTTTTTGGTGGTGCTGGGATTGAACCCAGGGCCTTGTACATGCAAGGCAAGCACTCTACCCACTGAGCTATATCCCCAGGCTCCCAAAGTCACTCTTGATTTGTCAACTTCTAAAGAAGTTTTTTGTGTGTGGGTGTGTGACTGAAATCTCTGTCTTTGTCCTCAGTGCCAATTAATGCCAGTTTATTAAGGAGGACACGGTTTTGAGAAAAAGGAAAAAGAAGTTTTATTGCTTTGCTAGCAAAGGAGAAACTGGAGAAACTCCTGTCCCTGAGACTGATTCTGCCCATGAAGGAAAACCGAGGGTTTTTAAAGAAGCTATTTTTCTTTTTTTTTTTTTAAATATTTATTTATTTACTTTAGTTGCACACAATGCAATGCATTTATGTTTACGTGGTGCTGAGGATCGAACCCGGGCAGTACACGTGCGAGGCGAGCGCTCTGCCGCTGAGCCACAACCCCAGCCCTAAAGAAGCTATTTTCAAAGGCCACATTCCATGTGTGCCCAGTCTGGGGGTCCTTGGGGCTTCCTGAAGGTGTATATATATTTTTTAATATTTATTTATTTGCTTTAGTTTTACACAATGCAATGCATTTATGTTTATGTGGTGCTGAGGATCGAACGGGGCCGCCCACATGCGAGGCGAACGCTGTACCACTGAGCCACAGCCCCAGCCCCCTGAAGGTGTATTGAGTTCACTTCTTAGATCCTGTCAGATCTCTTCTTCCTATGGTGGTGTGTTCAAGGACAGTTAACCAGGGGAGGAAAAGGTAACCCTGTCTCCCTAATCTTGTTAGGGAGGGGGAAGGGGAGGAGAGAGAAAAGCACATGTTCCTTTAAAAATAAGCCTCAGAGAAAAAGAGGGCTGTATTCAAAAGGTAAAGTGGACCACTGTTACAGGTGGGTATTAGCAATTAAACCCTGGATACTCTATCACTGAGCTAGCTGCCCAGCCTTTTTAGTTTTTTAATTTTTTAAAGAATTTTAAAGTAGTGTTTTAGTTGTAATTGGACTCAATGCCTTTATTTTATTTACTTACTTTTATGTAGTGCTGAAGATTGCCTGGAAGCGCTCTACCACAACCCCAGCCCCACCTTTTTATTTTTTGAGGCAGCGTCTTGCTAAGTTGCTGAAGCTTCAAAGTTGCGATCCTCCACCCTCAGCCTCCTGGGTAGCTGGGATTTCAGGTCTGCACCTCTGTGCCCGACTTCTTACTACTTTATTCTTAACATAAGTGATTTTACTCAGGACAGCCCTCTGAAATGAGAGCAACTAATCAGAATGCCGAGAGGCATCCTATTATCCTCTCTTACCCCTTACTGTGGTCTCAAAATGTTGTGAAATATTCTTATTAAATATTAACTAAAGGAAGCCAAAAGTGACATTTATAGTAAAAATACATGTATCTGAAGCTTTAGTTAATGAGCAATCATGCTAGGCATGTTCAGAATACCGAATTTCCTTGTTAGTGTGGTTTGCACAAAATCTTTTTTGGCATATTATTGTCTTTAAGTGTGCAGGGACCACAGAGCCTGTCAGCAGGGGTAGGTGGGAAAGCCAGTGCCCCCCACCTTTTTTTTTTTTTTTTTTTGAACTGGGGATTTTACCCTGGGGTGGTGCTTACCACTGAACCGCAGCCCCAGTCCTTTATTTTATATTTTTGAGACAAGGGTCTTCCTAAGTTGCTCAGGGTCTCACTAAGTTGCTGAGGCTGTCCTTGAATTTGTGATCCTCCTGCTTCAGCCTCCTGAGTTGCTGGAATTACAGACATGTGCCACCACGCCTGGCACAGTGCTTCCTTTGTGTATTTGATTGAATCATCTTCTGTGAAGCACGCTGGGTCTGTAGCAGAACATCACCACATTTACTCAAGTTCCCTTGAGGATTTAGAACCATGCCAGTGTCACCTCTGACCCTGCCTGTACCTGCTAACCAACTGGAACCTGGGCAGTCCTGCCAGTGGCTCTCTTTCCTCGTCAGGGGTTGCAGCATCATCTTATCTAAGTTGGCCTCTGGGCACCACTGGATGAGTGCCAGTTTGGAAGTAGAATTTACAAGCAGGAGTTTTTGTTGGACTGGAGGACTCTCAAATTAATCAGTTGGGGATTTCCATCCCCCACTCTGGTATGATTTAAGAACATCGTGTCCTGTCCCCTCTGTCTCAATCATCATTGTATAAGATAATTCACCTGAGGACTGCTGCCTTATTTGTGTGGATAGATGTCTTGTCCTGGGATGACCTGGCTTGTGAGAATTGAAACATGCAGCAGTAGTGGAGGAGGAGAAGCAGGGAAGAAAGAGTCTTACGTGGTAACAGATGGGCAGATGGGGGCCAGAAGGGGTGAGATGTTGCCCTCACAAGCTCATAGGTTTTATTAAAAAAAAAAAAATTATTTATTTATTTGCTTTAGTTGTACACAATGCGTTTTTATTTTTACGTGGTGCGGAGGATCGAACCTGGGCCGCGCATACACTAGGCGAGCGCTCTACTGCTGAGCCACAACGCCAGCCCCAGCTCATAGGTTTTCTTGCCACTGATTTCTTAAGTGATCAAAGGACTATCTGGACTGTACTTTCTGGAAATCAAGGCAGGCTCTCCCTGAGTGTGCATTATTCTGAAAGATTAAGTGAGCAGCGTTTTCATTCTGTCATGCAGAATGTGTTTTAGAAACAGGATTCTGTAAAGAAGAGTTAAGTGCTCTCTGCCATCAGAGGTATTTGTGACACCAGCTGTTTGGTGGAGCAGTCCGAGTTGAGTGCTTTGCATTACCTCCTGCTCTTAGGGGACCAAGTGCATGGATTCCCTGGAGAAAAGGCTAAATGCTGGCGGGGAAGGGGGATGAGTTAGATTCTGCCTCTCCTGGGGTTATCCTCTCTTAGTTTCCTAGAAACCCACCTGTTGCTATGGCAACTCATTACTCAGGCAGCAGAGGAAATATGCTGTGGAATGTTTGCTCTGGTTGCAGGTACTTGGAGGCTGCATGCATTTTGTTATCTTTCAGCATATATTACCTAAATATTCAGCATATGTTACCTAAAACATTTAAAAGGAAGAGCACAAATAATGAGACTGATCTAAGGAATAAGACCATAAGGTATACATTCTAGGAAATGTGGTCCCCTTCATCCTTTGTTTTTGAACATCTTTGGCAATTATGCAGTGTACATGGCTCTACCCTCACTGGCGTTAGGCCTTAGTAAAGACTTGGTATTTGGAGAGTATTCTGGTGAATGAATGAAGGATGTGCATTAGTTGGACTTAGGCTTGACTGCAAACAGCAGAGACCTAGAATACTAACATCTTAATTATTTATTTTTTGGTGTGGGGGGGTAGGGGGCATACTGGGGATTGAACTCAGGGGCACTCAGCCACTGAACCACATCCCCAGCCCTATTTTGTATTTTATTTAGAGACAGGGTCTCACTGAGCTGCTTAGGGCCTCACTTTTGCTGAGGCTGGCCTTGAACTCACGATTCTCCTGCCTCCTCCTCTCCAGCTGCTGGGATTACAGGTGTGCACCACCGTGCCTGGCTTTTATCCCTTTTATTTTTTGAGTCAGGGTTTTTGCTCATGTTGCTGAGAACTGGTGATGCTCCTGCCTCAGCCTCCAGAGTTGCTGGGATTACTGGTGTGCGCCACTGTGCCGGCTGGAATCTTTCTCTTGCTATAATGACTGCATGCTGAGCAGTTTAGACTGTGTATGATCTTATCTTTAGAATATTTCTGTGCACTTCTAGGCTTGGAGTAAAAAGGCAACAGAGCATCCATCCTGTTTTTAAGGAAATACCGCTGAAATCTGGGCCTTAAAAAACAAAACAAAGGCGTGTGTCTCTGGGCCCTTGAACTGAGAAGTGGAGTGCTTGATCTGCCTGGGGCTGTTCCTGTGACATGTTTAACTAGAAACCTCGGGGGTCAGGCAAACATTCTAAGAACTTTCCTCAAGTTCAACATACAGCTTAGAGAAGGAAGTTGGTATTTGGGGATAGGGTGTGGGAGGGTTAGAGCAGAGGCTGAAGCTGTGCTGGGAACGTATTTTGAGAAATAGCTCACCAGAAAGTGGTTTGGGGTAATTCTTACGCATTGGTTATGTCTATAAACACTGAAGATGCCATCTGCCCGGGGAGGTCTTCCTGTCCAGCTTGCCCCTCAAAAGATCATGCTTCTCAGGCCCCTTCCGAGGTTGGGTGCTGTTTCTGCTTGGGTCGCCACCTTTGTTGGAGAAGGTCACCACCTAATGAGGCAGCCCTTTCCCTCTGGACCCCGTGGGTGTCGGGTACACTGCTTGCCTTGATGTGGTCTGAGTCACTTAGCTTCTGCTCAGGGTTCTGGGGTCTGGAGCCACCCAGCACAGCTCCACCCCGTGCAGAAGGCAGGAGGCGTCCTTCCTTCACTTATTTGAAGACCTCCGTATGTGCCTCCCAAAAGTTCTGTTTCCTGCTTTTGCCTCCCAGACTCTGGAATGGCAGCATGTGCACTCACCTGCTGAGCACCCCACCGGTTAGCTCTGGATCTGCCCCTCCTGCAGCTGGAGCCCTGCCCTCCACGCTTGCTGGCCATGATGGGCATGCAGATCTCCCCTGTCTGTCCTTCAGTCCTTGCATCTTGCTGTTCGGTTTTCTTGTTCAGCCCAGCGCACTTCTTGAAGCTGCTGGTTTTGTTTCCCCACCTGCCTCCTCCTGTTGGATTCCTCTGTGAGCCTCTCAGCCCTTGCTGCCCGGGTCTTGCTTGGAGTTTCTTAATTAGCCTTCCAGTCAGCTGCTCTCCCTCTGCGTCTCCCTCTCTTTCACTTGTGCTACCTCAGGCCTGGTGGTTAAGACACAGCCAAGAGCTGGGTGTGGGGTACGTGCCTATAATTCCATCAGCTTGGGAGGCTGAGGCAGGAGGATCACAAATTCAAGGTCAGACTAGGCCACTCACTTAGCGAGACTGTCTCAAAATAAAGAAAGGGCAGAGCAGGTAGCTCAGTGGTAGAGCACTCTTGGGTTCAGTTCCCGGTACTTAAAGAAAAGGAAAAGAAAAAGACTAATAGAGTGAGCTTGCGTGCCCTGTGTCCTCTCAGAAATCCCTCATGGTTTCTGTGACATTGCCCACGGGGTAGACCCCTCACTTAGGGATGTCTGACAGGTGAGACCTTCACAGAGTGCCTGGGATTCTGCTTTGTAGACTGGCTGCTTCCCTCTGCTCCAGTTCCGAAAAGATGGGACAGTTTTTCCTCTTTGCTGAAGAGAACTGCTCTCCTTTGGAAGATTCTGGACCACCCCCTCCCCACCCCATACAGAGTCTGTCTTTTGTATCCTTCACATTCTTGTCCAGTTTTATCCCAAAAGGCTCCTTTGGTCATTCCCTGTTGTTCCTGCATGTGGTTCCCAGTGTGTAGAATACATCAACAAACGTCCCCAGGCCTTAGGTGTCTGTCCACCTTGGTCTCCTGCCTGAGAACAGCAGGCTTGGCCCAGTCAATGGAGCTAGCCATCCTTGCCCGCCTGAGCTTTGTGATTAAACCCACAGCTGGGGTCCCTGAGAGCCTCCTGAAAAGGCAATAAAATGAGTTGTTTCTTTTTTCTTTTTTTTAACTGAGGTGCTGGGGATTGAGCCCAGGGCTCCGCTCATGCTAGGAAGCTCTCTGCCACTGAGCTACACCCCCTCTTTCTATTTTGAGAGACAGGGTCTCATTAAGTTGCCCAGGCAGGCCTGGAATATGGCAATCCTGCCTCAGCCTCCCAGGTAGCTGGGATGACAGGTGTCCGCCACCACACCTGACTTGGTATGGGAATTTTGTGTGTAAATACATTTTCTGAGAAAGGGATCTGTTTCCCAGTCTGAGCCACTGTTTGATTCCCTCAGGGAACAGCACTCCTGAGAAGTGAGCCTGGTAGCTTGGAGTAGCAGGCCCTGAGCCTGCCTTGTCATTCGGAGCCCAGCAGTCAGCTGCTCACCTGCGTCAGCTGTCTCAGGAAATGTCTGCTGCATGCCACAGGCTGTTGCTCTAATGGGCATCTGTGCAGTCTGGCTTCAGGCTGGAGGTGGACAGACACGTCTTGCTCAGAACTGAATTTCCAGGAGTTGGGATTTAAGCCTTGTTCTCCAGTGTCCATGGGAACTGGTTCGGGTTGTCCAAATCTCCATGCATACTTTCTACTCCTAATTTGGAGTAGAGGCTTGCCACTGTTCAGAAGGTCATTGAACCTTTGGACTTGAACAAGACAGTGGGTTTGTGTTAGCTGGATCAGGGGCAGATAAAAGGGGCTACTTAAGATTAGATTTAGTCCAGAATGTCCTGTCCAAAGGGAATAACAAAGCTGTAAAACTGTGATTGAAAATGATTACTGTGTCAAGTTCCTAGAAGAAATAACTTACAAAGTATTCTTTTTTTGTTTTTTTGTTTTTGATGTTACTGGGAATAAATCCAGGGGCTCTCTACAACTGAGCTACATTTCTGCTCGTATTTATTTATTTATTTATTCATTTTTTCTTTTCTTTTTTGGTACCATGGATTGAACTCAGGGGCACTCAACTACTAGGCCACATCCTGAGCCCTATTTTGTATTTTATTTAGAGACAGGGTCTCACTGAGTTGTTTAGCGCCTCGCCATTGCTGAGGCTGGTTTTGAACTCACCATCCTCCTGCCTCAGCCTCCCGAGCCTCTGGGATTACAGGCATGTACCACCACACCGGGCTCATTTGTTATTTTTGAGACCCATCTTGCAAAGTGGCCCAGGCTGGCCGCCCTTGAATTTGCAATCTTCCGGATTCAGCCTCCTGAGTACTACAAAGTATTTTTGTGGCTTAGGCCTCTGATAGGTGGTGTGTGTGTGTGTGTGTGTGTGTGTGTGTGTGTTTTATACTGGGGATTGAACCCAGTGGTGCTTAACCACTGAGCCACATTCCCCAGCAAAACCCCCACCACCACCACCTTTTTTATAAAAAAATTTCTTTTATTTAGAAACAGGGTCTGGCTGAGTTGCTTAGGACCTTACAAACTGGCTGAGGCTGGCTTTTTTTTGTATTTTGTACTGGGGAGTGAATCCAGGGGTGCTTAACCACTGAGCCACATCCCCAGATCTTTTTTGTATTTTATTTAGAGACAGGGTCTTGCTGAGTTGCTGAGACTGGCTTTGAACTCATGATCCTCCGCCTCCCGAGTTGCTGGGATTACAGGCCTGCGCCACAGGGCTCAGTTGATAGTGAGTTTTGTTCCTGAAAAGCTGATAGATTTAGTCAGTAGGAGCCAGTTCCTGGCTGAGATGTTGGGGAGAATGGCTGGGTCAGAGTTGTGCTTGCCCAAGCACTGGTGAGCATGAAGATGGCAGCGCCCCCACCCCTCGGCAGCCCTGCTCCTCTCTCCTGTCTTGAACCCATCTGCTGGTTCCCTCTCTGCCACTGTGCATTCCTTTGCCTGGAGACCCATTTTGGAGCTTCCTGTCGGTTACTGGGTCAGATCCAGGCAGTGTGTCTTGCTGGGTGCTTTTCAGGAGTCCTGGGAGCTGGTGTCTGAGATGGCCTGAGGGGTGCTCCTGGGTCCTGGGGCTCCTATTTGTGCAGTCTCCTACCCTGCGCTCCCCAGAACCCTTAATCCTCTTGACTCACTCCACCACACCCACTTCCCTGCACCTGGTGTCAGCCCCATGTGACACTGTTGGTTAACCTAACTTCTGTGAGCCATCTGGAATCCAGCATTTACCCACAGAAACCCGAATCCAAACCAACAGCTTTTGGAGGGTGGCCAGTTCAGTTGAGGTTGTCACCTGGTTGCGTTTGTGATTCACTCCGGGGACAGGGAGGACTGTCACCTGGGCAGCAGGTTTGTAACTCATTTGCTGGTATTCTCAGGGGTGCGGGTGCTCTGGCTGGAGCTCTTGGGGGGACCTCAGTGTTTGCACTAGTGGCTCGTATAAGTAGCAATGGAGCATTTCTTCCCTACTGGCTCCTGGAGGAAGGAGCTGCCACCCACTCTGGTGTGCATGCCCCACGTGTCACGCTGTCACGTGTGGGTGGAGTTGCCCCTCTCCCTGCCTGCAAGGCGAAGAAGCTGCATGCAGGTGGCTCCGGCTGTCTCTCTTGGGTGGCTCTGGGGCTTTCTTCTTAGACTTGGGCCAGGTGGCATCTGTCCTGTCTGCCTGAGGAGGGGGCCACAGTCTGTGGTTCTGAGATCAAGGGTACTCGGGATCTGTGTTAGCATAAGTACTCTCAAGGTAGTTTATAAAACAGCTTAAAAAATATTCTACATTTTTTGCCTAGGGTGCATGAAGCCCTGGGGTCAATATCCAGTACCCCCAAAACAAACAAACCAAACCAAACCACATACACATGTAGCATTGACAATTAAGAACACGATTCAGCTAGCCAGCCTGCTTTGTTTTCTTATCTTTATACAACTTGTGTAGTGACATGTTTTTTTTATTTTTTTCTCTTTCACATATTTCATCTTTGTAATTGTATTTGTCAACTGTGTAACATTACTTACATACAATTAGTTACAAACAGTAGTTTAGTAATGAAACCATTAGTCTGTCCCCTGTCCCCTCCCCCATTTTTAGCCATTTAGGTTACATCTGCATGTTTTTAGCATTGTAAATGGCACTGAAGTATATTTATGCATATTTTGCCTCTTAAATTATTATGCTCCTTGATGTTTTCTTTTGTGTGTGTATATATATATATATGTGTAGTGTGTGTGTGTGTATATGTTTATATATATATATATATGCATTTTTTTTTTTTTTTTTTTTTTTTTTTTTTGAGCCGTGGCTCGGACTTGGGGGCTCACACAGGCTAGTCAGCCATTCTTGGATTTGCTTTTTTTTTTTTTTAAATATTTATTTATTTATTTGCTTGCTTTAGTTGTACACAATGCGTTTATTTGTATGTGGTGCTGAGGATCGAACCCAGGCCGCGCATGTGCTAGGCGGCGAGCGCTCTACCGCTGAGCCACAACCCCAGCCCTGGATTTGCTTTTTGAAGAGGATTTTCCCCCAGTAAATCTTGATGTACATTCAGCAGTCATACTGCTGTTGGCCCTAGAAGGAACTTTTACTATAGACTTCTCACTGTCGTGTGACAGGTTTTCCCCCCACTGGCTAGCTTAGCTTTAAAACATGGCCCTAACCTGCATTCTTTGGTCTCTGGTCATGCTGGGTCTTTTGTCTTTTCTTTTCCTTGTCCTCTGTGCCTGGGCTCTGTGGGAGGCTTTTCCTGGGCATAGCAACAGGTGACACTCCTTGCCCCTGGTTTTGGATGGACTTGGATTTTGTGATACCCAGGTGGCTTGCGCAGCTTTATTTCCTGCCAGTAAACTTGTTTATGTGCAAAGACTCAATAGAATGAGATTAATAAAAGTGCTCTTGAACTTGAACAACTCCAAGAATCCTTATTCAACGTAACAAGATCCATCTGTGTTTTCACTGCACCTTTTTTTTTTTTTTAACTTTTCATTTTATGGTTTTTCATTCTACAAAAGTTAGGATTTGTCTTCATCAGTTTTCCCTCCTGCGATAGCTGTCATTACTTAGGGAAACTTACTAAGATTGAAAGGATGAAAGGGCCTGAACCCCGATACTGTTTATTTGTTTGTAGAGGATTAACTGGGTGCGTCCCTCTAGCCTGGTGACAAGCCCCTTTTCTTGGCTGGACAGCCACGCAGCTGTGTGTTTTGTGTTTTGTAGGCGGGCGAGGGGCCAGGCGTGCGTCCTGCTGCAGGCTGGGGCTGGAATAAGCCAGGTGCCACCTCCTCACGTTGGTTTTCCTTTCAGCTCTAGCCGGGCCAGTCCCAGACCTGAGAAAATGCTCCGGGGGCTCAGCAGTGCTGTGCCAGGACTTGAAGACAGCCGTGGACTGCAGGGCCCTGAAGCACTGTCAGCAGACCGTGTGGAGCAAGCCCACGGTGGTGAGCGCCTCGCCCAGGCTCCCTTCCCTGCGTTCCCTCCTCCGTGTCCTCCCTAGGACTTCCTCTCCCCCATGTGCTCTTCACTGTGACCCTGTGTGGGAGGCAGGGCCTGTCAGGTCTGTTACTGCCCAGTTCACTACAGGGGAAGTGAACAAGGGTTCCATTCCCCCCAGGTCATGCAGTCTTGGTGGCCCTGTGCTGCTTTCTGGGCCACTTGGTAGGTCCCACTTCCCACCTTAATAAGGGTCCCCTGGGCACGTGGGCACAGCTCATCCTTTGTCACTCGCTCCAAGAATATATGCTGAACTTTTCATATTCCCCATTTCATATTTCCCCTATACCCTCTCAAATAGGCAAACCACAGGTGGTGATCCTAGAGCTTAGTAGCAACTTAAAACTTTGTTTGCAACGACAACCACATTGGGAAAGATACCACTGGTTTTTCATTTAAATGATATTAAATACAACATTTTAATGTGGACTCTGAGAAATAGCATAAGACCACAAACCTCAGGTTCATGCGACCTGAATGCTCAGTGGCCAGGCTCTGCTGGCTGTGCTGGTAGAATGCTTCGCTGCTCCTGGCCCGCTCTGGATGTGCTGGGTGTCATGTGGTACAGGCTGTGTGTGGCGAGTGGATTTTGAATTCTGAATTTGTCAGTGGCCACTAGCGTTTCTTCAGTAAAAGCAGAATACCTGATTAAATAACACTGTTCTTTCAGAAATAGTTTCTGAATTGTTTATTGCAAAATCGCCCTGTGTGGCCAAAACTACTCTTTGATTTGGTTTCTGATTTGCTTTCAATCTTGTTTTTGAACACTGCTCTTTTTCTGAGCTTAGTGTGTATTAAGTGAGGACTTTAGAACTTTCTTGACTGGACAGTCTCATGGCTCCTGGGCTCCCTTTTGTTATAGCCTCATGCACAGTATTGGCCTGACTAGGTCTGAAGGTTCAGATTGGTTTCTCTGAATGCAGCTGAACTTAACAGGTGTCCCATAATCTCATCCAGACATGTCAGCCTCTTCTGCAAGGGTTGATAGACAGTTGACATTAAGAAGGGAAGCTGGGCGTGGTGGCGCACGCCTGTAATCCCAGCACTTTGGGAGGCTGAGGCAGGAGGATCGCGAGTTCAAAGCCAGCCTCAGCAATGGCGAGGCACTTAGCAACTCAGTGAGACCCTGTCTCTAAATAAAAATACAAAAAAGGGCTGGGGTTGTGACCCAGTGGACGAGTGCCCCTGAGTTCAATCCCTGGTACCACAAAAAAAAAGAAGAAGAAGAAGAAGAAGGGAGCCTGTGCATACCTCCTTCAGAGCTGCAAGAACGAACTAGAATTTCCATGGCTGCTGGGCCTGCTGGCACCCAGGCTTATTAGGAGGCTGGGTTTGGTGTAGGGGAGCAGAAGGTGATCGGGGCGCTAGTGGAATGCACAGCAGTGTAGTGACTGGCTGGCGTTGGCATCCCTGCTCTACCCACTGTGTGATATGATCAAAACCTACCATTTTATCTTATCTTTTTTTTTTTTTTTTTAATATTTATTTACTTTAGTTGTACACAATGCAATACATTTATGTTTATGTGGTGCTGAGGATCGAACCCGGGCTGCACACATGCGAGGCGAGCGCTTTGCCGCTGAGCCACAACCCCAGCCCCTTATCTTATCTTTCTGAGTTGTTCTTCAGAGCAGTTGCAAGCATTCATTTGAAATTGACTTGTAACAACTGCATTGAGCGTGGTGCTAAAGGGGAGAGGGGCCAGGAAAGGGCTTCTGTCCCCTAGAAGCATAGAATGTCCTCCCAAGTCACACCTGTCCTTCCCTGTGCTGTCCCAGGTCTCCTTGTATACATGGACGGGCATCAGCATTGACTATGGAACATGGCCTTGATCACAGGCTGGTTATTAGGAAGAACGGGAAAAAGGCCACGTGGGTTTTCAGCTGTGTGGGGTGTGAAGTATGGCCTACAAGTAACAGATCCCCTTGGCCTCCTCTTCTTTCCTTTTAGAAATCCCTTCCGTGCGACATATGCAAACAGGTCATCACCGCGGCTGGCGACATGCTGAAAAACAATGCCACTGAGGTGAGTGGGGGTTGGAGTGGGCTTGGCCACATGCCTCGGTTCCTCAGGAGAGCTGTGACTCTGAGGACCCCAAGAGGAGTGTCTAGGGGTGGCAAATGTCTTTGGTAAAGGGCCAGTAGGAAGTATTTTAAGCCTTACAGGCCACATACTGTTTCTGTCACATAGCTTTTTATAAACCACTTTAAAAATGTAAATCTATTTTTTTGCTTGAGGCTGAAACAGTAGGGGAAGGCCCAGCTTGCTGACCCCTGGACTACATGTCAAATACCCGAGATTGATTGGGATTTGATATGCACGCGGTCAGCGCCCAGCTTAGCCCTGGCTTACTTTCACTGTCCTCTGCTCAGAATTTCCTGTGCCTGCAAGACCACAGGTCACAGGATCTTTGCTTTGAATTTTGATGCCATGAGGCGTGCGGTGGCTTGCCCGGTTAACTGATGAACCCCTGGGTCACCGCCAGCTCTTCTCCTGTCCTTTTCCCCGGGGCCTGGCTTGCTTTTCCTGGGAGTCGCAGAGAGGGCTTCTTGCCTTCGGCCACTTGCAGGGAAGAGGCCCATCCTGATTCTGACCCTTTCCATTGTCCCCTGGCAGGAGGAGATCCTCACTTACCTGGAGAAGACCTGCGACTGGCTTCCTAACATGAACCTGTCGGCCTTGTGCAAGGAGATGGTCGACTCTTACCTCCCTGTCATCCTGGACTTGATCAAAGGGGAGATGGTAGGTGACGGGGAATGGGCTCTTCTTTCTAGGTGCCTCCAGGGCCCAGAGGAGAGAGTAGCCCGGAGCAGTGACTAAACCTGCAAGTCTGTTTGTGGCTTTGTGTTTTTTCAAGAGCTCTGGCCAGCAGCCCTCTGTGGCCTGCAGGGTTGGTGAGAGGCAGCAGATGGGGCTGCTGAGAACCAGCTGATGTTTTAAGTGCCAGTTGAGTAACTCCTGTCATCTTTGACTTTGGAGCAAGCAAATGATTTCATTTCTTTGAATTTATTTCTGTGAATTTATAACGTCAGGGAGTTCAGCTGCAAGAGTGCTCATGCCTCACTCAGCAAGTATGGATTGTGCAGGAGTCTTGTGCTCGAAGCTGTGTTTTAGCAGTGAACAAGGAGCTAGTTTTGTGCAGTTTGGAAAGGCCCCGAGAAGGGCAGGTGTGTAAGAAACTGTGGAGGGCCAGCAGGGCAGGAGTGTCCTAGACAGGACTGTGGTTTTGATAAGGAAGGCGGAGGTCACATGTGGAGGGCCTTCTAGGCCATGTCCAAGGCCTGCGAGTGCAGCGGGAAGCCCTTGGAGCCTTGCAGGAGTAGAATGCTGTGGTCACAGGTACATTGCCCAGAGGGCTCCGTCCAGGTCCCATTGCCAGGAGCTGCAGCAGGGGACTCTGGCAGGATGCTGTGAAGGTTCTGGCAGTGTGAGCGAGCGTGGTGGGGTGGGTGGGGAGGGGCGGGTGCACATTCTGTTCTGGAGGGCGAGTGGGCTGGCCTTGGCCATGGAGGGGGTGTATGAGAGAGAGGAGTTAAGAGTGTCCAGTCTCTGGGAAGATGAGGGTGGGGTTTTTTGTTAAAATGGAGATGGAGAAGGGAGCAAGGGAGCAGGTGGGGCCGGGTAGACTGGGTGGGTTGGAGATGTCCCGTGGCGGGCGTGTGTGCATCCTGGTGAGAGGCTGCACCTGGGAGTCATGCGGAAGGTGTGTAGACCCAGCGCCTGGCGCTAGTGTGTTGGGTGTGGCTCAGAGTTCTCAGAGTTGCCGACCTTCCTTTAAGGAAGAGCTGACAGCGAGTGGAGGTCACAGTGGTCACAGTCACAAGCGCTCTGCCACGAGCCACGTGCTGGCCCCTGTGTGTTTCTGTGTGAGGGACTTGAGGAGAGGGACTGATTCAGAGGTGCCCGGTGGCCTGTCTGTCCTCCGTGGGGCGGGAGCTCTGAGCCAGGCTCCTCTCCCCGCCAGAGCCGTCCTGGGGAGGTGTGCTCGTCGCTCAACCTCTGCAAGTCTCTTCAGAAGCACCTGGCAGAGCTCAACCACCAGAAGCAGCTGGAGGCCAATAAGATCCCGGAGGTGGACATGACCGAGGTGGTGGCTCCCTTTATGGCTAACATCCCCCTCCTCCTGTACCCTCAGGATGGCCCCCAGAGCAAGCCTCAGCCAAAGGTAAGGCGCGTGGGGGCTGGCCAGGGGGACCCTTTGGCGGCAGGTAGAGTCAGGGGTGAGTGAGGGGTGTGTGTGTGAGTGTGTGTGTGTGTGTGTGTGAGATGGGATGGGAGGGGCAGTGCGTGATGGTCTTCAACTGAAGCCTGTCCTTTCGCATGACTCTGCGGGTACCCAGGCAGCCCTTAGGTGGGGTGCGATGCAGTTTCTAAAGATGGGATGCAGAGTGTCCCCCCTTTTGTGTTAGTGGCACTGGGGTTGGAGGCCAGGGTTCTGTGTGTGCCGAGTGTGCGCTCGACCACAGGGCTGCACGCGGCCCCTCCCCTGTCTGTTAGTACAGTGAATGCCCAGGTGGTTCTGAACCTGTTGGTAGTTTCAGGAACTGCTCAGTGAGCAGCCCCCGGTGCTGTGGCCCAGGCAGGGGAAGAGGCTCTTCTAGGCGTCAGTCTCTGCCGCAGAGCTGCGGTCCTAACTGCCCTTCTCTGTAGGCCAGCGGAGACGTCTGCCAGGACTGCGTGCAGATGGTGACCGACATCCAGACTGCCGTGAGGACCAACTCCACCTTTGTCGAGGGCTTGGTGGAGCACGCCAAGGAGGAATGTGACCGCCTGGGGCCTGGCATGGCTGACATGGTGAGTGTGCCCCTCCCTGCGTGAAGGCATCCTGGCCCAGGGGCTGGGCTCGGAGACGGGAGTGGGGAACCAAGAAACCAGGTCCATTACTGCCTGCAGTACTGTTTTAAATCTCAGCCTGACTGCTCTGAGGGCAGGTGGTTCAAATAATCCCCCTTTGTTTCTCAGCCACTTGAAGTGGGGACCTTAGATACACTTTGGGCAGTTGAATCTGGATATGTAACAAAACTCTTGGGACAAAATGATGGAAGAACACTGTCATCGTACAGATTAGAAACACTGGAAGCCTGGCTGTTGCAGGAGCCTGGTGATTCTAAGTGCACTCACCCTGGGAGCCTTGTGAACTAGCCTGCACTGTGCTCACCTGGAGGCCTGGGTCCTGTGGGCTCAGCACCCCACTTTGTTAGTTCCTTAGGTGGTTTCATTTCTTGGACCAAATTCCCGTTATTAAATGTGCTCATGAAATTGATGTGGAAGGGGCTGGGGTTGTGGCTCAGTGGCAGAGCACTTGCCTAGCATGTGTGAGGCACTGGGTTTGATTCTCAGCACCACATGTAAATAAATAAAATAAAGGTCCATTGACAACTAAAAAATATTTAAAAAGAAAGAAATAAATTGATGTGGAAAACCAAAATCCAGCTTAGTACCTGACCACCTGAAACCTGTTGTGGGGGAGGCAGTTGTGATACTCTGCTCTAGGTTTCAGAGCGGCTTTCCTGGGTGGAGGCCTGTCTGTGGCCTGGCTCTCCTAGGGCTGTCAGTCAGGGCAGCAGTTATTTTATCTTTTTATTATGAAAGCTTGGGAATCTTATATCCTCATTGAATTGTCTTTGCAGTTGCTGTTGTAAGTGGTTTCTCAGTTAAACCCTCTCCAAGGGCTGTTGGCATTACCTTGATTTCTCAGTGAGGAAGCACTAGATTAATATGACAGGAGCTGCCCTGCGAGGGGCTGCTAGAAAGCCTAGCTTTGTATGAAATAAGGTCATTGAAAATCATTCTAACTTAACTGGATTTATATGTTATATTTTATTTAGAGACAGGGTCTCTCTGAGTTGCTTAGGGTCTCGCTAAGTTTCTGAGACTGGCTTTAAACTCACGATCCTCCTGCCTCAGCCTCCTGAGCCACTAGGATTATAGGTGTGTGCCATCGTGCCTGGCTCTAGGAAATTTGGTAGTCAGCAGTTAGCAGTGTTGTAAATGGTAGTTTGGTTTTTTGGTTGTATTGCTGCAGTAATTAATTTAACTAAAGAGCTGTTTCTCTCTCTCCAGTGCAAGAACTATATCAGCCAGTACTCTGAAATCGCAATCCAGATGATGATGCACATGGTAGGTGGCAGGGGAGCCCCTTGTTAGCATTTTTGTTCTAAATGTTGCTGTTTCCAGATATGGTTTAGTTTCTTTTTAATCCTCAAAATACTGAGTTGAGGCCAGAAAGAACCCTCCTTGACCAGCAGGCTCTCTCCACTGCAGTCTCAGTCCTGCCCATCCCCCTGTCCCGTCCGTCTGTCCCCCCACCCCCAAGAAAGGCTGAAGTTTGACCCCAGGACTGCCCTGCTGGTGGCCTGCTTGCCTGTGCACTTGTGAGCTGGCCGTCAGATTGCTAGTATCTGGTTTTAGCCTGGGATCTGTAGTAGTTTGCTCTCCAAACCAGCCCGGAGCATTGCTATGGTGCAGCCTGAGTTTGGGGCTGGGGAGGGAAGGAATCCTGCCTGGTGGCATTGGCCCTTTGCCCTAGAGCAGGGTCAGCTAGTGGCTGCTCAGGCCTAGACTCCTGCACTGGTGTCTCTTGCGTCCAGGTGACAGGGACATTCATTCCCTGTTAGCCGTGGGAAACGGGCTGGCTCCTCCATGTTGGAACTGTCCTAAGGAGCTGGCCGGCCTGCAGCATGCTGAACTGGGGAGCAGGCTTGGCCTTCATAGATCTAATCTGCAGGGTCAGAGTGGGGTGGGGTGCACTGTTTTCCCCTCATGCTGCCTTTCTGCATCGAGATTGATGTTTGTCCTTGAGTTTGTTCCTAACGCAGGGGTCCCCCACCTCTGGCCCTTCATAGAATAGATGAGTTCCATAGGAACCCAGTGATGCCCATTTGTGGCTGAGTCATTGCAGTTGAGACCCTTGGCCCACAAAGCCTGGCTGGGTGACCGTTGGGCCTGTTCTGCCCACTGTAGTCACCTGCCAAATGAACCAGGCACCGCGGTTTATTTGGGATCATTGCTCACGCTCTGCCTTGTAAAAATGTTTAAAGGCAGACGTTAAAAAGACATGCAGCTGAAGCAGGTGGAAATAGGCTTTCGATGTGAGTTGACCTAGTGAAGTACTTCCTTGTTGCTAACATGCACATTTGTCCTTATAAATACTGTGTGGAAAATTTTTTTTGACAATACAGATCATACCCAAAACAAAAATCATTTGCACTTTCAAAAAAGTCGGTGGGGTCATATTTTACATGTTGCTTTGTATTTTGTAGTTTGCAACCCCCCTCCACCCAGTTTACTGATCACTAAGTTATCTTTGTGCAGGTGATTTTCATGTGGCTGCATATTAATTCACAGTATGAATCAAACATAATTTGTGTGACCAGTCCCCTGAGGCTTGGTGTTTAAGTTGTTTACAGGTTTGCCCTCAGAGTGATAAATATCCTTAGTGACAAATACATATATCTATGCCCATCCCTGCTCTGTCCCTTAGTGTGGGTCACTAAAGCTGGATTGCTGACTTGCATCTGCTGCCCAGGCCATCACTGGCCATGGGGTAAATTGTCCCAAGGCCAGGCGTGGGGAGTGGCATGTTTATAACACACCCCCTGTTTGGGCAGCCCTGTGTAAGTTCCATTGCGCTGCTCATAACTAACCCATGGGGAGAGCCAGGTGGGGTCAGGCTCTGGGAGTGGAGACCCTTGGGGACTTTGCTGCACAGCTTGATCTGCTATTGGTTGTAGGGACAGCACACACACTAGCTGGACAGTGTGGTCTATCCCACGGCCAGAGTAGCGTTTGGGGTCCATTAGGCTAGTGGAAACAAGGTGGGTAGCGATACCAGACTGCTGGAGTTGCCCTTAGCTTTGGTGATGCCCTTAACCCCTGTTGACTGCTTTATTATCGTTGTTTTAATTTTTCTTAACTGTTGTATCCTTTCCTTTCCCTTGTTTTCATCTTCGATTTCCTGTTTTTTTGTTCAACAGCAGGATCAGGTATGTGATGGAGAATTTGCTTGTAGTAGTGATCTGCTGCTTCTCCTAGTTATTTTGCTTTATTTGTTTACTTATTTATTTTTGTTTAGCATGGTCAGCTCTGACAGATACAAGGAATAGTTGCAAAAGGCAAGGGTGCCCCCTCTTCCAGGCATCCTGCCCATGAATTCAGCACTTGAGGTGTTGGGGTCTCTCTCCTTCAGGGGGTCTGGGAAACAACAGAGTCTTGCCCTCTGGTCAGAATCAACACGAATGTGTGCAGGCCACCAGCGTGTTGATGGAGAGCCAGGGGTGGCCCTGGAGATGCCTGGCTTCCGGCAGGACACCTTGTGTCTGTCACAACGCGAGTGGGCATTGCATGTCTTCAGTGCTGTCTTCATAATCCCAGATGCTGCTGCTGCATGAGCTAATTGGTCTTGCAGACCACCACTGTCCCCCCGTTTGTTGGATCCAGAGAATTGGAGACAATCTCTTGATTGTGGCTTCTGCCTTTCTGGGTGATGGATAGGGTCCTTTGGGTCTGGAGACACGTCAGATGGCATACTATGGGAGCCACATCCTCAGTCCACACTGGGGCCATTCTAAGCTTGGCCTCTTCCGAGCGCTGGCGTCCGTCTGCAGGATCTCTGCCTTGGCTGCCTTGAGTCTTAACAAAGCTGATCCTGAGAGAAGAGCAGTCCCCACCCCCATCTTGGCATCTTTTTTCCTTAAAAACAAAAAAAACCCAAAAAACCAAAAACTTGCTGTATCTTCAGCCTCACTCTGACACCCCCCCCCCCCCCCATTTTTAAGGTGTGCCAAAGAGAAAGTATCTGAGATGCACTGTACCCAGGCCCCAGCCCTGCAACCTGGAGCCGTTTCCATAGCAGCAGCACAGGCTGTGGTCCCTCACTCTTGCCTCAGCAGGCCCTGGTTTTGGCAGCCCAGGCTGATGGGTTTTATGTGTGGTGGTGGTAGGCAGATGCCCACAGGCCTAGGGCTGGGTGCTGGCTGCATTTGATTCACAGTTCACAGGGTCTGTATTCTTATTTTGTGCTTGGTCTTTGTGGTGAAATGGTCAGGGTCTCCAAACTCTTTCTTTCTCTGGCCTGGTGTCTAGATGGTGTCTAGGGGCTGGGGCTGAAGACCTTGTGATTCACCAACATGGGGGGCGGGGAGGGGGCGGGCTCCTGCGTACCACGTGCAGTTGTGAACACCGTGAACACCGAACGTGGTTTTTAGAAAAGCCAGCCCTTCCCTTTAACACGTCATTTTAAATGGTCCCGCCCTGGAAGATCTGGTGTGTTTTTCTGTCCAGCACATAGGCTTTCTGTTACCTTGTGGGCGCTGTAGTTGCCCCTCAAAACACAGAGCTGAACTCTGCTGAGAATGAGTCCTTGGGGATGCCGAAGGCCGTGGGAGCCTCCGTCCCTTAGGGTGGCCCTGACTGGAGCCGCAGAGGCCCCGGCTGCGTGATGGCCTCCTGGGCGTAATTAGCTCACGTGCCCTGCTCTTGGACATGAGTCCTTCTAAGTTGAAGTTGAGTCTGGAATCCCTGCCAGTCAGGATGGGTGGAGTCAGCCTGACACCAGGGCTGGGGTGCTCCTCAGCACCCTGACTGCGGTGTCTGGAGAGGGGCTGAGGAGGCGGGCGTGGGCTCTGACTGCTGGTTCTGTGCCCTTTCAGCAACCCAAGGAGATCTGCGTGCTGGTTGGGTTCTGTGACGAGGTCAAGGAAGTGCCTCTACAGACCCTGGTTCCTGCCAGAGTGGCCTCCGAGAACGTCCTCCCTGCCCTGGAGCTGGTGGAGCCCCTCGAGGTACCTGGTGTCATTGTATGTGGGCTGTGGCTGCAGGACAGCCGGCCGCCCCTCGCTGTGTCACATCTACACATCGTACACTTTCTGTTCCCTACCTGGCTCCTCAGGGCGTTTGAGACCTCTGCATGTCATGGCTGTCCTCCACCCCGGGCTGTTCTCAAGACGTTTCCTACCCCCAGTGTTCCTGGGCCAAGGCCGTGGTGGTGGTTTTCCCAGCTCCAGTGGTTTCTCAGTGCCCGCTCCAGCCCTGGCCTTTTCAAGTGTACTTCCTGGCTCCTTCTAATACTGGAGCCATAGCACCAAGTCTAGGCTGCCCTGCCCAGGGCTCGTGTGGAAGCCCCGCTGGGCCCACTGCTTGTACGTGGGCGAGCAGGTGTGTGTGCTGTTTGCCTAGAACTCTCCCTTGGTTAACAGCCTTCTACTCCATCCCATAGTGAACTGGAACCCAGAACTTCCTGTGGTCAGGCAGTATTCTAGGGTCACGATGCCCTGTGCCCTCTCTGTTTCTTCTCTGTATGGCTACAGAAAGGCTTGAGGTGTCAGATGGAATAAGGGGAGCTCAGCCTCCTGCCCCCAGAGGTGCTCCAAGCCCCTCACCCACCCTCCCCTCCAAGTTCACGGTCAGAGTGCATGGAGGAGCAGAACAGCTTTTACTGTTTAACACGTGACTACTTAAATGTTTAAACAAAAGTTAGCAAAATTCAACGTCAGGTCCTTAGTTCCATCCGCACCCTTGAGGTGTGCAGTAGACACTGGGAGCTGGTGCCTCTGCGCTGGACGGAGCGCCTGGTTAGTGTTATTGCTTTATTAAAGGTAGGTTCTGGAAAAGCAGTCACAGGTGCTGCTGAGATTTGGGAAAGTCAAAAGCAAACCTGAAATGGGTTTATAGCTCTTGACTTCTAAATAGCAGATACAGTGACTCTCTCATTCTGTTACTGTGCTGCCATCCATCTCCCCAAAATGAGTGTAGAGTGATGGAATGGTTAGAACCAGACACAAGAGCAGATAGATAGATAGCTCTTAGCTTCTACCATCTGAAATGCACATTCCTGGATTTGGGGTGGTGTGGGGGTAGGGGAAGGGGTGGTGGCAGAGGGTTGGGGGAAGGGCTGGATCGCTTGCTGTATAAGCAGCAGCAGGGTGTGGAGCCTGGATGTGGAAGAAGCCAAACATGCTTTTGAATTCAGCAGGCAGTGGCCCTGGTGTGTTGCTAACCTGCCCTGGTCCCCACATCCCTCTGTGGTAAGGGCAACGGGAGCGAGGGCCTGGGTCCCAGCGTGAACGTGTCTCTCGTCAACAGGAGGAGCTGATCCTGGCCCATGCTAATGTTTTGTGCAAGGCATGTGAATTCGTGGTGAAGAAGGTGGCCGACCTGATTGAGAACAACAGTACCATGGTGCGTGGGCCTCCTTGAAGAATGCCCCAGTGGGAGAGTTCGGCGGGGGAGAGGGATCTGGCCCACCCTTTTCTTCCCCTTAACTCCCACTGTCCTAAGGGTGAACCCCTTAGGGTTGGTTGCCTGGCGTGTGCCGGGAAAGCACTCTGCCACTGAGCCATGCCCAGCTCCCCTCGCTGGTCGGCACCAGCCTGGGAACGTGAACAGCCATATCCTGCCTTCCAAGGCTGCGTGCTCAGGGGTGCCTCTGGGCTACAGCGGGGCAGGACACCTTTGCTCTGCGTGCAGCTCTGGTCTTTTCTGCCGTGTGGTCTTCCAGGGGAGGGAGCAGGGCCTCCTGTGGGCCAGGGGCCTTGTACTTTCTGTCTCTCCCCACCCCTCGTCCTCCCACCTTCTCTCATTGTGTTCCAGGAGAAGATCATCCATGCTCTGGACGCAGCGTGCTCGATGTTGCCTGAGTCTGTATCGGACGTGTGCCAGGAGGTGGTGGACACATACAGTGGGTACATCGTGTCGATCCTCGAGGCGGAGATGAACCCCAAGCAGGTGTGCAGAGAGCTTCATCTCTGCGCCTCTGGCAAGGGCCAGACCGGACAGATCGGCCGACTGGGACTGCCCGAGCTGCCCCCACTGCCCAAGTTGCCTGTGCTGCCCAAGTCGCCTGCACTGCCCGGTGAGCTCAGGGCACATGAGGCAGAGGATGACCCCTCTTGAGTCTGGAAGGACCCTGTCAGCATTAAGCCCTGTGTTCTCTTGTGTAGCACGGGTGACTTCCCTGAAGGACGGTCCCTTCTGTGAGGTGTGCAAGAAGCTGGTGAGCTATTTGGAGCACAACCTGGAGAAAAACAGCACCAAGCAAGAGATCCTGTCCGCACTCGAGAAGGGCTGCAGCTTCCTGCCCGAACCCTATCAGAAGCAGGTAGCAGAGGCTGGGGCGGCTACTGCTGTGCCCCTTTGAAGTGGGGAGGGAAACAGACTGTGGCTGCCCCTGGGCCTGGAGTTGGCAGGGCCTTGCTTAGAGATGACCTGTAGATTTTCACGAACTGCAGAGGGGAAGAACCTGCTAGTGAGGGCAGACACGGGTGGGTGGCGTATTCAGGGAGGTCCCAGGCCCATCGGACTATTAGTGTCAGGGACTTGTAGGAGCATGTCCACTCTGCTTGTGCATGCCCAGACCTGATCCTGTGTCCCCTTCTTACTTGGCAGTGTGACGAGTTTGTGACTGAGTATGAGCCAGTGTTGGTCGAGGTCCTCGTGGAGGTGATGGACCCGTCCTTTGTGTGCTCGGTAAGGTTTGCTGGGTGGCCTGGTAGACTGGGAGATTCCTCGGTGGCTTTGGCCCTCAGGTGGACTGGGGGAGCAGGGAGTGCAGAGCCCCGGGCCTCTAGGCTCCATCTGACCCTCTCTGTAGCAGCCCCCTTCCAGCTGCTTCCTGGAAGTATTGATCTCCACTCCGGAAGGGGTGGCCGGGCAGCTCCTGAGTCTTCCCTCTTTTGCCTCTTTTCACCATGCAGAAAATCGGAGCCTGCTCCTCTGCCCGTAAGCTGCTCTTGGGGACTGAGAGGTGTGTCTGGGGCCCCAGCTACTGGTGCCGGAACATGGAGACAGCAGCCCAGTGTAACGTGAGTAGCTCGGCCGGCCGCCCTCCGGTGGGTGGCCCCTTGGGAATCCTGCTCCGATAGGGACCTCAGTGTTCAGCTGTCCACCCTGCCTTCTGTAGGTGGGAAACTGCAGCCCAGAGAGGCAGTCGGACCCCTCCTGGGTGGCCCAGTGAAGGCGGGCCCCCCCTGCACTCTCGTCTTTTGGGGGTGAAGGGTGTGCTGGGTGTTCTTTGGTGTGTCTGCCTTCTGCGTTCCTGCTTGCCTTCAGTCCCCTCCTGATAGTGTCAGGTCTTCCCGAGGTCACGAGGTCACTCTGGGACGCCCAGGGCCTCTGGGCTCATCGCCCAGACCCTTGTGTGGGTGCCCCCACCCCAGCATATTTGCCCTCCTGGAGCCTGAATCTCACCCAGGGCCAGCGGGAGGTTGTCCTGAGTGGCCCCCGGACCCCGTGGGCACCACCCTGGCTGGGCAGGCACCAGTTGGGTGACCCAGGCCACTTTCCCGGGAGGGGACGTAGTTTGGTCTGGCCCTGTTACTTTGTGTTCCTTTAACTCTTTCTTCCTTGCTGGGGTCCCTTTTGATCATTTCGGGAGATGAGGCATTGTGGATCACTGCAGGGAGAGGCCCACGCCCTGGCCCTGTCCAGGTGCCCACGTGCACCACCACCACCCCTGCCGTTGGGGGAGCTGGCTGCTGCTGCCCTCCTGGGTACCCGTGCCATGGCAGGAGGCCTGAGCTGGGGTGTGCCGAGGCTGGCGATGAGGCAGAGTTGCCCTTGTGCAGCTGAGACACGGGTTCTGGCCTGCCTGCACGGGTGCTCATCTGCGCAACACTAAAGGCTTTATGTCTGCTCAGCTGGACTCTGGCCTTAGGAGCTCCAAAGCACTGCTGGCCACATGTCCCTTGGCTTTGAATGAGGTCCTCAGCATCCTGTGCCAGCCACCTGACCTGGGACACGATGCCAGATCCCACTTGGGTGGTGGGCGATATACTAACGGGCAGGGAATTGAGCTTGTCACCTGAGAACTAAACCCCGTTTCCTCTGTCCTACCAGGCTGTGGAGCATTGCAAGCGTCACGTGTGGAACTAGGATTCCATCTTGGAGAAACTGTAGCCTCTCTTCCTCCTTGTGTGTCTGGGGTAACGAACGCACAGACCTGTTCTAGAAGAGTAGGACCCTCCTTTTGACCACCCCCCTATTTGTCTCCCTTATTGTAGTATTGCTGTCCTGGGGAGGTGTTATCCCCCCACCAACATAGCTGCTTCAGTGTCCCCTCTGCTGGGAGGACACACTGGCCTGAGGTGTTGAGCCACCCTTGCGTGGCACTGGCGTGCCCAGTGCTGGCAGGACGTACAGCCTCTCAGCGAGGGCCTTGTTCTGAGCCCCGCAGGGCTTGGGTGCTGGTAGGTTTGTGCTTCTGAGGCCACTTCCTATCCTAAGGAGGGACTGTCCCCTTTCCTGCTGTACCGAGCAGCCAGAGGCAGTTTAGAAGAATTAGATGTTTAAAATAGTTCCTGTGGTGACAGTGCAGAGACTTTGGAAGCAGCTGCTGGTGGCCAGTGGGTGCGGTGGCCCTAGGTTAACCCTTGTTTTTGCTTTCCTGTCTTTTCCTGTTGATGCCTTGTTTGGGGTTCTGTGGGTTTGGGTTGGGAGGGGAGATTCTGCCTGAATGTAACCTGCTAGCTGTGCCTGGAGGTCCTGGGAGGCCCGTGCACCGCGGCGGCTCTTGCTCGCGTGTCTGCAGGGTCCTGCTCTGTGCCTCTGCACGCCCTTGCCATGCTGTGGAAAATTTTTTTTTTTTTTTAAACCTTCCCTTTCAAATAAATGTGGATGACAAGCTCCTAAGCCCAAGCCCCTGCTTGGTAGAGGGTGGCAGGCAGGGTCTGCCGGGTGTGGAGTGGGTATTATTGTCTGGCCTTGGCCGCTGCCCATTTGGCCACCAAAACTGTTCTACTTCTGGTTGCCAAGAGACAAGCAGAACCAGCAAGAGGGGCAGATGCTATGACATGAGCCTAGTGGTTTCGTTTGTTTTGCACTAAAATTTCTGTGATTCAATAAAGTTCTCTTAACCAGATCTGGGCTGAGTGTGTGGTACCTCGCTAGAGTTTGGTCTGCTGAGCTCCACGCCCATGGTCCCTTCAGCACCCTTGGCCAGGAAAAGAAAGCAAAGTGGGTTTAAAGAAAGGTACTGGGTCCTCCCGAGTCCCAGGGCCAGCAGTGGGTCGGGGAGCATTTGAAGCCCAGGCCTGCCCTTCGCCCCTGACCCCTGTCTCAGGCCAGCACACAGGAAGGTCACCAGAGCCAGTGTATTGCCAGTCCTTGTGAGTTGCTTTTCTCTTTAAACAGACCATTCCAAAAACTTTTCAGTGAGTTCCAGGTCAACAAAACCAAGGGGAAAAATACTGAGGGAATAACTTAATTAAAAAAAAAGGAATACACACCAACACTCTACATTCAAAACCCAAGGGAACGTCAGTCATTTCTCTTTATATGCTGGGCACATTTGGGAAGCCAGTGAAATGGAGAGAATGCTCATCGGTTGAGCTTGACCTTCCTGTCTGTTGGAGGGCAGGGGTCACCCACTCCTCCACTTGGACGGCCAGCAGTCAGTGGGACTTGCATTGAAGTCATGGCAGGCCAGCAGGGCTGTGGCTCTGGGTCTCCGTCCTGTTGCTGGACTCTTGCTGTGGTAGCCTGGCAGGTGGCCAGGGTAGAGCAGAAAGGGGAGTCCCCGGTGGTCTCAGCGGAGGCCTCCCCAGACCCTTGGGGGCCCCAGCGACCCTCCTTACCTTGTCCTTAGCATTTTTGTTTGGTTTTCTTAAAAAAATAACAAATTTTATGAAGGTAGAGATCAGATGCTGAATGAGTGTCTGGCCAAAGTGGAGTCCGAGCTGCTGTGAGGCCACCAGGGCCAGCCCGAGGCTGTCCCCACGGCGGCGGCCAGGGACGGGCCTTGTGCTTGCTGCTGCCCCCGAGGGAGCGGTTGGGGTGCTGCTCACGCCAGCAAGTCTTCCGAATGGGTCACAGCTCCGTGATCTCCAGGGGACTCTCCATGATCACATCTCGAAGCTTGTGCAGGGGTGTGGATTTGGCGGATTCCGTGCGGGCGTTGCGCTCGAAGGCAGCGGCCTCGGCGGCGGTCAGCGTCTCCAGCGAGCGGCCCAGGCCCTTCTGGTCGTCCTCTGGCAGGCTGTTGAGGTCCGTGGCCAGCAGCGTGCCCGTGCTGCCATGTACCACGTGGATCCCGTCGGGCCCCTTGAGCTCCACGGGTGGCTTGTGGCGGAAGCGCAGGCTGCCCTGGCCTGGGCTGCGGTCCCCAGGCTCCTCCTCCAGCTCTGTCTGGATCAGCTGCAAGAGGCCATGCCGCCCAATGGCTCAAGCTCCCCCCGGGCTCGGGCCATGCTGGAAGCGGGAGAAGCCGTGCCCAGGTCCCCATGGCTGTGGTACAGCCCCCTGCCTGCCTCACACACGGAGCCTGCCGGCCTCTGCCACCCCCAGACCGGGTGCGTGGGGAACCACGGACATTTAAAGTGCTACGGCATGTCCTCCGGGACAGGGGCTCCCAGGCACTTTTGTCCTTGGTCAGGCTATTCCAGGGGCAGTGTGCACTCAGCTGGAAATCAGCGTTTAGCTCTAGTCTGAATTTGTAAATATTGACAGTCACCACAGGTCCACGGCCTGTTGACTGAGATGACCAGTTCCTTAAAGTGACATCACCCCCTCCAGGGTGTCTTGGGGTTCACTGCCTCTGAGCACAACCATCCCTGGAAAAGACCCCCCACAAGAGCCCAGAAAGCAGAAGTCCCCTTACTGACTTCGTCTAGGCCCACACCCTGGCTGATGAGGTCAAGGGTAGCAGGAGAGAGCACCCCCAGGAGTGGGGCACAGCACACAGCTCCCTGCCCTCCCACCTACCCACCCAGCTACCTCGGAGGTGGAGGAGTGGCAGGAGGAGGCTTTTTGCACCATCCGCTGTGCAAAGAGCTTTTTGAGCCGCAGGTAATCCTCCAGGACCACCTTCAGCAGCGAGCCCTGGGGGAAGGAGAGGGTTAACCCCCCACCAAGCCCCTCCACTGCCTGCCCTGCCATGCTCTCTCCCTGTGGGGGTCCGGGATACACAGGTTTCTGATCCTGAGACAGGATTAGGAGCAGGACCTGGTTACAGTAGCCAGAAGCCACATGGGTCACGCTCAAGGCCACTGCAGTCGGCTCTGCATTGGCCCGGTGCCTAGGCCTTTTGGTGTTCTGGCCCCGTGGAGGGCAGGACTGGCAGATCCTGAAGCTTGCCGTTTTTCCCTCTGGAGTGAGGTCCAGGTTCAGCCAGGGCTCTGGGTACAGGGAGGGCTCACCTTGATGGGCCCCTCACGAATGACCTGGCCCAGCTTGGCAATGCTGTCATACTCCTGGATGGCAGCGCGCAGGTACCGGTCGTCATCGGGCTTGACTGCTGCTGGCTCACGCCCAAATGTCCCCTGGGGGGGAGACCCTAGCTGGAGCAGAGGTAGGCGCCACACAGGCACCGGGGCCACTTCTAGAGAACCCGGGTCTCCTGCCCGGGGGTGCAGACAGCTGCCCTGTCCACCCCCAGGCCACCAGCCTCCGCCCCACTCACGTGGGTGCGGGTGGGGCTGTTCCACAGGTCGGGGATCTCGCTCAGGTTCTCGGGCAGGTCGTCCTCGTGCTCGGCCTGGGCAGCCAGCTCCAGGTTCCGGCAGAAAGGGTCTAGCCACACGGGGTTGGCTCTGCATTTGGGGAGTGGAGGGGGTCGAGCAAGGAGAGCTCTAGACAGGTGCCCTCCCAGCCTAGCCTCTGCCCACCTCCCTGGCCACTCACCCACGCCTACACAGAACTGCATGTGCAGGGCCGTGGGGTGAGGGTGGCCCCTGGACCTGTGGGTGCGTCCTCCCACCCCAGGATCCGGCTGGAACCAGACTGGTATCAGGATCAGCTTTGGTGAGGATATCTCACCCTTTACCCAGTTCCCAAAGTCTATGCCCCTTGAACTGGGGGTGCAGGGAGGTGGGGGTGTGGCTGTTGAGTGGGAATCTAAACAGCCCTGCAGTTTTTGAGGGTGGAGAGAGGGGTGGTTGGCCACCAGGGGGCGCCCACGCCCCAGGTTTCAGCCAGCACTTGGGAGGCTGCAGGGCGTTCCTTCCCTGGTGGTTCCCAGCGGGCTCAGAGTGCCAGGTCTACTCACCCATCAAAGGAGTACTTGTTGGTGTTGGGCATGTCCATGATGTCGATGAAGCCACGGTTCCCTGCAGGGAGAGGGGTTGGGGCATGGAGGGGAGGGGGCAGCCAACCAGCTGCGGCTGGGGAATCTGGACCCCCAGAGGCCCTCTCCTCTCCCAACTCACCTGCTGAGCCAGCCACGATGGCCTTGAGCTTCCTCTTGTGTCTGGAGAGAAGCAGAGAGGTGCCCATGAGGGAGGCTGGACTCACTGGAGCCCACAGCCCTGCCCGCGCCCAGGAGCAGGGACACTCACACGGTCCTGTAGTACCAGTTCATGAGGATGAACAGCACGGCTGCCAGGAAGAGGAGGATGGCCAGCACGATGATCGCCATCTGGGGGGAGAAAGGCCAGGCATGAGCGCGGGCTCTGGGGCAGAGCCGGCCCCAGGAAGGACGGGCCGTGGGGTACCTGCAGGGCAGACATGTCATCGGGCAGCCGGACAGAGATGGCGGGCTGCACGTCCAGGACGTTGTAATTCCGGAAGAGATTCCGCAGCTGTTCCTTGTTCTCGTCTATCATCTGGATCACCCTGGATCAGGGGCAGGGGCCTTGGTCCCATCTCAGCCGCCCTCCAAGACCATACCCCCCAGTCTCCTCTGCTTCTGCCTGAGCCCCCGAAGCTCACCCTGTGCACTGGAGCCTGGGTTCTCACCGGGTCCCTGGGACTTCCTAGGCAGAGGCTCCCCTAAGGCTCAGGGGCAGGGAGCTCTGCTCACCCCAGCCTGTGTCCTCCCTCCTAGCCCTGCCTGTGCCTGGGGGAGAGCCCACGCAGCAGCAGGCCTGACGGTGGTGTCCCTGCTTGATGGGTCCCCTCCCGGCGCTGGCCCTACCCACCGGTCCACGTCCAGGATGCGGTTGGTGTCGCGGTTCACCACGTGGATGAGCAGCTCTGTCTGCGCAAAGTTGACCCGCCCTTTCTTGTCCACGTGAAACTAGGGGAGAAGGAGCATTGTGGGGGACCCCAGCGGGGGCAGGGGAGGGGACAGGCAGGCTTCTTGCAGGAGACTTTCCTGCCCTACCTTACAATGGACCTGTCACTACTGAGTGCTCACCGAGGACCAAGCTCGGTGCCGATCAGGTCACCACACGGGGGCAGGTGCAGTTTATCAGCCCCGATGGACAGATAAGGAAACAGGTGCAGGGACCTGGGACAATGTCCCCCAAACTTCCCAGTCAGGCTAGGAAATGACTGAGGTGGCACACGTACCCCTTCTCGGGGCCCCTGACCTCGCCACAATGCCCTGCTCCTTGTGGCTTGTCCCCATCCCCCAGGTGGGTTCCATGGGCCACCTGCACGTCATCGGTGTTGACGATGGCGCCAGTGATGTTGGCCAGCAGGCGGACGAACTCCTCCTCGAAACCCCGCACACGGTCGGGGACCTCGTTGATGACGATCTTGACGCGCTGGTCGTCCCTCAGGATGTAGATGCCGATGATGGCCGTGTCGTTGTGGCCTGCCAGGTCTCGGGCCACAATGTCCACCACGAAGTAGCCAGGGCTGTAGGCCATGAAGAGGTCGAAGGTGCGCAGGATGCCGTCCACGCTCCCTGTGGAAAGCCCGGGGGGCAGCACAGCTCAGGGACCACTCAGTGCTCCCCAGTCCCCTAGGCGGGGTCAAGGGCCCTGGGCAGGAGGACGCCTAGGGAGGCAGCTCGGGCTCTGCTGACAAGCTCTGCTGACAAGGTCACTGGGGCATGCAGCCCAGGCTGCCAAAAGTAGCACTTTTTCTAGAGAAACTGGGCATTTCCATTCTTAATATGAAATCCACTTATTTTCAACTATTCCCTAAGTTTTTATTGAAATTCTCTACATATTAAAACATCTCCCGGTAGGGTGCTGTGGCCCACGCCTGGCTTGGGAGGCTGAGGCAGGAGGATCGAGAGTTCAAAATCAGTCTTAGCAACTTAGTGAGGCCCCAAGCAAATAAAATATTTTTAAAAAATGGCTGGGGATGTGGCTCAGTAGTTAAGTGTCCTTGGGTTCAATCCCTGGTACCAATAAAAAAAAAAAAAAAAAAAAGTTCAAAACATCTGCAGCCTGGGCTGGTCCAAAGATAACAAGTATGTGACTTTGATATTCCTTGCTGAGGTGCCGTGGCCACTTGTGGGCTCCCCATTTGTCTAACTGGAGGAGGTAGCACGTGAGCTAGAGCTTGGAGGTGGGAAAGGCATAGCTACATGGGGTCAGGAGGCATTCCAGGAAACAGGGTCCAAGGCCCAGGGTGAATCTAGAGTTGTAAGCAGCTCAGCTTGGCTGGTCCCAGGGTCCTCAAGGACAGTAGGGGACTGTGGAGCCAGAGAGAGACACTAGAAGGAAGATCTATCAATTCTGGAATCCAGGCTCAGGAACTTTCCTGGCATCCAGACGAGTCTGCCAAGATGGGGGAAGGAAACGGGCCCACCCCAGGGCTGCCTTCTAAACCTGCCCGAGTCTCAGCCACCCACAGGCAAATGCACAAGTGTGGTCTCCAACCTCCCCGTACCTGGCACGAGGCCTGATACACGCGTCTCAGAGGCAGGAATGGAAAGGCAGGAGGCAGGTCATAGAAACAGGAATGGGAAGAAGACCGACAGGTGGATGCAAGAATGGATGAGTGGACGATGGACAAGACAAGCAGCAAGAGCGAGCAGGTGGGCAGATGCAGAGGTGAACAGGTGCATGGATTAGAGAACAGAAGGGCCGACATGATGGCTGGGCCGCCCATGTCCTTGGGTGGTCACACAGGCCCCACTTCCCGGGACTCCAGTCCATGCAGTGACAGAGGTCCTGGCTGGGGGCCGCCCAGGAGCACCCAGGCCCCTACCTATGGTGAAGACCTGACCCACGTCCTCAGAGTCGTTGGCCAGGGCCCGGAAGTAGTGGATGGCCAGGATGCTGTAGAAGACGAGGCTGTTGTTGCCGATGTCCGCGTCCAGGGCCAGCACCTGGATCAGCTCCGAGCCCACCTTGGCATCCGTGGCCACCCCTGTAAGGACCGGCAGGCAGCGTGAGTGTCAGGAAGGGGCCGCGGGACCCGAGCCCCTGCTCCAGCCTGACCTGCCGTGTACTCGGCCTTGGTGAAGCGCGGCGGCTGGTCATCGATGTCCTCCAGCATCACGCGCACCTCCTGCAGGGTGAGGTCGGCCACCGGGTCGAGGGCCGGGGAGGGCCCGCGGGGCGGCGTCCAGCTGCGGTTGCTGGAGGCCTTGACGATGAAGGAGAAGAGTGCCTCCCGCTCCCGGTCCAGGTCGCGCAGCACCAGCAGGCGCCCGTCGGGCTGCAGGCGGAAGTTCTTCTCCTCGTTGCCAGCTGAGGGCGCGACAGGGCCTGGGTGAGGGCAGGGCGCTTTGGGGTCATCCCGGCCCCAGCAGACGGACGCTGGCTCCGGCGGGCCCACCTGCTATGAAGTAGTACACGACGGCGTTGGGGCCCTCGTCTGCGTCCACCGCGCCCGTCACGTTGCCCACGAGGGTGCCGCGTGGCGAGTGCTCGGGCACCGTCAGCAGCTGGTACTGGGGGCGGCCCTTCTGCAGGGGGAGGGGGATGTCATCGTGGGAGCCAAAGGGGACCTTCCAGCCCCAGCCAGAGGGCCCTGGGCAGTGACCGGGTGCCGAGGGGTCTTGCCGCCCAGGCCCCACGGGGCGAGTGGAGCTGTGGTACGGGAGCCCTGCTCGCGGGAGCCGTGCAGTGGCATCCCCGTGGACAGTGCTGGGCTTGGCATGTTCTGACGCACCCCTGGCACCTAATGAGTGTTGTAATGACGGGTGGGGCAGCACGTACTCATGCACACAGCTCCAGGGGACATCTCATCTCCATGTGCACGTCATGGAGCCCACGCCAGGGCCCTCAGCCCCGTCCCAGCTCTAAGTCAGAGCTGATTTTCCTGCTTCCCGCACAGGCACGGGCACGCGTGCACACACAAGATTATCGGCTCCACGATCAGGTGTGTTTGCCTGACCTGTTTTTATGGCGTTTCTGGGGATGGAACAGGCTAGGCAAGCACTCTACCACTGAGCTACCTCCCCAGCCTTTTTTCATTTTTAACTCTGAAACAGTGTCTCGCTAAGTTGCCGAGGTTGGCCTCTAAGTTGTGATCTTCCTGCCTCAGCCTCCCAAGTCTCTGGGAACATAGGCGTGCTCCACCATGCCTGGCTTTTTGTCCACTTTGACCTCTGGACAGTGCCTTCAAGCGTATACAGCTCAACACAGCCTCACACAGCTGCTCAGCACAGAGTGGTCCTGTATTGGGGCGTGCAGACAGCAGGCGTTTTCTGTGTGTAACTAATGTATATCAGGGTAGTGTGCACAGAGGAGTGAGTGTTTGCAACCAGTGAGTCCCTGTGTGTGTGACTGGCACGAGGGACAGGCAAGCTCACTGGAGGCCTCACGAAGAGGGGTTCGTTGTCGTCAATGTCCTCCAGGGCCACCTGCAGCGGCTGCATGGTCTCATATGGCACTGGCTGGCCCAGGTCGCTGGCTACCAAGATGAGCTGGGGGCAGAGGAGCACAGTCAGAGGGCGAGGCTGGCGTGAGAGGCTGGCTTAGGGCTCCAGGGTGCTCTCCCCAGGCAGGTCCCCCCAAGACATTGCAGGAGAAGAGTCTGCTGGGGCCCTGCCATCTTACGCTGTACACGGCCTGCTTCTCGCGGTCCAGGCGCTGGGCCGTCTGGATGAGGCCGCTGACCGGGTCGATGGAGAAGTACTCCCAGTCGCGGTTGCCCGCAGTCTTCAGGAAGCTGTAGCGCACCGCCCCGTTGAGGCCCTCGTCCTTGTCCGTGGCATAGACCTCGTACACGTTGGAGAGCAGGGGGATCTCCTGTGGGGGCACGAGAGGGAGGCGCCTGGGCGCGAGAGGACCCAGCCCCAGGCCCAGTGGGGCTCCTGCTCTCAGCCGTAGCAAGAGGCCACTGCCACCTTCCAGCATCTTGGGGCATGCTGGTGCCTGGCTCTCTTGGATTCTCAGCATCTGCCAATTATTTCCCTCCCACCTCCCTGAGCCAAGGCCACTGTCCTAGCGTCTAGCCAGGGACCCGCCTATTCCAAGCTTTCTCGAGGTGACCACTGCCTAGGAGTTCCCACTGCCTGCCAAGGGTTAGGGGAACCAGCAGATGGGGATCCAAAGGCTTCAGCCACGGCCACTCTGTGTCCCTGTCTCTCCTGTTCTCTGTGCCACCCTAATCATGGGAACTCTGGGTATTCCCAAGAAGCAGCATCCATCCAGTGGGGTACCTGGAAATGGAGGCATGCAGGCAGGGCGACTTGACAGCTTGACCAGGCCACCTGGCTCGAGCCTGCTACCAGTTCCCTGTGGAGCCTGGCCAGCCACTTCACCTCGTTGAGCCTCAGGCTCCCTGCAGGTTCCTTGAGGTAGGTCTAGCTTAGCTAGCACACACCTAACTGAAAGCACACACTGACCCACCGCAAGACCACCCAAGGCCAAAGAAAAAGAGCCTATCTCTTTGCTTTAATGGGAAAATTCTCAATTCAGTAAGGTTTCGTTGTTTATCTCATCAGTCATGACAATCAGAAGTTCCAAGTGGCAGTTACATCTAATTAGTAAAAAGTGGGGTGACCAACAGATAATCACTTCATAAATGCTGGTCATTCAGGCTGTTCAGGGGACATAGATCTTCCCAAATACAGAACCCTTGAAGGGAACAACTTAGTAAATAGGGTCTTTAGTGTGGAAAATGACTAGATTATCATTAATTTTTATCCTGAATTATTACTTACACACACACACACACACACACACACACACACACACACACTTGAAGCAGCTGACAAGAATATATAAAGATTGATGGGGCTGGGATTGTGGCTCAGCGGTAGAGCGCTCGCCTAGCGCATGGGCGACCCGGGTTCGATCCTCAGCACCACGTACAAATAACACGCATTGAATAAAATGCATTGTGTACAACTAAAAGCAAATAAATAAAAAAATATTAAAAAAAAAGAATATATAAAGATTGAACAAGTTTAAAAATTTAGGTTAAAAAAAACTGGTCTGTACATGGTGGTGCACACCTGTAATCCCAGCTACTTGGGAGGCTGAGGCAGGAGGATCTCAAGTTTGAGACCAGCCTGGGCAACTTAGTGAGATCTTGTCTTCAGAAAATTAAAAAGGGCTGGAGAGATATCTGGCTCAGTATAGAGTGGGCCTGGTCCAATCCCTAGTATCCACCCCCAAAAAAACAGCAGGAAGAGGGACGCTGTGGTGAAGAGTGCCCCAGCCTCTGTGGCATCATCAAGGTGGGCTGTCTACTCTGAGCCCCCCAGTAGGAGAGGCAAAAGGGATGATTCAGTCATTGCAGATGTGACACCAGATACAATGTAAAAGCAAATCACAAGGTGACAGTACAGTTTCCTAGAGCTCATCCCTGGGAATATTTTTTTCTGGAGGACCTCAAAGAGGAGACAGTGAGAACCTGGTCTTAGCACTGACATCGAGATGTGCAGACTTGAAGTCTGGGGATCAGAGGGCAAATCAGATACCAGCTGTACCACCAACTGGTGTATCTTGGGCCTGGGTGCTTAGGACTTGGCAGGAAGAATGGGAGATGAAGGAAGACTCCCCCTGCCTCCCCATGGCGATGTAGACCAAGAAATGGAGCAGAATTGGCGATTCCAGAACCTTCGCCGTCTCCCGTGCCTTACGCGGGTGCCCAGCCCCAGCCCCAGCCCGCCTCACTCTGGTGGCAGCAGGCGCACCAGCCAGACGGAAGGGGCGTGTGCATTTATTTTAAGAGTGGGGGAAGTGGGCAGCAGGGGAGATGTCCTTCCTAGACACTGGAGCAAGAATGGGGCATTTGCTATTATTAGTCCCATTTGCAGATCAAAAAGATGCAGAGAAGCCACTTGCTCAAGGTCATGTGGCTGGTAGAACAGAATTCCACTTGAACCCAAGATCGTGGGCTAGCACAGCCCACACGACTGACTGGCCGTTGGTCAGTGCTACGTCACGTGGCCTGGGCGAGCCTGCTCTCTCGTCTGGCTTGTTCCCCACCCTAACAGTGAGGGCCCTTCCACTGCCCAGGCCTTGACTGCGAGACGAGGAAGCCGGCTGGACGCGGGCAGGCGCCAGGAATACCTCTCTGATGTGCAGGATGGTGCCGTTGGGTGGGCGCACGAAGACAGGGCGGTTGTCGTTGACGTCGATGACCTCCACCAGGAGCATGGTGGTGCCCCAGAGCGGGGGCTGCCCTCCATCTGTGGCCACCACGGTCAGGTTGAACCTCTCGTAGGACTGCAGTGGCCGCTGTGTGGTCACCAGGCCCAAGTCCACGTGGACGTGGAAGGCCTCTGGCAGACAGGGCGGGAGAGGGGGCATGACTGGCCAGCAGCCTTCCTGTCCCCCTGTGCCCCCTCCTGCTCCCGGCCTGCCCCTCCCGCCCCCACGATTGACTCATTGTCCAGGGCGGGCTCTGTACCCATGCCAGGGCCCTCGAGCGAGTAGGCCAGCTGCCCGTTGGAGCCCTCATCCTGGTCGGTGGCCATCATGGTGATGACCGAGGTGCCCGCTGGCTCGTTCTCGTACACGCTGGTGCTGAACTGGGGCCTGGAGAACTGGGGCCGGCAGTCATTCACGTCCAGCACCCGGATCATCACCTGGGGGGGGGTCATGGCCAAGGGTCAGGAGCATCTGGGGCTGCCCTGGGGACCCAGTCACCCAGGAATACGGCAGGCGGGAGGACGGCACATGCCACCTGAAGGGACGCACCGTCTCCGGACGCATTCGAGTCTGGGCAGCGGATTGAACCCCAAGCCTCAGTTTTCCTAGCTGTACAACGGGACCACAGTTCCTTCTCTCGGGGTCCTAGCGAGGCTCACACAGTGGTCTGCTAGATGCCCGGGGCAATGCCTGGCTTGAGTAAGTCCTCAGCACCCAGAACTCCAACGGTCTGTCGTGGGCCCTGAAGAAGGGATCCCTCACCCGCCCCTCCTACTAGGTCCTTTACTACCCCCACCGTCGCCCTGTAAGTCTGGCTCTGCTCTCTGGACCTTAATGCCAGACTGCTGGGATTCCTCCATCCCCTAGGGCCTTTTTATTGGGGGGGAGGGGATACTGGGGATTGAACCCAGGGTGTTTAACCACTGAGTCACCCAGCCCTTTGTCATATTTTATTTAGAGACAGAGTCTTGCCGAGTTGCTTAAGGCCTTGCTAAGTTGCTGAGGCTGGCTTTGAACTCACGATCTTCCTGCCTCAGCCTCTCCTGAGCTGCTGGGATTACAGGCATGTGCCACCGTGCCCAGCTCCTGGGGTCCCTCTTGAGTGGGATCTGCATCTGTTCTTGGCTTCCCCTGCAGACCTCACAGCCCAGGGCAGGTCCTACGGACACAGCAGGCCCTTCTTCCCCGGGGCTGGGACCCTGCCCAACTGCACCGGCATCAGAGCCCTGCACACAGGGATCTGCAAGGTCAGCCTTCAGTGCACAAAGCCCTTTCAAACCACCTTATCTCCCTGATTCCTCATCGCCACCTCTGCTGCCTCCTTTACAGACTTGACAACTAAGGTTCAGGTTCATGGACAAATGGGTGTGCTCAGCTGGCAAGACCTCGGTCTCCTCCAGAGCTTGTGATTTTCTCTACATGGAACGTGTGTGTGTGCGACAGGGACAAGATCCAGCTATGAGAGAGTGCTCCCAGCTCTGTCCCTCAGCCTGCAAGAAAGAATTCGTCTTGGCCCATCCAGCATCTCACCTCTCCACCCCTTTTGGAGGGTTTCTTTTGCATGATTAGGTTAGTGTGAGGGAGAAGCAGAAGAACAAGTACAGAAAGAGGCCTGCAGCAGCGCTCAGTGGCACAAGCCTGTAATACCAGCCATTCAGGAGGCTGAGGCAGGAGGATCACGAGTTCGAGGCCAGCCTGAGCAACTTAGTGAAACTTTCTCTGAAATTAAAATGGGCTGGTGGTACAGCTCAGCGGTACAGCACCCCCAGGTTCTATTCCTACTACTGAAAAAACAAAACACAAAAAGGCCTGCAGAAGGCAGAAGAACAGGGTAAAGAGAAAGCAAACCCTCATGGATGAAGACTTTGGGTACAAAAGGGGAGTGGCCACTTAAGAGGTGAGAAACTGGCCTGAGAGCCACTGTGTGGACCCCAGAACTAGAATGAGAATAGTCTTTTTTTTTTTGAGACAGGTTTTCATTATATTATCCAGGTTGGCCTCAAACTCCTGGGCTCAAGTGATCCTCCTGCCTCACCCTCCCCATTGCTGGGATGACAGGTATTTGCCACCATGTCTAGTGGGTGGTGAATTTGATTCCTCATTAAAGGAGTCATTTCTCTTATAAGTCACTTGACAAAGCTCTTTTTTTTTTTTTTTTTTTTTTTTTTTTTTTTGTGGTACCGGGGATTGAACTCAGGGGCACTCGACCACTGGGTCACATCCCCAGCCCTTTTTTTGTATTTTTTATTTAGAGACAGGGTCTCACTGAGTTGCTAAATGCCTCGCCATTGCTGAGGCTGGCTTTGAACTCGCGATCCTCCTGCCTCAGCCTCCCAAAGTGCTGGGATTACAGGCGTGCGCCACCGCGCGCAGCTTGACAAAGCTCTTTTAAAGGAGTCATTTATAAAGGTGATGACTTTATAATTATTTTTGGTTGCTGGATGGTATATATATATATATACACCAATATATATATATATATATATATATTTTTTTTTTTTAGTACTGGGGATTGAACTCAGGGGCATTCCACCACTGGGCCACATCCCCAGCCCTTTCTTGTATTTTATTAGAGACAGGGTCTCACTGAGTTACTAAGTGCCTTGCCTTTGTTGAGGCTGGCTTTGAACTTGTGATCCTCCTGCCTCAGCCTCCCAAGTGCTGGGATGACAGGTGCGTGTCACTGCGCCCGGCTGGATGGTGTATCTTTCAATGGGACACTGTGGAGACACTGGGCCGTGTGAACCACAGGCCACACTCGGGCATGTTTAGCAACCTAAGCAGCAGTCTGGCACAAGGATTTCTTTTAGAGTCCCCGTCTTCCTAAGCCATAGTCATTGAAACCCACCCAGCTGAGCCCTTGCCTTCTCCTTTCTGTCACCATGTCTCTGAAGGGGTGGCTGTTTCCATCTGCAAGCCGTCACTCTCTACAGGTTTTCCTTGCTGCCTCCACAATCCCAGCCCCAGGTGTACCTGGCTTAGGTTGGTCCCCTCACCTGCACGGAATTTTCTCGACGGTTGCTGGCTATATCCCCAGGGTTGTCTTTGGCCAAAGCAGTCAGGATATAATGGTCCTTCTTTTCCCGGTCCAGAGAGGACAGCACATAGATGTCACCCTAGCAGGGGGAGGGTGGCTTCAGGTCCTTCATCCATTTAACATATTTATTGAGCATCTACTATGGCCAGATGCTGTTTGGGGCTTGGTGATAGAGCCTGATTGAACAAAAGCCTCTGCCTCCTGGGGAGTCCCATTCTAGGGGCTCTTTTTGCCCTTACTACCCCAATCCACCTGAGACTAAATGACCCGCCCAGGCTGAAGCCAACTGCCTGACCAGGTCCTAGCATAGAGTAGATATTCCAAAACCAGTCACTGTTCTTGGTGCCAGGCCAGAGCACACCAGGCATGAGCATGGCCACCCTAGGGAAAGGCAGCATGTGGGGGGGGCGGAGGCTGGGGAAAAGCCACCTCAGCTCAGCATCTGGGGAGGGTCCTGCTGGCCAGCTGTCCCTGGGCCACAGGGCTCTCTCCCCATACTGAAAAGAGCAGCTTCTGAACCAACGTGCACACGTCTGAACCCAGCGCCCGTCTTTTCTCCTGAAGTTCTGCTCGCCCACGGGTCTTGACTCACGGGAACACGGGGGGTCTGCCCTTTGGGGCCTCTTCTCTACCTCTGTACTGAGTATAGGGCCATACACACAGTAGGTGCTCAAACAGTGCCCACTCTCCCACGCCTGTCTTTTGATGGTCTCAAAAACCAGTCCATGGACTTCCATCAAGTTTCTTTTTCTGGTGAGGACATATCTCCGAAGTCCTTGAC
The DNA here is from genome assembly GCA_025594165.1 of Tamias sibiricus. Classification (NCBI taxonomy): domain Eukaryota; kingdom Metazoa; phylum Chordata; class Mammalia; order Rodentia; family Sciuridae; genus Tamias; species Tamias sibiricus. The sequence continues at coordinate 118,408,003 of CM046663.1, read as the reverse complement.
CCACGAAGGGTGGTTCCTAAGGACCCTGGCCACTTCCTTCCACATCTGCCGGGACAGAAAGACTGGCCTACAGGATGCCTGGCACTCCAAGGAGAGCTTGCTGACCTGGCTAGAGACCCCCGGGTTACAGACGTCCAGGGGCAGTGCTCTGCAACAGGGGGACGGCTGCGGTCCTCCATGCTGGCCCCTCCAGAGCCCAGGCCCCCGGCGCTCACTCACCGTGGTGGGGTTGATGGCAAACGTGCCCTCGCCATCCCCCAGGCTGTACTCGACGAGGGCATAGTTGCCCGAATCCGCGTCAGTGGCGGTGACCGTCAGGATGACGGTGCCCATGGGCACATCCTCCAGGACAGCCTCCTGGGGAAAGTGGACCGAGGTTGCCCAGAGCCCGCGTCCTGCCTCAGGGGCTCGCTGGTGCCAGGGGCCCAGGGCATCCGGTGGCTGTGTGCAGAGCCCTCCCAGGGGCCTAGGAGCCAGTGGTGCGGGAGTGCGAGGGGCCCAAAGACCCCCAGGAACAAGCCGAGGCCCAGCCTGATGGCCTGGCCACCGACCTGGTAGGAGGGCTGGTCAAAGATGGGGTTGTTGTCATTGATGTCCACGATCTCCAGGTAGACAGGAATCTCAGCTGCCCGGGGCGGGGACCCATTGTCTGAGGCCCTCACTGTGAAGTTGAGCCAGTGCACTTCCTCATAGTCCACTGTCCGGTTGGCAATGACCTTCCCTGAGAAACAGGCATCTGCTGCCATTGTGGCCACTCCTCACAGACACTCTCTAAAGCGCGAGGAGGAGGATCTGCGGCTCTGAGGGCCAGACGTGGCCCGGCAACAGTGCCCCGTGGTGGCCCAGAAGGCTGAGAGGGACTGGTGTCAACGGAGAGGCGAGGAAAGACCTCAAGGGTGACGGATATACGTCACCGATCCAGGACCTCCTCTGAGACACACCCGCTGCACTCCTGCTGCCAGGTGACACTCACACACAGGAGGTGGGGTGGCAGGGAGGGTGGTGGGGTGTGACAGAGAGGGAGTGGGGCATGCCAGGGTTCCAGCAGACGCCAGGGAATCTCCACCCCCACCCAGGACTGGGCACGCGCTCCTTTCCTTTGGGCATCTGGGGGGTAGGAATGCTGGCCATCTTGGATCTGGCCCAGCCCCGGGAGGCCTGGGGGGAGGTCCCAACTGGAGGGTGAGAAGCAGGTCACTGTCCTGCTGGGAGGCTGAGCAGGCACAGCCATATGTCCCCAGCCCTCTGCTGGCAGACTCCCACCTACCCGCTGAGGCGTCTTCCAGCTGGACGTAGCCTGGGGGCGTGAGGTCCAGCAGGGTGTAGGTGATCAGTCCGTTGAGGCCCTTGTCAGGGTCCACGGCTGCCACGGCGATGAGCGTGGTGCCAGGGGTGGCCCCCTCCAGGATCCGCTCTGTGTAGCAGGTGATCCCGAAGGGCTTGAACTGGGGCGTGTTGTCATTGACGTCCAGGATGCTGACGGTCAGCTTGGCTGGGGGGCAGCAGGGGGTGCGGGTGAGGGGCACCATGTGGCCGGACCAGCCTTCCTGAGCCTCAGCCAAGCTCGCAGCACTCTTAGGACTCCGTGAAGACTGACTCAGACCTCGGCTGTGACACGTGACCCTGTCCTCTGGTCTGGATTGCCCTCCCACAAGGGGAAGGGGCTTGTGTTCTACTAACTGGCCGGATGGCCTTGGTGCAGCGCTGGCCCTTGCTAAGCTCCTAACCTATTCAGAGAAACAGGACTAAGGTGATCTTTGACCTTCCCACGAGTCAGACTTCTCCCTGCCACGTGCCTCGTGCCCTCTCTAACACCAGCCCGCACCAGTCCCCCTGCCCGCTCGGGACACGCAGGGGATGACCACGTCTGTCCTTCCTCCGGAAAAGCTGGGCTTCTGGGCTGTGGAGATAAGCAGCCAGCATCCGCTGGGGCTGACCCTCACCCAGCAGCGTCCTTGCCTTATGGCAGAGGCCACCCGAGGCCATCCCCTCCCAGTTTCCCCTATTCCACCCTTGGGCAGCCCCTCCCCGCCAGGTCTCTGGCTGCAGACCGCAGTGGCCCTGCCCGCTTTCCTCCATCATGGTGCCTGCAGCCCCAGTGCAGTGTCTGTGGCTTCAAGTCACCTTCCTGTGTTCTTTGCTTCCTCTGTGGAGACCTCGCAGCTCCCTATCAGATCATGAGGTTCCTGTTGGCATCCCAGCCGCACCCTGGTCACCAGCACTGGCAGCTACCCCTCCTTCCTCAGTCCCTTCCAGCTCCACCAAGCTCCTTCCCACCTGGAGCCTGGGGCTCAGGTCCCACACCAGCACAGTCTCACCTGGCTGCCACCTTCCACGGTCCCAGTGTTGCTAAGCCCCTGCAGCCCTTGGGACGAGTCCTGTTGTCCCCCCTTGGAGCTGGGCCAGTGCCTCTTCCTGCTCCACCCCATCCCTGAATGGCTCTGAGCAGCCTTGGTGGGGTCCCGCAGAGGAACCTTACCATTCGGCACGCTGACGGAACGCTCCGGTAGGTCACTGGCATTGTCAATCACTGAGAGAGTGACCTCATAGGTGGCAACCAGCTCCCGGTTGAGGGGGGACTTTACCATTACAGACCCTGTGGACCAGACCAGGTCAGGCTCAGTTGGAGGGGAAGCCCCTGGAATCTGGGCCTCCCGGGGTGCTCCTGGCCAACCCCTCCAGTCCCTACAGAGGGCAGCAGTCCCTGAGGGACCCAGGACTTGTGGCTGGGACAGTTCACACTTGGGGACCTGCCCCTCACTAAGTGCTTACTAGCCAGGCGACCTCGGTAGGTTACTTAACCTCTCTGCACTTCTGTTTCCTCACACGTAAAGGAGGGGAAATTCCAGCACCTACATACAGGGTCATTTTGAGGATGGGAAAAGTTAGATTTCCATTTACAAAGTACTTAGGGCAGGGCCCCGCATATAGAAAGTGCTAGGTAATTTTGTTTAAGAATACTTATAATCCACAACGACGTGAATGTCCTTGACACTACTGAACGGTATACTTCAAATGGCTAAGGTGGTCAACTTTATGTGGCTTTTGGTCACGATTTAAAAAATGCACATGTTCCAGGGAGATCAAGTATAAAGGAAGGTCACAGCAGCCGAACAGCCATGAGGAGGGTCCCTGAAGGTGACCACCATGGTGGGGTGGGCTGGAGGCCATTCCCCTTTGTCTTAATGATGAAGTTGGGTGTGAATCGGGCTGACTGCAGGACAGGAGGTTGATTTCACATTAGTGTCAGCAAGTGACTAGGAGCAGTGGCGCACGCCTGTAATCCCAGCAGCTCAGGAGGCTGAGGCAGGAGGATTGTGAGTTCAAAGCCAGCCTCAGCAACTTAGCAAAGTGCTAAGCAACTCAGCAAGATTCTGTCTCTAAATAAAATACAAGATGGGCTGGGGATATGGCTCAGTGGTTAAGTGCCCCTGGGTTCAATCCCCAGTAATAAATAAAATGAAAATCAGCAAGCAGTTTCCTTCTCTTCCATCCACTGCCTCCCAGAGTCCCTGTCTACTCCCTGAACCAGAGAAGAACCCTCTAGAAATGTGGGCTTGTCTGGACAGACCTATTTTGGCGGGTCTCAGTGCTGCCTCTGCTGGGGCCTTTCTCCTTCCTGCCTGCTGTGGGCCTGGTGGCTCCTCCCTCCTCCATCCTAGGCTGAGAACTCCTCTCCTCTCAGGCACTGGGGGCTCAGGTCTCCCTTCCCCCTTGGCAGACCCCCTGCTGGGCTTCTGTCCTCCATGGGTCCCCAGCCACGGGGCAGTCACTTACCCTGGGCTGCCGCCTCCTCCTCCTCCTCCTCTTCCTACTCTCGCTCCCCGTCCCCCAGGCTGGGGAGCGAGGATGGGGAGAGGGCAGCTGCATTCAGTCTGCAAAGGCTGGGCCACGGCCTGGCCCGGCCCCCCAGGGCAGGAAGGGTGGTGGGGTGCGGTGGGCATGGAGGAAGACAATGGGTGAAGCAGAGAAGAGATGAGGTGGGAAGTGACAGAGAAACAGAGCTCAAACCTGCGGGCCTGCCAGCCGTGAGGGAGAGAGAAGAGGGTTAACGTCAGTTAGTTCAGGGGACAGCGGGAGGGGCGCAGGAGGGCATGGGCACAGCGGGGGGGGGGGGGGGGGTCCCAGCAGGCCAGGGCAGGAGGGACAGGGCAGGGAGAGGCAGAGGGCAAGGAAAGCAGGAAGAGCAGGTGGGAGCCCACTGGAGGGGACAGCTTGGGGCCGAGGCTCTGGCAGGAGCGGGAGGGGAAGCCAGTGAGGTGGAAGAGCATGAGGAAAAGGGCAGAGGAGACACTGGAAAGAAAAATAGAGAGAGAGAGTCAGTAGGAGGAAGGGAGGCAGAAAACAGCAGTAGAGCAGGCATGGGCGGCTCTCCATGGTCCTGACTGAGCCGTGACCAGGGACGCCAGGACCTGGACCTGGACGGATTTCCTACTCGTATCCTTTGGGCCCCAGATTCAGATGGAGGTGCCTGCACGCTGGCTCACAGCATGCTGTGATCTCTGGCCCCTCTCGTTTTAGGCACCCACTTCCTCAGCCTCCTTCTGCAATCAGAGCAATATACTCGCCTGCATTTTTATTTAAAAGTAATCCTGAAAACCACGTGGTTTTTTAAAATACACTTATGCAAATGCTATTGTGGTATACAGCTTGTCCTATTCCTTGCTTTTTTCGGGAGTACTGAAGATCCACCCACGTTAGGGATGGACACTTGCGGTTCCCACTAGCACCACTAACGTTGCTGGGAACACCCACAGGCAGCCCTATAATTGCCCTGAGGATTTCTTTGGGACGTATAGTAGGTTCTGGGGTTTTAGTGGACCTCATGCTGGATTGTCCTGAGGATGGAGTCAGTCCCAACTACTATAGTCATGCACGAGGGTGCCAGTGTTCCCACACTGTCACCAACACCCACATCATCCAGCGTCCTACGCCTGCTATGGAGACATTTCACATATGGAAAAATCTCATTGCCGATTTCCTGCATGTTTCTCTGAATAACAATGATTTTTTAGCCTCCATCACAGCCATGTTAATTTTTCCGTCCCTCCTGTGGCCCTTCCAAGAGGTATGCTTTTGAACATCCATGTCCTTTCTCTAACTTGCTAGAGAAACCAAAACACCAAGGTGTTGGGGAAATGGCACAATCCAATTGTGCTAAACTGCATCCATTGTCAAAGATAAGCCGCAGTTCTCTTTGTTTCGTGATAGTATAAGAAAATCATGAACTGTACAAATGAATGTAGCTTACAAATTTAAATGGCCAGTGTATGCGGGAAGAAAGTATTGGTTTGAACCTAGTTAGTAAAGAAATGCATATTAACACAAGATGCCATTTTCCTTTAAAACACAAACATCCTATAATATGGAGTGCTGGCGTAGATGTGGTGAGATGGGCACTCTCATGCAATACTGCAGAGTGACAGAGCCAGAAGGGCCAGAGATGCTGCTTGAGGGAGGAGGAAGAGGGAGGGAAGGAGAAAAAGAGAGAAGAATACAATATTAATAGGGGAGAAAGGCGTATAGAAGGAACTGCGTAGAAAGAATAAAGGAGGAAGGAGGGAAGCAGGGAGCAAGAGTCTGGGCAGGAGTCGGGTGGGGAGAGGAGCAGGCCTGTACCTGTGTTGACATTCACAGCAAAGGCATCCTCCTGGTTGGGCACCAGGCGGTCAGTGTCATCCTTGGCCACGATGCCAATGATGTGGTACTCCAGCTTTGGGTTGAGGTCCAGGTCAATGGCGGTGACGTTGGCAATGATGGTGCCCGGCTCGGCCGACTCCAACACGCTCACTGTCTGGATGGGGTTGAGGAACTCGGGGCGGGAGTCATTGATGTCATCTATCAGGATGGTGACGATGGCTGTGCCCGAGAGAGGGACAGTGCCCCGGTCGGTGGCCACCACCGTCAGCCTGTAGGATTCCTGTTCCTCCCTGTCGATGGTGGCATTGCCAACTCGGATGACCCCAGTGATGGGATGGATGAGGAAGCGGTCCTGCGCCCCGGCTTCTATTCGGTAGACAAGCTCTCCATTGAGGCCACTGTCCTCGTCTGTGGCTGTGACCTGAAGGACTGAGAATCCTGTGGGCAGGGAGAAGCAGCACTAAGCAGGAGACTCTTCTAGCAAGATCACAAGACACCTTCCCTGGCGGTGCACAGGGACACTTTCTCACCGCAATCTTTCCAGCATGTATTTCTTAAAAATTTCATGTTTATAATTTTATAGAAAAAAAAATATTTTTTTTTGTACAGAGGGTTGCACCCAGGGTTGCTTTACCACTGAGCCACATCCCCAGCCCTTTTTATTTTGTTTTGAGATCGGGTCTTGCTAAGTTGCTGAGGCTGGCTTTAAACTTGTGATCCTCCTGCCTTCGTCTGCCAAGTCATCAGGATGACGGGGTGCACCACACCTGGCTCCTACATTCTTTGATTAGGCAATATTTTATAATTTAATGTCAGTTGCATCTTCTGAAAAGTGTCTGCTTTTGCCTTTTGCCCATTTCTGTAGATTTATACAAATTACTATACATAGTTACGAAAACTGCTGTGGTTTGTATACAGGTCCCCCAAAGGCCTGGGTGCTAAAGATGTGGTTCTTAGCCCATACACTATGAGAAGCTGGGGCCTAGCTGAAGGTCCTCTAGTCACATGGGAGTGTGCTCCCAAACAGGCTATTGGGACCCTGGTACCACTTTTTTGTTTCCTGGACACTACAAGGTGAGCAGCTTGCTCTGCTATGATGCTCTGCCTCACCTTGGGACCAAAAACAATGGGGCTGACTGACCATGAACTGAAACCTCCAAGACTGTTTGCCCAGATGAATCTTCCTTCTTTTTAAGTTGATTATCTCAGACATTTTGTTACAGTAATGGAATGCTGACTGATACAGTAACTTGGGACAAACAACTTTTCATAGTTTGTTACTTAGTACAAACATCTTTTTCTCAGTTACTTGCCTTATCAGTATTGGTCATAATTGTTTAATGTAAATAAAAGTTTACAGAAGTTTATTTTTTGTGGGGTTGGGAATGGGAACAGGGCCTTGCACTTGCTAAGCTATGAGCTCTACCACTAAGTTTCACCCCCAGCTCCCAAAAGTGTTTTTTAATGCATTGAAATTTAATATTTTCTTTGAGTTATTTTTTGGCGGGGGGTACCAGGGATTGAACTCAGGGGCACTCAACCACTGTGCCACACCCCCAGCTCTATTTTGTATTTTATTTAGGGACGGGGTCTCACTGAGTTGCTTAGCACTTCGCATTTGCTGAAGCTGGCTTTGAACTCGTGAGCCTCCTGCCTCAGCCTCCCCCGCCACTGGGATTACAGGTGTGAACAACCAGCTGTCTTCTGTTTCTTTTATGCTTAGAACCTTTGTACCCAGAAACCAGATAAATATTCATCCAATTTTTCTTCTTTTAGTTTTTAGCATTTTCTACTCTTCCATGTATTTTTTTAGAATGTAAAAGTTTTATTTTGGTATTTGATATGAGGTGAGATTCTACATCATTAGATCATCATATAATTTATGTGCAATCTAATTATATAATCTAATAAACTATATATTAAGTAGATGTTTTTTCTTTTGCTCACTAAATAGCTTTCTCCATTGGTTTCATTTTTTTTTTTTTTTTTAATCACATAATACTATATTCTTTAATATACCATTGTCTGTTTCTGGGCTACTTCACCCCAGTCTTGTGTTCATACCACATGGTTTTAAATACTGTAGCTCTGTAATCTCTCACATCTGGTACAGCAAATCTGGCTTCAGTATACTTTGAAAATTTCTTATTCCTCCAGATAAACTTTATAACCAATTTTATCTCCCCAAATCAAATTTTGATCATGATGGAAATACTTTGATCCTATTTTGACATTAAAATACCTAGACTTTCCAACTATGAACACAGATGGAATATACTTAGCATCTTGTTTGGAGTATAGCATGGACTATGGGGCTGGGGGCGCAGCTCAGTGGTAACTCATGTGCTCAGCATGTGCAAGGTGCTGGGTGTGGTCCCCAGCAAGAACAACAACAACAAAAAAAGCTGAGGTTCACAGAAGGGAGCAGGGAGGGGTTCCTGGGTCTCTCAACTCCCCAGTCACATGCAGCCCATTTCTCCTCCACTGTGGGTAAACCCTGCATCCTCCTGCACCTCCAACCCCAGTGACCACCAACCTGCTCCTGGCAGGACCAGGGGGTTGGGTCTGTCTTCTGCTCACCTGGTGGGCAGTTCTCCAGCAGGTAGGCAGTGAAGGTGGCAGGGCTGAAGGTGGGCCAGTTGTCATTGTCATCCAGGATGGTGATGAGCAGGCTGGCCGTGCCATTGAGCAGCCCTACATCCTCAGCTAGCAGCAGCAGCTCCAAGACAGGGGGTGAGAAGGCCTCCCGGTCAATGAGGACACCTGACCTCACGGTCACCACACCTGGTGCAGGGAAAGGAGTGTGGTGGGGGGACAAGAAGACCAGGGCACAGTGGGTACAGAGATGAAGAGAGCAGAGAAAATGTCACAATGACTTTCTGCCTTAGATGCAGCCACCCGTGTTTAGGGAGGCCCCACATCCCCTCTGTAGCTCAGGGGTACCCTCTGTGGTCCACAAGTGTCCTGCCTGCAAGACGGACCCAGGACAAGATGGACCCGCTCCACTGAGGTGGCCTTCTGTCTCAGATGACATCGACGGGACAAGATTTTGGGGAGCTGCTGGTCTGGGTTGATGGGAAAGCTGCTTTGGCTGCTTCTGAGGAAGGGCCCTGGGGTGAAGGGAGGGGCTGGGGCTCTCCACTTAGGCTGAGAGTTTGGGCATGGGGAGGTTCACGCCTCCTCTCAGTCCTCCTGCCTGGCCCCTAGGTGGCCTCAACCAGCTGCAGTGTGGGGATATGGGCTGTGAGGAATGGGGTCCCAGTGGACAACCTGGATCTGCCTCCGAGCAGGAGGCCCTAGGTCTAGCACCGGGGCCAGTCCACCCCAGAGCCAGAGCAAGGAGCCGGGGCGGTGCAGAGGCCTCACCAGTACTGTTGTCGATGTCAAAGAGGCCACTCTCGGGACCCAGCAGCCGGTAGGTGACCACGGCATACACATCCTGGTCCGCATCCAGGGCCAGGATGGGCCCGTTGAGCACCCTGAGGGGGGTCCCTGGGCCAGGAGGAAAGGAGTCACCGCAAGTCAACCGGGTCCCCCCTCCCCCCTCCCTGGCCCCTGACCCGGTGAGCCATGGCTGACAATGGATGAGAGGGGAGGGAGGTGAGGCGGACAGGGTGGGGAGGAGGCCCCGGTGAGGGCCTGCGGCAGCCTTGGCAGACTGAACGCAGATGCCTGGGGAGCGGCCTCAAAGCCCTGCTGGGGAGAAAACACAAGAGCGGTGAGCAAGCCCGAGGCCACGCCTGCTTCCCAGCAGCCTTTGAGGCTGGCCACTCCACGGAGGGTCTCGGGGCTCCCTAGGTGCCCTCCCTGCGTGTGGAGCCCTCTGTCCATGTGCATATGCAACGGTCTAGAGGATCTGACCACGTGGCTAGGAATCACGCCAGGTGTGGGCCTGTGTGTGTTCACGCAGCCGTGAGCGCGCACGCAGCAGCCGCGGAGGCCTGGACTGCCCCTGGCGTGCACGCGTCTGCCTTCTCAGTGGGCACATCTGCACTTGAGTGTCACACACCCCTGCTACTGTGCACACTGTAACCCCGCCGTACGCCTCCACAGGGACGTGCGCTGGCCTACAGGGAGCAGCACACGGGCAGGCAGTCACGTGCACGTGGGAGGCGAGCCCAGCCACGGGCGAGAAGCACCTCGGCTCATCTCTCTCTGACCCCAAATCCAAGCTTCGGGGGCTGGGGAGGCTGAAGGAGAAGTGAGGGCAGCACCTGGGGGCGTGTTAAAGGGGAAACTCTGTCCCTGGGAAGGCAGGTGGGGCTGATTGAGGGCTAGGCTGGCCTCCTGTGACCTCCACATCTGATTAAAGCTATTCCCAGACCTTGCAAACCACTGGCCTGGGTGTGTGTGTGTGGGGGGGGGGGGGGGGCGGCGGTCCTTCCACCTTAAAGTCCCCTCTTTGGGAACAGTGGGGCTTATTCAGACCACCCTGGGGACCAAGCACCACTTCGTCTCTTTCAGCCAGTCCTGCAGTCTCTAGTGGCCTCTAAGAGGCCCAGAAGCTGCCCCCCGGCCCCAGCCCTCAGAACTGTGCTTGTCCCTTTCCTCTGACCCCCTTCTGCACCCACTGGGGCCTGAACTTGGCTCCACCACTGGGCACACGGCGCATCCTCCGTGCCTGAGGCCCCAGCAGTGCCTGGCCACGGCAGGAGCCCCTGGGCGGGCCCAGCACCTACCAGCAGGAGAGTTCTCCATCACCTCTGCCTGGTAGGTGCCCTCAGTGAAGAGGGGGTGGTTGTCATTCTCATCGGCAAGAGAGATCAGCAGCAAGTCAAAATCCTGTGAGAAACAGGCCGGGGCAGGCTGTAGGCTGTGCTCTGGTAAAGGGACCCCATGAGGGGGGCTGGCAGGTGGGAGATCAGAGAAGCCTGCACCAGGGTCCAGGGACCTGGCCTTAAGCCCCTGCTCTGTAGCAGCTCACTGGTTGACCTTGCGTGAGTGATTTCCCCTGGGTCTGGGCCTCAGGTTTCCAGTTGAGCAAATGAGGATCTTAACACAGGCAAGGGTGGATCTGAGTGGTGCTGAATCATGTACCCTGTGCCCTGGGATGCTATCATTAGTTCAGAGGAGCAGGAACCACGGCACAGAGGGGCGAGTTAGCGGTGAGCCTCCCCCACCCCCACCACTCAGTACTGCTGCTCCCAGGATGACCAGGCCCTCCAAAGCACCAGAAGAAGAGGGGGAAATGATAGCAGGAAAAAGCAGGAGAGAGAGCCGGGCGCGGTGGCGCACGCCTGTAATCCCAGCACTTTGGGAGGCTGAGGCAGGAGGATCGCGAGTTCAAAGCCAGCCTCAGCAATGGCGAGGCACTTAGCAACTCAGTGAGACCCTGTCTCTAAATGAAATACAAAAAAAGGGCTGGGGATGTGGCCCAGTGGTCAACTGTCCCTGAGTTCAATCCCTGGTACAAAAAAAAAGCAGGAGAGAAAGTGGGAAGCAAGAGAAGGAGGCGGGAGGGCACCGAGGGAGGCAAGCGCCTTAAGGCACCCCCAGCCCGCAGTCTCCTCTGGCTGAACAGATGAGGAAACTGAGGCCCAGAGAGAACAGTGCCTTGGCTGAGCCACACAGCTAGCCAGGAGCAGAGCTGAAATGAACTAAGCCCAAGGACTTCTGGCCTCAGAGGTTGGGAAGAGAGCTGACCCCTGACAGGGGACAGTGACTGCTGGCTGCGCAACACCCACTGCCTTTTAGTAAAGAGTCAATTTCTTTGGCTTTTGAAGGAAAATGGGATGGTTTCAGGACCTCAGCGTGCGAACGCACAGGCCCACATGCACACAGGTAAGGTGTGCGCCAGCTGTCGGTGGCAGGAGAGGTCAGCAGCAGGAGAGGTCAGCACTGGCACCCACTGAGGGTGGCCACTGAGGGGCTGTCCCCTCCCCAGCACTATGCTGAGGACCTCCTTCATCCTCTGCACAACTTTGAAGTGGGTGTGATCTTCCTTTTCAGAAGAGAAAAACGAAGGCCCAGAGTGTTAAGTTTGTCAAAGCCACACACCTAAGGACAGGTAAAGTTGGGATTTTTTTCCTTCCTAAGCTGGGATTTGAATCCAGCACTTGCTCATTCTAAGACCTGTGCACGTGAGCCCCAGGCCTGCTGCTTATGGAAAGGTGCTCCTCCAGCACCCTAGGGGACCCACCATGCCCTCCACACCCCAGGGACCACTGTGCCCTCCAGCTCCCCCGGAGGCCCACCGTGCACAACAGCTTCCCCGGGACCCACCGTGCCCTCCAGCACCCCTCAGGGCCCACCACGCCCTCCGCCTCACCCTCCTGGCTATGCGTGGGTTCTCCGGGTTGTCCTTCACGGAAATGGTCAGCTTGTACTCTGGGATCCGCTCACGGTCCAGGGGCCGGTTCACAGTGACGATCCCTGTCTGGGATGTGCAGGGCTGGTGAGCTGAGTAGCCACTTGTTCCCCACCTTTGGCTCTGACCCACAGATGCCCAACTGCTCAGCCAGCAGCTGTAGAGGTGGCTGTGAGCTCTCCCCCTAAAGCACCCAAGAGATGGTCCAGAGGGCCAGACGTGGGCCCACAGGCTTCTGCCAGGGTGAGGGCGAGTGACCAATGCCCAAGGTCTTGCTGTCCCCAAAGTGTGGGTCCTTTGAGGACCCCATGGTGTCTGCAGTCTATGGACGCTCCCAGAGGCCAAGTGAACCTTTCTGGTGTATCTTGGATAGAACACAGTGTCCCCAGAGGCTCTAGCCCCATCTCTGCACAGGACAAACCTCAGGGTAGCTCCAGGTGGACCCAGAGATGGCTGCTAAATTGTAAGAGGCCATTGATTTGGATTAGGCCTCGGCACTAGGAACCCACAGACCAAACCAATACAGTTAATCTGGGTAATTGTTTTGGTTGCCTGCCAGAGGCCCAGTAGCCAATTAACTAGTTAAGCTGTAACCATGACAGACTGACTAAGCTGTAGCCAATGAAGTTGCTTATGCCTCAATTCAGTGGGGTTTTTTGTTTGTTTTTTGATACCAGGGATTGAACTCAGGGGCACTTAACCGCTGAGCCACACCCCCAGCCCTTTCTGTATTTTATTTAGAGACAGGGTCTCGCTGAGTTGCTTAGGGCCTTGCTAAGTTGCTGAGGCTGGCTTTGAACTCCCAATCCTCCTGCATCAGTCTCATTGAGATTACAGGCAAGCGCCACTGCGCCCAGGCAGTGTGTTGATTAATGCTGATGGATGAGTTTATTGGCTAGAATTCCTGGAACCTGCTCTGGTCATAGAAGCCGCCTCATCTGAGAACTTTTTTTGATTTTTGTTTCTTTTTCACTGAAGCTTCACTTGATCCAATTTGCCTAAAGGAATTTCCCCTTTTGTCACAGCTCAAGGGAACTCCAGGATTCCATGCCGGCCACAAGTGGGACTGGAAGCAGGAACCCAGACTGCAACAAAGTCCTCTAGGACAGGGTCCCCTCTTAGGGAGGGCCCTTGGGGGCCTGGTGTCAGTCGGGCCCTACCGTGGCGTTGATGGAGAAGGCCCGCTCTCTGTTGCCTGCAGTGATGTTGAAGGTGAGGAGCGCGTTGCAACCGCTGTCGGCGTCGCTGGCCAGGACACGGGTGACGAAGCTGGAGACCGGGCTGTTCTCACTGATGGTGATGTTCATGGGCAGGTTCAGCAGCACTGGGTCATTGTCATTGATGTCCAGCACCCGGATCCCCACCAGCATCTGGGGCCAGCCAGAGGAGGGAGTGCCAGGAGTGGTGAAGATGACCACCACGGAGAAGCAGCAGGGTAGGTGTAGCAAGAGGTGGCATTGAGGGAGGGAAGGCATGGTGGCCACGGAGGAGAGAAAGAGGAAGACACAGATCAAACAAAGGCAAGAGAAGGAAAAGGAGGAGGCAGCAAAGGTAGAGGCGGAAGGTGGCTAGTGAGGCAGGGCTGGGGACAGAGGCCTGGCAGGAAGTGCAGCCTCTCCCCAGGGCACGATGTCAGGAGTGCCCTGAGCAGCCACAGCCACCAGACCCTTGCCCAGCCTCCAGGGATGAGTCTTTAAGAGGGACACAGGGGCATGGACTGGCCCCAGAGCAGCCTGTGGCCTCTCAGGGCAGGAGGGTGACAGTATTTGCAGGAATCTCTATGAGAACAGGGGACAGGGAGGGGAAGCCCTGGAGTGGGGTTCCATACTCACGGTGGAGCTGAGTGGGGGCACCCCCCTGTCGCGGGCACAGATGGTCAGGTTGTAGAAGGCAACAGTCTCCCGGTCCAGCTCCACATCCTTCCGGACCCGCAGCACCCCTTCCACGGGAGAAATCACGAACTCCCCTGCGTGCCGCCCAGGAAAAGCTGGAGTTAGCCATTGGCTGGGAATGGCCAAGAGCGGCGGAGAGCCTGGCTTCTCCCCTCCCAGCCTCCCTCACCAGGGCTGGGGACAGCGGGGGTGCAAGTCCTCCACTGCTCCCCGCTTCAGCTCCCCACGGAGGGCGCAGAAGGACAGGCTACTGGTAGGTACCAGGGGAGCAGTGGGCGTGGCCGCTTGCCGCCCACGTGTTGAAATTCCAGACCAATCAGCGTCCTTCCCTGGGCCACGCAGGCCCAGTCCGACCCTGGGTAAGATGGTTAGGTTGATAAGCGGGCCTCCTTTCCCACCCAAGTCCACTGTTGATCAGAAATTAACTTTGGTGTCAGTTTTTTGTTGTTGTTTTTGTTTTTTCCTTTTTGTACTGGAGCTTGAACCCAGGGATGCTCTACCACTGAGTGTGAGAAATAGAAAGTTCAGTGGTCAATTTTCAATATATAGTATTTAGCCTTAATTGGGATGTGAGATCCAATTGTAGCCATTTAAACTGTAGCCTTCCCTTGGCCCGCCCCAATTTTAAAATTAGCCAATCACATAGATTGTGACCGCAAGCCCCTCCTATCAGAGCAAGGGGGCAGTGTTGCATTAGGGATCAAGCACCCGCCCCCAGCAGATGTGCTCCCTTGTGGGCAGATTTTCTTTGGTAACACAGCCTTCTGCAGAAGTAAAGTTTGCCTTGCCGAGCTACTTCCGAACATGTGTCTTATTCCTTGCGGCACCCCTGTATTTCTAATATGAGCTACATGCCCAGCCCGTCTAATTTTGAGACAGGGTCTTGCTGAGTTGCTGAGGCTGGCCTTGAACTTGTGATCCTCCTGCCTCAGCCTCCTGAGTTGCAGGGGTTACAGGTGTGCGCCACTGCACCTGACTTGGTGAATTTCCATCTCTCCCAGACACCATGTTTTCTAAAAGGGGACACTGGGGAGGACCAGGCTTCATGTTAAAGAATGCTTTGCAATGGTAGGCAAGGTGAGGTACTCTGTTCAGGCCCTGTGTTGAGCTACTGCTCTGGCATGCAGAGGGGTTCTCCCAGGCCTGTGGTGACACTGATTTCCTTTCCCTGAGATTTCAGAGCACCCCACCTGGCCTTCTGGGTTCAGTCCTCATCTCGGCCTGGCTGAGTCAGTGCCTAAAGTCAGAACCTTAGCATCTGACTTTGGCCTATCCAGTCTCTCGTGTCTTTTCACAAAATGAAGCAGGGCCTAGAGAATGCTGCCCACTTGTCCACCCTTCCGTAGCAAGTTAATGGCAGAACCAGGATTCGAATCCTGGGCTCTGGGTCTTGGCCCACTGCATCTCACAGGACTCGTGGGCTTTCTAGATGACACCCTTTACAATGTGAGAGGTTACGGGAGTGGGGAGAGAGCAGGGAGGGGAGAAGGACACCAGAGGACCAGGGGTGGCCTCTGCAGTCTCCCAGGAACTGAACCTGGAGAGAGTCACTGTCTTCACTTTCCCTCTTGCACCAGAGTGGGGTGCTAACTTGCTCATGGACATACAGAGCACGGGGACACAGCAAGGACGGAGGTCCAGGCAACCTAGAGACTTCCAGCGCCTGCCTCACATCCTAGGCTCCATTCCCTGCCCCCTACTCCTCCCAGGTGCCACCTGCTACTGGGATTTACCACCAGCCCTTCCGCTCCCAGTCCCCTCTTGGCTCCCACAGGCCCCTCCCTGCCAGGAGGGGCGGAAGCTGCTTCCAGCAGGATTTCCTGACCTCTGATGCTCCAAGGCCCCCAAAGAACTGGGGATTCCTTTCCTAGGGATTTCCCAGCTCTCTGCAGGCCCTGACCATGGGCTGGCAGATGGCCTCCTGCCTTCTCTCTAAAGCCAGAGGTGCGGGGAGGGGACCCTATCACTACGCTCTTGAAGGCCTGGGGGCGGGGCTCAGGCAAAACACTGACAAGGTCAGCTTGGAGACCCAGGAAGTGGGCAGGGTAAAGGTCCCCACTCTGCAAGTTAGCCTCCTTAGCAGCCTGCCCCAGGACAGATCTCACCACCCCTCCGTACTGGAGGCAGGAGGTTAAAAGCACAGGACTTCAATCCAGTCTTACCCTGGTCTGTATCCTAATTGTCACTGAGCCTTGCCTTGACATTCCCATCTGGAAAATGGACTTATAAAGAGGTGCCACGGTGAGGCTGTGCTGGACCTGGGGAAAGCCTGGAACACCTTGCGTGCACTGACTAATGGCAGCTCTGGGTATCATTAGGGGACGCCTGAAAGGAATCCCAGGCAGCCCTCTGGGGGAACTGGGAGCTTTCAGCGGGGATGAAGATGTAGGAAAGGGGACCAAAGAGCAGGTCTGGCCAGAATGGGCAGCTGGAGGTCCTAGGAAGGCGGGTGGGAGAGGAGCGGGAGGCTCAGCCTGTTTCCCAGACATCCCTGGACCATATGCCTCCTCCTCAGTGCTTGGTGGGGAGGGGCTTGCAAGAGCCCACTCATCTGTGATGGTTCCCCAAGACAGGAGCCCCCTCCAGGCTCTGACTGTAGCAGTGGGAAGGTGACCTTTAAGCTGGGTGGCCTGCAAGTGACAGACACTCTCTTTGTCTGATGGGGTGTGGCTAAACTCTGATGGGGTGTGGCTAAACTCTGATGGGGTGTGGCTAAACTGGCTCTCCACAAAAACACAGCCTTGAGTTATAGCAAGTGTCAACTTTCCAAGTTCCCAGCGTGACTGGAGAGGTGGGGGGGATGGGACCGGCTGCTGGCTCCAGGGTCCCATTAGGTCATCCTTGCCTTTCTGGGATGGGGTTGGTGTGGGGTGAGCCTGAAATGATCTTTGGGCTCTAAATGTTGCTCTTCCTGCCTGGGGAGAGAGAGCCCCAGCTGGGGTCACCCTAGGGAAGCTCCCAGCCTCTCCCACCCCTTTGGGGACATTTCCACAGGGCCCCCCACCGTTCTAACCCGGGAGATTTCTCCTGCGCAGGGCATGGAGCGCTCTGTGGTGCACTGGGGCACGGGTGAGCCGGTGCCCAGGAAGCTGGAGTGGGGAGCAGTCCTTCCCGGGAGGGGCTCAGCGGCCGGCCCAGCACCGCCTCTGTCGGGCTTGGTACCTTCCTGGGCAGGACCAGGGACCCCCATGAAATGACAGAACTCCTGTGCTTGCGAAGAGAGACTGTGCTGGTTTTGGAAGATAAAGGCATGGTGCCTGGCCAAGAGGAGACCTGGGTGGCGCGTCAGAGTGGAGTGGCCCCCGCCAGCCCTGCGCAGCGGGGGCTCCGGATCCGGTGCTCTGGAGGTGGGTCATCGTCCCTTCAGCGTGACTGCCAGTTTCCCCACATCCCGTGTCCTGTCCCTACCCTCTCCACGTCCTGGGTGGCTCTAAATGTCTCTGTGTGACAACCTCCACCTGCCTGTCTCCAGCCAGACCTCTCTCCCTCGTGCTCCCCTCCCTCCACGCCCGCAGGCTTGCGTGTGTTAGAGGCAGTGCTGTCCTTGGGCTGCTCAGGTCCCCAGCCTGACTTTCTCTCATACCCATGACCAAGCATCCTGCTGGGCAGAGCGCCACCTCTCACCCCCTCCAGTGCCACCATCCCTGTCCCAGGTGCCCTACCTCTAGCCTAAGTGTCTCCACCAGGCTCCTTCCTGGCCAGCCCTGTGCTGTGTTCTGAGCATAGGAACCAGAGTCATAATGTCCCTCTCCTGCTCAAAGCCCTCCCATGTTGTCTGTCTCCCTTGGTAAACACCAGGTCCTCTTAATGGCCCTCAAGCTCTGACAGCCTCTGGCCCACAGCCTGTCTGACTTCATTTTCTCCCTCCTCATCCTCTTGCTTAACTTCATACCAGCCACAGGGTCTTTTTGCATCTCCATAACATTCCAGGCATGCTCTGACCCAGGGCCTTTGCACTGGCTGCTCCCTCTTTGGGGGATGTTTTTTCCTAGATATCCACTTGGATTGTTTCTTACCCTCTTCAGATCTTTGCTCAGATGTCGCACCTTTGGACAGGGTTTTTTTTTTTTTTTTTTTTTTTTTTTTTTTGGTACCGGGGATTGAACTATGGGGCACTCAACCACTGGGCCACATCCCCAGCCCTTTTTTGAATTTTATTTAGAGACAGGGTCTCACTGAGTTGCTAAGTGCCTCACCATTGCTGAGGCTGGCTTTGAACTGTTGATCCTCCTGCCTCAGCCTCCCACATGCTGGGATTACAGGCGTGCGCCACCGCGTCCGGCTTGGACAGGTCTTAATACTTAATCAGTTAGTAAGTCATCTACTTATTAGACCAGAGACACTACACCTAATAGAAGAAAAAGTAAGCTCTAATCTCCAACATGTTGGATTAGGTCCCAAGTTCCTTAATAATAATCCTGTAGCACAAGAATTAATACCAAGAATCAATAAATGGGATAGACTCAAATTACAAAGCTTCTTCTCAGCAAAAGAAATAATCAGTGAGGTGAGCAGAGAGCATACTAATAGGGAACAAATTTTTACCACATGCACGTCAGATAGAGCACTAATCTCTAGAATATATAAAGAACTCAAAAATCATAACACCATAAAAACAAATAACCCAATCAATAAATGGGCCAAGGAACTGAACAGACACTTCTCAGAAGAAGATATACAATCAATCAATAAATACATGAAAAAATGCTCAACCTCTCTGGCATAGAGAAATGCAAATCAAAACCACTCTAAGATTTCATCTCACACCAGTCAGAATGGCAGCTATTAAGAACACAAACAACAATAAATGTTGGCGAGGATGTGGAGAAAAAGGCACACACATACATTGTTGGTGGGACTGCAAAATGGTGCAGCCAATATGGAAAGCAGTATGGAGATACCTTGGAAAACTTGGAATGGAACCACCTTCTGACCCAGCTATCCCACTCCTTGGTCTTTACCCAAAAGACCTGAAAACAGCATACTACAGGGACACAGCCACATCAATGTTTATAGCAGCACAATTCACAATAGCTAAACTGTGGAACCAACCTCGATGCCCTTCAGTAGATGAATGGATAAAGAAAATGTGGTATATACACACAATGGAGTATTACTCAGCAATAAGACAGAATAAAATCATGGCATTTGCAGGAAAATGGATGGAGTTAGAGAATATAATGCTAAGTGAAGTTAGCCAATCCCAAAAAGCCAAATGCCAAATGTTTTCTCTGATATAAGGAGGCCAATTCACAGTGGGGTTGGGATGGGGAGCATAGGAGGATTAGAGGAATACTAGAATGGCCAATGGGGAGGGAGGGGAAGGGAGGGGGCAAAAGGGTGAAGGAAAAAAAAAAAAAAGATGGTAGAGTAAGTCATCTACTTAATCAGTGCATTCCCTGGGTCCTGTGTGGAAGGCAGGAATTTGTGTCTGTTCTGTATCCTCAGCACCAGGCCCTTGGCCAGCACACACTAGGTCCTCAATAAAGAGTCATCAAACAATTCATCAAAAACCAGGATGTTTCACAATAATCTGGATTTCTGCTCTTCTTTTAAAAATGAGAAGGCCTGGCACCCCGGGACCTCATGGGTGCACAGCCCCCTGACATGGCCACAGCCAGCTTCACGGTCCCACTGTTCCTCGAGATCTCTCAGAGACCCTCTACACATGCTCCACACTCCAGTGGGCCCCGAGCTCGTGATTTCTACTCTACCGAGTCGCCCTCGAGGCCAAGCCACTGTGCGAGGCCAAGCCACTGTGCGACAGCGGGGCCGTGGGAGAGGACGAGGAGTGCGAGGAGTGCGGAGGAGCCCTTCGCTCCCTGAACGCCTCGGCCTGGCGTGGCCGCACCTGCGTGAGGGTGTGTCCTCCCTCTGCCGGGGCCTTTTCTCTGGGTGTGAAAGGCGTTTTCTGTCACATTCTCAAGTGGGTCTGTGACCCTCCAAGACTAGCCTCTGACCCCAGATTTCAGGTGATTCTCACCATATCCCTGTCAAGAAGGGCGTGAGGAGATATCCACCACCTGATGGACGGGGAAACCGGGGCCCAGAGACCAGCTGCCTGAGGCCTCCCTTCCCGCCCTGCTCCTGGGTGGGATGGGGGAGACCCTGGAGGGGGTGGGGGGCGCCCACCCCACCACCATGTCCAGCCCCTGCTCACCCAGAGGGTCTCCGTCCACGAGGCTGTACTCCACCTGCCCGTTGGGGCCCGAGTCCCGGTCGTGGGCCAGGAAAGTCCACACCCTGGGCCCCGGCTGGCCCTCAGTGACGTCAAATGGCCCCTCGTAGTCCCGGGGAAAGGTGGGTGCATTGTCGTTGATGTCATTCACATTCACGAGCACCTGGGTGGTGAGCAGGCTCAGCAGGGCCTCGCCAGCCAGCCTCCTGCTGGGTCCCGCTGCTCTCTGGGCCCAGCTCCTTCACCCGGACCTGGGAGTGTGGCTTCACTCCCTGGGGCCGATTCATATGAGGCCATGGGTGTGGGGGGCATTTGGAGATAGTGTGTGGATGAATTATCAGAGTACTTTTGATGGGCATTACAGATGAATAACGTTATGGGTGTCTAGTTTTTGCTGCCCTGTGGTCATTTCACATGGTCCCATTTTCGTCTCCCACATCCAGAACTATAGTTTTATTATCCCTCTTTCATAAATGAAGAAATCAAAGCTCAGAGAGGTTAAGTGACTTGGCCAGGGTCACACAGCTAGGAAGTAAAGAATCAGGAGTTTGAACCCCTGTTAGCTTGACTAGAACTCCCGCTTTTCCTGTGAAGGGGAGGAAGGCAAGTGTTTTCACCCATCTGTGGGTGGAGTCACACGGAGAGTTTTAGTGACCTCCTCAAAGTCACACAGCAAGTTTGGGTGGGCTGCAAGGAGCAGGACAGCGCTCTTGGATTTAGCTATTTCCCCAACAGTGTTTCCCAGCCCCTCCCCCTTTGCAGCTTTCTGGGCCCTGCTTCCTCCCACCCTGCACGGGGGCTGGGTTGCACCCACACACCGTGGTGGTAGAGGTGAGGCGGTGGGACAGGATGGGGCACTGGTCTGTGGCGGTGACAATCAGGGTGTAGCGACCATGGCTGATCTCATAGTCCAGCTCCTTGACGGCACTGATGACTCCCTGAGGGATGGACAGACAGGACAAGGGTGGACTGATGGATGGTAGGTCCAGAGCAGCCTCTGGCCCACACAGGAGGCGGGCCCTGGCATCCTGGCCACCATGGAGAACTTCCACACGAGGCCACGCCCACCTGCTGTTCCTCCTGCACTGAGTCCTGCACCCTCCTCCCGGCTCTGGCTGTGTCCCCGACTCCGCGATGTCACAGAGTTCCCCAGCCGCCCCTGCAGAAGCTCCCCCCACCCCGCCCCTGCCCTCAGCTGCTGACCGTGTGCCTGTCGATCCGGAAGGTGTTGATGATGTTGCCTGCGACAATGGCGTAGGTGACGGTGCCATTGGGCCCCTCGTCCAGGTCCAGCGCTCGGATGGTGACAAGGCTGGTGTTGATTGTGTCTGGGCCCTCGTCCAGTAGCACCTCATAGTGGGGCTGCTGGAACACCGGAGCGTTGTCGTTCTCGTCCACGATGGTCACGTACACATGAGTGGTGGCCTGGGAAGAAGCACATGGTCAGGTGCCCTTGTCTGGGGGCTGTTCTCCTGGGCTGAATTCACTCAGTGTGAGCCAACATGGGGAGGAAAAGGGAGAGGAAAGCTTGGGAGCGAGGGAGGTCACAGGCTGGTAGAGGAAGAAAGCACAGAGGCTCTGTCAAAACCAAGCTGGGTGACTGCTTAGGTCTGAGATGGCACCTGTGCCATCACTGCAATGGCCAGGCTCATGGCAGACATCACTAATCAACCACAGCACTGCTGAGGTCAGACCAAGATTGGGATCCTTGTCAGCACAGTGATCTCGTAATTAAAATTGGCATATGGGATGAACCCTGGTTGTCACCCCAACCCAGAGCCTTGCCTGGGCCAGCATCTTATTGACCTTGGGCCTCCTTCCAGATAATAAGAGGCAAGAATGTGGGGCACTAGGTATGATTCAGTATTTAAGCCTCATCTATTATTCATGTAAGTAGAAGAAATGTTTTTAGGGTTTTTTTTTTTTTTTTTTTTTTTTTTGGTACCGGGGATTGAACCCTGAGGTGCTTAACCACTGAACCACATCCCCAGCCCTTTTTATATTTAATTTAGAAACAGATCTCACTGAGTTGCTTAGGGCCTTGTTTAATTGCTGGGGCTGGCTTTGAACTGTCGATCCTCCTGCCTCAGCCTCCTGAGCCATTGGGATTACAGGCATGTACCACCATGCCCAGCCTATTTTTAGCATTTTAAAGTGGGGAGAACGTTAGGTTTGGGGCAATTTCATGAGCAGAATTTGTTGAGCCATGGAAAATAAAACTCAAAGAACATGATTTCCAGGCACATTTTGCAGTGCTGTGATTGGCCGTCTCCAGCTGATGCTTGGGCCAGTTGGATCACAAGTAATATTCCGCCAATCAGAACTGAGCACTCAGTACTCAAACATCTACTAGAAGTGGCTGATTTGAATGACATTGGCCAAATTGTATTGTTATATTGTGTACATGCACGAATATGACAGTCCTACCATAATGAACAATTATTGTGTACCAATAAAAAGAAATGGCTGATGATGGAAAACAGAAATTAGCCACCTGCTGTTACTGCTCATCCCTGGCCCCACCCACCTCCATTCTCCTCCTTGCTCTACCTGGGAGGGTGGTCCCTGTGGACTGCCTTGCTAAATGCCTTCCAGGTGGGATCGACCAATGGGAGGCCCTGGCAGAAGACAGGAGAAGAGCGGAGGGAGAGGAGGGGCGTTTCTTCTTCTTCTTCTTTTTTTTTTTTTTTTGGTTCCGGGGATTGAACTCAGCAGCAGTAGACCACTGGGCCACATCCCCAGCCCTTTTTTGTATTTTATTAGAGACAGGGTCTCACTGAGTTGCTAAATGCCTCGCCATTGCTGAGGCTGGCTTTGAACTCGCGATCCTCCTGCCTCAGCCTCCCAAAGTGCTGGGATTACAGGCGTGCGCCACCGCGCCTGGCTAGGAGGGGCGTTTCTTCTACCTTCCCTCTGTGCCTCCCTGCAGTTCTGCCTGGGGCTCCGGGTCTCTTCCTGGAGACCCCCCCCCCAACACAGCTCCAGTTCTCCCCCTCCCACACCCCCGGGGGCTCCAGCAATACCACCTCTCCTCCTTCCACATTGACGTGTGGTGCTGATGGATTCCTGTGTTTGCTGCTGTCTGGGTGCCTGGCCAGCCCTAGACAGTCCACCCATAATACTCTTTCGAGTTGAGCCCTTTACAAGTGCCATCTGTTTCCTGTCCGGATCCTGACCAGTGCAAACCACTACTAGTGACTCATCTGAAACATCTTGGTTTTAACAACCAAGATGCCCTAGTGAGAGAGTATGAGTAGGGCATGGTCAAGGTCAGAGAATGGAAAGCAGGTGGTAGTACCAAAAGCTGAGTTTAGACAATGTGCATACAGCCTCTTCCTGGGTCCCGGCTGACTCTGGAGCCACCTATGGAGGGATAGAGAGACGAGCTGGGTCCCTGAACCCAAGAAGGCTGTCACTGTCCCTGAGAAGGTGAAGATTCCTAGGACCTGTAGCTATGGCTCTTGGAGACAGCTGTTTCTAAAACAGGTAGGATTGGCAACCTTGAAATGGAGCTGTGTTACCTTGGGCACGTGGTGTCCCGTTTGGACCTTTTCTGTTTGTTAATAAAGGAACTGTGAGCCGGGCTCGGTGGCGCACGCCTGTAATCCCAGCACTTTGGGAGGCTGAGGCAGGAGGATCGCGAGTTCAAAGCCAGCCTCAGCAATGGCAAGGCACTTAGCAACTCAGTGAGAGCCTGTCTCTAAATAAAATACAAAAATGGTCTGGGGATGTGACCCAGTGGTCAAGTGCCCCTGAGTTCAATCCCCAGTACCAAAATAAATAAATAAAATAAATAAATAAATAAAGGAACTGCATTGATCTCTAAAATCTCTTCTGATACTGGTCTGCTGTCATCAGTCATGTGGCCTGAGTCCCTTCTCAGGAGGCATCTTTTGGGCCTTAGAGTCTCTGGGAACCTTTACTAAAACAGCAAGCATGTAAGAAGGGGGAAATGCATTATTTTAACACTTTTCCAACTTTTTCATCCGAGCAGAGAGGAGACAAGCACCAAATCTGGGGGACACATCCTGAAACTTTGTCTCAATCTCTCCTGTGTTATTTGAAAGCTCACATGGACTTTCCATCCTTCTCCATAATGGATTTGAGTGTGGGGCCCCAAATACCTGAGCAAGATGACCGTCCACGAAGGCCACCACGTTCGTGGTGTAGCTCGGTGGTGTAGCTGTGCAGACTCACCACCCACCAGAAGCTCCACCTTGAGCCCTCCGGGCCCCCTTAGCTGTCAGCAAGAGCACCAGAGCACCACCCCACAGGGAGGGGCTGCATTCCTGCCTCTTCTTGGTGGCAAGGCCCTGACATTTCCCACTTTCTCAGATGCACCTTCCAGTCTCCCTGGAGGTGGCTCTAACCAGGCTGCCAGCTGGGGCAGGGGTTCAGCCAGGCTGCCTCTGGTAGCCTCCCCTGCCCTGAGACTGGGCCTGGGCATTGGTGGGGAAGGTGGTCTGACTTTCTCTGGCCTCTGGCATGAGCAGGAAGTCAGGGCCCCAGAGGCTCTCCCAACTGAGTACTTCCTCCCTGCCCTAGCATCAGGGCAAGAGGGCTTGAGGTTTCTAGACCATGCCCACACTTTGGGCAATACCTCTGTGGCCTACCCTGACACAATCCCAGGAGGTTCAGTGCTGGTGAGTGTGGCGGGGACAGGGGCTCTGCAGTCTCACCTTAGAGTGACCTCACCTCACCACTGCCAGAGGCTGGCTAGAGTGGGAAGAGGGCCCAGAGCCCACCTGATCTCAGTTGACTTGGTCCCTTCCCTGGCTGGAAGAGGCCGCATGCTTTGCCACCAGAAAGGGCCAGGGCCACCTTCCCAGGTGGGGTCACAAGGACATGATCATGGCAGAGGACCTGGGTTAGGTCCTGGCAGCCTCTGGGGCTCCATCCCAGAGGTGCTCCCTGGGTCTAGGGGGACTGGGTCTATAAAAGGACACCTAGTAATAAATGACCCCCTACCCTTCCTCTTTGGTAGCCTTCCCTGCCCTGGGAGCAGGGCTGAGAGCCCCCAGAGAGCTTGTGACTTGCATCAGGCCATCCATGGGTCACCTACAATTTCTGTCCCACTATCCCGATTCCTGACACTGCTGGACTCTGTTCTTCTCCTCCAGCCTGGGCCAGCTGTGAGCTCAAGATCTCCGAGGGGCCAGCAAACTCTCTGGCAGCTTCAGTGGGCGGGGGTCCACTGGGCACAACAGCAGCGCCCCCTCTCCTGTGTCCCCTGGTCCCCGCTGAGGTCATCTCCACCACTCCCTCAGGCAGTCCCGCACTCTGGCACTCACTGGTGTGTCACTCAGGTAAACAGCCCTCCCTGCCTGGCGGGTGCCAGGAACACAGAATCAACAGAAAAGGAAGCCGAGGTCCCCTAAAGTTCACGGCCAAGCTTGGGAGGGTGGAAGAGCCCAGGAGAAAAGCCAAGGGGTT
This sequence comes from Tamias sibiricus, assembly GCA_025594165.1. Lineage (NCBI taxonomy): Eukaryota > Metazoa > Chordata > Mammalia > Rodentia > Sciuridae > Tamias > Tamias sibiricus. The sequence goes on along the minus strand of CM046663.1, from coordinate 118,382,553 downwards.
GGGACCTCAGGCCCCGGGAGGGGGGTGGGTAGGCAAAGTGGGTGTGGATGGAAAAGACTGGAGGGGCCCTCAAGATAGGGCCAGGGCTGAGCCCTGAGGGATGAGAAGAATTTGGATGAGAGAAGTCTACAGATGTGCCCTCAGGGCTGGATCAAGGAGTGCCAGAAAAGTGCTGTGGACCTCCTTGGGGGGGGGGGGGGGGGGGGAGCGGTCAGGAGCGACAGCTGCTGCAGGACGGGGGTGGGGGTGGGGGTGGGGGGGAGGCCATGGGAGAGGAGCTTGGATGAGCGTCTGCTGGAAACCGCGGCAGACAGTGCACATCCCACGTGTGGCCCTGGCCTCGGAGCGCGGAGCCAGCGGTGAGCTCTGACTGCATGCACTTCCAGGTGCAGAGGGTGTCTCAGGCATCCGCTGCAGCTAAGTCAAGCCCACTTCCAGCTTGCTCGGCTCGTTTCCCAGGTCGGGTTTCATCTGTCCATCCACACAACCATTCCACCCCGGAGCTGAGCCCTGGGCTGGCTGGAGGACGTGGGGTCCAGGTCCTGCCCCCAGACTGCTCAGGTACAAACTATGTAATTACGCCATCCTGCCAGGTCACACTAGGTCTTTTTCTTGGCTGTGCAAAGCAATAATCTCTTAAAAGCACTGGGGCAGCGCAAAGGGCTTCACGGGGGACGGCAAGTGGAGGATTGGCTGGGGCGCTGGCAGCCCAGGCTCCGCCCGCGGGCCCCTCTAGGATGCAGTGCCGCCCGCGGGCCCCCGGGGGCGCTGTGGGTCCCGGGAGCCGCCTGGCTCGGCCGCCCGCTGCTCGCTGGCTCCGCACTCACTCGGGAGGCTGCCCCGCCAGCAGCGCGCTCCGGTGTCCTGAGCGCCCACCGCCCGCTCCGCCCCGCTGTGCCCGACACCGCTCTGCCCCACGGTGACATGGGCGTCCTCCCGGTCCCCGAGGCCAGCGGCTGGCGCTGGGGGCCCCTGCTCCTCGCTCTCTTCCTGGCTGCGTCCCGAGGTAAGGTTCGCAGGCGCTAGGCGCTGGGGAAGAGCCCTGAGAGAGGACCGCAAGTCAGGGAGGGGCACAGGCAAAACAGGAGAACGCTGCGAGTCCTCTCAACCTGCCGTGACCTCCACCCCACTGCACTGGGGCTGCTGGGACCACTGGGCAGGGTGCCAAGTGCCCCAGCTGGCGTTGGGCACGTGTGCACACTGACAGCTGCCCAGGCAGCAGGCAAGACTGTCCCTCTGAGGATTGCCTGTCCCACCCTTCCCCACCCAGAAAGCACAGGGCACAAGTAGCTTCTGCAAGACAGGGAGGGACAAGGTGGAGGCAGCCCCGGTGTGTTAGTGAATGTGACTGGCTTTTGACAGCTCTGGCATCTCCCTGCCCTTCTGGCCCCTGAGCTCCAGTACTCCCAGCCAGTGCTGGTGACACTCCTGGCTGAGCCTGGGTGGATACTGGTGAGGGTGGGCACTGTCCACTCTAGGACAGCTCTACCCACCTGGTCCCTATTCTGAGGGTCTGAGGGCCAGAGTGTCCTGACATTTGGCAAGGCTGCAGCTCAGAGATCTCTGTGGCTACTGGGGAGGATGTGGGACACTCCCTGAGCTCAGCAAGAGCCCCTTCTGGGTCCTTGGACGATTTATGGCATCTCTGTGGCCTCAGTGTCCTAAACTCAGACATAGAAGTCCCACACTTCCACAGTCCACCCTGTCAGGACTCAGGATGTTGTCCAGGCTAGGTAGGACACAGGGACTCCTGGGGGTGGGGCCGGGGCCCTGGAAACCACTGCCTGGTCCTTGCTTCTTGTCTGAACAGAGTTGAAGAGGCTGAAACTCGGGGGAGGAGGGGGCTAGTGGGCAGCCTGTGGATCCAAATGTGACGGGGAGGGCCGGGGGAAAGTGTGAGTCATGGAGGGAGGCAGAGGGAGGCAGGACGGAGGTGGAGGGCTTGGCAGAGGGACCCAATGGGCAGGTCAGAGAAGAGAACAAAGGGGGGAGATGGGATAAGAGGGAGAGGAGGAGACAGAGAACCTGGAAGACACCCCAGAAACAAGTTGGCGTGTTTGTAGGTGGCTTGTTATCTAGCACTGGAAGGCTGGCCTAGGCCTCTGATAAGAAGAAGGGAGCCCAGCCCCAGAGTGGCCTAAGCCCCAGCCTGCATATTCTTTAAGATGACATCCAGAGGGTGGGGGAGTGGGGCTTGCGGGGAGTGGTGCAGTACCTCCGCTCATGGTAGGGTACGACTTCCAGAAGGAGCAGGGGATGGTGGTGGCAGGCAGGAAGACCAGCACCGTACCCACCATGGCCACCAGCTCTGCCCCTCCCCCAGGGGCCCCGTGAAGCCCTTCCTGTTTTCTTGTCCCTTCCCTCCCCTCACTTGGCTGGTTGTTCCCAGCTCCAATTTGGGAAACTGAGTCCTAGAGAATCAACCTTAGGTCCTCAGCTAGCTAGCAGCATATCCAATAATGGGGGGCCCCCAGGGGACCTCAGGACCCCTCACTCTATTTTGCCTCCATAGCTTGGAGCCTTCACTCCCAGAGGTCTTGGCGACTCAAACTACTTGGTGTACCCAAGGGCTGTCTGGAGTCAGGAGAAGCCTCCTTTCATGGCTGTGGCCTCAGTCTCACCTGTGACATAGTCACACTTGCTAATGGATATTCCTCCTCCTACCTAGTAGCCTGTGTAGGGGGGAGACCACACAGGGCACTCGGGTGCAGCCTGGCCAGGAGGGTCTGGGTGTTGAGAATGCTCACCATCATGCCGAGGTGCTGGGTTGCCCGGGTAGGATGGCTCCAGGTTAGAGCCATCCTGCCTGGGAGGTGAGATGGAGAAGCTGGGCCAGGCCTGTTCTCCAGCTCTGGGTAAGGTGCTTGGGAGCCCAAGAAACAGGGAAGATGCTCCTTTCACGAGCCTGATGCAGGGTGGAAGGGATGGAGGGGCACCTCGGGGGCCAGGACCCCAGGGGTGGCAGCACCTCTTCTTCCTCATAGGCATTCCCAGGACTTTGTGGAAGGTCCTGTCCTTGTCGCACTTCATAGGCTGGTTCCGTTCCAAACTCTGGAACCAACACATTCAAGCTGGTGGGGGTGTGCCGGGGCTAGGAATGGGTGACCCCATCTTCCCCTTCATGGTAAACGTGGCTGCTCATTGAGTAACCCCATGTGGCGAGGCTGACACAGCAGTGTTCAACGCTTAGGAAATCCATGGCCCACTGCCCGGAGGCCCCAGAGTAGAGAGAAACAGCCTGAATGCCAGTCTGTGGGCATGAGGGGGCATCTAGCCTATGCCAGGGGACATACCCAGGGGCCAGAAAATGCCAGAGAGCCCCTAGTTGAGCTGGGCTAGTTGCTGCTGTTTGTCCCAAGCAGGGCAGAGGTTCTGTGGCCTTCCTGGGAGAGGGTGGCCCAGGAGGTGGTGCATTGCTGAGACATAAAAAGAGGCCACCTGCCTCCCTGCAGTGTGTGAGGTCTCAGGCATGAGCAGGAGAAAGGACGGAGGGTCCTCCTGGGTCCATGTGGCCTGTTGGTGGTGACCGAGCCCCGTGTGCTGAGCTCGAGGGACCAGGTTTTAGGCCAGTGATTGATCCAGAGGAGGCTGAGCCAGGAGTCATCTCCGTGCTTTCCAAAGCCCCTGGGTCTCCTTAGTTCTGGAAAGCGATGGCCTTCCCGATGGTGTGCCTTGTGGGAATGGGGAAGCGAGGGGCTCTGGGGGTCCTGGGTCCCGCGTGCCACAGCTTCCACGCGGCCTTCACTTAACAGTGTGACTGGGAGTCAGTCAGACCACGCTCAAATCCCAAGCTGGCCCTTTGCCGCTGGGTCACATCAGGCAAGATCCCAGCATCCCCTTCCAAGTGACCCCGTCTCTAAACTGGGGGTGTGACAGCCCCTCCCTCAGAGGCAGCGCATGCAGAACCCATGAGCAGACCTTCACGCGGAGGCCAATCCTTTTGCATGCCGTAACACGTTACCCCTCGGTTACTGGGGACCACCTGCCGTTGGCATCTATCAGCTGCTTGGCCTGTGGGCCTCGCACGCACAGCACCAGCGCATGGGAAGGCATTGGCTGGTTTTGCCAGGACTGGGCTCTCCAGAGTCTGGAGGACGCCCAGGCTGATGGCCACCCACAGACATCTAGAGGTCCTTGGATTCCGAAATGTCCATGGAGGTGCCTCTAGGTTCTCCTTTGAAAGTCCTCCAGAGATGGGGACAAGGCAACTTCAAGGTGAGCCTGGTCCAGGGTTTGCTTATCCCTGTGGGCTCTTGCTTGTATCTCATCTCCTCATTTAGTCCATGAGCTCAGTCTGACCATCCCCAAAGAGAAAGACAATGGCTACCATCTTGGCCATCAGCAATTCAGGAATGAAGTTCTTCTGCTACTGACCAAACAAGCCCAGTTCCTTTACTTTTTTACCTAGGATCTTATCTCCCATGGGGACCTGGGATTAAGTCCTGCCTGTTAGCCACTCATTGTGAGATCCCAAACACACACTTGCTTCCCCTTTAGCCGAGCAGAGGGCAGGTTGGGTGGCTTGGCCTCAGTGAAGTACCTGGCTCTCTCCTGAAGGGTAATTCCATGCTGGTGTTTCCTGAGCTCATTTTCCCATCCCCTTTGTGATTTCAGTTGTGTCTGCCTACTGTCATATCTACCTTTCTTCCCGCTTTGAATCTACTCATTGTTTTGTTTGAGCAAGTAGATTTTAAAAGGAAACTTTTTATCATTGTCATAAGCGGAAAGCCCGTATCACCAGCCAAAAATAGAACAAAATCATAGAAATACATAATAGGAAACCAAATAAAGGTATTAAATTCTAGCTGGAAACTTTAGTCTGGGGAGAGCTCTAAATTTAAAACCTGCTGCTGTCTCTTTGATGATGATGAGGAGGAGGAGGAGGGAGGAGGAGGAAGAAAAAAGGAAATTAGCCTTTACACCAAGATATATTTTGAAAAGACAACAGTGGCATCAAACTGGGACTTTCTCTTTGATGTAATAAGGACTGAGAGAGAATTGAAAAGGGAATAACTTTCTCTCTGTATGATTCAATGTTATTCAATATCATAAAACCAAAAGTAAAACTACCTTAAGTTATAGATGCTGAGGCAAGCTGAGCCCTCATTGGCCAGACCACCTGTCCATCTGTGGGCAGAAGGCGGGGCCTTCAGGCAGTCCCTGGCTACCTCTGGTCTCTAGAGGGTAATCAGAGGGCGTCAGGCCTCTGGAAGCCTGGGTCCAAATTCCTGCCACAGCTGACCAGCTATGAGACTCTGGGCCAGCTCCTAAAGCTCTCTGTGCCTCAGCTCCTGCAGCTGTAAAATGGAGATGCTTCCAGCACCTGCCTCACAGGTGGGGGGCTAGATAAAGTAGTCTGCCTCAGAGTTCTTAGAAGGACGCCCAGCACAAAGGAGCTACTGCTGCTACCACCACTGAGCCTCTTGCCCTGATGGACTGTGGGGGCCCAGGGGACTTGAATGGGCACTGGGGGCATCTTCACAGCGTGGCTCCTGAGGGGAGGCCAGAGCTGTGGTCCTGCTGCACACAGACCCGCTGCGGGAAGCCCCTGGAGTCTGGGGTGGGTCATCCATTCCAGCCAGGCCTCTGGCCCCCTGCCCAGTCTCTCCCTGGGGAGGCACACTGACCAGGAGCCTCAGCCCCGGATGCTCAGACAGGTTCCCAAGGTGCTGGAAGTGTGGCTTCCTCCCATAGAGCCTGGCTTCCCCTTCCCGGCCTCCTTGGTCTGATGTGAATGGACACTTCCTGCTGGGGCAGGTATCAATAAACACATCTGAGATGCCCTTTGTCCTCGCTGGCCAGAGAGCCCCCTGGGTAGACTTGCTGGCTTCAGGGCTTCAGGCTTCGCCCTGGGGCACTTCCTTTTCTAGAACAGGCAGGCTCATCCTGATTGGTCTCTGCCTCTGTTTCCCTCTGAGCTTTGCCTCTTTTGTTTTTTGGGTTTTTAAATTTTTTGCGGCATGGTGGGGGGAGTACTGGGGATTGACTACTGAGCCACATCCCAAGCCGTATTTAGAGACAGGGTCTTACTGAGTTGCTTAGTGCTTCACTTTTGCTGAGGCTGGCTTTGAACTCACGATCCTCCTGCCTCAGCCTCCCGAGCCACTGGGATTACAGGTGTGCGCCACCGCGCCCGGCTTGAGCTTTGCCTCTTGATGAAGTCAGAGCCCAGCCTTTCCCTACAGCCCCCATGGCCACTCTGGAGGATGGGGCCTGGCCAGGAGCTAAAAGCCAGGTCCCAGATCTGCTGGGGCCTCCCACGGGGCCAGGGACCAGACCTTTTTCATCTAGTGCGGCGCCAGCAACAGCAGGCAATTAGTGACTGTTTACTTGCAACCCCAGCAGCTGGACAGAGTTTAGCTGTTTGGGTGGGGCCTCGGAGCTCTGACTAATCAAGCCCTGGACCCACCTCCAAAGGCCTGGGTGTTGCCTTGGCAACCGTGGGCAAAGCTCACACAGGCCTGTCCACACCCACACGTACACCCGTCCCGGGCACACCAGGGGCTCCCCAGGGCCCGCTGGTCACCCGCACGGCATCCCGAGGAGACTGGGACAGAAGTGCTGACCAGAGGCTGGGCTCCACCTGTGCCGGGGCCCAGCTAGAAAGCAGCTGGCACAGGACTGAGTTCTCTTGAGAAGCTGTCTCTCTGCCTTGGGCTCTTTTAGGACCTTGCTAAATATTTGTGGAATGAAAGAATGATGTTTTCAGTTCAGGTCTGAGGCAGTGAGTAAAGGGGTCAACTTGGGGTCAGTTCTCTCTAAATAGCTAAAAGATGAGTGTTAGCTCCACCCACTGAAGGGTGGGGGGCTCTTCCTGTCTGCAGAACTGGGGTGTCTAAGGTGTGGATCTCAGTTCAGCCATATAGGGCTGTGTGGCTTAGGGCCTGTGGCTTGACTTCTCTGTTTCTGCATCTTTAAAGTAGGTATGATAATACCCACATCTGGGGGGTGTTGCAAGAATTAAGAGGCCTAACATGTCATAAATGGTCACAAGACAGCTTGGTCTGTCCCTCCTGCTCACAGGGTCTCAGAGGTGGAGGTGACCTTGTGGGGAGTTTCTCAAGAGGAGATGAAGAGAGTGAAGCCCAGAGAAGGTGCCCAAGGCCACACAGCAAGGGCACAGCTAAGTGCCCAGGGACCTTGCTAAGATCCGGAGCTTTCCTGGCTCACGGCGTCTTCCTCCAGGTGCTCCTGGGAGCCAGGGCCTGGTGAGGTGACTGAAGGCTCCCCCTGGCACTCGCTCAGACCCAGGGCCGGTCACCTTCCTGTCCCACCCGCCTTGGCCCCCTTGGAGCCTGGGGCCTTCCTCCCCACCCACTTTCCCCGGTCTCTGACAATGACCCAGGTGCCCAAAAGGACCTGCTCCTGACAATGAGCAACATCCTCCTGCCAGATAATCACGGTTCCAGCCGACGCACGTCCCCGTAGCAGGAGGCGCGCGGGCGTGCTGGCCCTCTCTACTGTGTGCTGTTGTCCCCAGTGCCGTGCCCTGGAGTGTCCTCCCAAGGACAGGCTGCCTTGGGCCTGTCCCAGCTGGAGCCTCAGATGTGACTACAGGGATGTTTCTGGCCCTCCTTCCCCGCCCCAGGACAAGCCCTGCGAGGTCCACTCCTATCCCGACTTTTGCTTGAAACTGACCACGCCCACCCCCAACTACCAAATCCCAGGGCAGCTTCTCCTTTTCTTCTAAAAGGGGAAGAGGTCCTTTTGGGACCTCTGGGAGGAGGGTGTGTGTGGGGGGTGGGATTGAGCAATGCCCCTTCTCCTGAGGTCCCTTGGGTCCCCTGTGGGTTTCCAAGGAAAGTGGCTCCAGGGATACTGAGTCCTTCCTCCCTGTCCTGGGGCAACCCTGGGGCCAGGAGCACCACTGCTTGGACCCTGAGGGCTCTCAACTGGTGCCTTGTCCCCTCCCTGTTCACATGGCCACCGGCCTCCCCACTAAGCCCACATCCGGGCCCACCCGTCCATGCCTCTGTTTATACATTGGCCCCTGCTCAACTCTGTGCTTGACCTTCTCTGGTCTGCAGTCCTGTCTGAGCCTGAGGGTCCAGTGGATGGGCTTGGGCAGTCGAGCCTCCACCCTGGCTAGCTCATGGAACTATAATCCTGTGTCACAAACTCAAATGTCCATAGAGCCAAGGAAATACAATGGGGAGAACGAGCAGGTGGAGGCGTTAGGGAGTAGTGAGGACTGCGGCAAGCTGGAGCGCCGGTGTTCCATGAAGGGAAGGCTGCTGCGTAGCTCCCACTGACAGTTGCCTCGCGGGGAGCTGACTCCGCGTGACCTGATTTTCACAGGAGTCAGTTACGAATCAGAATTTTCATATCAACCCCCTGAATTTTAAATGTTAGCAATCTCAAAACAAATAATCTAAAATACTTGGAGGGTCAAATGAAATGTTTGAAGGCTGGATGTGGCTGGTGGGCTTCCAGTTCTGGAAACTTGTCCTTCAGTATGGTACCTAAGTGTCTGCATATGAGCCTGGCTTTAGCACTTACTGTGGGATCGTCAGTCAGTCATCATGTGCACCGGTCTCCTCATCAGTGAAGTGAGAGCAGACACAACACCCACCTCACAGGATTGTTAGCTAGGCCCCGGAGCCCTCGGCCTGGAGCACAACTCGTGCTATTCCTCTTACAGTTCTAGCTGGATCCTGCTGGACCTGAAGCCCTCCATGTTCCAGGCTCTGAGTTCAGACCTTCTGGAACTTCAGTCAACCCAGTTTCCTTCCTGGGTCTCTGTGTTACTGTCTCTAAATGAAAGAAGCATCTTGCCAGAAGTTCTGAAGCCTCTGTTCACCCTGCAATGACTTCCAAAAGTCTGGCTCTCATATGCAGGCACACCAGGGGGAAGGCCCTGGTATATCTGTTTTCCTCACCTTCTAAGTCTAACACTCTACCTCTGCATACATACACTTTGGGACCATGGCTTTGCTGTCTCCTGATACTCTCCTTTGTTTATCTACCTGTCTATCTATCTGTCTATCTATTCATTCATTCATTCATTCATTTTTGGTACCAGGGATTGAACCCAGGGTTGCTTAACCACTGAGCCACACTCCCAGCCCTTTTTTATATTTTATTTAGAGACAGGGTCTTGCTGGGTTGCTCAGGGCCTTGCTAAGATGCTGAGGCTGGCTTTGAGCTTGAGATCCTTCTGCCTCAGCTTCCCGAGCTGCTGGGATGACAGGTGTGCACCACCGCATTTGGGGATGATATTCTCCTTTAAATACATAAGCACTCCAGGATCAGATCTCAAGCCACTATCAGTCATTCACACTGTAGTGGGAAACAGTTTGAGGCTGGATTCTCCATTCCATCCCCCACCCCCACTCCTAGGAAACGTTTCCTGCTTGAACTAGAGAACTATCTAGCTCACCTGTATCAAGCACCAACTACTATTGAGAACACTAATTACTAATCCTTGACTCGGGTCCACCAGGGAGATGTTTTTATTTCTGCTTTCCAGGGAGGCGTCTGAGGCTCAGGGCCATGGCTACTGGACTCCATTGTAGGCTGGTCCCACGGCCAAAGCCACACCAGGCTGCCTCCCTCTTGACTGGGCACGGCTTCAGCTTTTCTGGGGTGGGATCCCCCGCCTGCTGCTGAGGGTGCTGGGCTCCAGGGGCAGGGAAGGGGCACCTGGAGGAGGAGGTGGTGTTGCCTTGGGTCCAGGCAGTGCCCCTGGCCGGGACAGTGAAAGCACATATTTGTTTGGACCTATTTCCAAACCCTTCTTCCCTATCTGCTGGGCCCACAACAGCCCCTGAGATGTCAATCAAAATAACAGCAGCCCCTGTGCTGACCTGACAGCAGCCACCCTTCCTGTGTCTGCTGAGGGCTCAGAGCTCACCTCGGGCGTCCTCGCTGTTCCCCATGCAGCCCTCTTGCAGGCCTGTGCTGGAGCTAGTGTTTTTCTCATTGTGCAGATGAGGAAACCGAGACTCCTACAACTAGACAGAGGAGCAAGACTCTTCCCTAGCACTGTTTTCAAAAGCCAGTGCTCTGGGGGGTTGACATACTTAAATTCCAGAAAAGTGGGGTAGGGTAAAGAGGACCTTATTGCTTATGGAAAAAAAAAAAAAAAAAAAAAAAAAGCAGAAAAAAAGGATTAGAGCATGGTTCCCCTGGCCAGAGGGAGGCAGAGGCATGGGTGAGCAGACCTGTTATGCGCTCCCTGTCCCTGTCCCTTGGTCGTCTTGGCTTTTCCAGCTTCCCCTGCCGCCTCGCTTCAGGGTCTCTCTCTACTTGCTACATCCTACCTGTCCATCATCAAGTCCAAAGACCCTCCCTCCTTCCAGATGTGCCCTGACCACCCCCAGAAGGCTGTTTCCCCTCTCCTTCTAGTGCCTGAAGGCTGGCACTGGCTGGCCCCTGTCCGTGGGGTTCCCGTCTCCGGAACGCAGGCCTGTCTGCCGGCTAGGCCCTGGCTCCCAAGGGAGGCCCCATGCTTGGCGTCCAGGTGAGGCGTGGCACCTGACACTGGCCTTGCCTATACTGAGTGCCCACTGAGGAGGGCATGGGAAGAGGCAGAGGGGCTGATGGCCCCCACAGGGTGGCGTGAAGCAGTGCTGGGCATAAAGGTTGGCAGTGCAGGGGCCGCCCTGGGCGAAGCCACCAGGAGAGGGACGCATCCTGGCTGGCCAGTCTCTGCCTGCCTTGGCGTCTCTCCTCTCCTAGTCCCACTCCCAGGGCCACACCAGCTGGCTGGGCTCACGTGGCTCCTTCCACGATGCGCTCTGTACTAATGAAGCGAGGCCGGGGGGACTGGCACTCTCTCAGGCAGGTGACGGGTGTCCTTTTTCCCGAGCAGGTCTGGTGGCAGCCTTTAAGGTGGCCACGCCATATTCCCTGTACGTATGTCCCGAGGGGCAGAACGTCACCCTCACCTGCAGACTCGCGGGCCCTGTGTCCAAGTGGAACGATGCGACCTTCTACAAGACGTGGTACCGCAGCTCGCGGGGTGAGGTGCAGGTCTGCTCGGAGCGCCGGCCCATCCGCAACCTCACGTTCCAGAACCTGCACCTGCACCACGGGGCCCACCACTCCGCCAACACCAGCCACGAGCTGGCCCGGAGCCACGGGGTGGAGGTGGCCTCCGACCACCACGGCAACTTCTCCATCACCGTGCGCAACCTGACCCTGGAGGACAGCGGCCTCTACTGCTGCCTGGTGGTGGAGGTCCGGCTCCACCACTCGGAGCACAGGGTCCACGGGGCCATGGAGCTGCAGGTGCAGAGAGGTGAGGGCGGCTGCGCGCAGCCTGGGGGCACATGGAGCTGCCTGCGTGCGACCCTGGACCCTGACCCTGGGCCCTGCGTGAGGCTGTACAGGAGACACTGCAGCAGCGTGTGCATGTGGGAAGGAGTGGCCGAGTGCGCGGGTGTGGACGTGTGGTTAGCTGGTGGCTTCTCCTGTGTGCAGACCTGGGCTGGCAGGGTGACTGCACCATGGCCATGGAGGGTGTGGGCAACAGCAGGACTGACGGGTGCCCTGGGTGTGAGCCGGTGGCGGGCTAAGCAGGTGTGTGTGTGCGTGCGCACGAGTCTGTCCAGCTGAGAAGGCACGGGCTGGGAGACTGGATAGAAGTGTAGGTGCCAGCAGGTCCCCACTTGTCCCTGGGAGTGGCATGAGAACGAGCAGAGTGAGAACATGCCGGGGCGTGGCAGGGTGTGTGCGTGTGTGCACACCTGTGCGGGCTCCGACGGGGTCAGTGTTGCCGAGCGGCGCGCCAGCCTGCAGTACCCGCGACACATGCTGAGGGGACACTGGCCCTCCTCGGCCTTTTGGGTGGTGACGCTCAGCTGACAGCCCTTCTCTTTGCTCCCACAGGCAGAGACACGCCATCCAAATGCGTCCTGCATCCCTCCTCCCCGCAGGAGAGCGAAAGTAAGGACCGCCCTTGCGTCCCTCCTGGGTTCTCCGTCCTCTGTCCTTGTCCTCAGCCCAGGCCCTGCTCTGATCCCTGACCTCATTTCCACATGCTCACGGTGCACGCCTTCCTCCCCGCAGCTCCCAGGTCTTTTGCCTCCTCCTTGGCTGTGGCCCCAGGAGCCAGTCCCCCTTCCAGCTGCCCCACGCTCCCTGCAGGGGCCGCTCCCTCTGTGCGTCAGGCCTCGGCATGTTCAATCCACACACACGGAAACAGGGGCCCAGAGAGGTGCCACAACTTGCCCGAAGGCACAGCTCAGGGTAGCACAGCCGGGATCTGCTACGGGCCTGCTTAGCTCTGTGCATGTCCCCTTCTCCCCACTGGGGGAGGGAGACTGGGTGTGCAGGGCAGTGAGTGACTGTCAGCTGCAGCATTTGCCTAGACAGTTGCCCTCAGGGTTGGGGACACTACTGTCACGGGTGGCTGAGCACCCCAGAGATCGGGTAGGAAAGCCCAGCAGCTTGGAGACAGCATGAAGGGGACAAGTCTTAGGGATGCCCTGCTCCTCTGAGAGGAGGGGCCTTGGCTTCCATACCCTCTGGCCACCCAGCATTCATCAGGAATCCTGTGTGGACCAGCCTCTGCCTAGGCCCCAGAGATGCAGAAGGGAAAACTGTGTCCCTGGTCTCCAGGAGGACATGCACGAGGGCCTAAGCCAGAGGGACACAGCTAAGCTACAGTCCCAGGCAAACCCAACTC